>CM052704.1:34972346-35011158 GCA_028551405.1 Uromys caudimaculatus
AGAGGCAGAGGCAGAGGCAGAGGCAGAGGCAGAGGCAGAGGCAGAGGCAGAGGCAGAGGCAGAGGCAGAGGCAGAGGCAGAGGCAGAGGCAGAGGCAGAGGCAGAGGCAGAGGCAGAGGCAGAGGCAGAGGCAGAGGCAGGCAGATTTCCAAGGTCAAGGCCAGTCTGTTCTACTGAACCTGAACAGCCAGGGCTACAAAGAGAAAACCTATCTTTAAAAAAAAAAACAGCACCCACCCACCCACCCAGCTAACCCCCCAAAACAAACAAACAAAAACAAGACCCAAAACAAAACAAAGTCCCACCCCACAAAACAAAAACAAACAAACAAAAAAACCCCCAAACCCTTCAATGTCCACAATCACAGTGTTAACCAGGGAGATCCAGCAGCCCAGCCTCTCCTGATCTCCACACTTCCGAGAGTCCCTGCTTTTTCTTGCAGCAATGCCAGAACAGGAGAAGAAGAGAACCCCAAGAAAAATGGCTCTGCTGGAGATGTGAGAGGAATCAGCTCATCCCTTGCTCGGCTGTAGTCTCTTCCATGTCTCTGGCCGTCCTTTTTCTTCCTTTGGTGAAAGCTGCTAATTTTTGTTGGCTGTAGGTAGCATGTGAAACTTCGGTTCTAGTGAAACTCTATCTCTCTATACCGTCTTCTTGGTGGGGCCACTTAAGTCTGTTTTGTCCTTAGTAGGTACTCAATAAATACTAGTTGACCTAAGAAGTGCTGTGTTTTATGAATAGAGGCTCTTTTTAGGATTTATTTGGGTTGTAAGTTATATGATGGGAAAGCCCAGTCTCAACCTGTGCATTAGGGTATTCTTGGAGCTAACATAGGTAGAGGTCAGGAGGACACACACACACACACACACACACACACACACACACACACACACTTAGCACCTTTGGTATCGGCCCCCACCTCCTTTCTTCTATGCCTAATGAGTAGCTGGTGGTGAATATGATTGTGCTTACTCTGCATACTAAGCACAAATGGACATGGTGAGTGGGTGGGTAGATAGATCGATGCTTGAATAAACAAATTACTGGATGAGTGCACGGGTAGACAGGTTGACAGACGGAGAGTTGGGTGGGTAGGTGGATGGATGAATGTGCCTATGGGTTGGTGAATGAATGATGGATGAATGAGTGAAGGTACATATGTATCCATTAATGAATTGGATAATTACTGATGAGCCACTTTTCTAGGGATGTTTTCAGCTGTCATAATATTCCCACAGCTGACTTTATCTGTGAGTCTGTGTGTCATACAGTAAAGCTAAACACACAGCTGCAGGTGTGTCTTTCTTATTTGCTGATGCAATGAGGAAGGGAGGAGAGGGGACTAGGTGAGGGATATTTCCTTCCAGGTGTATAACGAGATTCCTTGAAGCCACCCTATTTACACGATCGTGTTTAATCCTCACAGCAATTTTATGAAACAAGTGTTCCTATTACCACCAAATTGCAAGCACTTAATGAAGTGGAATAGTTTGCTTTGGAAATTGTAGAGCAAGGACTCGAACCTGGCTAGGTTATATTCATTTAGAAGCCTGAACCCTTTCCTAATATATAGAGTGGAGAAATCTTAGTGTATAGTTGATCAAGAGGCCTCAGAAATATGAGTGGTTTGTTTGAACCCAGTGAAGCCACTAAATTCTTGCCTTGGCAAATCGCTTAATTTGCCCTCTCGGTTTACTCTATATTATAATGAAGGTAATAGAGTCTTCTTAGCAGGAGTACTGTGAAAAATCAATACCTATAATAGACAGCTTTGAGATAAAGAGCTGGGGGGATGGGTGGAGCATGCTGCTGAGCAGGAATGGGAAACTCCATCTTGTTCTATCTCAGTGAGCTGGTTCGTAATGCGCCGTGTCTGTACAACGTTCATTCGTTTTCATGAGAGACCTGTAACTGGGCAAAGCCCTGAGGATAAGTGACTGTGGAGTGCACAGCCCTCAATGCGATGCCGATTCTTTCTGTGGCTGAGGGACTATCCCAGAGGGAGGGGCAGTAAGAAAGAGCTGCAGGTTGGGATGAGTGCCGTGAAGTGCTGTCTTCTAGACATGGTTCAGCTGTGGTGCACATGAGCTCAATTACCTGTGGTTATCTGCATAAAGCTTGCAAACATTGAGCCCATCAGCATTCCCTCCTCGATGGGGTTGGGGCTCACAAGGCCTCAGCCTCCCACCCCCACCCCCAAGGAACTATTTATTGGTAGTTCACGGTTGTTGGGAGAGGAGTAATTTTCTTCAGTATTACGCCCACTGTTACGTTGCCCATATTCCATTAAATAGCCCTCCATCACCCAAGCCCATAGTATGAACTCAGTGGGGTTCTCTCTCTCACACACAAAAGACACAGAGGCTGAAGGGATGATTCAGTGGTTAAGAGCACATACTTCTCTAGGAGAGGACTCAAGATCAGTTCCCAGAACCTATGTTCAGAACCTAGTGGTTCAAAACCACCTCAAACTCCAGTTCCAGGGTTCTGACACCTTTGACTCCTGAGGGCATCTTCAGTCTGTCTTATACACACACTTAAAAAAAATTTAAAAATGAATCCTTAAAGACACAAAAATAGGAGGAAAATTTGTGAGAAAGAGTTCATCAGGACTAGGAGGGTCTAAGAAAGGATAACGGGAAGGTAGTGAATATGACCAAAGTGTGTCATATACATTCATGAAGTTGCCAAAGAGTAAATACAGGTATTTTACAAATTAAATCAACTTCCAGAGATGAGTTCTAGAGAGGAAGTGGAACTTGGTAAATAATTTCTAGATGTCATTTTCACATGCTTGTTTTAAACAGTGTTTTTAGCACTATATTATGGTAAAAGAAAACCTCCGTTATGAATTGCTAATGGTGGTGTTTAAATTCTGCTGGGAAGTCAGAAAAGAAAGCACATCATGCCATCACCTCTACTTTCAGTTGACACACTTGGCATGGTGTGATTTTCTGTAGTAAATTTCATGAAGCCACAGAACATGGAGAAAGAACATCTCTCCATGCTTATGGGTCTTTTCTTTCCAGATGGGGTATCTTGGGATAATATTTTTAAAAAATTAATTTTAGCTGATACATACAATCTGTGCACATTTATGTTGTTATCCTCTTTTGTCTCTGCCACGGGCTACCATAGATTCATATATTACCTCTGATCCATTCTTTGGTTTGTCAACTATTTACAGAGCATTAGCTCTGTGCCAGGTACTGTTCAGGCAGAATGGAGATGACCTTACCTCTTAGAGAGACTCACAGTGAAGAAGAAACCACAGGGCTACATGACTTGATCATGAAAAATGGTAAAAAAAAATGAGGGGAAGTGGTAAGATTGGGAGACAAGCCAGGAAATTGTCTCAGGAATGGATTTCAGATGAAATCTGAACATCAAGCAGAAGTAACAGGGCTGGGATTTGTGGTGTGTGGGACACCAAAATGAGTGGGGCAAAGGGCAAAACCTGACCCCGGGTGCTCCTGTTCTGGAGACCAGGGACATGGACAAACACACTTGCCAGGTACAGTAGCATCGGGTGCTGCAGTCAGAGATGTACCGAGGAGAGTAGGCCTGTGGAAGTCATCCCTGGACAGGACCCAGGCAAGCCAGACTGCCTAGAGGGTAGGATTACAGACAGAGAGTGTCGGTAGGGAGGGCATGGTGAACGGGGTCTCCTGGGAAGGCCAAGGATGCCAATAAAAAGTCCAACCGACAAAGGGAAAGTAGCATTTCAAATGGAAGACAGCATGTGTCTGGTAGAAAGGGCCTTGACTGCTACACTAAGGACTCTGAATGTGAATCTCTGAGGAACTATGGGAAGACTTCAACCAGGAAGGAAAATGATGAGGTTTACACCAGAGAGACTCCACACAGCAGGGGAAGGCTAAAAGTGGGCTAGATGGGAGACTGGGAGCCATATTAGGAACTGACAGAGAAGCATAGGGGATACAGGTAGCAGAGACAGGCAAAGTTGAGAATGGCCTTAAAGACGGGTTACTGGTGGCCTGAGTGGGAGGCCACAGACAGTGGTCATGAAAAGATTCTTTACTTTGCTCACTGCAATATTCCTCCAATAATGAGTTCCCTAGGTGTCTTACTTTACACCCCCCCCTCCCCCCGCAGTGTCCTGCGAAGCGCCCAGCATCAAAGAATCCTGATGAATTGGTTCAACTTTTCCATATCTAACTTGGGAGCATTTCTTTTTTTATGTAACATCAGAGTGATCTTCAGCAAAGTGAAAGCTGACTTTTAGATGATCTTCAGATCTCTTGTTGCTTGCCACAAGTCCCTTCTTGACCTAGCGTTTGACAGAGACCACTCTGAAGGGTCTTAGGGTGGCTGTGTGTGATTTGTCTTTTACAGGAATGTCTTTTCAAATCTTTTGTTCATTTTATTTGTGTGTGTGTGTGTGTTTAATGTTGAGGAGTTGTAGGCTTTGCCTACACACTTCAAATAGAAGTTTCTAGTCACCTATTTGTTAAGTGTACTCCTTTTTTAGTTTATAGCGTAGATCACAGGAGTCCGTGAGGGCTCAGGAGAAGGATGGTGAAGTTTCAAGCTGGTTCTATTTGAGAAGCCAGAATATACCTCTTTGAGATTGTTTTGTTTAATCCCCCCCTCCAGGTCTTTCTCTGTATCTCTGTCTCCGTGTCTGTCTCTTTCTCTCTCCTCTCTGTCTGGTGTATGTTTGCGTGCAGATGTGTGTGTGTATGTTCTCTCCTGTGCAAGCACATGTGAAGGCCAGAGGTTGACACCAGTCTTCTTCAGTTGTTTCTCCACCTTATGCTTTGAGACAGAGTCCCCCACTGAGGCTGGAGATTACTATTGTGGCTGGCTAGCAAGCCCCAGGATCTGCCTGTTTCCATCCCTCAGCCCTGAGGTTACAGATTTGTGCTACTATACCCAGTTTTTACTGGGGTGCTGGGAATCTGAGTTTATGACCCTATACCTCTGCAGCAAGTGTTTTACCTACTCAGCTCTCTCACGAGCCCAAGTTTCTACATTCTTGTTAAGAGTACAAGACTTAGGCATCTGGGCCACAACTGTATTCTATTGTCCACATTTAGGTTTGGCCAGATACTGAAATCTGGAAATTTCTATCCAATCCTGTGAAGGACTTGATAGAATCTATCAGAAGCTAGTTTATCTGAATAATTTGCAGCGGGTAGATTGCTTTACCCATTCAAGTCTTTGCTTGTATTGACTCAGGCCATTGTCACATGCTCGCTATGTTGTTTTGGACTCTGATACATATGTTCCGCTGTGTTGTGCATTGGGGTATGCTTTATAGACAACTTTAAGCCACAGACATGTGGAAGCTGTTGCTGATTCTAAGGTAGAGAAGGAGTCAAGGACTTCCTCCAAACCATCACACCCGTGAGTTCCAACATGAGAAACCACTCTAGGAACCTAAAGGAGCGAAAGAAGGTTCTTCTCTGGGGACCTGGTTTGTTTTCATCTAATGGATTTGCTGAATATGGCAATGAGCACATCCTCCTTAGGCAGGTCTTGGGAGAAGCTTGGCAATACAGGGCTGTGTCAACCTCCTCTGATTCAATGATCTTCCGACTTAGACTCCCTCACTGATGGTTAAGTATGTCATAAATAAATACATTATGGCCAAACTCGGAATTTTACGGAACAAAGTGATGCATAAATACTTAAAGAAAACTCGGTGAAATTGTCCTGGGTTTAGATACAATAGCAGGGATTTCTATTTGGAAATACAGATTCACAAGTTATCTGACTATAAATAACAGCTGATACGTATAGACAAAGTCCATATGACATGGCAAGAAAAGCAAGAGACAGAACCCGGGTGTATGTAGCAGAAGAAAACAGAGGCCAAACAAGGAAGACTGGAAAACTATTCCTAGAGGAGGGGCAGGAAGGTTGTATGACCCTAGCAGAGAGCCTTATCACTAAAGATGGGAGAGGAAAAACAAAGGGGGGAGGCTCCCAGTGTCTGCTCTCATAGGGTTCAAGAAAGAAGATGCTGGAGCTGCGAATGGGGGCCTTACTGGTGGTTTTAGGAAGTGAAAGATGTAGTTTGAGGACAGAGTCCAAACTACAAAGAAGAAAGAGGCTTAAAAGACAGAAACAAAAAGAGGGAAATGATAAAGAATTAGCCTCGAAGAAGTAGAACAAAAGGGAACTCCCAGCAGAGGGGAAAGGTCCTGGAATAGGAGGAGGAACCCTGTTGTACTAATGTGAGGGCAGAAAGGATGCCCAGCAGGTGCGGGCTGGGCCGTGGCTCAGCACACCACCGTCCTGTCTCCAGATACAGATAGATGATATTCCCAGTGTGCTTTTCATGTACCAGCCATAGAAACACGAGTAGAAATGGCATGCCTCTTATAAATTCCCCATGCTCGGTTCTCCAGATGTTCACACTCTGGCAGGTAGGGAAAGTAGCCTTCAAAGAGACTTTGGAGGCCACATGGTGAAGGTCATCGAGTCACCTTCAGCCTGGCTTCCTAGTTGACTTGTCCTGGGTTTCTCCCTTTGCGTCCAGACCCACTATCTCCTTGTTCTCCTGCAAAGGCTCGTGATGCACATGAGGTTAGAAACAGGAATAGAAAAACACTTTGAAGATTCTAGAAGCTGCCACATATGTGTTACATGGAAACTTTGTGTTTCTGACTAGTCCCAGAAGGCACACCTTCCAGCTTCCACCTTCTGATCTCTCACTAATGCCTACCTGCCTTGCTATGCACCTGTAAGTTACAGTTCCACTGTCCCTCACTTACTGTTTGCCAATGTTATGATTGGGATTAAAACAAAGACCTAAGTAGTAAGCAATATGCAAACCCTTGGTCATGTATTTGCTTGTGTGTTGGACAACTCTTCATTCATTCACTTGGCCAAAGAATAATTATTGATTTGTAACTCTGTTCTAGATACTTATGAGAACAAAAACAAAAGCCATGCATAGTCGTTGTCTTCATGATCTAAAGTCTTTAATAGGGATTAAATAATTAGGTGATCATCGTAGAGCAGATCACAGGAGGCTTATAGAAACATTGGACTGTGATATCTAAGCTGAATTTATGATATGTTAGAAGCTTCCTGAGAGAAGAAACAGAAGGATCCTTTATCCACAGAGAGCATGCCTTTCCTATCTATGCGTCTGCCGAGGTACAGAGCCATGTAACATTTTAACCTTCTTTAAAGGTTTGCTGCCATTGTTTTTGAGTGGAAGATTGCAAGGAGTCTTTCTTCCATACAAGCCCTCGTTGAAAATGACAATGGAGGGCTCAAGAAGGTGCTGGCAAGTGGAAGAGGAGAAGTTGGAAAATCTGTTAATGTGGACACTGACTCTGGAAGACTGACCACTGACAAGCTCATCCACAACAAAGACCACCATTATCCCAACCCGACTCAGTACTCAATCTACCACCAGAGGGGGGCATGTCTTTCACTGTCTCTTGTACCAGAAGAAAAGGCAGAGCCTTGAGCATATATACCCCCAGTGAGGCTCCTGTGTAGGTCAGATGCTGTTTGTGACCATGAGCACCTGAAGATCGCATCTCAGGGTAGGGCCTGAACTTATGCTGTTGGCACTGAGCTGCCTTGCAGCCTGACTCTTTGGCCTTTGGCTGGATTGTTGGGAACACAAAGCAAAGAGCTATCTGTCCCTGGAGTATGAATTCAGTAGAAAGCTTTTGTATGGGTTTTTTGTTCCCAAGTCCTCGTGGCAACCTGGGCACGCTCCCAGATGTGAGATGCCTGTTGTCCAGATGTTTTTCTGGACAACTCTCAGAACTGGGTGGGTCTAGAGAATGCTACACACAGAAACATTTGTCAGTTTGCAGTCACCTGTTGTACAGGATCAGTGGCTCTCTCCAGTGCAGTTCTGTGAAGCAGGGCATTTGGGGGGGGGGGGAATCAGCAAAGGACTTACGAAAGCCTGGGAAATCCATATGAAATGCTCTCTGAGCAACTCTAGTCACTATTGCTGCAGTGATTCTTCTGGATGGAGCACAAGGCATTGGTTCCTTTAATGAAGGTACCCCTGGCTCACAAATATAACCCCTTCCTTGCTTTAGTAGAAACAAAGTTATTACCTAGTAGTTTTTTTTATTTTAACTACCTGTGCTCTCTTGGAAAAATAAAATTTTAAAAATTCTTCCTGAGGGAACATGGAGTTTATTGTGACTAACTTCAAGAGATGTTAAAGGACCCAGCATAGACATGCTTTATTACTTGTCAAGGGTCTTTTGAAAAGCTTGTCACACAGTAGAGTCACAGTTCATTCTGGATCTCCTCTTACTTTGCTCCCTCTCTAAATTACTGATAAAGAATCTAGGCCTCACCTCAGGACTGGCTCTTGAATTTAATAGTGCCAACAGGGATATGGCCCTCTGTCTGACTATCTCTCCCTGTAAGTAATGTTTGTAGAGACCTGTTTGCAGCACATTTATCTTCTTGCTGTAGAAATAGGCAAGGGAACCTGACCTCTGGGTGTCAGAGGCAGCCTCTCTGTTTCTGACTTTAGCCTACCTAAGTGAATGAAGGCATATTTTTTCAGCCTAGTGCTTGCTGATCAGTATGCAGTGGGCTTGGAGTATCCTGAGGCCTATGGCAAATTGCAGGTTCCAAAATGATAGCTTGCCTCTGATCTGGTCAGAGTAGAGTGCTCTAGTTCAAGAAATGTCACACACAAGCCAAGTAGTTGATGACTGTGCATGCTGACAGGGAATAGAGAGGCCCAAGATTGTGAATTAAATGGACTACCATGTCGTCTTGTCATGGCTATATATGGCTAGTTCTTCAATGGTCCAGTTGCCAAGTGTTAAGTGATGTTCATTTCTTCAACATCTACTGGCCAATGGTCCCTACACTATGCTTTATGTCAGAAGCCATCTAGGAAAGGCTAAAGGCGTGCAAGTGACTTTCCTGGAGATGGCCCACCATTTTTGTATGGCCTGCGGGGGGTGAGCTCTGAGAGGCAACATCCTGAGAGACTTCATCCCAGGATTGCTTCTCACTGCTGATATGCCTTTTCCTGTCACTATTACTTAGCATAATGATTCCTGGACTTTAGTTTATGCTATTGGGCTTATTTCCTGAAGATGAACATAAAGATGAACTTTCACAAATTAATGCTGTTTAGATGAATTAATGATTTTATAGATTTTTTTATTTGATTCAAATAATTTTAGAAAGCAAATTTTAGGAGATGGTTGTTTAGCCAGAAAGATGGAATAAAATCAGAATCAAGAGTAGAATGTGCCCACTCATAGAATAGTAAGTAAAGGCTATATAATAAAGATACAATGAGCTTTCACAATTACACTAAAAAGAGAAACAAGCTTGGAACAAATTTATGATTGAGGAAAAACATTCATTCTAGGTCAGATCCAAGGATGAAGCCACAGGTGTGCGCCATGATAAAGCAAGGCCATGTAAAACTTTTGCTTTGAACTTATAATGAGCTTATAGAATGAAACACTGCTTTGAACTTAATATCAACATCCTTCTGTAACTCCCCTTTTATGTAACAATTTATCGATGAGGTGATTTTCTAAGGAAATTTTGTCTAAGAAGATATAAGAAGGCCAGAGAGAAGTAATGCAGTGTGCCATCTGGGGTTCTGCCCCATCTACCCACCAAGTGATTGTGTGTGGTTTGGGTGGCTCTGCCCCATCCACCAAATGTATATATATATATGTCTGGTTTTTTATACAGACATATGTAGGTATACGTGCATATATGTAAGTATGCATGAACACTTGTGGAGCTGACAAGACAGGTGATTGGGCCTGAGCAGAGTGTGTGTGTGTGTGTGTGTGTGTGTGTGTGTGTGTGTGTGTGTGTGTGTATGTGTGTGTGCGTGTGTGTGTTAAAGATTTAAATTCTTTTCCTTTCTTTTTTTTCTGGTCCATGAAGAGTTAATGAATTCTAAGCCTCTTGTTCTGCCTGCAAGAGGTTCTTGGATGAGAGAGAGAGGGAGGGAAGGAGAGAGAGAGAGAGAGAGAGAGAGAGAGAGAGAGAGAGAGAGAGAAAGAGAGAGAGAGAGAGAGAGAAGGGGGGGAGCCAGAGTTTATTAAAGCACAAATAGAGAGCTACAGAGAAAGAAACCAGTGCTTATCAGCACAGAACAGTAAGAAAGAGTTAAGTTTCCGTGAGCCATCAGCTTCTGGCTCCCAGCACAGTAAGAGAGATTAACAAGGCCACAGATCATCAGTCTTTGGCCTTTGTCCAACTCTGTGTCCCACCTCAGTACTTGTGATTCCGGGAAGGTCCTTAGCAGTTCTAGGAATTAGGTAAGATGCAAGAAATAGCTCTTTCCCTGAGAAACGCATAGCCTGATGGGTGAAGGCAAACATACAAATATAGATTAACTCTGCAGTGTGGAGATAAATGGTGGAATAATGCATTCCGAGTCCACTGTGAAGCAGTAATCATGACAACTCACTGCACACCAAGAATGAAGAACACCACCCACCTTTTACCGAGTACTTACCATGCCCTGTTTCCTGTCTGAGTTATACTACACAACTTTATCATAACAATCCTCTGAGACAAGGACCGGGACTTCAGTTGTTGAAAGATTTTGTGCAAAGCTGTCCAGTTAGAAGAACTGAAATATCATGCCTATGGCCGTGCTAACAGCTATACCACGCAGTCTTCCTGGAAAGAAGATCTATCACTCACTGAACTCCTTCTACACGTGACGCTCACTCAGTCAAATACTCTTGATATTTCCAAGACAACAAGAACACAGGAAGGAGGATCTGTGAGTACTCACTGACCACACACACCTGTCTGGATCCCTCCACTCCATCAGTTAGCCAGAGCCTGAATAGTGAGCAGGTCTAGGCTTACACATTGGCTCATGCTGCTTTCTTGCTGCCTGCCAGGACTTGCCTCCTCTAGCCATAGCTCCTAGTCAGTTTACTCAGTGTTCCTCATGCAGAGAACAGTTTGTCCTGAGTGTCATCATCTGCCTCCATCAATAGCTAATGTCACCAAGGTGACCATTGTGTCCATCCAGCAGTATGACCAACGGTTGCAGCATACGTTTCCACAATCATCCAGGTGGAATACGAACAAGGTCCTTCTGAGGGGGTAAGGTGGGTGCTTAGAGAAAGCAGCTGGCTGTTGGAACAGGACAGGGGCTCCTCAGAGCCTCACGTTCCATATACCAGCCCTCTGAGTCACCCAGCACACACCCTTCCTCTCCTAAAAACAGTTGCACTTTGTGCCACAGGAAGCATGTCTACTCTAGCATTGGCCATACTTAATGGTGGTCCTGGATACCTTGATATGAAGAATGAAATACGACAGAGGTCTATTTAGACAGTTTTTGTGTTATAAATTACTTTTTGTTGTCAATTGCAGATTTATTTTTCTTTCCTTCCTTTTTCTTTTTTCATTTTCTTTTGTCTTTAATCTGTTTGTTTTATTGGTCTATCCAAACCAGGAAGTCAAATGCATCAATGCTCTTCCTCTAAATCAAGTTAAAAAAAACCCTCTCTTCTGATCTCAAATTGCTACTCAGGGCCACTTGTTCCAAGTTCCTATGCTGGAACCTATGACATCATGTAGGCAGAAATGGAAGGAGAGGGGATTCTCTTGATGGTTAGAGAGCTGAGCCTCTTGGGGCCCTAAAAGGTATCGAACATGATAAACTGCAGTGGCACCATGTGAACTTCACTCAAGGGCATCGTAAATATGAGGGCAGGAGGTGCTGACCTTCAGGTGACGCTCTGCATGCTTTAGTGCTTGTCACACTGGAGTAGCAGCTCCAGGCCTGCTTGGAAATGAGTGAGAAAGGTGTTTCTAGGTGTGGGATCGAGGATGGGTCCCTTTTATCACCTTGTGCTGAGTCAGAAGCACATGTACACTTGTTCTGTAGACTGCTCAGCCTCTCTTATCCACCTGACTCACAGGTTAGTAACTAAGTAATTGATGAGGTATTCTTTAGTTTAGTCCCAAGTATGGAGGAAAAGGGACTGATGGTGGCTCACATTGTTTCATGATGTCACTAGGATATGAAGATACTTCTCTGACTCTTCAGGAGGCAGTCGCTTGCCAGCCAAGAGTCATTCTGCACCCACCTGTTAGAGACAGGCTGGTGTCACTTCTGGAGCCCCTGTATACCTGGTTCCCCACAAGGAAGAGGGAGGATGAGTGAGGTTGTATGTCTAAAATGTTTGACAACCTGGGGAGAAACCTCCAAGTGGACAAGGTTTTCTACCATGATCCTATCCCCCCAAATAGTCTTTCTACCACTCATTGACACTGAAAACTCTCTCCCACTGTCCACCAGGAAGCCATGTTCATTCCAGCTGAGTGATCCTTCATGGTGGACATAGCACATGTTAGACTGACTCTCTCTCTCTCTCTCTCTGCAATACTGCAGCTGTGGCACCAGATCTCTTCACCATTGCCCACTCTCCTACTCTGAGCCAGTTCCTGTAGGTGACTCATACAGACCAGTTCTGCTCCGCTGATGTGTTCGCTGGTAGTACCTAGATGTGTTCATCTCTTTGTGGTTCCACTCAGAGTCTATTTGAGGGCCTACTGTATGACATGCGCTTTGAAATGAGTTGGAGACATAGGAAGAGAATCTGTACTCTACATCCTTCTGCTGTATATTAATCTATGCCTCAAATACATATGACCAAATGATAAATATGATTCAAAGGAATTATCTCACGCTGCAGGGAATTCTGCCTGCCTAAACAGTGTGCTTAGCTTACCACCAGATCTAGTAGTATTGCTGAGCCCAGCTCTCCCTCCCTGTAAGTCTTTGTTGATTATCTGGGTTCCCCCATTCCCAGAGCCATGGCCCCCTTGCCTATGTGGAGATGACAGCCTTCTCCTCTTCCTCTTGTTCTTCTAAGGCTGAGAGTGGGTGCTTGCACCTTTAAGATCTGATCTGTTATTATACCACCACTTCCTTCTTGATTATCTCACTCTCTTGATGTTTTTATTGGGGTGAGAAGACCAGAATTTAAAATCATATTCTGCACTTAGCCTATTCATTGCAGGCAATTATCACTGTTCTCTACTTAGGAGTCAGTAAATTTCCCCTATTCTAGTTCCAAACAGCTGGTGAAATTCCCCGGGTGATTTGGACAAAATCTGTATATAAATCTATCCTAAAAGCAAATAATCCCAATTTTATAAATTCACAGTTCAGTCAATATCTGCCCCAAGAAGTAGGGAGCTTCCATTCCCTGGATCTCTGACTCAGAGCAGCCATCTTGTCTGTTTTCACAGCAGGGGACCTAAGAGCCCTCTCTCTTTGTTTAAAGGCTCTCGCACTTGAATCATGTGACTTGACTCCACTCTGCTCTTCAAACTTCCAAATTTCTAACTAAAGGCTAAGAATCTTAAATTTCTAGTGGATTATTGCCTGCCATGGTAGATGTCATCTGTAGCATGGAATATAAAAATGCAATCCATGCTATCCTGGCAGTGAATGCACTGGCGGGCTGGCCGACCTGTTCTCATCTAGTGGAGACTCTCTGACCCAGAGCTCCGAAATCTCTTCACCCAGCTCACTAAGTTCCCACTGGCGGGTCAGTACCACACCAATCCCATGCTTCCAAATTCCCACCACCTTTTGGGGTGCACTTCTTGCAAACCCACACTTTGCAGCCATACCTTTCTCTCTGGGGTCCAGTTGAGTCGCCACATGAAGGAAAACACCACACAAACTTAGTTCAGAATCAACAGGTAACACAATCGTTGGGCACATCAACTAGCATCCTAATTAGTAAGCCATTCTAAGTTAAATCGTCCAGTAACAGATCCCAATGGATCTGCCACCTGAACTAGGGGTCTTTGCTACCTCCATCTTGACCTCCACCCGTCTCCCGTCCAAAAGCTAGACACCTTTTTCTGCTTCTCCTCTTTCCCCTCTCTGATACAGAAGTCCCACCTACTCCTCGCCCAGTAATTGGTCCCTAGAAATCTTTATTCATTAGGGGAAGGTTCACAGGAAGTCACTTGAGTAGTGATTCACTCCTTGTCCCAGACAGCCCCTCTTGGGGAAGAGGAGTTAGCACCAAAATACAAACAGCACCAGGGCTATCCACGACAGAAAAGTCATAAAGACAAATAAATGAGGAATAATAATATAGTGAATATAAAAAGAAGCCCCCACATCCCTCCTCCCTCTCTCACTCTCTCTCTCTGTCTCTCTCTGCCCCCTCTCTCTCCTCTGTGTCTATCTAGAGAGAATTTCAATGTTTTTAAATTTGCCTATAAGTTAACAGTATTTACTCCAATCATATATTACTCAGAATCTTTCACAGGTAGGTTTAAGTAGTTAAGTATGCAGAGTAGGTTTCTCCACTAGATGTATCCATCCAATATTTGAAAATAGGAACATGACAAGGACCAGCCTTCTAGCCTTGGAACAGTTGGCAGCAAGCAAAGTGCTTATTGTAGCCAAGTTCTATACATGTGTGGTCACTGGTTTCATGTGTCTAGAGAAACAACTATCACACTGGTAGTCCCCGGTCTCTCAGGTCTGAGTCAGTGTTCTAGAACCCCAAAGTCATGAGCCAGCCATCTTCTGACTAGGGTAGAAGGAACAGCCCCACTAAAGGACAGTCCAGCAGGGTATATCTGAAGCCATGTCTGGAAATCCAGCCTACAGCCTATTTTCCTGTTTTCTGAGAACTGGTTTTCCTGTTTAAAATAGTTACAATGGCCTCTATTTCCTGCTGCCAAACCCTGATAGATACATTTTAAAATGCTAGCCTATGAACGGTGATTTATCTTTTACCTTAATTTTAAAAAATATCCTGGGATTGCTGCAATTACATCCAGTCTGGAGAATATAACACAAGAACTCAAGTTCCAGTTCTGTACCCAATGGGTACCTGTGCATGTGACTTTAAAAGGATTTTGTTAATCATTTGAGAATTTCACACAATGGATTTTGTGATCACTCCCTCCTCTTCAGGAGCATGCAATCTTAAACAGCATCTCAACTGCCAAAGTCCTTTTCCCTAGCTGCCAAAAGAGGTGCACACTACTTGCTACTCCCACCTGTCCTTAAATGCAGAGAATATATGTAGCTTTGAGCAGTGTGACTGTTTCCTTGCTCCTTGATACAAGCCACTGTTACCCCATCAACCCCAACTTCTTCCTTTCAGAATGTATGTTAGAAAGCTGATATTCAACACCAAGTGGAAAATGAAATCAAATGTCCTGGCTCACATTTTACTCAGGATGCTCTAGGGAAATTTTTAAAGCAACGGTTCTGAAACTATCTATAGTGATAGCTGACATATACTCAGACTATAAAGTAACAGAAAGGTGGTGAGACCAGTGGGCCTTTCAAAGCCAGACGCCTCTCAAGACCAACATTGCTATTATCTACCACGTCAGTTCCATGGCTGAAATAAAGTCCTGTGGAAGAGAAGTCAGATTATAGCAGCGAATCACAGCAAGCTGGTGGCAGGCCATCCAGCCTCTAACACCGCTGTGAATGTTTGCCATGCAAAAGGCTTTTTGTTAGACTTGAGCTGGCTCATGCAGGTGGTTGAAAGTATATTAGGGAAACTGATATCATAAACAAATTACATACCCATTAATACGAATCATTAAAAAACGAGCCACAGAAATAAGTTCAATGATATTTACATGTTTTTCATTCCAGATGAAGTCTGTCAGCTGGTGGGACAGACAGCCCATCAAGCCGCAGCTAGAGCCTCTGTGCGGGTCCTTGCTCTTTGCCACACCCAGGATTATCCCCACCTACCGTTGTGCTCTGAGGGGATCCCTTCTTTGCCTACACAGTATTCATCTACGGGTCTCTAATCAAGGCCTGTACTCCGAGGAGAAATTTGAGATGAACTCTCTACTGGCATAGACTCTAAGCAGGACCATGTTTTCTGTCTCCCATGAATTAATCATTTTATTACTTTTAGATTTTAATTGTCCAAAACCAACTTCCCTATGTATTCTCTACAGGTGTACTCACCAGCACAAAGCGGGTCTCATTTGCTTAATTTGCTAGATAAGGAAAACAACCTTGGATGCAAACGTTATTTGGGTATATTCATTTATTTATTTGGTACTGGGGAAATAATCTAGGGTCTTGAGACTACTCATAGGTTCACTTAACCCTGAGCTTTGTCAACTTTAATTATTTTAATTATCATTTTTAGTTAATGGAGATTGGAATAGAATAGCAATAGGAAATTAATAAGGTTTGATGAGCTCAATGTGAACGGATCCAGCATCCTTCTGTTAAAGGAAGCCAGTGATGGCGCTGCCCAGGCCTGAGTGAAAGCGATACTGTACCATTCTGGTCTCTCTGCTGTTTCCTGTCTGTTTCCTACTCTGTGTCTGTGCAGCTTTCCACATGAGCAAACACACATTCACCCAGCGTGATACGCATGGCAGGGTAGGCGAGGGGAACTAAAACAACAGGAAATGATGTCACCCTTTTGGCTGTGAGCCATTCTATATAGTGTCAAGTACACTGTATATCAGGGGGAGAACGTGCCTGTCTAATTTGTTCTAGCTCTGATTAAAGTGAGTGAGTGGAGAGCCTTGTGTATCCTGAAGACTTCCCTCTGCATACATCTGAGTAACCGTTAGCTAGAAGTGGCATTTCTATCCTTGGAATAAAAAAGGGGGTGGGGGATACGTACAGAAAAGAAAGACAGGAAGAACCATTTAAATTATTTTTTGTTTTGTTTTTATGTGTACGAGCATTTTACTCATCTGCCTGAGTATCCTGTGCATCCTGGAATTGGAGTTACGAACAGTCATGAACTGCAAATGTGGGTGCTGGGACTTGAACCCGGGTCCTCTACATGAACAAGTACTCTTAACCATTGACTCATCCCTCTAGCCCAGGAAGAAACACTTAAGAGAGAAGATCTACAGCTGCTTGCCAGAAATGACATTCAAAAATCATTTTAAAAAGGTCAATAAATAATGCTATACATTTTAAGAGCTTTGAAGTATATAGTTTTTATTTCCTTAATTTAAAAATTTAAATTCAATTTTATTCTTGAAGTGTATTGGATTTTATTTTATTTCTATTGCGTGTAGGTGTCTAAGTGTTGGGAGCAGGTGCATGGGCCATGTGCACGCGGAGGAAATTGGTTCTGTCCTTCCACAGTTGTGGAAACTAAAGATGAAATTCAAGTCACCAGGCTTCGTAGCAGGCATCTTTCCCTAATGAACCGGCTTGCCAGCCCCAAGTATGCAATTTTTCTATGTACTGTCTTTTTAGAGCTTCACAGTAACCCTGTGCAGTAGGTAGAAGTATTGCTCTAATTTCAAGTTTGTGTATAAAGAAACAAATTTAGGGTTGAGATGTAGCTCAGCGTTGAGCTTTATGCAACCTGTGTGAGGCCCTGGCAACATTCTTCACCCAGCCCTCCAGAAAAAGAAAACGAAAAGATTTGGTTCAATAACATCTCCTTGACCTGGGGACACAGCAAATTTCATTATAACTGATTTAGAGAAGTGTGGGTATCTGAATAATGTATTAGTTACTATTTTGTTTCTAGATGTCAGACTATTCCACTAATTAATTTATGTCATGTTAGGATTAGATTCAGCCAGGGTTACTCTGGAGCAGACAGAAACATGTCCTAACTGTCTTCCAGCTGAGAATTTTGCTTCTATGAGCAGTCATGTTGGCCTGGATGGGTATCTATTAAGTTCAAAGTGTGCCTCAAGTAAAACATGCCAGACATTTGTAGATGGTTTCCCTCCTCTGCCTTATAGAGTCTACCTACCCCAGCTGATGAGATGGCTCAGTGGGCAAGGAACTTGTTACCAAGCCTATGGCCTGAGTTTGGTTCCTGAAACCCATATGGTGGAAGGAGAAAAACAAATCTCTCAGGTTGTCCTTTGTCCTGCATGTATGTACTGTGCCACGCATGCATGCAGATATACATATACACTGCCCCCCCAATATTCCAGCAAATGTAAAACAAAAAGAAAGGGCTGGGCTCATCTCACAGAAATGGGTTACCCCAAAGACCTGATGGCATGAGCCCTAACTTTGGAATCTACATGGAGATGGAGAAGAAGTGAAGCCAACGCCATAGATCTGACCTCTGACCTCTACACTGTGCTATCACACACACACACACACACACACACACACACACACACACACACATCATTCATGCCACATACACCTTACACAACACCTCACACACACTAATGATAATGAAGATGATGATGATGATGATAATAATAATAATAATAATAATAATAAAATTTTTAAAAGAATATATATACCCCAAAGAGACACAGAACTGAAAAAAAAAAAAAACCAGAGAGCATTATCTGGAATGTTCTGGATTGCTTACAGTGAACGAGGATCAGCCTTGTCTCTCTCCAGTTATCTGTTCATCTGTGGTGTCAGCAACTAGAAAGCAGCTGCAAGTCTCAGCCATGTGATTATGAGAAAGGCATTTTTTGTACTTGGAGCTCCTTTGATTTGTTAGGAAGCTGTGAGTCTTCTATCATTATCCTATGGGCTAGGGATGGCATGGTTTTTTATCCCTGAAGACACCACAATCTAAAGAGGCAAATGAACAGGCCCCCAAGGAAAGCAACAACTAAAACCACCCAAAACAACGCGATTGTAAGGTGTGCACGAATGCACGGTAGCAGAGGCAAGCTGTTTGAAGGGATGGGGAAAGCTTCTTCGAAGACAGATGTTGGAAAACAGAGAGGCAACCACCATTCCAGCCAAAATAAAGAATATAGCCAAATGTGCAGGATACTGTGTTAAAATGGACAACTCATAAAATATGTGCAAAAGTTCAAGTTAAAATGCAAAGACATATGTATAAAATCATCTTAATCAGATGCTTCTGTATGCACAGGAGGTTGTCTGTGTGTCTTTTTGTAAGCAGCTCAGCTCCGGAGGAGTAAGTCTTAGGATTTCGTATGCATAGGATGTGAGCATGAATCTTATCAAAATGCAGAGTATGGTCAAGTCTACAACTGGGGCAAGACCGACACTGTAGTTTTCTATGCTTCCAGGCAGTACTGGGGCTGCTTGTCTGCAGACCACTTTGTAGATTTGGCGATTGAGTGGGGGAATAACCAAGGATGGGCTTAGCCATCAAGGAGAAGCTAGTAGCAGAAGCTTGCGTGCCATGGGCAAGATGAGTTGCTGTAAGATCATATCTGTGTCTGATGACAATGAGAAGAATGGCTGGCAGTGTAGGACAGGCCACAGGGCTGAGAGTCTGTTGCCACAATCCAGGCAATAATAATAATAAAATAATAATAATAATAATAATAATAATAATAATAATAATAATAATAATAATAATAATGCTGCAAACCTGAACGTCACCAGAGGTCACAACAAGTATAGTGTAGTGCGAGTGGATTACTGGAATGTTCAAGAGGTGATCCAGGCAGGGTGTGAGGGGTCTGAGGCAAAGGCAAAGGGCAGAGAAGAGGGTGGTGCTTAAGGACCAGCTGTGAAAGAGCAAGCTTTGGCTCTGTCACCGGGATGCCAAGATTGCAGACATAGGAATTGGTCCAGCTTGGAGCAGAATGAAGCCTTAGTTATGATCCAGAAGTAAGGTCCAGGGAAGCTGGACACAGACTGGGATGCCCAGGCAGGGTCACAGAAACAGGGAGATGAAGGCAGGATTCATTATTGGATGGGCCAACACAGAGGAAGCCACCTGCATCATATCAAAGCATATAGAAGCACAACAAATCCCACGGAGAGGTTATGCGGCGATTATGGGCATAGCATTTGAATGTTCAAGATGGCTCTCGGGAAGTAATTTCAGAGATACTGCAGATGCAAGACTAAGTCCATTGCTCTTTTATGGTGCTTGGTCATTAAAATACTTACTTTGAAGCTTGGAAACCGGTTGGCAGGAAAAACCTGGGAGTCACTTTCTCTGGAGCAGAGGCTGGGATAGTCTGACTCGAGGTTTAATCTGTATGTTTGGATGTTTCATTTTTCTGTCTTCACCAAGATGAATTGCATGGAGATGGAATATCCCAATTTTATTTCAGGGACTGTAATATATCCCTTACTCTCAAAACATATTTGTTTTCAGAATAGCTTTATGTTTACAGTTGAGTCACATACACAGTAGACAGATATCCCACATTTCTGCCCCCCTTTTACACCCCTTGGCTCACGCCAAGGTCTTGCGCTCGAGTGTGATGACGGCCAGCACATCAATGACTGTTGACCTGATGGTTTGCTCTTGGTATAACTTAACTTATTTTTAACCTAAGAATAGTTGGGATGCCCCCACCAACCCTTCAGAGCTTGGTTCTCTTCGGCTTTCATTTCCTTGCTGTGATCACTCTGTTGCCCACCAAAGCTCACACCATGGCTGCTAGCTCCAAGGGTCTTGTGTGGCATGCAGCACCATCAGTGCTTGCTGCTCTGTCTCACTCAGCAGTTTGGCCCTTATAAGCTCTTTATGTGTGCTCCATCCTTGTGGTATCATTTGACGATTGCATACTAGTCTATCACAAGGTAGAGGCAGCAGGTGCACTTTCAGCCAGCTGAGGCGTTGGTGGTAAACCTCAGCTGTGCCCCTGAGACACCATCTTGTTCTGCTCTTTCCTCAGCCTGTCCCTTTGTCTTGTGTTGGATCCCTCCTAAATGCTTTTCTCTGTGGTTTGATGCAAATGTGGGGCCTGAAGGTTTTTATGGTCTTGCCCATACCCTAGGGTGGTAAGGAACATAGGAATAGCAATTGCTGATGACATTGCTATCGGCTTTCAAAAGAGAGCGTTCAGAGCATTGAGGTAATGTGTTAAGAATGGTTTTAATAATTTCAAAAGAGAATTATATACATTTCAATACAACCTTAAAATATTCGTGGATACTGCATTTTTCCAGCATTTCGAAAGAAAGCTGCAAGAAGCCAGACATATATTAATTAGTATAAATTAAGTGTGCCCCAAGTATACATTCCAATGCTACACCGTCAGTTTTTTAACACTCACAAAGGCTTTGCCTTTCTATACGTTTTCTTTGTGCATCTATAGTTTTCTTTGCCACCAGAGACATGCAATTAGTATTTTTGCGGTTATTATCCAATCTAACTCATAGACCCTTCGCAGAGCTCGGAGCATAACACTCAACCAAAAAAACAAAAACAAAACAAAAAACCCGCAGTTGTCACTGTATGTTTGGTAATGTTCATGGGGCTGGCTGCTTACCTCAGTGCTCTAAGAGGCTCAGTAGGTATCCATGGACACAGGCTTCACAGGGCACAGGCCTGCTTTACTCCCCAACAGAAAAGCATACAGCTCAGCTTGGGACTGTGGCGCCAGGACAGTTTCTTTATTCCAAAGGAACAGCTATGAGGACAAGGGGTGTTGGAAGCCACATTCTGTGAGTTGCTTCTTGACTGTGATAGCCTGTGTTGTGTGTCCCCCCTGTTCTAGATCACTTGGCTGACCTTATCCTCGGCAGTGGCTGGTTTGCTCTTTCATTCATGCACATGTGGCAATGTGGGTACTGGACAACACAGGAAAACCCACAAATAATTGCTTTTCTGTATTCGCTCTGAATCTTTGGGACCAAGTCCTGCCGACGGGTCCTCTCCCGGCAATCTTCTTACTAGTGACGCTAACCTATTAACCCTCATTTCCTTTTTCCCATCATATAACTTATTAATGCCTTTCTGATGTCGAATCTGGGGAAAATGTATTCTTGTGCCTATGCAGCAGTTAGCATTTATTACTTACTGCAGAATGAGCATCTTCCCTTGCAGTAAAGTTACGTAGTTGAATGAGGTATTTGGTTTATGCCCCAAGAGTAGCCTAGAGGTGGGCACGGGGGAGTTCTTTTTATCCCCTTTAATCTGAAGAAGTTGACTTGTCCATCTGGCTGCATCTGGATAGCCCCTCAGCTTTGGGGCAGCTTCACCTAATGTCCAGCTCTCTATGCACCCGTGGGGAGAGATCTCCTTCTTTCACATCTGGGAGTTGGAATACGCCCACAGAGACTGGTAATGACTTCCTTCTTGGCTCTGAGAGTTTCCTGGGTTTTCTGACATTGCTCTGTATGGACGACGATTGGCCTGGCTGTTAAAACATATTAGTAGATGAAAGGATTCTATAGAGAAAAGGAGAAGAAATGTATGTATGCATGTGGGCACACAGCAGCTAACTCAACCAGACCTACCTTCCACAGCCATTGTTCAATCCTCAGAAAGGCCCGGGCCCTGGCAGGAAAGGAAGAGGCCACCCAGAGAGGCATTTCCTAAGGTAGCGTCTGGGGAGACTAGACTTGGTCAAAAGGAAGTGGAGGAAGGTGCTCTATCTCCAACGGTGAGAGTCTGGGAGAAGGCAGAATGATAGGAACCCCACAACGCACTCTCAACATAAACAAACCTCCCTTATCACTGCCAAGGCAGCCAGGGGCTTCTGTAGAGCTGCAGAGCTCCGCCCGTCACACATCAGACACATTCCCTCCCAGGCGAGAGCGGTTCAGCATTGAGAGCCCTTCAGCATCCTTTTCCAGTGACGCATTGCAGGGCTGAACCTTCCTCCCTCTGGAAGACCTTTCTCATGTCATACCCGGCTCCCTCACGCTACAGCTGGAGTTCAATCCTGCTTGCAATGTTTAAATGGAAGTGGAAAAGAAACTGTCACCCTTTCCTCTTTCCCGAGCCATCCAGGCATTTGATGGCTTTGCGAATAAATGTTCCCCCCCCCCCTTTGGTCATTAGAACGTCTCTCTGAACTGGTAAATTCGAGAGAAACTTTGTCAAATCCTTACACTCCAGGGAACAAGCTGTAATTATCCAACAGAATTAAAGTGCAGCCACAGTACCCCCTCCCCATCTGGTTTGTTCAGGAAAATCTTTTGCTCTGGACTCCTAATTTCCACCCGGAACACAGCCCACTGCTTAAAGAGCAGTTTGTTTTCCGTTTCTGGAACCCATTGTGTATTGCACCAGGGACAATGAGCTGGTCATTCAGCTGCAGCCACTAAGCGTTAAACTGGCCACACAGGTCCACGTTAGCTCTCAGAGGGAAGAGGCACCCCAGCACCAAGCATGTGCCCTCCCATGTCCTCATGGGTGTGCAGAAAGGTGGCTGCCGTCCCCGGACCCACTCTGTCCATTTGACCATCGTGAAGCATTCATAGCCTCTCTGTCAGCTCTGAAGGCTGTCCCCACAGCCACCCGTACACACTGTGGAACTGGATTGTTGTTGGCACCGTCCAGGGGACAGCAAGCCAGATTGGGCGGGGACAGCATTCCATTATTATAACACAATGCCATAATAGGGTTCAGAATTCTTTTCATATTAATTCTTATACAAGAGGAATCTTCAAACTCAACTTTTACACTGAAAAGGGAGCAGTAGGAGGCAGCCAGGCTCTTTGTTGTATTTGACCACATTCATCTAGCTGAGTATCATGAGGCTCTCTCTCCCTCACCATGCAGCTCAGAACATCTCCTGGTGGCCTTGGCTGCATGACCCTGAACCTGGCAGCCCATGCTGCTCTTGGGAAACCAGCCCTTCTGGAAGACTGGCTGGTTCTTCTTGCCCCATGCTCAGAGTGCTTTTGGGTGTGGAGCCAAAACATCTCCAGGCCTCCTCAGAGGCCTCTGACTTGTATAGCAGGCCAAGCTGATAGGCTGCCAGTTGGTCTCCAAGTGAAGTGTCCCTTGAAGCCCCCAGTCAGCCACTGCCGGGGTGCGGCCTGGGGAAAGGCAGGGTACCCTCCTTCCTAGGTAACTCTTCCCAAATGTAGCAGAGCCTTTCAAATCTCTTGTTGACAGGCCACCTCACAGACTAGACATGGATGCTGAGACCCAGAAACCTGGATGCTATTTCAAACTTGGCCATGGTCCCCTGGGTTTGGTTTCCTACCATAGAGAGGCCAGTAGGCAGGGACTAAGGCAATGTGGGGCAGATACCAACTTTTATCCTTTGTGATTAAAGTGCAGGCAATGAGTTTAGCAGTCTTTGTAGCCTAGACCATCAGTTCCACATGATACTGGCAGTGGTTTGAGTAGAAACTATCCAAGGAAATCCCTATGAATTCAAGAGACCTCTAACATGTCTATGATAGCAATTCAGACTCTCAT
Source organism: Uromys caudimaculatus (assembly GCA_028551405.1). NCBI lineage: Eukaryota > Metazoa > Chordata > Mammalia > Rodentia > Muridae > Uromys > Uromys caudimaculatus. The sequence goes on from CM052704.1 coordinate 34,996,391, forward strand.
CTTTAATTCACTTATTACTTGTTCACTGAGCAGACACTTATCTACACTATATAGTGATAGCACTAAATCACCATGTATTTTAAGTGTGAATAAGTAACATTATCTAAGCCTGTACTCCCCTGCTTCCCCGAAACACCTTTCAAGGATTCTGCAAAGTGGGTGCTACTTAGACATTATTGCAGCCTCTCTTTATGCCATGGGGGGAAATGAGGATACTTTTTCTATTTTCCCTTGAGGTTCTATCTATTATTAATGAAAGAGACTCCATATGTAAATGTGATTACTTTCTCCAAAATTCATCTGGGCAACTGGAACACCAGAGTCTATTGGGGTTGTTTGTACAGGATTCAGGCCCGAATCTCAGTGATACGTCCCAACCGAGGAGAGTAATAAAATCCATGAAAAATCAACATTGCTAAAGAGGACCATCACATCCCCTTCTCCTCAGACTACAGCTCCGAGGGTCACCAGCAAGTGACCACGATCTAACGAAGTGGCGCTCCCTCCGATTAGGACAGAGTGGGCGTGGCATCTTCCACAACATAGCTGCCCTGCTTCTGAGCACGCCAGGCAGATGTGGAATGTTCTCCAAGCCCGAGGGAGCTGGCAGTGGCCAGTGAGGACATTCCACTGAAACTGGGCCATCGGGAGCTGAAGACAAAGGCAGCTGATTCAAGTGCACCAAATTGGAGTTTCTCTAATCAAATATATTAAATTTGCCATCATTCTTGATTGTTTTAATGGGAAGAAGGGGCAGCTGTGCCTTTCATTTTCTGAGCATTTTATTTCGTGCCATGGGGAAAGAGGAAGGGGAGGGGAGGGAAAGTCAGCTGGAAAGGGAAAAGGGATAGAGATGGCAAAGAAAACGACAGGAAACTGATGTCCTTTGTCTTAAAAGTAAAGTGATTTTGCTTGCTGTTCAGCTCCACACAGAGCGTTCCCAGAGCTGCCAGTCACTGAGAATGCCCCCCAGAGACTCTGCTCATGAAGCATTCTTATAGGAGTAGAAAAGTAGCCTGCAAACAGTCTCGGGGCCCAGAACACTAGCAAAGAACTCTGGTAACTAGTGTTAAGAGGCTTTGCTTCACTGGCCACATGGAAACCTGCTCAGCAGAACATTTCCCCTTGATATTTGTGCTCTATACAAGAATTAAGTCTCAAGGTACTTAGGGGAAACTCATCTCCATTCCTTTTGTAACCTTTTGGGTTAAGTGCAGAATCCACAAAAGGCCCCCTTTTACCTTTTGAACATCGAGTTTAAAAGCCCACTGAAGAAACCTGGCCCACGCTATTTACTTTTTAAATAGCTTAACAGATGGTCCAAGAGAGAGGTTTCCTGCCCCACGTGAGCACGCATACAGTGTTTTAGTGCACACTTTCAGCTTCAGAGCAGAACTTGGGCTTGTGATGTCATTTCCTTGTGTCTGATGCGTTGATAACAGGATGAACCCAAGTGAGATAGGAACCAAACGTTCTGCTGGGAAATCAATTATGTGGGCCCATGTTAGGCAGGCGACTTCAGAAGACGTCATATTAGTGCACGAAGCTTTTTAAACCCCAGTGTAAGTCTCAGTGAGAACAAAGCTCTATGGCCCTGCAGTTCTAGGCACACAGACTCTCGAAGGCTAACTTGAGTCATCCAGGGGAAGGGCTTTGGAACCTCGTGCCTGTTACAGCCTGAAGCCAGCCTGTTTCTGAGCTGGAATGTGAGGGCAGCTGGCTGTGTCAAAGGGCCAGAGAATAAAGCCACAGTGTAAAATGAAGCCCCAATTCACCAGAGAGAAGATGAGATTAAACCAGTCTCTGCTCCCCCCCCCCTGCTTCTTTGGAAGCCCCCTTTGGAGACAAACGAATCTGCTCTTCCTCTGAGAAAGAAGGGTAGAGGCTCCTTTCAGAAAAATGTTATTGGGCTCTCTTTAAATGTCCTCATTTGAGGGGAATTAAAAGGAAATGTCCTAAGACAGCGTCTATACACTCAGGGGCATTGTATCAAGTGACACAATGCAGGGGAAATGAAGCTCTCATCCTTTGGGGGAATCTAATAACTCCATCCATCAGCTTGGGTCTCCTGTCATGCATGGTAGGCCTCCAGCCTCTTCAAGCAGGTCCTGTGATTTGCTGTGAGACAGCTGGATGAAGCAGGCAGAGGAGAGGAAGAAATCTGCTGGTGTCTATCGTCTCCCCCCCCCCCCCCCCAAGGCACAATGCCTCTTTATCCTCAGGGCCTGCTTCCCTCCGGGCCTGAGCAGGCATGGTGGCAAAGGCCAAAGGAACAGTTTAATTCTTAGCCCTGAGTGGACTGAACCGTGTCAGCAGCCTTGGAGTCCCATCCAGAACTGGCAAGCTGCAAAGAGGTGTCTGTTGTTCTCAGCAAGGATATGGGCGGCACTCAGGTGGCTGTCTCCTCATCTGTGGCTGGCGGTTGTGTGGTAAGGCGATGCAGAGGTGGAAGGTTGTGAGATCAGGAGAGAAAGCACAGGGCTCAGAGCCGGGTGACTGACTCCATCACCAGTTACCCAGTAAACTTTTGCAGATCCCCTTGTCTCCCTGTGCCTCAGTCTTCCCTGCATACTTTGAGGTTTCATGAGGATGAAGGACCGTTTAGGCCTGGGGATGAGAACATGATATTGCCAGGGACAGCTGAGGACGTGGTTCAGGAGGCTTCTGAGTCAGACAGCCCTCAACTGAATCCTAGCCTCACCACCATATGGTTTGGTTCACATTATAAAGCTTCTGTTTTTCTTTTGAGAAAGTATCAGGTTAAATTCCGATCTACCACACAAACTGGGAGTTTAGTGACTGGATTCAGAAGAAAGAATCCGGATTGATGCCAGCACAAATCCATCTAGAATGTCAGCTCTTCTTATAACCTGTCAGCGTTGAGTTAATAAAAAGCCACATTCATCCAAAGCCTCAAAATTTGAAAAGAAATCATATTGCCAATTCATGTCATAGGTTCTAAACACTAATTTCAGGGAGAACGTTGAAAAAAATCATTATTGGAAGGTGGGATTCTAGATTGGTTGATCTTGCCAAGTAAGTTCATCAATACACAAAGATCACCTATCTCCTTATCTCTCCATTTAAAATATTGTGTATGTGTGTGCCTGTGCGAGTGCATGCATGTGTACGTGTGTGTGCGCGCGTGTGTGTGTGTGTGTGTGTGTGTGTACATATACATGTGTTTGACTGCAGGTACGTGCATGCTATGGAGCATGGGTGGAGGTCAGAGAACAACTTTCAGGAATTGCTTTTCTCCCTCTACCGTGTCACCCAAGGATTGAACTCAAGTTGTCAGGCTCATGTGATGATTGCTTTCACCCAGTGGGACCTCCTGCTGACCTTATCGTATGTTTTAGAAGGATAGAGGTCTTAATGGTTAATCATTCTTTACTGGGAAAGGTCCCTTATTAAGCTGACATATGTAAAGCACATACAGCTTCCTTTTAAAAAAGATTTATGTGCGTGTTTGAGGGGTGCATAAGCGTAGGTGAGCCTCAGAGGTCTGAGGACAACTTTGTGGAGCTGGTTCTCTCCTTCAGCCTTTGCATGGGTTCCAAGGATCAAATTCAAGTAACCAAGCTTATGCGGCAAGAACCTTGACCTCTGAACTATCTCATTATGCCAGTCTTAGGTTCTTTTAATATATTTAAAATGTATGGTGCGTGTGTGATTTTTTTCCCCATTTCCAATCTACTGTGGGCATGGGATGGGTTCCCTACTCTGTCATCTATACAAAGATAGTCTTGGGAAGCATTTTTCTGAGGAGTGGTTACCAAGTTACCCTGTCTCTAGGTGGCTGTGATATTTCATTTCTTTTCTTCTCTTTAACACAGCACCTACATGTATGCCATCTTTGTGGCATGGGTGGACTCTGTGCACCCAGAACTTCCCAGAAGGGAGCAGAAGGAACTGAAGGATTGGTACTGTGCTACTCTGCACTCTGCCTACCTCCGTACTTGGGGCCACGTGGAAAGCATTCTCCTTACATCCATGAAGGGCGAGCTGAGCTCATGTCTAAAAGCTTGACTCCCCCTTTCATTGACATCCACGGCATTTTAAGGTACCTGGGTCTCCCCCTGGAACTACCCACATAGAAGCCACAAAGAGCTGGAAACTCACAGGCTGTGGACATCTCTGAGGCTCATTAGAGTCTCCTGGTCCTTCAGTCACATTTCTATCTTGGCCCAACCCTGGGACAGAAGGGCATCTGAGTTCACCTGTCCCTTTGCCCCCGTCTTTCCCCGGCAGGATTAGCATGAGTCCCCAGCTCAGAGAGGATTATTTCTTTTGAGCAGGCGCCTGGTCTGCTCTCATCAGCTGGGAATCCAGCCATTTCCCGCTTCCACCCCTGCCCTGTGGAGGTGAGGGCTAATTGGGCAGGCTAGATATGAGAAGCTGGATGGCTCCCCACCTCCTACTGATTCGGGTTCTTACACAGAGGCCTCATGTGTTGTGGATTATAGAAATGCCAGCCACACCCACAATGAAATACAAGCACCAAAAAGCTTTTGAGAGCCAAGTGTAAGTGACTCTGAATTGCTGGCTCTGCTTGTGCTAGCTCTATGAGGCTGGCTTACGCTAGGGCCAATGGACATTGCTCCTAATATTTGCTTGGCGCCAGGTTGTCTCATTTCTGACGCTTTTCTTTAATGCTCTGTCGCCAGCAGCTAGGGCAGTGTCACACTCTGTATAGGCAGGAGGATCCTTCTCCATGGGAGAAGCACATCAAAAGAAGCACACAGAAAAGCCATTAGGTCCAGTATTAAGTCTCCATCTAGTAAGAGATGTCAGTGCCTCTTGCTGAGATCTGAGCCACAATCTGCAGCCTTTCAGAGCTTAGAGATTGCCTGGGTTCAAGGGTCCCTCTGGCCAGACACAGACATTAAGCCCCGTGCTGCCTCTCTGCTCATCTGGGCCTGGGGTCCTCCAATCCACAGAACCCAGGAACTGCTTGCTGCCTCTTGTCTGGACCTCTGCTAGTGAACAGAGAGAGATAGTATGGAGAGGCAGCCATGTAAATGGGCTTCATCTTCTTCGATTTGAAGAAGCTCTATGGGCTTCTTTTCAGGTGATTGTGACTACAAAGATCACTGTGCTGTTTTTCATTTGGGAGACTTCAGTTCTACCAGGAGCTTGTTAAGTGTTAAGAGCCTGCTTGAGCTTGACATGTTGATTCTTCATGTGGCTTGGAGCTCTCCAGCCTTACTTATCTCTGATGTGGTCTCTGTAGCCAATGAGAGCTCTTCCCCTCCCACTCCTCACCCTGGGCCCCCACTCCAAGTGATAAAATGAGAGTTTTGGGGTTTCTGTCTTTAGCATTTCCCCTCTGTGAAATCTCTTTAGGCCTGAGAACATTTTCTCAGCTACTCCAAGGAGCTGCAATGTTTGTTTCCTCTTTGGCTCAATAATGGGGGCAGTAGGAAGCCTGCTAAAGGAGCCTGGGAGGTGGAATAGGTGGTTGCCTCCCCAGCCTGTATTTCTGAGTGCACGCTCAGTGTCAGAGATATGCTAAGAGCAATAGTTGTCCAAAGAGGAACCCACCCCACCGTCCAACCTACTTAAGACAAAGAATTCCATCACCCTCTTTTATAAAATTGTGTGTGTGCACACATGCATGTGTACATGTGTGTGTGCACATTTGTCCGTATGTGCATGCATATGTATGTATGTGACTGTTGTTTGAGACAGAGGTCTCACTGGCCTGCATCCATGTAGTCTAGGCTAGCTGGACAATAAGCACCAGGAATTCCTTTGTTTCCACCCCTATCCTGCCATTGTTGAGACTACAGATGCATGCTGTTGTGTCTGGCTTTCTACATGGGTTCTGGAGAGCTGAACTCAGCTCTTTCACAAAGTAAAGACAAGTGCTTTACTGACTGGTCTAACTGTTCAGCACCCCAGTAGCCTCTCTTAAATGTCACCATCTCTCTAAGCTACCAAATCTAAAGATCATATCCAGAACCTGACTCTTTCACCTCCCTCCAGTTCTGGGGCCTATTGACTGTCACCCCTTTAAGTCTTTATTTTCTTGAGCAGAGGCCTCTGACCTAGTTAACTGCATGCCATGGGGAAGCGTACCATGCCATGGTTAGAAATAGTTCTATTCCAGCATCAGTCCATGTCCTGCTCTGAGCTGCCATTATTTTGTGACCCAACTCAGTTTCATAGCCTCTCGGGGACAGTTTCTCACCTATTGGAAGCCTAGGCGGGATAATTTTCAGGTCATTAGAGAAGAGCGCCTTTCTCAGTCACTTGAGTTCAAATGATCAGAACTTAGAAGAAAAGGGAGTGTCTGAGTCATGTACAGATTTAGGCAACCACAGAGCAGGTATGAACTCTAATTCCCAGGGTCAGATAACAGAGAATGGAGGCTGGGACTCCAGGCAGCTGGAGAGTCTGGGATGCTAGGTCTGCAGACTGGAGAGTCTGCAGCTAACTGTATGTGAAGACAGAAACGCCTTGTCCTAGAATGACTTAGGGAACAGGATTCAGAGCGTTTGAGGAGGGGACAGATTTCACAAAAGGAGAAAGCATTCTAAAAGAAGGAAACAAACCAAACTCAGTCACACCAGCCCTAGCGTCCTCTTTGTTTCTGTTGAGAAAGGGCTGTTAGTGAACAGTCAAAGCTTCGTGGCTGTTGTGTCCTATTTGGGTTGCTGGCAATTTCCATGTGCAGTAGAAATGCTGAGTTGTTGTTGTTTTTTTTTTTTTCTAAAGGCACACCTAGTTGTACAGTCTCAGACGTTTGGTGCTGTTGAGGCTCGGCGTTTGAGTATGGCAATGTGATGTAAGGTGGTCAGTGCTGGTTCTTTCCTGATCCAACCCATCTCTGAATACACCAGAACCTTCCAACAGCTCCTCACGGTTAATGAGTGATTTACACACACTTTCACATTCTTGACAATCCCTTCACCTATGTCCTTTCGGCTACAGACAGAATAGACTGCACGTTTGGGTCTCTCCTTTCAAATTTCCATGGTAAAATCTTTACCACCAAGGCCAAGGCCAAAGTGATCTTTGGAAAATAACTAAGTCATGAGGCCTGTTTTTTCATGAATTGGACTAATATTCTTATAAATGAGACCTCAGAGAACTTTCTTATTCCTTCCACTATAGGAGGACACAGTGACGAGCCAGACACAGTATTCTGCTGGCTCTTTGCTCTAGGGCCGCCATCTTCTAAAACAGCAAGGTATACATTTCTGTTGTCTCTAAAGCAGTTGGTCTATTACTATGGTATGGGATGCTATGTACTGTAGTACGTCATATGATGGCTGAAACAAACTCACACGCTGCCTTGTCTCCCCAGCCCCCTTTGAACACACTATCTCCTCATGAAAGCTTGAGTTTGCTTTATGCCTACCACATCCTGAGCTTTGCTGTTGCCCCTTTTATCTCTAGGAGTGGTTAATCTCCCTCCTTATCAAGAGTCTTTTTGATTCCATCTTTCAGAAACCTGTCTACTATTGTCTCAAGCACTGCCCTTGTTCAGTTCTTGCAGAGCAACCTGTGTCTATCTTTGTAATTGTGACTTTTCTGCATCCTATAATTGCTGGCTTACTATTGCCTGTGAGCTCTGGGGGCCAGAGCTTCTCTCAGTCTTGCATCCTTTGGTACATAATATAGAATTGTTGCTGAATTGGAAAAAAAAAAGGCAATTATATAAACCCAAAATATATTGTTTACCTTAACAAGGTCTTAAGATACACTAAGAGTCTGCAGACAGCAGCACCTAACCTTGAGTAGTTAATCTGAAAGTTGAAGGATTCATCTGGAAATGCTTTTAAAAAGACAGGGTACACTTCAGGATTTAGAAAATGCCATGTTGACCTAGGCAGGGAGCAAATATGGTCTTAGACTTAATTCTCTATTCAGAACTAACTATTCTGCAGTTACAAATTCATATTCTTGAGTTCCTACTTATGGTTCCCAAATGACATTCTGCAGGATGGGACCTGAAAACAGGCACTGTTATCATGGTCACCTGGCCATTCTGAGAATCCACGCTGATGATGAGGGGTAGGATGGGAGGCGTGTGAGCTACTTTCCTCTTTGCTATGACAAAACTCCTCACAGAATGTGAGATGTAAGGGCATGCAGTCTGTCGTGGTGGGAAAGGCAAGGCAGAGTGGGGGGGGGGTGTCTGTAGGACAATTTGTCACATCTCAGTGGACAAGGGAGCAAAGCGAGCTAGGGCAGAGTTGGCCGGGCAGCAATGCTGGAGTCTCGCCCTGTAGGGAGCCTAGCTTTCTCTAACTTAGGCCCCACTCCTTCTGAGCATTCCACAACCTCCCTACAGGTCTTAGTTAGCAGCTGGAGACCCGGTGTTCAAACACAGGAGCTCGTGTAAGACATTTTACTTTTAAACCATAACACCGAAGGGATGACTGAAAAGGAGCCAGCGATGCTTAAAGGTGCAGTTGTTGAAGAATGCTAGGCTCTGAAGAACGCTCAGCCGCCCGCACAGAACAGGCAAACAATCATAGGAGAGCAACTTGACTTTAGAATCAAACCTCTCTCCAGCTTCCTTCCTTCCTTCTGTGATATTTGAAACATTTGTAGCACAAGGAAGAGGGCCAAGAATTTCTGAATGTCACATTATGCCACCTGGATATTGGAACAAGGGCCATAGACATTGCAGTCAGCACATCTTGATGAAGGGTGGATGTTACTAGCCATGTCCCTGCTGTGGAGGGAGGAGGAAAAACCCATGTCGCTCAATTTGGGAAACAGAAATAAATAGACCACCTGGTAAGGGCCTGAAAAAACAGGCCTCCTGGGGTTTTGTCTCTCTTGCTTTTGAAGGAAAGTAAACAACAAATAGACAAAATGAATTTCCGTTCAGGTTCCTGGCCTTCTACCCCAGGCCTCCATCAGCTTGGGGACTACCCTTAGACTAGAAGGGTGGGGAAGGAACTTAAGGTTGTGAGAGAGCTTTGGGGTCTCTTAGGTGTTAGTAGGAGGCCAGTGCATCTGTGGACAGCAGGAGTCTGAGGGAGCTGGAGGCTTCTGGCTGGGGTTCATTGTTTTCTTCTCTGGCCCCATGAGAGGCTCAACCTGCTCCTGCCCTGCTCTCCCAGCTTGCAGTTTTCTTCCTGGGGATGAACTGTGGTTGGGTTATTGTGAAGTGGGAAAGCTCTGTAACCCAGGAGTGAGGAGGGAGATGATGGCCAGTCAATCCAGTCCAAGTAGTGAGCAGATGGGTGATTCATGTCCATCTGGGGCTACAAACAGATTTAGAGGGAAAAGCTCGCTCAAGGTAACGAAAGACAAGAATCCACAAACACAGCCAGAGCCTTCAGCTGGGTTTGGGAAACTTGCCTCACTGCTGAAACTAAAGGAAATCAGAGTATATCTGACTATGTGGCTGAGGAGAAGTCCGACGGGTGTGTCTCTGATGCAGTAGGAAGCAGTTGTGACCATCTTCATAGTATGTATTTACTTTCATAGGTTTTAAAATTGATAATGAAGTAAAAAATATCTAGGAAGCAGGAAAGGAAATTGGTTGCATATGTTGGTTTTAGCCATTTTCCTCAACACTAAAGGCTAAGTAGACAAACTCCTTGTTTGTATGTACACACACACACACACACACACACACACACACACCCCTTTAAACCCTGTCTTTGAAATTCAAGTGACTTTACCTATTGTAATGAAATTGTAACCTCTGATAATGACAACTCTGGAAGATGTGACAAGATGCAGCGATTGGTTAATATTTACTGAGGAAGGGTTTTAAAACTCATTTGCCCTGAAGTAACCTGTGAGAAAGCTGTGTGTGACAGAACTTTAAACTCCCACTAACCTTAGAACACCTTTATATTTAAACTAAGGAAATCTAGAATCAAATTACATATTTAAAGAAGGCTCCCATATAAAATATGTCCCAGCGCAGTAAACCCATTGTGTGTTTTCCAATTATATTTAGTAGAAATAGACCTCAGAACACAAAAATAAATAAGAGTGATTAGTGATATTGTTAATTTTTTTTTCAGATTTTATGTGGGGTTGTTTTAACTAAACATTCATAATTTATTTCTCCTTCTTTTTCTTTTGCCCAGAATGTAGGGTTACAATTATCACACAGGTTCACCAAGTGTGTATTATTAGCTATTTGATGAACCAGTACATTTCTCAAGACCAGTTCTTTAAATAACCAGGTGTCCCTCTTTTAACCATTGCATACGAAAATATAAACATTGACAGCAGACAGGTCTTCCTGACCCTGTGAGATTGACAGCCAAGGATACCGTGTTTACACTTAGATAAGAACAGCCTATTTCTCTGACACACTGTGTCTGGAATTTTGAAACACAACCCATGACTTGGCTTTTCTAGGTATAGAAGGACTTCATGTACCTCTGTCCACTCTGCCCTTGTTCAGCACACACGGCTGGGTGAGAACATCCTCTTTGGTTCAACTCTTTTTATTCTGCTTCTCTTGGAACCATGCACCTGGATCTGCCTTTGGCCTGTTGTATTTTTGTGGGCCATTCCTGGTTCCAGGGTATCTATCCCATGGCATTTCTACTGTGGACATACTCTGGGCTGAACTTTGCTCCCCTTCCCCAATCCATATGTTGAAGCTCTGACTTTCAATGTATCACCAAGGTGACCAAAAGGAGTCTTTTTGTTGTTGCTGTTGTTGTTCCTGTTTGTTTTGTAGTAATGGGTATGGAAGCTAGACAAGTGTCCATAGTCCCCTTTTTTCTTCCTTCCTTCCTTCTTCCTTTCTTCTTTTCTTCCTCTTTTCTTTTCTCTTCCTTTCTTTCCTTCTTTCTTTCTTTTCTTTTCTTTCTTTTGAGACAGAATTTCACTAAGTTGCCATGGCTTGTATTTACTCTGTGGCCCACATTGGCCTTGAACTTGTGGTCTTCCTGTATCAGCCTCCTGAAGTCTAGTGCAGAGAGAATCTTTAATAGAAAGTTTAGGTGAATTAAATTCTTAAAGGTGGAGATCTTAATCTGAAAGGACCGTGGGTTCATAAGAAGTGCAGAGGAGCTCACCGAGCTGCTCTTGCAAAGGGCCTAGGCTTCGTTCCCAGCATCTACACGGTGGCTCACAACTATTTGTGACTCCAGTTCCAGGGAATCTGATGCCCTCCGTGGGCACTGCACACACATGGTGCTCAGATGTACTCATACATATAAAATAAAAATAATTAAACAAAAATAGGAACAGAGATTTCTCTCTTTGCCATGAGAACACAACAAGAAGTTACTGTCGGAAAGCCAGAAGTAGCACCCTCCCCAGCGTCCTACCTGCCTGGTACCCCGATCCTCCAGTTTCCAGAGCCATAAGAAAATAAATCTCCATTGTCTAAGCTGCTCGCTATGGTATTTTTGTCATAACCCTCATACTATTATTACAGATGTAAAGCTGGTATAAAAGAACTGTCAAGGCACAACTTGTTTGAGCAGAAAGCATCTTGTTCCTTCCTAGTCCTTCCTTAAGACAGCATTCTCTGTCCCTTCTTCCCTCAGTGTTACTAGTACTTACACAAACACTGATGCTCTTTCTGTTACTTATATACAACGTTTATCAAGGTCTCACAATGGGCAAAACTCTGTATTCAATGTTTCTGTATTGTTTGTTACAAGAGTAAGACATACTGGTTTGAACTAATCAAAGTCATTAATCTTTATAACGACTCAGAAAGGTTGTCAGTATTATCAGTCCCCCCTTCATATTTTCTAAACTGGTAATTTAGTGAGTCAGGTAGCAGAGTGAAGATTTGAACCCCGCTTTCAGCACCCCTGCCACGAACCACTTGGTATGCTCCCATGAGAAGCCTGTTACGTCTTTTAAACCACACCACGGACTTGCACAGTAGGTGATATGAAGAGCCTCATTTTGCTGGCAGAGAAACCGAGGCACAAAATGTCCATGAACCATTCCCAGCATCATGCATTCAAGCCTAAGCCTTCCAAACAAGGCTGGAAGCTTCTACCCTTACCATCTACACAGATCCTCTACAGCCGATAATGCTGGTTTCCTGCGGGTGCTGTCTATGGAGGGTCCAGGAAAAGCTCAATGCAGTGAACAGCTCCTGGAGGTTGGGGTGCGCTTGCAGAAAGTAGACAGAGTTGGTGAGGCTCTCTTGGTCACTGGTACCAACTCTACATCCGGCTGCATTCCATGTATTTTACCAGAGATACCTGTCTCAGAGGCAGGGAAGGGACTCAGGTCTCTGGGCTCTGACTCAGACAGAGTCCGTGTGTTTAGGAGTCAAAGCTTCTTTGTCTGACATAGGAACAACTTCTCTCGTTCAAAGTCTGCTGTGCACCTGCAGATTTCCCATTAAACTGCCTGCCGAATCAGGAATAATGATTCTCAGGGGGAAGAGATATTATTTGCATTTGAATTAATGTTGAGTTCAGAGTCACAGATTCCTCATCAAGAAGGATTTAGAGCAATTGCTGAGATCCTGGGGATCTGTGACCAGCTCATTATTTTCATCTCACAGGGTAGCACCAGAATTCTTCATTTTTTTTTCAGGTCTTCTTTTAAAAGTTTGGCTCTTTTTACCCCCCTGATCATAATTATAATAATTTTGAAACATCATTCTGCTCAGATATCAAGGTGTTGAATGGATAATTTCACTTTAATGAATTTGTCTCATATGGGCTTATTTTCCACATATGTCCTGAACTGAATAGCTAACTGGCTAATATTGAGAACTGTTCCATTTCATTAGCTTCTCCCTGTTCATCTCCTTGAGGTGGAACTGATGCTCCGCCAGTTGTGAGCCCTGTCAGCCGTTTCCAAATTCTGTTCTTAAACATGGATGCCAAGGAAGAATAAAAAAAAAACAAACAAACCAAAAAACAGAGAGAATCTTTTCATCTAGCCAAACTGCAGGGTTCCACACTCAGTGGCTTCTTCGAGATTAGCAAGTGTTTGTTATGGACATCATAAATGCTCCGACCTGAGAACACCTCGGGCAAAGTGTTCAGAGAAGGACGCACATCCCTGGCAAGGACCGGTGTTAGTGTAGACAAGGTGAGGGAAAGTGGGAGAGACGGGAAAGGGAGAAACCAGGGCTTCCCGGTCACCTGGGAGCCTTGTTGAATGGGCTTCCATTTGAATGGAAAGCTTTGCCATGTTCTGTGGAGGCAATGCTGTTGTGTGGCCAAGGAGAGTATTTTGGAATGTAGTTTCAAGTAAGACGAGGTCAGGAGATTGCACTGCCTCCTGGAAAAAAGAGTGGGTGGTCACTTGCCTTCCTGAATCTCCCAGTTTAGCCCAGATGGAGACAAGATCAGTTAGGACAATCTGGGCTATGAGAGAAAAATCTGAGCCATACAGGAAGGAGCTGTACCACCCCTCACTTCAGGAAGGCCCGGTGCGCTTCAGTGGAGCTGTGCTGAAAATCTTTCTGCTCTGATGTCCTTTGCTTAAGATAACCCTTAAGCTTTTCTACCTGTATGATGACCACTGATAAAAACAGTCGGTGTGCATTTGTTTTTATCCCACCCCCATGTTGGCAATAGCTGGAGGGTCTCCCATTCATGAAAGAAACATTCTTCACCTCAGGTTTGGTTGGGTGAATAGGCCTTGTCCTGCTCTGGGACATATAATTGATATAAAAGAAAAGTCATGAGCTGTTACTTTAAATCTTAGCTGTAGAATCAATTACTGGTGAGAGGTAGGGGTGAACTCCATCCAAATGGGCCAATCAGTGTGAGGAGAATTATTTTGTGGGATGTTTGGGTTCTGGAGAAATAGACCTAGAGAAAGGAAGGAAGGAAAAGAGTATGCCCGTCAACTTTCAGTTACTGTAACAAAATGCCCGAGATAATCAATTTAAATGCAGGAAAGGTATGTTTGACTCACTGTTTCCAAGGTTTCAGTTCATGACCGCTTGCCTCTGTGAATAACACACCATGAAAAGAAAGCACAAAGAAGGAGGCCTGTTTACCTGTATAGGAGGCAGGGGTTGGGGAGAAGAGGGGAAGAGACTTTAGGACCAATATCCAATGCCTTCAATTCACCAACACAGCCTTACCAGGTCCCATATCCTAAAAGTTCTGCCATCTTGCAGTAGTGCCAAAGACTTGGTTCAAAGCCTTCAAAACACGAGTCTTTATGAAACATTAGAGAGATAAACATATCACGGAAGTAAAGATAACAGAATTCATTATGCTCATCCTTATTGAAGAGTGTCTCTGGCAGTGCTTTGAGGTGAAGAGATTATCTGATGTCTAGTGGTCCAACCTGGGCCAACTTCCCCTAAGGCTAGGAAACTAGTTGTTTTACTTCAGGTGTTTATGAAGTATATAACAAAGCAAACAAATGAATAAACAAACAAGCAAACCCAGAAAATAGAAGAAAACACCAAGAACTCAAGCTGTTAGAAAAAAGTGGGGTGTGTATGTGTCTACACGCCAAGGCTATTAGGTGTGTGCCCTGCCCTCTGTCCTGAAAGCCTTCAGAGAGATAGAGCCAGGACACCCCAAGTTGTCCAGTGAGAAGAGAGCGCAGAATGAGCTGGGGCTTCTGTGTGAGGTGCCTTCCTGCCTGGGCTAACTCACTCTGTGGCAGCCACACCGTTCTGAACACTTGGTTAACTTTTATGTTCTTTGTGTCACATACGTGTTTCAACTTCCTGTCATCACTCGGGAACATTTCTACGTTGTCCATTTCATGTACTTCTCAGTTTCCTGTTTGGGATTAGGCGATGGAATGTCATCTCCTTTAGCTGAAGGTTTGGAATGTGGGCAGACACAGCCACTTTCCCTCCCAGGTTATGGTGTACTTGT
>CM052704.1:35011258-35026906 GCA_028551405.1 Uromys caudimaculatus
TGTTGTTTTGATCTCATGACCCCACGAAGTTCCTATGTTTCAATGGAGGCCTGCTGCTGGAAAGCATGGCCCCTTAAAGGAGGGGATTGTGGGATATCACTTCCTCTTCTTTTTCTTCCCAGCCACAGGTGAGCGGTTTTGCTTTGCCATTTTACCTCGGGGAAATGTTGTCTCTTAAGACACCCAAAAAGAAACGGAGTCAATCAGTTGTGGACTGGGACATGTAAAATCATATGCTAAAACCTACCTTTTCCCTGTAAATTGGTTATCTCAGGTGTGCTAGTTAGTTTGACTGGTGGTTTGATTGTACCATTGAGGGGGTTGGTGAAGCACTTCCTAGGTCTGTCTATGACAGCATCTCCAGTGGCAATGAAATCTTGAGAAATAATGAATGTATGAATCTCTTGAGGAATTCATCACATGATGGTGTAGTTTGGGGGAGCTAGGGTCCAGCTGAAGAACAGAGGTTACCAGGGTGCTCCTTGGAGCACGCTATCTGATGCCCCTCCCCCCCAGCTCCTCAGTCACCATGAAGTGGATAGTTTGTCTCTACAACTTGCTCTTGCCCACAAGAATAAGAAACAGTGGACATGAATCCTCTGAAACCTGGAGACAAAGTACATTTTCTCCTTATGTGCCTGTCAGACAAGCTGGTACAGCAAAGATAAAGATAACTTATTTATTGGGTATTTGTCACAGCAATGGAAAGCACAGCAGGAGACTGTGTCACATGGAAAGTAAAGGGGACCTCACTGCTTGAATCCAAATGTATCTTCCTGTTTCTAAAATGGCAGCCAACGTACCATGGCATTCCCAAATGGCTCTCCAGGTACCTGCTAAGTTGTTCTGGTCACAAAATAAGTAAGGATGACACAGTGACCATTGTCACAGATGGGGCCGATGGCTCAGAAAAGTGCTACCGGAGTTTGGAGGACCTTGCAGTAGGGATGAGAAGAACGGTGACAAGAATGGAAGGTCCCAGTTAGTGGCACAGAGGCTTGGACGTCTGGTGCTGTTCTGATCAATCTGGAGCAGCATGACAGTCAGTGTCTGTTCCAGGAACATTCAGACCCTGGACACCTCTTAGGTCTGCCTTGGGTAATGCTGCACTGGAGGATGTTCTGAGCCTCCCTGGCCTCAACGTACTAAATGTCAGCCCTCTCTTCCCTTTCCCAGAGAAAGGAACGGGGTGACTAACAAAGCTAGCTCCTGGAAACCATCAGTTTGCCTGTTGAGATTTTGAATCCCTGGTTGGAAACAACTGCTCTAGAGTAAAGCAGAACTCAAGCATCTGGGGTCATAGGTTATCTATCGGATGGATAGCTGAACAGCCTCATCCTGGGAGCCCAGGGCAATGACAGCATTGGCAAAAAAATGACTGACAGCTGAGGAAGGAAGTTTGGACTCAAGTGTAAGGGAATTTGGCGACGTGACTTCAAGATAGAGAAGCATCTAGATTTAAAATTTTAGCCACTTACGTTAGCATTCCTTCTAGGCTCCGCCCCACAGTTACCACAGTTGTTAGATTAGTGGTACACTCCAGGACAAATCACGGCCAGGCCAGCGGGGGGTCTCACGTGGGAGGCTTTATTAACAGAGGAGCCTCTGGGGGGGGGAGTAAGGGGAAAGAAGTGAAGAAGAGAGAGTGGGGGGGGGGGAGAGGAGGCTGTCCATGAACACATAGAGAGAAGGGGTAGGGGAACTGGAGAGAAGGAACAGAGAGGGTAAGAGAGTAGGAGAGTGAAGGGGCAGTTCTGATGCAAAGGTCTTATTCCCCAATTGGTTCTTGATTTGTCAATAAAGAAAGCCTGGGGGGCGGGGAGGGCAAGAAGAATTGTTAAATAAATTGCTAATGCTAAATAAATAAATAAAAATAGAAGCAAGAGATTGAGAATTGAATTGGATGTAACAATTTAAAAACAATCGTGAAGACAAAACCTCAAGGCTCTGTCATGGGTGTGTGTTGATAGTAAGGCTGACATGCAGAAGAGCAAGGAGCTTTGGTGAACACCGCTTGCATCTGCTTCACAATCCCACGGATACGAATAAGGTGAGAATCATCTCCATTTTGTAGAGCAGGGATCTGAGCAACTGGCTGATCTTCCGGAAGCCAGAGGCTGTAGTGTTTGAATGTGTGGCCCATAAGGAGTGGCATTATTAGGAGATGTGGCCTTGTTGGAGGTAGTGTGTTGGGTGGGGGTGGGCTTTGAGGTCTCCTATGCTTAAGCTCCTCCCAGTGTGACAATCCAGCCTCCTCCTGCTGCCTGCATATCAAGATGTAGAACTCTGGGCTCCTCCTGCACCTTGTCTGCTTGCATGCTGCCATGCTTCCCGCTATGATGGTAATGGATGAAACCTCAAAACCTGTAAGCCAGCCCCAATGAAATGTTTGCCTTTATAAGCGTTGCTGTGATCATGGTGTCTCTTCACAGCAATAAAACCCTAACTAAGTCAGAGACTAAAACCATTCTGTCCAGTTGCAAAGTTTGTGTCACTTCCTCCGTATTAAAATGCTGATTCTTTCCAGGAACCTGCGTGGGAGAAACACTGAGCTCCACAAGGCCCGTGTCAGTACTGCTGCTGGAGAGCCTGTCTCCAAGCAGGGGTCCGCAAGCACCAGAGACAGAAAACTTCACTCTTCCAGAAGTTTCACTGTAAGGCAAGCCAGTTAAGAAAAACTTGGCTATAGCAAAGCCATTGCTTCTGGCTCAAGAGGGAAAGATAAAATGGTACTTTGTCGATCCTGGTAGCCGGCAGGGAGAAAAGGATACATAGGGCCTCTCCCCGCCTGAAAACAGAGAGGGAGGGGAGGCTTTAGCAGTAAGAGTTTTAGAGAAGTTTGTAAGATTGTTTCTATGCGGAAGGTGGTAAGCCTCTGGAGTCTATTGCTTCTAAACACCAGGAGATTACAAAGGCGGAATGCCATGAATAACACAGGTCATCTTGTAACTGGAGAAGCTCACTGCGGACTGAGGAGACCTTGAAGCTCACTCTAACTTTTGACACTCGTATGAGCTCAGTTTTCTAAGACAAAAAATGAGGATTTGTAATTTTCAGAAAAGTCCTTCCCCCCCCCATTCCCTCTCCCTCCCTCTCTTTTCCTGGAAAATCCCTCTTGGGATGCTAGATTGCAGGGGGTGGGTGGTGGTGTCTAGGGTGTTTCTGAGAAGTAAGTGTTAACCCTTTGAATTCTGTACCAGGGGATAGAAGATCACCGACTATCCTTTGCATCCTCCACTGGGCAGTTCCCCAGGCACCCTGCTAGGGGCCCATGTGGGGGATGGGAAGCTACTCTGTTCTTCTGTATTCCCAAGGCAGATATTTTAGAGTCCCAGCCGTGCATGCCAACAATACTTGCTCCAGTGTGTGTACCAAAATTACTCTTTTATTCTACAAATACCTTTAAATGGTTCTATGTTGTAACTGGATAAATAGAAATGAATGAATGCTATCCCTTCTCAGAGATGGAGTAAGAAAACGGTGAGCAATAAAGCTTGTCTTTATCAGAGTGGAAGGAACCTGGGAAGCATGTGTCCCATAACTGGGTGTATTCAGACTGAGTGGGCATGGAAATTCTAAGGATATACTACTTTAGAGTCCATAAGACCATTGCGGGTTAGCCTGGCAAAGAGCAAGGAAAAACGGCATTCTGGACATAGACACTAGGGAGGTGGAAGAATAGGAGTATTCTGCCTGCAGAAACTGGAGAGACAGAGGGACTTCTGGCCCAAGGTTAGTTCAACTTCCTGCTAAATGCACGGGATATCCATCCACCAGGAACTTTCGAGCAGGAGGGAGTATGTCCTCTCGTGTTCTAGAGCTCGTTCCTATGCTCCTATACCAGTTCTCGAAGTCATAGGGTACAGTGGATGTGGTCTGGTTCTGACATCAAGTGACACTGGGCAAGGACGGTGTGTGATGGGCAGGGCTGCTACTGGGACCACCCGATGTGTGCCCGATGTGTGCCCTTGTCACATCTCCGAGAAGTAGGTTGACCTGGTGACAGAAGAGAGGGTTGGCCCAGGCAGGTGCAGGACTAGCAGAGCTATCTGTTTCTATGGCCTGGCGTCTGGCATGGAGTAGGAATCACGAGTCCACACAGAACTCTCTGCCTGTGTTGTCAGTCTGCTTTGTACTTAGCGTCTTCTTGGAGGAGTAAAAGGCAGACTGAGGTGGATGCCCCCAAACCAATTTATAACTCACATTCTATCCTGTCACCTGCATCCAGTATTCCCTCAGGTGTGAGGGGTAATTTAGATTACTATCTGCTAAAATGATTAGCCTCTTAGTGGTAGCTCGTGAGTCAAGCTGGGAAACACATTTTTTTTTTTTTTTAATAGTCTCGCCACTGATGAATAGAAAAATCATTTGCTTCGTTTCTTCTTTAAAATATATCAACTTGTGATGAATTTAGCCTGAAGCAAATGGATTCATATTATTGTCATATTAGTGTCCCGACACTGGAGCTAGAAATCTCCCAGCCGCTAGAAGGGACACAAACATTTTTCTTCTCCCCTGAGCCATCCCTCAGAGATCAGATGGGTTTGAATCTCAGCCAGGAACGGGAAATCTTCCGGTTTCAGCCCCTTGGTTTTCTAGACAGTCGCTCAGGAGATTCCCTTGTAGGCTGGAAACACAAGAAGGAGGAACTTGGAATTGTGCTGAATAGTTTTCAGAGAGAGAAATAGCTAAAAAAAAAAAAAAAAAAAAAAAAAAAAAAAAAAAAAAAAACTCTTCACATGAGAAATTTCCAGAAAGAAATGCCTGCAGGATTACTCCCTCTTACCCACTCACCTCCACAGCATATTGCAACGGATTTGGGACTCTGCAAAAAGAAGCTGGAAGTTCCTGTTTGTCTCCTTGCAGGGCGTCACAGAGCAGACTGAAGGAACCAAGCTGCCAAAGATGGCAAAGCCAGGGAGGGCACCTGAACAGTGATTGCCTTTCTAAGAGCTGCCTGTATTTATTTGCTTACAGTGTGGGCAGACATGGGAGCAATGGACTCAGTTGAGCCAGTCTCTTTTCTTTCCTATTTTTTCCTTTCCTTTTCTTCCTGTCTGTCTTTCTTTCTTTCTTATTTATTCATTTATTCATTTATTTATTTATTTATTTATTTATTTATTTATTTATTTATTTTATGTAAGAAACGTATTGGTAAGATCTTTATACTTCTTCTTAAAAAAAAAAGACATTTATTTTCTGGCATGCTTTTTAAAAATCATTTTCACAACCAGTCTGGTGGTGGTGCAGGCCTTTGTTCCCAGCACTGAAAAGGCAAAAACAGGTGGGTCTGGGTTCGAGGCCAGCCTAGTCTACAAAGTGAGTTCTAGGACAGCCAGGGCTACTCAGAGAAACCCTGTCTCACAAAACAAACCAGCAACAAACAAATCATTTTGACCAGTCAAGCTATTTTGATGTGAGGTTTTCCTCCATCATAAGAAACCTAAGCAGTTTTTGCCCTGGCTTGGAGGTGAAGGAGAACGGAGGTATTCTGAATTCAGAAGGTTTTCAGGTAAAGAGACTGAGGGCACTGAGACACGGTCTGAAATTCTCAGGCAGGTCTCCATCTCCTGTGCAACTAGTGCGTGGCAGTGAAACCGTGCCAGATCAATAGATAGTACGGGAGCCCAGAAGGGAAGCTGAGTCTGTGATACACAGAAGCCCTGTTAGAGGAGGGCTCTGCTTCATTGTCAGTGATAACAATAATTAAAGGGCTCTGGAACCTCAGTGCTCACCCCTGGGATGTTTAATAGTAATTATTGGTAATTACATATTATTATGTCAGAGATATATAATCATATAATTGTTATTATTAAGTATGATGTTGGCCATTGAGGTTTCAACCCCCTCTTCATTTGTGGGTCCGCTGTTGGGCTGGTAATTGAGATAATAGGGGCTAAGGTACAGAAGAGGGAAAGTAATTGGGTGGGGGCATGCTTGCTTGGCTCCTCAGAACCCCGGGAGTCAGCGGCCTCTGTCCCCCAGTGGTTTGGTTGGCATCTCTGGCTGACCCAGGAGATAATGATTCTCAAAGAATTTCTGGCACGGAGGGATCTGGCTTCATCCTCCCCCTCCCCCACAGCCGCTGCAGAACGTCTGACTGTGGCACTGCTTATGGGCAGGTTTGGTGGCACCCTGCCTTAGTCTTCATTTTGGGTGGATGCCTGGGAACAGAATTGGTGAGGGACAGCAGGAAGAGAAAGATCAGACAGGACAGTGTGGGCCTGGAGGGCAGTTCCCTAAATGCTTCACCTTAGGTCATTTTATTGATTCAACAACCCTGTGAGGAGAGGCTAAAATACTCAGAGAATGCCATCTTCTGGGTTGGTCAAGAAAGACCCAGAGTTCTTATGCTTCATGGGGCTAATTTCACTTCGTCTGGTGTGTCTGTGGGGTAGCAGTATGATTCAGAGGTGGTTTAGAAGAGTGGACAGCATGTGCAAACCATCCACAGCAGGGCCTGGCTTGGGAAGTGTTCAGGTAATGAGAAGGCTTGGTAGATGGTCCATGAGAGAGCAGGCCTCAGAGAGAGCAGGAAGCTCACTCACTCTGCAGGAGAGAGCACTGAAGGACACAGCTGGCCTGGCTCTTTCCATATTGCAGGGAGTGCTATACTGAGAGGCTCTAGAGGCCCTCAAAGGTGCCTCTCCTGTGAAACAGCCTTCTGGGAGCCCCTGGGTGATCAGTTGAGCTGCTCCTTCAATAAGGTTCTGTTTTCAGTGGAGCCCTAGACAAGCTGAGGCTTGTTTGCCTCTGTCTTAAGTGTTGCCCGGGTCGCAGGGAGGGAGTTACTAGGCAATGACTGGGAAGCTTTCCACTGAACAGTGGATTATCGAGGGAGGGGCAAGCTCTGTGGGAAGAGCAGAGCTGGGGAGGCCAAGGCAGAGATGGGTGGGTGTGGCTGGACTTGTCTCACCTGGAGCAGCTCAGTCTCCAGAGAGGTGAGGTGATTCTTAGGAAGAGTTACAAAGAGACACAGTGCCCCAGTTGTAAACAACCTAGTTACTTAGCTTGCTCACAGTATCCTTCCAAATGCTCAAGTGAACCCATCCCCCAAGACACACACATCTAGGGAGAGAAGAAACAATACCATTAGCTCTGGGCTAAGGTGTGATAAAATCTCTTTTCCTGGAGAGAAAATCATTCAAGATTAGACTGAAGAAAGATTTGAGTGAAGAAAAATAAGGGATAATCAGGCTTCTAAGTGTTTTATTTCTCTGGCTCTTTTTTTCTTGGGAACTTAAGAGTATTCTCAAACATTTGTGTTTATTTATCACCAGCTCCCTTCAATAGAGATACAGCAGAGATAGAGCTAGACTAGTGTAATGTGAGCAAAGTCACGGTTAAGATAAATTGGCTTTGAGCCAGGCAGTGGTGGCACACGCCTTTAATCCCAGCACTTGGGAGGCAGAGGCAGGTGGATTTCTGAATTCGAGGCCAGCCTGATCTACAGAGTGAATTTCAGGACAGCCAGGGCTACACAGAGAAACCCTGTCTTGAAAAACCAAAAAAAAAAAAAAAAAAAAAGTTGGCTGTGTGTGTGTGTGTGTGTGTGTGTGTGTGTGTGTGTGTGTGTATGTATGTGAGACTAAGATTGAACCTAGGTCCTTATCTACACTGGGCAAGCTCTCTTCCACAGGTCTGTATCCTTTTTCCTCCTCTCCCCTTTTATTTTGAGATGTTTCACTACGCTGTCCCAGGCAGGCCTTGAACACACTCTGTAGTCCCTGAACTTGTGATTCCCCTGTCCCCTTGCCACTCATAACTGCAGTTAGAGATGAAGGGCTCCAGCAGGCCTGAGCATGGCAAACATCTGCTGGCCGGTTTTGCCTTTCTGTCTCCAGTTATTTATTTAGCATTGCTGAAAACCGTTTGATTGCACTTCTAAAGCTAGCTTCCTTCCCAGGTCTAGTCCCTAATTTGGCCACTTCCTCCTCCTGAGGCCGACTACCAAGGTCCATCTATCAAAGTATTGAAGTCTAGCCATCAAAAGCCCCCTTCTGACCACTTTTATTTACCTGTCCAATTAAGATTAACCAACTTATCCTAACACCTTTATAAACTGACGTTTACCTATGGGCCATGTCTGTCTCTTCTCTATCCCTAGGCAATCCTTTGTGTCCCCCCCCATCCCCAGTACCCTCCCCAGGCAAATGTCCCTTCCCTCTCTTCTTTGTTCCTTCTCCTCCCCTTCATCTATTTCTTGTCCTTGTCTCATATTCCCTGACCTTTGTCCCTCTGGGAAAAATAAATCTTTGTGCTGAGAACTTAGTCTTGGAGTGTCTTGTGCTGACTTCGAGGTCCTTTCAAGAGGTCTATACCACAAGACCTACCCAATGTAGAATAAGGTTTTTAAATCATTTTTTTTTATTTTTATGTCTTCAACTTAGTGCTTCTGTCTTTATTATGTGCTTAATCAGACTACTTTTTGTTTTAGTAGATATGCATATTTTACAACCTTCCAGTATAAGAAGAATAAGTTATGTTTCTTTCCTATTTTGTTGTTAAAGTGTGTGTGTGTTTGTGTGTGTGTGTGTGTGTGTGCATGGTTGTATGGTTTATTATATGTATGTCTGGTTGTGGTGACTAAGAGGTAAATTTGTACATGGATGCTGGGAACTGAACTCAGGTCCTCTGGAAAAAGAATGAGGCATTCTTAGCTGCTGAGCCATCTCTTCAACCCCAGGAGAGAAATTTAGAACTGAAGTGAGGAACTGGCCTGGGAACAGAGTAATAGTTTTGACCAGTTTGTCCAAAAGTGATTAACACCAGGCACTCTTAAGAAGCACTTACAGGGCTAGAGCGATGGCTCAGCCGTTAAGAGCACTGACTGTTCTTCCAGAGGTCCTGAGTTCAATTCCCAGCAACCACCTGGTGGCTCACAACCATCTGTAATGGGATCTGATGCCCTCTTTTGGAGGGCATGAAGACAGTGTAATCATATACATAAGATAAATATACATATATACAAAATAAATCCTTTAAAAAAAGAAAGCCCTACAGAGCTGTAGGCAAGTCTGGGCTGCTTTGGCAGCATGGATGGGCACTGTTAAGAGGAAGGACTAACATTTGGAGTGGCCACCATCCCCAGGCCTTGTCTCTGTCATCGTGCCTTAATTGCAATGTCACATGATGTATACATTTGGAGTCAGAGGAGGATGTGCTTCCTTTTGTTGGCTGACTGTTGTTTCAGGGACAAAGAGGTGGGCCATGAGGCCTTGGAGGAAGAGCTAGATGGCTGGAGCTACGGTTAAACTGACAACATGATCATTCCAACTGGGTCTTTTGGCTTTTGAGGGTCAGGACAGGGGCTTCAAGAATGACTGTGGGACAGCTGATCCGTACAATTACCTACATTAGCCTTTGTGTTAGTTATGTTCGTTGCTTTAGCGAATTAATCAGCTCTAATCATCCTGGAGGCAACACGAGTTCCTCAATACCTGCCCCAATGCACTGGATTCTCGAACGAAAGACACACTCACACAGCCTTAGATTTAATATGCCTTAAACAGCTCAATGGCAGAGCCTCTCCCAAACTTCCATGTTGCTAACACCTCCCCTCCGATACTCCTGAGTTATTACTTACTAAAATCTATATTCCATCTTTGCCACCCTGGACCCAACGAGGGAGTGGTGCTGCTGCTGGGGCAGCTCTTCCCCGCTGCTCTTAGAGGATTAGTATGCCTCTCTTCCTGCTGCTCTCCGCCCAGATCTTATTCCTTTCATGGCTTGGCAATTCTGCTTCTTCTGTCCCCTTGCCCAAGAATCCTAAAGTCCTGCCTCTGTCTCTCTGCTTAGCCATTGGCCTCCGGCAACTTTATTCACCAATCAGAACCAGCTGGGGGCAGGGACCCTCAGCGTCTTACATGCGGGATTCTTGTACAATTTGGGAACCCAAATAACATAGTACAAGCATTAAACCAAATCTACAACATATGTCTCTTGTTCTGTGACCAAATACCCTACAAGAAGGTGACCTAAGGGAGGAAGGTTTTGGTAGTTGTTACTGCTGTTGTTTGGGCTTTTGTTGTTTGCTTTGTTTTATTTGTGGTTATGGTTTAAGAATTGATTCAGCCTATCACGCTGGGAAGGTGTGGTGCTAAGAGCCTGTGGCTGTTAGTTACACTGTATCTGCCAGGAAGCAGAGAGATGAAAACCGGCTCAGTTTGCTCTTTCTTTTCTTTTTCCTTCAGTTCAGTATCCCACCTGCTCGATAGTGTCTCCTACCTTCACAGTGGGTGGGTCTTCCTTCCTTATTTAAACCTCCCTGGGAACACCCTAACGGACATACCCAGAGATGTGTCTCCTGGGAGATTGGATCCTGTCATGCTGACAAGATCAACTATTCATATTCTTGGAAAATCAGTTGTAACCTCTTTGAGTCTTACATTCATCAATTTAAACAATGAACAATGAAACACACTTGCATTGCCTATGCAAAGGCTCAGAGAGACAGTGAATTCACAAATTCACTGGTTACTTCCAGATTTCTGAAAAGGTACTCAGATGCTTAGCAACCTTTACTGCTGCACTCTGCAGACAAGATCCAAGAAGTTTTGATAACAAAGAAACTGATCCTTCTTGGTGCTGATCTGTGCTGGTAGGTTTATATTTCCAAGTAAGCCAGAAAAGTGGGCATCCGTTAGCCTTGTTTCCCTTTCTTGGTCAGAAAGTGGGGAAAACATAGCTCTTACTAGTGCTTTGAGACTCCTAACCAGTATCACAAGAATTAGCACCAGAAAGCCAAAGAATGACATCCAGTTTGAGGTTTTAGTGTGGTTTTGAAAATGTTTAGGGAATGACTAGCTGTCCAAGCCAGGCTATTTTGCCCTTGACTATTTTGGTGGTCTCTACAAGGCAATAATTGAAATATCTTTGCCTTTGTAACATATAATTTCTCTATAACACAAACTCTAAATATGTTCCTCTTGCTTCATTGGAAGTTTGTTGCTACAAGTGTGGGTCATGTGGTCTCATGCACATAGTATGGGGGAGGTCCTATAGGCATATCTGGGGGCCCATAAGACCTGACTAATTCACATCTGCAGATGCTCACTTTGAGGCAGAGATAGGAGCTGGGGTGTAAAGTCACACACACACACACACACACTAGATTATTTGTTATAATTACATGGTAGAAACACAGTGTGTTGGGAATCAAATGTTGATTAATGTTAATTTTAGGATAAACAGAAGAGGGGAAAGACAGGAAAATCCAGTGGACTCCAAGGATAAAAATATTCCCGAGTTGAGACTCAGCATCTATGGCTGCACAACCCAATAATTACCTGCTCTTATATAATTAACCCTGAGGTTCATCTGGATGGTTAGAACTTCTGTCCTGGAATGGATGGATCTCTGTGGTTCACAGGCCACTGAACCCAATCCAGAAATGCCCACACACTCCTCGCAGCCCGTATAGAACAAGTGTCCTCTTTCTCTGGAGTACAGGAGGGACAGTGTTCATTAGAGACTAAATCTGCTGGGAAGGTAATAACAGCAGCAAGATTGTCAAGGGCGATGCGATCTCTGAAGGGGACTCAGAAGTACTTGTAGCTTCATTTAATTAAAGCCTTCCATCCTAGAGTCCCTCGCTTGGGAAAGCCTAGAAAAGAAAATGTTAATCAACCCTTCAGCAGCCTAGCACTGATTAGTACAAACTGTGTCCAAAATAAAGCAAGACTGAGAGACCAGGGGAGAAAAAGAAAGATATTTCAGTCTGTGAACGTGAAAGAAGTTGTAAATGCCTTAAACTCAAACTGCACTGAGATGAAATGGAAGTCCAGGGTGGGATGGGGTTGGAGAAGCATGTGCTGTCTTCTCTTGTGGAGACAAGAGGAGAGCTATCTATCTATCACCCAATGTCTAGAGAAGCTGTTGCTGATCACTCATCAATAGCCATGTTCACTTCCGCGGTAGCAGAGCTGTGTCTGTATTTGGAGAATCCACCCTCTTCCACCCTGTCATCTGCCTCAGAAGAAATCATGGTTGCTCATGCTTCTTTTAGGGATCGGTTTAGCCAAGGCAGTACAGTACAGTTTTGACATGTGGAGGGAGGTTTTCAGTGGGATGAGGTTCTCTGGGAAGGTTTATTTTATTTTATTTTGTGTGTGATGTGGTGTATGTATGTGGGTGGTGTATGTGTACATAAATGTGTGGCTACCTGGAAGCCAGAGGAGGATGCTGGATGTCCCCTCTACCCTCTGTCACCTTCTGCCTTGTTCCATTGAGATGGGCTGTGCCACTGAACACGAGGCTCAACATTCTTCTAAACTGTCTAAACTGGTAGCCCAAGTGTCATAGAAACCTTTCTGTCTCTGTCTCTCACAGTGCTGGCGTTACAGGGACATGTGCAGCCATGATTGGCTTTTTTTTATGTGGAGGCTGAGGATTCAAACTCAAGTTCTTATGTGTTACTGCAGACATTCTCGCCCACGGAACCTTCTCCCCATTCCCAGAGGTTCTGTCTTGTGATTTATTTTCTTTCTTAAAGATGATATAATCAGGAGGAAGGGGTAGGTACCCTTCAGCTCTGTTGACAGTATGTATCTTCGTGTGGTGGTGGCCTTGGCCATCGTACTCCCATGAGATGAGCTAATGTAAGATCAGGCAAACAGCAGGAGGACAGAGCAGTGGGGACATCAAGGGGCCCATTAGCTCTCCTTGGAGTGCTTCCGTCTGGAGCTTCTGACTCTGAGAGTAACTCCCTTGTTGTTTATGGTAATTGAGTCAGAGTTCCATAACTGGTGATGAGAACATCTCAGCCAACATAACACTTTCTTAGGCGGGTTGTATTTCTTTTCATATCAAATCTACTTTTCTCACCATGTAGGGAGCTTCTGATGCTTAGAAAGGCATCTTCTGATTAGGAATGACAAGAACCACAGTAACCCGTGTTGTCTAGGCCGCACACTATGTCAAATACTTTACATTAATCCTTTACAACAACTCGGGGGGGGGGGCAGGCGAAAGGGAGATGATTATTATTCCTGTTTTCAAGATCAGGAAACCAAGTCAAGGAGGTAAACTAACTCATCGGACGTGTCCAACGGTGTGGCGATGCAAAAGCTAGGACATGAACTTACGTTTGGCAAAGAGAACTATTTTATCAGTGAGGGACACTAAAAGAGATTTATAAACCTGAACTTTAGACACTGCCAGCAATGGGTCTAAAGTCACGCAACCTCCTTAACCCTGGAGTCTTAGACAAATCCTCTAAATCTCTCCCAACTTCGGCATCCTCTCTCCAAAGGTGACAATGATAAAAGTCATCCCACCAGGACATTTCAAAAATTAGATGAACAAATGTATTTGAAGCATAGAATCCAGTGGTTGGCACACAGTGGATTCCCCACTCTTAAAAAATGTTCAACGTTAGGCAGGCATTGTGGGAAGTCTGTCCTTGCAAGTATTGTTCAAATTAATTTTTTAGGTCAGCATGCATAGCAATAGGCTTTAATATTCAGCTTTTTAAAGATAAAATGGGCAACTTTGAGTGCCATTCAAAGCAAAAGACTCAATAGAAACCATTATATCTAGAAACCATTCAAAACACAAGAAAAACATATCCAAGAAGAGGAGGTGCATTGGAAGTGTTTCTGGCTGGTGGGTGAAGAAAGGCAAGTGATGGAAAACAGGGTCCTACTTAGTAGAGAGGAGGCTGGGTAATTTATGTGGGAATGAAAATAAGGACATAAAAACAGGCCAGGAAGGAGCTGGCAATGTCCGAGTATGGAAGAAGCAGCCTGGGGGCTGCACTGGCAGGCAGGCTACACGTAAGTCGGTTGCATTTTGTTCTTATTAAGAAAAGGCAATAGTAGCCCTGGAATTCACAAACAAGCACCTAGCACGTGGGGCCTGAGAGTTGATTCTCCTGCCCTACCCAGCTTCCAGGCAGCCTCTTAGAGCATTATCTGCACTGTGGTTTTTTTTTTTCTTACCTCTTATGTGAGACTGAATAACTGAGGAGGGGTCTGAAGAAAAATACAGAGATAAGGAATAAAATGATTAGGATAGGTGAGCGGGATTGAACGATGGGTACAATTTCTCCTGTAGGTCCAAGGGCACAAAGAATGCGTGGAGGTACTGACAGGAACCACCTTCCTCTCTGACATTCCATGTGTGTGTCTGGTGCTCAGGTACCACTTGCCAATGATACTGATGATGTCATCTCTAGATGCCTTCTGAATACTCAGGTGGTACACACTGTAAAACCCTTTTGACACTAAGCATTAGAGACCTGGGAATATCAATCCTAGAATTTTCTTTATTCGAGGGCAAGGTGTGTTGCTTCCCCTTAAGAATGCTGAGCTCTTCAACACATATAACTGTTTTGTCTTTACTTGTTTTATATAAAAATTTAAACATGTGTACATTCTTTTTCTGGTTTGAACTACATCCTTTTTATACATCTTTCTACTTCACTTTTTGCTTTGTGTTTCGCTATAAACCTGGCTGAAGGGAACCAGCAATAACCATGCTACTACCTGATTCTTACACTGTCTTGAAATTTCCTCCGGCAAAGAAATTAGTCCATTGCTTTTCCATTAAGCTTTACTCAAAGTTTCAGGATGTAAGCAAGACATAGATAGATATCAGTGGTACACAAATGGCCTCTAGTCCATTTTCTAAGAGTCCCTATTCCCAGTGGAAGTCTATTCTTTTCTTTACTGCCCTTTCTTCTCTTTGCATCTTGGTCATTCAAATTATCACCAGAGGCAAACATTAAACAATGAAAAGTTCATTCTAAAGCTCCTCTGGCTAGTTTGGCTATCATATGGATTCGTTGCTTGAGGCTTCCACAGACTAACCCAGCCTGCAGAAAAGGGACAGCTAAAAAGAAGTGAGATGTGAGGGTTCATAGCCTGAGCTGGCCTGATAGTACTCCTTGAAGTTTTCCTGTAATAACCTGTCTTCAGATCTGCGTTGCTGTTTCCTTTGAAACCAAATGTTTCCTGGCCTGGTACCTCGAGACGTCTCCCAGGAAATGTTGGTGAGGGTGGCAGTGATTATGACAAGATTCAGGTAAGGGAGGAGCTTCATGAATCTGCCTGGGAATTAGGATGTTAGCTTCTTAGTAACTAGTCTATACTTTTGCAGATGCCTCCATGGAGGCCGTCCCCCTGTACTGCCTGTCCTAGCATTTGGTGAAGAACATGTGCGTGCCCGCTGAGCTCAGGTCCTCTGCTATCTGTGTGCACGCCCGCTGAGCTCAGGTCCTCTGCTATCTGTGTGCACGCCCGCTGAGCTCAGGTCCTCTGCTATCTGTGTGCACGCCTGCTGAGCTCAGGTCCTCTGCTATCTGTGTGCATGCCCGCTGAGCTCAGGTCCTCTGCTATCTGATGCACTCTTTTCCTTCCTTCAGTCCATTGCTGGGTCTTTACATTTTCTTCTCTGACCAAAGGCCCCCCACCCCCCCAGCAGCCACAATTTAATTGTGTCCTGGGTCTTTCAGTCTTAAACTTTTTGAGTTAACAAACTGCAGTAATTAGCACGATGAGCAAACTTTTACATTAAAAAAGCGACGACGCATCTGTTAGAGATTTGGTTCTGAAATCCATACGTGAGGCAAAGATTAAAAGCACACAATGTTCATACTGAAGTCTTCATCTATCGTCCTGAAAGGAATAGTGATGTATACAGGTTTTC
>CM052704.1:35027006-35050476 GCA_028551405.1 Uromys caudimaculatus
TCTCTCTCTCTCTCTCTCTCTCTCTCTCTCTCTCTCTCTCTTGTTAATCATTTTATTCATTTACATTTCAAATGATATCCCCTTCCCCATTCTCCCTCCACCCCCCCCATCCCATTCCCCCTCTCCCCCCTCTCCTTTGTCTCTATGAGGGCGCTCCTCCACCCACTCACCCACTCCTGCCTCACCACTCTAGCATCCTCCTATGCTGGGTCATCAAGCCTCCACAGGACCAAGGACCCCCCCCCCCCATTGATGTCAGATAAGGCTATCCTCTGCCACATATACAGCTGGTGCCATGGGTCCCTCCATGTATACTCTTTGGTTGGTGGTTTAGTCTTGGGAGCTCTGGGTGGTCCAGTTAGTTGATATTGTTCTTCATATTGGGTTGCAATCCCCTTCAGCTCCTTCAGTCCTTCCCTTAGCTCTTTCATGTGGTCCCGGGCTCAGTCCGGTGGCTGGCTGTGAGTATCTGCATCTGTATCGGTCAGGTGCTGATAGAACCTCTCAGGAACATCCATACCAGGCTCCTGTCAGCAAGCGCTTCTTGGTATCAGCAGTAATGTGGGGGTTTGGTGTCTGCAGATGGGATGGATCTCCCTTTTGTTGGGTATTTGGCTAAACTATTTGGGTCCTGGGAGCCTCTCACTTCCTGGAGTCTCGGACTTTCTGGTGGCCACCCCTAGTTCCCCATCCCCCACTACTACATGTTTCTGTTCAATTTCCTGACCCTCTGCAGCCCTACAGGCAAAGAAACTCATAGGGGACCAAATCAGGGAGTGTGAAGGAAAAACGAAAAGCCAGGAAAGATGCTAAAATGTCAATTATTTACCCAGGATACCTCCTCCTACCTCCCCTGGCAACGATGGATTGTGAAAAGAATGGGCAGAGCAGGGGGCAGTACAGTCAGGGGCTCTCCAGCCCTGGTCTGCTCACGTGCAGCCTGTAGTGTGGAGAGTCAGGTGTTAAAACCAGACAGGAGTGTCTCTGTTTTGCAGCATGCATGGATGAGTTTTGTCTTGGAAGTGGCTCTCCCACTGAAAACTTCAGATCACCCTTCAAATATAATGACATCCCAGGAACGAGAATACTCTTGTCCCCACAGAGAGCAGAATGACTGTCTGGGTGTGCCTGTGAGTTTCGAATTCAGCATGACTGACATTTTAAATAAAAATCACCTAGCCTGGTTTACCATATGTCTGAAGAAAATACTGTAAAAATGGAGTGCAGATCTTTGCAATTCACTTTGGAGCAAATACATCTGCTGTCTCATCTCTGAGATATTTCTCCTTATTTTAAGTGTGCCCAATGCCACCCTTCCAGATGTGTGTCAGAGGCACAAGTAAGAAATGGAAAATAACTTCTCAATTATTTGAACATGCAGTGGATACAGGGTTTTGGAAAATAAGAACAGAATATTCCTGAGAAAATGGGTGAAATAGCGATGTCCCAGATGTTGGAGCCCTCTTTCATGGTTCGGAGATACCAGCTTGGCATCTAGCTAAGCCGTGCCTGTTGTCATCTGGGAAGCTGTGGTCCCACACAGTGAGGGAGCTCGATAGTTCTGGCCTGGCTGTCTCATCTTGACAAGGACAGTGAGAGGAGGTAAAAAATAAATGCAGAACAACGAAGTGGAGATGCAGTTGCTCACAGAGGCCCACCCCGCCCCAGCTCCCGGAAGCTAGGGGAGTGAGGCCCGGAAGTGCTTCCCCCTGGCTGTAGGTGCAGCAAGCCTCCCTCCCCATTTACTCCATCGAAGCCATGTGATCAGAAGGCACAGATATCACCTTGTTGCATCCTCAGGGATGTGGAGCCTGCTTGGACACAGCTAGCCTTCAGCTGCTCTGGTCTCCTAGCAGCTTTGTAACACCCTGGCTTCCTGTGTAGCCTGGTGGTATCCAGGCGCCAGGCTCTTAGTGTTCCTGGAGGCCTGGAAGACTCTGAGGGCACTCCACACTGCCAACATCACACAATACTTATCCATCCAATCAAACAGTTGTCATGAAGTTGGAGCTGGTGCCACCCTGACTTGTCAGTCAGTGTCTTTTGAGGAGTTAGGAAAAGCTGATTCAGTCGATATACTGAGGCTGGCACGGCTCTGCCAGCTAGTGCTGGATCTTAGGCCGGCATCTTTGCCCTCCTCAGACTTTATGGGCCATTCAAACCACAAAGCCACCGTACCATGGACTCTTCCAATAAGCAGACGCCCTTTCCTGCCACTATGAGAATCCTTGAATTCCAGATGAAAACGCCTCAAAAAAAAAAAAAAAAAAAATCATTTCAAGATGTCACTAGTAGGCTTAAGGACGCCATTACTTAGCGGTTTGTCTGTATGGCTTAGCTCCTGCCTACATCCAGTAGTGCTATTGGTGGCAGAGGGTGGTAACAACCCAGAAGTCTTGAGTCCTGGTTCTGGGATCTATTCTTTCCCCACAGAGCCTATTTCCCTAGTTGCAGGTCACTATCAGATTGGATTAAGGCCCACCGTAACAATCTCACACAGCCGTGTCCTGTCGGGGAGTTAAAAGCTTCAACATTGGAATCGTATGTGACAAAATTCGGCCATAGCAGCCTGCTTACACATCAGCCCTTTAAAGTCTATTTCGCAACGTGAGGGGGGTGGGGTGGGTATTGCAAATGTCCAGGAAATTATTGACTAAACTGGGAAGCAAGAAGAGGCTCCGCCCTCTGGCCTCTCCTGTGGGCGTGGCCAGGAGTCCGCCTGGAGGCAGGGTCCCCCACTTGCTGCTTTCCTCTCCTTTAAGGGAGGTGAATGGGGTTCTCTTCAGTGGTCCCTAGAAATGGCAAACAGAATCCGAATCCGCAAGTTCCCTGTGGCCACTTCCCTTTACCCCCCTTATATGTATCGAAGGCTCGTGCCTGATTCTTGGCAGTTTCTCTTCATACTGGTAATCAATTACCTAATCACAAGGGTAGCTACCGTTTATTGAATGCCTGACGTGTTTCGTGTCCGGCTGGGGCTAAGATCTTAGGGTAAATGTTTACCAGTCTCCACAACAATTCAATCAGGTCATTATTATTGCTCTCACATTACAGGTAGGAAAAGGAAGACTACAGGAGGCTAAAAGAACAGAGCCAGGGATTAGGGAAATCCAAAACTGAATATAGATCTACACGATAAATACACATTATTGGAATAACTGGAAGAATTTGAGTGCTGAATTGTTATTAGATAATGGTACGGTGCTACGGTTAAGAATCCTGAGTGTGGTTATGGCACTGAGGTCACGGAGAAGAATATTATTGTTCTAGGAGAGTCATGCTGACCTGCTCAGCCGGGAAAGGTCCCAACATCTGATAAAACACTCAACTAGTTCATTTAGCAAATTAACAAGCATGTGGGTGTGCCCACACAAACGCATAGTGGATAAGAGAAAACAGATGAGACTTTAAAATAATGAGTGTTCTCTATATGCTGAATGTAATTTTTCTGTAGCTTTGAAATTTTTCAAAATATGAACACTTCAGGGAGCCAGGCATGTAGTGCACACTGATAATCCCAGCCCTCAGAAGGCAGAGATGGAGGACTGTGGGTTCCAGGACAATCTACGTTGCATAGGAAGCTCATCTTGGGTGACATAGTGACACTGGCTTTATAAACCCAAGGGCTGGAGACATAGCAAGGTCCTGGCAGTGCCTCAGGGTAGAGAGTTGTAAAGTGAAAGACTCTTTCTTACACAACCTGCAGACTCACACAAGCCGTGACATACAGCATGAGTACAAGTCTCAGGTCTAACATGTCATGCAAATGTCCCTCATTTGGGCTGTGGGTCTAAGTCTTTATCAATGTGAGCCATTCTCCTACTGCCCAGGCATCTGCCAGCCAACCACACAGAGCCTGTCTATTCGCCAACTGTGTCTCCAGTTACTGCGTTGGGGATTTCACAAGTTCGAATTTAAGGATTAGCACATGTAGCAGATGAAAGCACAGAGTGCCCGGTGAGTTAGAACTTCAAATAAGAAAATTACTTTGAAAAGTTTCGGTGTTAAATGTTTCAGTGGGATATAATTCTATTAAAGATTGATCATTGCTGATCTCAAATTTAAATATAATTTGGTATTCCGTATTTAACCTACTAGTATCCGACCTGTGTTCCCGGACCCTACACAAAAGATCATGGTCCCCTATGAAGACTGAATTTTAGGAGCAGAATAGAGTATTAGACATCTCTGCCCCTCCCCCTCAACCCACAAACATACACCCCCCCCACAGGTTAGCTAACTGCAGTGACCCTGGATCTTCTGTTTTCTAGCAGCTGACTGAACAGGAAGGGATGGGCAGATACAGGGAGGAAAATGCCTCAGAGACTTACCAAGGCCTGGGTTGACCCTTGCCCAACTACACACAGAGGTGTGCTGGCGTGCGCACAGCCTCTCATACAGCCCACTGCTGCATGGGGCAGACAAGAAGCTGATCTGGTAGAGTTTGGATCCTAGCTTTACTCCACTGTGTGCACTCTCCTCATCTGTATAATCCAGAAGTCAACAGTACCCTTCTTATGAAGGATTAATAGGTCAGTATTTGCCAAGTGCTGGGGATGGTGCCCAGGGCATGGTAAGCCCTGTATAAGTATTTGCCCAATAAACAAACAATCTATTGATAGAGAATGTTCGGATTTCTACGGGGTAGGCCTACTGGTCTAAGATCCCTAGGGCTTTGAGTAACTCTGACTTGGTTGAGGGGGGCAGTCTTTGGTAACCTGGGTTATAGGCTTGGTTCTATGGGTTCATTTCTTTCTGAGTCCTTGGAGTGAAGGAAGTCTCAGAAGTGATATACAGGCAGAAAAGTCACTCTGCAAGAGTGACTGTGCCCCCTGACCCAGCTGGTTACTGCTGTCTGGGAGGGGATGTTGAGGAAGAAGTCTCAGTGTGGCCATCTTTGGGAATAGCCCCTGACCTCTTCCAGTACTGTGATAATGTATTGGTAGTACCTCTTCTGACCTCCGACGCCCCCTTTCTCCCACTCAGTGCCTCCTTTCTTTCCCTTTACTTAGTCTTTTGTCTTGTCTCTTGACTTTCTTCCTCCTGCCCTCATTTAAATTCCTTCATCCACTTTTGGTTTCGAAAAGGAAACCATCACTCACAGAGTGTCTGGTGTTACGGTGGAGAGGTTGGCTGGCACCTCAGCCAGCCACACAAGAAAACATTCCTGAGCCTGGTCATCTCTGAGGAGACGAGACTCCAGATGCTGGCACAGGGTGCCATAGTGACTCACATTAATAGTTCTCCGGAGTACATTTCCGAAAGTACAATGGCAAATCAGAGCCATGTCTCTTGTACATCCTCTCCAGGCCTTGTAGGCAAATATTTGAAATGTTAAACTACTGAGTCACAACTAGGAAAACCAGTTGTATTATTCCCACAGTAAGCCACACCAGTCTGGGGTAGACTAAGCCATGCATCTTGACACCTGGATCTACCTGTCATTGGCAAAGTGAGTTGTGTACATGAACTTGACCACGTGGAAGTTTATGTTATATACAGATGCTAGCAAGAACCTTTTCATCCAACACAGTCTTCTGAGTGCTCCCTTGTAGATCCCCATCAAGACACCATGAATCTGGCCAAACTTGTGACTGCTTTCACCGATAGACTTGGTGGAAAAGACACTAATGCAATTTCCCAGGCTCAATCATAAAGGATGATGCAGCTTTCGTCTTGGGACCCATGGCGATCTGAGCTGCAGTAGACGACACCTACCTACCTGGGGGCCCCATGCTGTGATGTGGCTCTGTCACACACAGAGTATCCACAGGCAGGTACTCTCACATAACCCCAAGAAAGGTACAAAAGTGAAGAAGCCTCCAGGTGGTGAGCTTGAGAGGTGCTCAGGAGTCAAGAGCACTCACTGCTCTTGTAGAGGACCCAGATTTGGTTCTTAGCACCCACATGGTAGATCACAAAACTAATCTAGGGGATTCATGCCTCTTTTAACACCTATGGACTCCTGTATAAATGTGGTTCACCTACATGCACTCAGACACACAGATACATATAAAATGGATATATGAATATATTTATAAAAAGAGTCCCCAGATGACCCCAGTCCAGCGTTTAAGTCAATCCAAACTTCTGTGTCCTCCTGAGGTCTTGGATGTCATGGAACAGAGACATCCATAAACATGTTTGCTCCTCATGTTGGCTCCAGATTTTCAACAGACGGAATCCATGAACCTGATAAAAATGGTTGCTGTTTGTTTTAGCTTTGTAAGGTTGGTTATCTCACTGTAATGTGATGAGGACAGACACATTTTGCCCATGACGAGACCCATATTTGCCTTTGCTGTCTAACTTTCCTGTGCCTTTATGGTCCTTCAGTCCTTATTATTGACATATTTATCATTTTTGTTTTCCAAAAATAGTGTTACTGGGCTGGTGAGAGGGCATAGTGGGTAAAGGTGCTTGCTGCCAAGTCTGACAACTTGAGTTTGATGCCTGAAATCCACTGTAGCAGAGGGAAATGACTCCAGTAAGTTGTCCTCTGGTCTTCACATGCGAGCCTTGGCATACATGCATGTGTGTGCATGTATACACACACACATATACACAATCACACACATACTAAATGTAATAACAATTTGAAGGTAATATTTATATAAATTGGGAACCCAAGATCTAAGATAAAAGATACCCACAATCCCATTATCTAAATTAGAGCCACTTAGACTTTTTCTGTTTACAACCCTGTTGTGAGATAAATTTTTATATGACCCTCGATATAAAGGTAGGTATACAAATAAAACATTAACTAATACTAAATCATAAATAAATTTAATATTAAACATTTTATATAGAATCTTGTTGTTTATTAAAGATGCAAACAAATTTGCACACTGAGATGGGCATGTTTCTTTTTACATCAATAACTAAACTAAATCTTGGGTAGATAATTGATTCCTGGAATGTGCAGCAACTTCAACCTCTTTTGGAGTTAATGGATATTTTGAATTTGCAGTTGTCAGTGCTGAGAACAGTGCTTCACAATTATTATTTGTTTTCTTTAATAAAAATCAAGTCAGCAATTCAAATGCCAATTTATTTTGCTTTTTGAGACTGGGTCTTTCTACGTAGCCTTGATGTCTTAGAATTTGCAATATGTAACCAGGCTGGCCTCAAACTCACAGAGATCTGCCTGTCTCTGCCTTCTTAGTGCCAGAGCTGAAGGTATGAGTACCACCATGTTCTTCTCAAACACCACTTTTAAAATTTAAGCACAAACAAATGAGTGGGTCTCTGATTCTTGTGCCTTCTCTTGGTCTCTTTTCCTTCTGTTTGCTTTTTCCAATTTCAATGTGTTAGTTTTTGTTTTAGCTTATATTTTATTTTATCATTATTCCTTAGATGCCTGTTTATATTCTAATGAGAGACAGAAAGGGAGTAGATCCAGGTGGGAGGGGAAGTGGAAGAAATTGGGAGGAGTAAAGGGGAAACTGCAATTAGAATATGTTATGTGATAAAAAGACCTATTTTCAATAAAAGCGGAAAAAAGAATAAACAAAACAAAACAAAAAAAACCCATCAGGCACAACACAGTCTTACACAGTGCAATTCAAAGGTATACTGGTTCAATGCTTACATGTGGAGAAATGATGGTAAGAAAATATTAAAAGCCTTTGTTTTCTGTAATTGAACTACTATTGTGTTTCTATAAGAGCAAATGACTTTCTACCTATTGCATAAATACGTTCACAATACAATTTATAATGTGTCAGGGCAAGACAGTGCAGAGGGTCCTCCATCTTGTATTCTTACTGAGGCCATTTCAGGTTTAATTAGAATCTGATCTCCTTGATGGGAAGCCCCATGGAAAATTACCCAACTGTATTCTAGGAACCCAAGGTCAAGATGCCCCAGCTAACTGCTTATTATAGCTTCTGTTAACTGCTTGCTTGCAAAGAACCCTGCCTTCACCTCCAGCTGCTGAGTGAGATATCAGGACATGTTTTTTTGGCATCAAAAACCTTGGGCTCTAGATACTCAGTGCTACACTTAGGCCCTGAATATCCAAGTGTAGGTAGCCCCAGCTGGCTGGAATAAAGCCTTTCAATTGGCTATAAATAATGTCTGAATGGTCATTTCTGGCAGGCTTCACGTAACCATAACACCCATTAGTATTGACTCACTGGAGGAGTCATTTGTTGGTGTTGTACACTCTGACATCAAGCACATGTTGTATGCTCTGAATTGAGGCTGCAGTTAAGTCACACACTGCAACATGGGTGAGCACTGCCAGAAACACCTCTGACTCATCATACAATTTATGTTAAATTAATTTGCAGTTATTGCATTTTCAGAAGACTGTTACTCTACACCTCTGGGTCTGGTAAGTTGTTGCTTTTGATTGTGGTTAAGTTATCTTCCATCAGCCCTTACCCCATTTGTGTTTACTTTCTCTTGTATGCTCTTCTTTCCACTTTCTTCCAGTCTTAACCATAATGTTTAGTGGCCAGCACCTTTACCCACTGAGCCATCTCACAGTAGCCCTAAAAGATTTTTCTTAGTGAGCAACTCATATTCTATCTGTCCCTTTCTGAACCTCCCCAGCTCCTGCATGAAGGTCCTGGTTTGAGTGTGAAAGGTCATATGACGCAATGTGTCATGAAGATTTGAAGGGGGAAGTCACCTGCTTCTTTTTTTTATCTCTAAAGAATAAAAGATATATATTTTTTAACTTGACAAAATATTTTTACCAAAGTAATGGTGTCAAGCAACAATGTCAAGATGTCATGCCCCATCTTTGCTAATTCTAGGGTCTCAGTTTGTACTTGTTATTGTGGTTCTCTTATGCTAACTCAAAAAAAGTGCAATAAAGCCATGGAAGAAAAGCTGATGAAATAGCAGATTTCTCTGTCACTGTGCGTAGGTGCATATGTGAGCTCCTCCCTCCTCTTTCTTCCTTTGTTCCTTCTTTTCTTCTCCTTATCCTTTTCTCTCTCACTTAATTAAATATTGAGGGTATTTGAGGTTGGCCTATCTTGCATGCATTTTAAATAATGGTGACTTTGGTTTTAGTACTGAGAATCTAAAGTTTTCTTTTTCCAGACTAGATAATAAAGAGAGCTTTTCCTTTTGACACTCTATTGCTTGTATGAACTTCTGTTTCATGGGGAGAGAAGTTGATATGGACTGCCAAAGTGTGCAAGCATATCAGAGAACAAAAGTCACTCTTTCCAGGACATGTTTTGACCAAAGCTTAATTCACTCTAAAGGAATTTAAAATAAAACTCCTCACTTAGAAGATGCATTTGACAACACTTTGGATTTTAATGTGAACCTGTGTAATGTAGACACAACTAAATCTGGCAGCATATTAATGTCACTGAAAGTGTGATTTATTTATAGAAATCACCATCTCCCCAGTTCCCAGTGAGAAGCCCATACACAGTAATTAAGCCATTATAAAAACACAATAGGATATAACATAATAGATCCATCCTGCTGTCAAGGCACACAGAGTGGGGGAATCAGGGGAACACAAAAGAGCACAATTCATCCAATTTAGTCCTGCTGTGGAAATGTCACAAACCAGTACCCTCCAAAGGGTAAGGAGGAAAAAGAGTAATTTCCACAGACAACTGGGCATTGAGTCTTAATTGTCAGAAAATGGGAGCCCAACCAGCAAGCAGCCAACCAATCTACCAACATTGATCAATTATCGAGGAACCCTGAATCCAAGGTGCAGTCTGTATTCAAGGGGCTCCCAGTCACACTGGGAAACAGGCTCAGAACAAAAATACACTATAGCAGTGGTCCAGGAGATGTCACAAGGAGATTGGATTAAGCAAACAACACAGAAGGCACATTCTGTAAAGGTGAAGAAAACTGCTCCTGGGGATCCAGAAATGCCAAGGAAATCGTGAGAAGACAGTGGTTTTGTACAGGAAGGGGAAGGGCGGTAGTAAAAAACTGAGAAAGCAAACATTCAAGCAAACGCATGTAAGTATTCAGTGAAATCATTTTTAAAATAAAACAATAGACAGTTAGATTATGAAGACATTGTTTTCCTTTTGGAAAAAAAAAATGCTCTGACAATGTAGAGTAGGAAAAAATGAAGGGATGGTAAGATGGCGAGGTGGAGTAGGTCACCTATTGCCAGGGCTGACAACCTGAATTTGATTCAATTTGGAATCCGCATGGTAGAAGGAGAGACCTAACTTTTCTAACTTCCGCATGGACACTGTATGTGTAGTAATTTGAATGAAAATGGCCCCATGGGCTCATAGGGAATGGCACTATTGGAGGTATGGCCTTGTTGGAGGAAGCTTGTCACTAAGGGATGGACTTTCAGATTTCAGGTGCTCGGGCCAGGTTCAGTGCTCTCTCTCTCTCTTCCTGTTGCCTTTAGATCAAGATGAAAAACTCTCAGCTCCTTTTCCAGTACCATGTCTGCAGGCA
This sequence comes from Uromys caudimaculatus, assembly GCA_028551405.1. Taxonomy (NCBI): domain Eukaryota; kingdom Metazoa; phylum Chordata; class Mammalia; order Rodentia; family Muridae; genus Uromys; species Uromys caudimaculatus. The sequence continues at coordinate 35,037,420 of CM052704.1, forward strand.
CGCTGCCATGTTATCCACCATGATGACAATGGATTAAACTTCTGAACTGTGAGCCAGGCCCAATTAAATGTTTTCCTATTTAAGAATTGCCATGGTCATGGTATCTTTTCACAGTAATAAAACCTTAACTAAGACACTATGACATAAGTGCACAGAAATGCACATACACACAAGTAAATGTAACAAATTATCTTAACTAAAGATATATAAAGTGTTTGTAATATGATACATTTAAAAAAATTTACATGTAGTATGGAATAAAGTTGGAAAGAAATATATTGACTTTTATGCATAATAATAGTCATGCATTTTTATTTATTTATTTCTTTTGGTTTTTTTCAAGACAGGGTTTCTCTGTGTAGCTCTGGCTGTCCTGGAACTCACTCTGTAGACCAGGCTGGGCTCGAACTCAGAAATCCGCCTGCCTCTGCCTCCCAAGTGCTGGGATTAAAGGCGTGCACCACCACTGCCTAGCCATACATTTTAAGATAATAGATATGCATACACATCCACATACATCTTGCAGTATGATAGATTGAAACTAGGGCCTTATAGATGCTAGGTAAGTTCTTTCCCCAGTCCAACTTGTAATAGTTTTTCAAATGAGTATAGAGAATGTGGTAATTTTATTTTTTCTTTTGACATTTTCTGTTTTCTAATTCTAAGGTAAATAATAAGATCTGAACAATAAATCAACAAAAAAAAGTACACAAAAACCTTAAAGAATACTTCTTACTGTCAATATTATATAAATTTTATATAATATGTTCTTCATGTACTATATAACACAATATGTTGAGATTTTTCTGTGTTATCTGCAGAAACTCAGTTGTGCTCCTGAAAACTCCTATGTTGAGGTCCTATCTGCCAGTGAGATTGTTTTTTTCTCACCAGTAACTAAGGCTATATAAGGTCATAAGGCTGGGTCCCTAAGAAAAGAAGAAGCCTTAGAGATGAACATGGTGGGGCGTGGCCCAGGGGACACAGAAGACAACAGTTTGCAAACTAAAGAAAACCTAAGCCTGCTAACATTTTGATTTGAATTCCAGTCTCTGGACCTTTGAGAAAATAAGTTTCTTTTGTTTAAATGGCTCCATTTCTGGTATAGTTGTAGCAGTGCTGGCAGACACTGTATTTGCCAATACATTTTTTTACCAAAAAATCAACCTAAAAATAGCTCATGGTGTTTGTGCACTAGAACAAACTGTCCATTTATTTCACTTCTGCCTCTTACTTTTGTCATTTCTTTTGAGTTGTCACCCCCACACCAAACATTCAACACGTGAACCATTCTGGGGGACCTTTCATATACAAACCATCAGCCTGGCCCCCATCCGTTGCTGATGAGTGCTGCTGGTCCCGATGATGCAGGGAGAACACCTGTGTGCCTCTGAGGGTGTGACCAGGTCTTCCCCTCAGGACTGGATGACTTTTACCCCCGCTTCTGAGCCTGTGGATGGTTGGCAGCCCTTTACTGCCTGCCTTTCCTTTTGTTTGCTAATTAATCCACATTCCCAGAGTTTCTAGAACACCAGCCTGCAAAAACATCTTAGTTTACCTGCACAGTACCTTCTTGTCTAAGAAACTGAATTTTTTTATCTATGCCAAAGGAAGGTTATCTGTCACCAAAGATTACACTTGACATTGTGAAGCACCTGCAAGTTAGTTCAAGAGTTATTGTTGAAGCAGGGCTTGGTGGCACACATCTATCATCTCTGCACTTGGGAGGTAGAGGTAGGAGACTCAGGTGTTCAAGGATATCCTTGGCTATATAACGCATGTGAAGCCAATCCGGGCTACATGAAATGCTACCTTGCAAAGCCAAGAAAACAAACAAAACCAGCCAAACAAACCCACAACCAAACACTAAGACTTAAGCCCAAGGAGGAAATTGTATTTATCTCTGATTTCCTACTGAAAGTGCCTTTATTTGCCTTTCTCACTGGGGATCTGTCTCCAGCTAGCCACAGGTGTTTGCAACAGGAGCCTAGGTACGTTTAGTGGGGTCCTAAGCAATATCTTAGTATTAACACTTTCAATATAGAATGTCAACTCGGAAAAGCCTCTTATAAATAACCCAACTTAAAAATGACAGGGTGATTTGAATGTATTATGACTTGGTTAGATTAACATTGGCTGTTGGAGAGATTTTATGACCAGGACTAAATATTAGGAGTGCAGGGGTTAGCTCTGGATATCACACAAAGCTATGGGGTGGGGACTGCTAGCTGCCACCTCAGTATCCTTGATAATTCCATTTTCTTCCTTTATAAGATGGAGTTGGCTCAAGCCAGGACTTAGCCAAGGTTGTATGGCAGTTAAAATTCAACTAGAACCAGTAAGTCCCACTGAGCAGCCGAGTCTCTTACATGCATTGTATTTAGTTTCACTAAGTCTTGTCTGCTCCATCTTTGCTCTATTTGGAGCTCATGGGTCTGGGATCACATTCAAATCCCCTTCTCCACCTCGATTGTCCTCCGCTTCTGTATATGAGAATGATTTCTGGGGCCATGCAGGATTAGTTTCTGTTTCCTCCATGGCTAGCTTACACAATGACCGAGGAAGGCAATGCTTTATCTGTGAGTTAATGTTGGGCTAAGCTCTTGAGCACTGTGTAAAAACATCGCCTGTCAACAAAGAACTGAACTGGCCTATAGTGAGGCAGTGGAGAACAGGTGGGGCTTTTGGAAAGACAGGAATTCTGGGGAAGAGTCAGGTGCAGGAGATTTACCACAAAGCTGCAGAGGAAGTCAGATGTTTGAAGCTGAGGAGAGGTAACCAGCCATGTGCCAGACATAGAACAGCAAAACAGGTTAATTTAGTTATGAGGTAGTTGGGGAGCAAATCTAGCTTAAGGCCTAGGCATCCATTCATAAATAAATAAATAAATGAATGAATAAATAAATAAATAAATAAATAAATAAATAAATAAATAAGCAAACAAACCTCTGTGTCATTATTCAGGAAATGGGCAGACATAGAAGAGCCAAATGGTTATAAATAAAGTCTATGTATCTATTTCTGTTCATGAACAACTCTGCCACTTACATAGGCAATGGCGTTACACAGCAGCAGAGACATTATGGATAGAAATAGGATTGTAGATTTTCAGACAAGGCTATTACTCTGGGCATTGTAAGTGAGCTCAGCATAGACATACAGGACCTTGAAAAAGTAAGACGAGGAAGCAGAAAGTTCAGGGAAATAGAGAGACAGTAAAGGATAGTTTGCATCATGTGACAGTCTTGACCCATCACAGATGGCTCAGGAGGAGACAGAATATTGGTGACTGGCCTACACATGAAAGCCAGCAAGAGAACAGAAACCCCAGTCCTGTAAGCACAGGGCTGAAATCTGTTGACAAACCAAAAAACTAGATTCTCACTCAGAGGCCACAGAAAGAGACAACCTTCTGTCACCTGGATTTTGGTCTGCTTGCAATAAAAAATGGACCTACGGGTTCCTCTCTAGCTGCCTGCCCTCGCCCATCTCAGAAGTCAATGGGCCACTTCCTTCGTGCAAATAAACTTTAGCTGATCTGTTGCTAATTAACTAGCCCTGCTTATTCCAGCCCCATCAAAACTCCACTCCACGGCCTGTCACCGGCAACTCTTGTATTAACATATTTCTCCTTGAAAGGCTTGGTACTTAGGCAAAAATGATTTTATGAGCTGACCTGGATACCATGGGCGATGGTAAACACAGAAATAGAATGCATGATTAGGGGGTACTAATGGAGATGGGAAAATATAGAGAAGTGTAGTGAGAAAGGTGAGATATCAGATGAATGGGTGACTATGTTAGAACATCTAGCATTGAGTGAAGAGAGTGGGGTGTGTGTGTGTGTGTGTGTGTGTGTGTGTGCGCGCGCGCGCGCGCGTGCGCACATGGGGCGGTGTGGAAGATGACAGGGTATAGAGAATCCTTTAGGACCTCACCTAAGACCTCACAGAGCTTCACCCAGTCTTGATTATCATCCCCGATACTGTGTCCTAGAGAGAATTCTCCTAACAGGTGGATTAGCAGTGGACTCCTCTCAGAGCAGGAAGATACCTGTCACTCACTGAGTCTGCTCTATGCACTGCCAGCCTTGAGGACCTTTGCTCCTTGGCTTACCCAGCAGAAAGCAAAGACCGCAGAGGAACACTCAGGTAGAGGATGGCAAGGGGAGGGACAGGGAGAGTTCTCACAGCTGTTCCAGACCTCACAAAGTAGCAAGAGCACAGCCACACTGAACGTTCTCCTTGTGTAGCTTGCTTATTGTTAGAGTCTGATATTCTGCCAAGTATTCATATTTCTTCGTTGTCAGCAGCTCAGGGTGGGACAATAGGGAAAACAGCTCTTTTGGCCTCTCCTACACATTAGCCCAGAGAAGAGTGGCTTTTGAAGTTGAACTTGAATGGTCCCCTTACCTTATTTGCCCTGACCCAGAGTTGCACTGGGCTAGCTAGCAAGGAATCCAGAACACGGGCATGGAAACTCTGTGTTTACGAGATGAGCCCAGAGCTTCTACACTGCTGAGTCACCGCCTGGAGTGGTGATTTAGTGTGGGTGTGGGGGGGAGGCATGTTGTCAACCCCACAACCACCTTTTTGAATTGAGAATTTTAACTAAACTTGCAGCCCCTGCCTAAGCCTTGAGAGTTTATTTTCTCTCGGAAAATGTCTGTATTCCCCCCCCCCCCCCCTCTTTCCTGCAAGAGGAGAAGAGACGGCTAAGAGATGACAGGTTTACTTGGATATGAATTCACTGTTGGAATTTTTTTTTCTGAGTTTAGTGCCAAAAAGTTCTGCAATTTGCTGAATAAATTTTTCTGAAATTAGACAGGGGTGGATAATTGAGAGTGAACAGCTTGGGTTGCTGGGCTGTGGTGGCACCGCTCTTCTGGGAACATGGGTCCCTCCCTTCCCAGCCAGAGCTCCTGGGCAAGCTGGTCATTCCGAACACCAGGGTCTGATTCACAACTGCTCAAACCGCGTGTTCCCAGCGTGGCTGAGATGTCGTCACTCTGAGCAGCCATGAAGTTTCCTCCTATTTGTCAGTAAGATGGGCAAGGATTTATATTTGTGGCGTCGCTCCTCAAATGCTTCTATATAGGAAAACCTATGCAGAATTCAAGTCTTATGAGGTCCCAAGAGCTGCATGGTTAGCAAAAATAACCAACAACGTGTCTGCATCACGGTGGGCTTTTCCATCCTAGAATGAGCTCTATGGAGGCTAAGGAGAGACTCAGTGGTTAGGGGTGCTTCCTGCTCTTGCAGAGGACCCTGGTTATGTAGCCAGCACTCATCTGGAGTTTACAACCACTTGTAACCCAGGTCTAGAAGAAGCAATGCCTTCTTCTGTCCTGTCTACGCTCCTGTGGACATGTGGTACACATAAACTCAGGCCCACACACATACGCATGATGATGATGATGATGATGATGATGATGATGATGATGATGATGGTGATGATGATGATGATGATGATATGTTTTTAAAGAAGAAAAATAAATAAGCTCTCTGAGTTTCCCTGCCTTTGTGGACTGAAATAAGAGCAGCATCTTGCAGGTGCTTAGAAGCCCAGAAAAGGCCATGGAATTATATTTCACCACAGAAAATGGCTTCTCTGTAAAGTTTTTACAGTCCGTGGCTCTCTCAATTAATATGCACAAAGTTTTCTTAGCTCAAGTTCATTTGTGTTTTGGTGGGCATTAGGACATTATAGCATCATTCATTAACATCAAAAGCATTGCTTGATATAACACTAACTCTCATTAAAGGCCCTGGGATAGCCACTCCCATCAGGTAGAGCATAGGGAAGGAGACCGCCCTTGAGGTAAGCTTTCGTTTTGATGCTTCTCAACCATATCACAGCTTCTGGAATGTAGGCTTCCCTGCACAGCATCTGGTGGTAGAGATGGTTAGCGGTTCCATCCCACATTGCTGTGGATCCACATTGAGCTCCCTGGAAGGGTAGGCTTTCGGGTCATGGTATTCTGTGCGGGAACACCACAGGGAAGTTTCAGTCCTCTGATAGCAGGCTGGCTGTGAAGAGGCAGCAGCTCCCCTGTGGGTTATCTTCCCTCAGCTGCTCCCGACTGAAGTGGAAATGCGGAGAGTGGGATATACCAGTCAATGAATTTCTTCTTTGAACTTCTCTGGGAAGTGGTTCTGAGACTTTGAAAATCTTCAAAGACTTCAGTGCATGAAATCAATAGTTGATTTTTTTTTTCTTCTAAGTTGCCAGAGTTAACAAAAGAATTCTGCTCAGAAAGGAATTAGAAAATCCTCCCAACAAAAGACCTAGATATTAAAATGGTGAGTGAGACAGGAAAGTCACAGAGTCTGGTCTTGAGGCAGTACCAAGGAATAATTAAGGACTTTGGTCATGTCTGTGGCATTAGAGGGCAACAGAAGGGAGGGGCCAGCATGGGCTTTTGGGGTTAAGGTTGGAGAAGGAAGAGGGGACAGGATATAATACTGTCTTGTGAGAGTTGGGAAGCAATGATATGCCCCGAACTGCTTCATCTTTGTGAACGTCTTGAATGCTAGTTTTGAAGCTACAGCAGTGGTAATAAAGGCATAATAGTTTGTCAGTCCTTAGTAGGTATCAGATATTATAAGTTTACATGGAGCTTAAAACCTTTACTGTAAGTCTGTGTGGTTTGGTCAACAATTCCCCATTGGTTTTCAGAAGAGAAAATAGACTCAGAGAGATCAGCCAACTTGCTCAAGGTACTTCACCTCAATGCTCCAATAACAGGGAGGCAAATCTGAGTCTGCAAACTCCAGCCACTTATTTTTATTTATAAGACCTAAAGAAGTGGGGCTGGAGAGATGGCTCAGCAGTTAAGAGCACTGACTGCTCTTCCAAAGGTCCTGAGTTCAATTCCCAGCAACCACATGGTGACTCACAACCATCTGTAATGGGACCCGATGCCGTCTTCTGATGACAGCTACAGTGTACTCACATAAATAAAATAAATCTTAAAAAAAAAAAAAGAAGACGTAAAGAAGATGGCCCCAGACTCTGAAAGAGACTAACACACTTGGGTGGGATTATCATGTTTCTGATTTTCGGAGTCCTTGGTTTTATGTCACAAAATGAACATGGGCTGCTTCCGGTTGTCAGGCTCTGAGACTGAGGCCATTGCATTCCCTCTTCTGCCAGGATGAGCAGACACTACTGCCTCTGCTCAGTGAGGGCTTTGGATGGCTCTTCTCCTTCAGCCATGGTGGTTCCTTTATCCATCTGCCCCACTGGCACTTGGATTGCTAACAGGAAACAACTGCAAAGAGGGAAACCATGCTTCCAGGCAAAGGAAATACATGGTCCGTGAGTCAGTGGAGCTCCAAGAAGAGGAACCAGATGTAGCCAAGATGGCACCCACCACATGTGCCTGCGAATTGCTGGAGCCCAGGGCCTCTTGTCTTTGAGAGTGGGCTGTGAGTCATCTGCCTCCTGCAGGATGCCAGCTAATCCTGCAGCACCACTGGGGATACAGCTGAGTAAAATCTGTCTGGGTTAAGCCTGTAGACATCTCCGAGCTGTAGCCACGGTTGTGGGAAGCAACGAAGTCAGGGTTTTTGATACAGGATCCCCAACCCCTCACCCTCCATCCCCCCTCTCGCGGTAGGAAAGAGCTGTGTAATCAACCTTGACTGCTGTGTCTTGGCTGCACAGTTCAGCAAGCTCGCTTTGCGTCTTGAAACTGCTATAGAACCATTCATGAGCCAGCCTGTTGCTCTGAGTGAGTAGCTGGTGTGGCCTGTTCCTTCTGGGTTATTGATAAGGATGTCAAGCAAACAGGAAACCGTGAAGTCTCCTGTTCTTCTTTCAAGGTGTCATGAGTGACAGATGGCTATTGATTTTCACTGCAAGAGACTGGACTGGTTTTTATTATTATTATTATTATTGTTGTTGTTGTTGTTGTTGTTATTATTATTATTCCTCTCTTCCCTCTTTCTTCTTTCCTCCCTCCCATACCGTGCCTTCTCTTCTCTCTTCCTTTTTTTCTTTTCTTTTCTTGTCTTTCTCGTGGTGCTGGGAATTGAACCAAAGTCTACATAGATCAGGCAGAATGCTTTTCTTATTTTGAGACAGAGTCTTATCAAGTTGCCCAGACAAGTCTTAAACGTGAGATTCCCCTGCCTTAGTCTCCCCAATGCTTTAAAATCCTGTCCCCTGGGCACAGCATGGCGGCTGCACACATGAGCTCCCACCAGCTGTGGTGACCTCCACAAGATCAAGCCACTTAGAGATTCTAGCACGGAAGGGAGGGACCCTGAGGCTCTACTCTTCCCTCTTTATGACACACATTTTACTTGCCTTGCAAGATCCTAGGTTCCCAAGGAGCTTTTTTATGCATTACCTCATTTTGGTTAAGCCTGGGAGTCCTCACTGCTTCAGTGTTTCTTTGCTGCTGGTGGCCTGTTTCTAGTTTTCTGTCTTTTACATGTACTCATGTTAAACACACAAAAGATTTGAAGTTAGGACCTTCACATGAGAGGAAGCATGTGACATTTGTGATTCCCCCCCTTACCCCCCTCTATATGTCACCCTTTACCTGCGGACTTTGTGACTTTTTTCTCTCTATAGCTGAGTAACGTTTCACGTGTAAATGCACCACACCTCCGTTATCCGTTCCTCAGTGGATGGACATCTTCGTTGGTTCCATTTCCTAGTCATTGTGTGTGGAGCTACAGCAAACGTGGGTATGCTGGTGCCTCTGTGGGAAGATGTAAAGCCCTTCGGGTATATGCCCGAGAGTGAGGTAGTTGAATCATATGACATTTCTATTCCCAGCTTTCTGAGAAGTCTGCAGACTGATATTCTCTATGTGGCCACACTAGTTTATCCTCCCAACAAGGTGGGCAAGGGATCTCCTTTCACCACACCTACGCCAACATCTGCGTTCGTGATGGCAGCTGTTATGACTGGGGTGAGGGGAATCCTAGGGTGGTTTTAGTTAGTGTGACCCTGATAGCTAAGGTTGTTAAATACTTTTGAAGTGTTCACTGGCCATTTGTATTTCTTGTTTTGAGAACATCTTGTTCAGTTCCATAAATCATTTTTTTTTAATTGTGTTGTTTCTTTTCTTGATGTTTAGCTTTTTTTTTTTTTTTTTTTTTTTTTTTAATAGTTCTTAGTGTCTTCTGAATGAATCTTTTGTCAGAGGTATAGCTGGCAGAGATTTTTGCTCATTCTGTGGGCTTTCTCTTTACTTGATTGACTATCTTATGTGCTATACATAGAAGTTTTTAAGTCTTGTGAGATGTTGTCTGTTGTTGATCTTATTTCTCAAGGACTGAGTCCTATTTAGAAAGTCTCCTGTGAACCTAAGGTTAAGCATACCCTCTATGTTATTCTCTACATATTTCAGTGTTGAGGTCCATGATCCATTTGGAGTTGAGTTTTGTACAAAGTGAGAGTTAAGGATCTAATATCATTTTTTTTTTAGCATGTTGAATTCCAGGTTTCTCAGAACTATTTGTTGAAGATCTGTCTTTTATTCAATATATATTTTGGGCGTCTTTGTCAAAAATCTAGTATTTGTAGTTATATAGAGTTATCTGTGGGTCCTCTATATTATTCCATTGATCCAATGTTTTGTGTTAGCATTTTTTTTTTATGCACTTGCATTTTGATTGTGCCTTGGCCCCTGATGTCACTTGTGGAGTTTCCCAGATGTGGACTAATTCCCCATATAAAAATTTCTTATCTGAAACATTTCAAATGCCATATTTTCAGAGTAGGGATGTTCAATCAGCAGAATGAAAAAAAGAATGTTCACAGAACCACTTTTAGTATCAGCTAAGACTTCAAAACAGGTTCCACCGCTTCTGTGTCAGGGATGCACCCGGTGCACTGGGGCCTTGTGAGCACCCTGGCAATTGTTTGAGACCCATGAGACAGAATTTAAATCAAATGAGGGTGACCAGTGAGCATGAAGATGACAGAAGGGACAGAGCAGTTGTCATTACAGGAGCTAAGAAGTCCTTGTGATAGTAGAGGCAAGTGGGAGGCAGAGGAAGGGTTGGCCGCGGTTTCCCCTAAAAAGCTTCCACATTTCAGCATTTTAGCATTGCTAATGTTAAGGGCTATGCAAATGGAAATGACCATTTCCTTGAATTGGTAAGTTTTTTCCAATGTGTTTGATATCATGCCGAATTCTTCATATATATTATCTTCCTCGAATTTGCATGTCAATCTATACATTACCACTGAATTTCTTTTACAGATGGGAAAAATTAGATTCTCAGAGAGGCGTGGTGACTTGCTCATGATCAAATACCTCTTTATCTGTCAGCAGCTGGTGGCTAAGATATCTTCTAAGATGAAGACATTTATAAATCCAGACTGATTACACTGAATATGAACACCTCTGTGGGACCCACTTCATTAGTCAGCTCTCCATCAGTGTGTCAAGGTCTCTGGCATAGTCACTTTATGGAAGGAAAAGTTTATTTTGGCTCAAGGTATGGGGTATCCATTGTGGGTTGGTCCCCATTGCTTTTGGGTCCACATCAGTCCAGGACAGTGTGTGGTGAAGGAAAACGTTCACCGCCTGGCAACCAGGCAGCAGAAAATACAAGGATTGGACTTCTATTTTCCACCTTAATTTTCCACGTACCCCAATGTCCTAGCTCCATCCTCTGAGACTGTACTTCCTAAAGGTTTCATCACTTGCCAGCAGTGTCCTAGACTGGACACCAAGGCTTTAATATTTGAGCCCTTGGGGGCTCATTTAAGCAAACCATAGTAGCTAGAGTTTTGAACAAAAGTATTCCCCCCATATGCCTTTAATGAAACTTCACTAGGAAATCCTTTTAGAAGATATTCTAGAACCTTCTAACTTTTTATACAGTAAATTTTGCTCATGATTTTAATCTCTTATTGAAACTTTTCTGTCATTCCTAGAGGCTTCGGGGCTTAGATTAGCTGGAGTTCCCAGCCTCTTCTCTGCTTATCTAGATCTGACCTTGCTCCATCTGATACCTTCTGCATGCTTGTCCTCAACCTGACACCACTAACCAGTTTTTATCTCTGTCTTCCCAACCAGCTTTGTGTAGGGCAGCTTTCAGTGTGCATCTCATCTTGCAACAATGCTGCAAGATGCCCAGTGTTGAGTGCTAGACATTTTGAGGATTCTGTTCTCATAGACCAACTAACCGTCACTGCAGACCTGGGGACATGTTATTCTACTTCCAACAGAGAGTACAGGGCTGAGGTGTACAGTCACTGATCTCTGCTTACTTACAGCCGTGGAAGTGGAGTTGTGATTGAAACCCATAATCTAGTCCCAACCCTGTTTCCTAGGAGGCAAGACATGTTGCTTGTCAGGTCAGGGTTGGACGAGGAGATTGCTCTAGGGATTTACCATGACAAAGCAAGATTCAAAGGATGAAGCCTCTGTCTACCATGACAGTAGTTCTTGCCTGGTTGTGAGGCCAGTGAGGGACAGTATGTGTGTAGTCCTGAACACCTGCAGAATAGTTCATTTGGAGGAAGGAGACTCAGGCCAAGCCTTTCATTCCCACACACTTGTTTTGTGGCTTGGGATTCATTCCAGTGCTCAGTTCATTGCACTTTTAGGAGAAAATGCATTCCGTGTTACGGTAAATCGTGGTGATGGTAGTTAGCTGTGTAGTTAATAATAAATAAAAATAACAATGGCAGTGCTGCTCTTAGCTCTTCATGCACATTTAACTCCCCAGGCTTGATACACTCCCGAGAACCTGTACATTTCTCTCCCTATGGTTTGAGGAAACTAAGGCCAATGGGGTCAAGTAGTTTCTGAGAGTTCATGCCTAGAAAGTTGTCGAGCCATGGTCCAGGCTCTGGTGGTCTTGCTGCAGTTCTTAGGATGTCCTATAACCCCACAGGGAAACATTTCCCCTCTCCAGGTACCTCCATATGTGTTCTGGCTTTGTGTGGCCTTTTCTTACCTCCTGCCCTTACTTCCTCCCCATTCTTTCTCCTTCCTTCTCTCTCGACTTCCTCTACGATCACTCCTTAATCCTTCTGTCTTCCTTCAGTCTCTGGCAGCCTCTGTTGCTTTCGCCTGGCTTGCTGAAAGTCTGGTTCCAAGCACTGAGGCCCTTCCTGCCTTTCTGCCATGGTATCCTCTGACACATGGGCATCTCTGGTATCTGCATCTGCTCCTGTAGTAAGGCCTGAGTTGCCACCTTGCTACCAATTAAGCCCATGTATCATAATTGTACATTTCCCCATTGAAAGCTAAATGATGAAGCTAACAGGGCTCCTGCTGAGAACAGATGTTCTTACTCTGGCCAGATGTTCTACATGGCACCGATCTGCTGGAGCTCAGCATCAGTGAGATTTCTTTGTACTTGCATTTGAAGTGTTTCTGGTTGAAGGGCTCTTGGGAAGGGCTAAAAAATCATGCTGTCCTTATATCAAGAACTGGGCACCAGTCTTGAGGGGGTGTGAAGTAGCCATCTTTGGCACTTCACGATCCATCTGCTTCAGGGGGACATAATCCTGTTCCTATCTGAAAACTATCTTGGTTTGCATTTTATAATTAAGCATACAGATGCTTGCTTCTCTGGTCGTTTCCTTCTCTAGTTAATCTGGCAGCTAGCAATTCTATTTTCTTTTTTTCTCATCTGTCTCTACTTGGAGAGCATGGAGACCCTCCCCCTATAAAGGAACTCTGAAGACTGCGATCGTAACGTTCATCTGATTAATATTCAGTATGTGCCTTCTTTAAAATTTTTTTTTACATTTAATTATTTTTTTATTTTATGATCCTGCATGTTTTCTTGGCATGTAGGTACCATGAGTGTGCCTGGTGCCACACACCAGGTGGGGGTCAGAAAAGGTCATCAGATTCCCTGAAACTGGAGTTATGATGGTTGTGAGTCACTCTGTGGGATCTGGGAATCGAACTCTGGTCCTCTGTGAGAGCAGCAAGTGCTCTTAACTGCTGAATCATCCATCCAGCCTTTAATGTATGCATTCTCTGTGTAAAGATTTTTCACCTTCATGGAATTCACATTCAGGTCAAGGGAGACAGAAACATTACTAAACAATGCAGCTGCTGCTCAGG
>CM052704.1:35050976-35071744 GCA_028551405.1 Uromys caudimaculatus
TTTCAGGCAAAATGGGATTGTGTGTGGGAAAAGTTCAAGAAATTATTTTATCTTAAGCCATCCTTATTAATGACACCTGGATCTTTTCATCACCTCCCTTTTTGTGTGACTCCCTTTAAATAAGCACAGGTCATGTTAAGGCAGGCTGGAAGCTGTCACCTACAGAGGATGAACGTGCTACCGAGCTCTAGGCTTATATAGATAATCCCTGCGCATGGCTACCACAAAACTAGGTGGGAAAGTTTTAAAAGAAAAATCAAGTTTGGAGCAATATCACTCTCCCAGGCTGGGGCCAACAGAGGAGGGGCCATTCAGGACATGAGTCAAAGATTTTAGTACCAGTAAGGCAGGCTGCTAGGGTCAGGGTTTTTGGGTCAACAGAGAAAAACCCAAGGCTTGATTCTAAATCCTCACTCTCTCAATATGCCTCAAGACCTGGCTAGATGTAGCTGAATGCACCCTAGGTGTTTATACTGTCTGGGGGCCTAAGGAGACTGCAGAAGGATGGAGCTAGGCAGTAAAAAGTACAGAGAAAACAAGCCAGTCCATGTGATTTGTTCTACCAAATGGACCAAATACTTTTGGTTGCAATGGCACATCTTGAGGCTTTGCTACTTGAAAGACATGCATTCGCAAAGAAGCATAATTTGTTTAACTTTAACATCTCACAGAAAGTTCTGGGGGATCGTGGTAAAATGCTGATTCTAATTCAGCAGGCCTGAAGCAGAGGACTGTATTTCTGCAGCCTATCTCCAAGTGATTCTGGTCAAGGGAATTCTGGTGTAGCAAGGACTTGGGGTGGGGGTGGGGTGGGGGACAAGGATGCTGCATTCTTAAAATAATCAAGCACCTTGCAGAAACCTGTCCAGCTGTCTGGATCTTCCCCGTTCTTTAGCTAATTTAAGGGGGCTTATTATATTTGCAGAATGGTTTGATGCCCTTCAGAAAGGTAATTTTGCAAAGATGTAAGGTCATGCAGTTTCATGTTGCCTTGGCTTCCCCATACCCTGTCCCATAGAATGGACTGATATTCTGAAGACTGAAATTAGGCTGGCACTGACCTAGTGAAGCAGGAAGCACATATACGTAGCCTGTTACCTGGGAACAGAGCAGCAATTCTCTCATAAATGAATGTCAATGAGGTATAATTTTCTGCTGTAGCAGAATTTCTACACCTGACAGTATTCCTAATATACTTTAATTAAGAGGTTAATCTGTTGTAGAAATTGCTTTTCTCTGAAGCCACCTGAAATCAATTTAAACTCAATTACAAGTGGTTAGCTATTGTTTATGTGGTTAAAGATTAGAGAATACATTTTTGCTTGTCAGGAGCCATCAGAGCAAATTTTGAATGTCACGATCAGAGGAGAGCCGAATAGTTGAGTGCTCTTTAATGGGCATGGAGAAACCATTAGAAAATGTAATCAGTCATATTTGATGACTTGACCTTGGGACTCAGCTAGAAAAGGGTCTAATCATGCCTGTCCCCTAAGTGCCACCAAGATTGTTCTGCTGAAATTAATCATTACGTGCTTTCTGAGAGTCTAATATACCCTATTTGATGGAATATAAATTGCAAAAATAATCTGTAAATTATATAACAAGCTTCAGAATACATTTGCCCTCTGTCTCCTTAGTAGATATTAAATCTGACAGCTACTTTTAAAGTGATCAAAATTGCTTAACTCTTTCAATAGTTTGGAATGCTCGAGTTTTACAAAGAAGAGAAACTACATTTCAGTGTATGTGCCCAGCATTTAAATTTGAATTTTACACCATTTTCTTGGAGAGCTAAAAAGAGGAGGTCTGGAAAGCTTCTCTAGGGGCTTTGAGTATATCCTTTTTTTCAATTGCTTCATAAGGTTCTCAGTTGCTATTAAAAATTTGGATGCTTGTCAGAGATGAGGAAGCTGTTTTGAAACCTGTCTGCTTCAGTGCTGAGTATATGGAGGATTACATACCCCTCTAACAGGCCAGCACTTGGCTAGTATGCTAGCCTATTGCCCGATCTAGCCACTCACAAAGATAGTGCACTCTGCTGTTTATTGGTAGGTTAGAGGTTACTAGTCACCCTATCAGGTGTCGTAGTAATGACTATAACTACTGCATCTGTTTGTGCACACGTCTTTTGGATCCTTACATTACGTCATTACCACGTACACATTTTACCACATTTGGCCAAAGTTGCTGAAAGTCTCTCTCTAGAATTCTTCTCCTAGGGAGGGCAAGAAATTAAAAAGAAGTTTCCTTTGGGCTGACACTTATGTTGCAAATAAACCTTCCAGGATTTTTTCCACGAATGTTGAATGGGTAGCAACTGAGAAGAACTAGACCATCTGTTCTTGCCTAATTGGTATCATAAAGGAAGACCACATTTCTGGAGCCTTGGAAGAAGAACGTGGGATGAAGTAGGCTCAGGATGGTGTTTTTCACGAGTCTGTTCCTTACATGCCAGAACAGAGGGAGGCTTTCCAGGAGAGACGCTCTGGGAACTGGACCCTAGAAAGCTAAAATCTTGGGAGCTGAATTAGGGATGACACTTATCTGTAATGACTATAGTCATTATATTAGGGCTTTCAGTTACACTATAAATCCAAATGTTGGCTCTATCTTTCAGTTGTGAGCCTTTAAGTGGATTTTTTTCCAGCCTCTTATGATGGTTAATCTTCACTGTCAACTTCACTGGGTTTAAAGTCACCATGGAAACAGACTTCCAAATGTGTCTCTAAGAACATTTCCAGATATGTCTAACTAAGGAAGGAAGACCCAACCTGAATGTGGAGAGTACCAGTCCCCAGGTTTGGAACTAATGGAAGACAGAGTATGAGTGAAGTGTGACACGCCTCTGTCTTAGCTTCTGGATGAGCAGGCTGAAACCTTACACTTCTGTGGTCATACCTTCTCTGAAAACCATGAACCCAAAGAAACGCCACTTTCTTAGGTTGCTTTTGCCAAGTGTTTTGTTCCAGCAATAAGAAAAGTAACAAATATTCTTCTTAAAAATCTCAGTTCTCCCAACTGTAAAATGGAGACAATAATGAAGATTACAAGGAGAAATGTATATAGCGTACACGGTAGAGTGCTGAGCATGCGTACTTTTTTTGCTAGTTTCTTTTTGCTGTAACAAAAATACTACAGCCAAAGAACCCATGGGCCAGGCAAGAGGCATATGCTATAGTCCCAACTGTCGGAGGAATAAAGTCAGTATGAGCTACATAGGGAGAACTTGTCTTAAACCAAACAACCAACCAAACAACCAAACACAATGTAAGGGGGGGACTTCAGAAATTTGTGGTCCCTCATAGTTACCAAAAGTGTGGCTGGCTTAATAGAGTAGCTCACCTCAGGGCAGCCAAGAAGCAGAGAGACAGGCAGGGGAGGAAGGGAAGGAGGCAGGAGGGAGGAAAGGTAGTGAAATCATTCTCGTTGGTGAACCTTTTCCCCTTTATTGCACGTGAGCTCTGTGCATATGAGACAGGTACCATCAACATTCAGGGATTAGCTAATCCTTTCTGGAAATGCCCTCATAGAGATACCCAGATGTGTGATTTATTGGTCTTCTAGGTACTTCTCAAACAAAATCAAGCTCACAATCAAGATTAACCATTACACTAGCTAAGCTTTTATTCCAGAGAAGTAGCTTTGTTGTCTGTCTTTTCTGATTGTACTTTGCACAATCTGGGAAGGAATATTTTTTTTTTCTGGCTTGCAAAATGTTTTATATGAAGAGTCGTACAAAGATACTGAAACAAAACTGGATTTGATTCTTCACAAGTATTCTAATGACCACTTCTCTAGGAGTAGAATTGGCTGAGGTATAAAGAAGGGTAGGAGAGGTCCAGGGTGTGGCCTGGCAGAGCCACAAACCAGCTCTGTAGGGTTAAGAGCAAGAATTCCTCACTTCTGTGGCTCAATCTTTGTGTACAATAACAGGGTCGACCAGATGCCTAACTAAGATAGTTTAGGACACTGGGAGTGCTGACCTTCTCTGCAAGACTATTTACTGTTCCACCATCATGATGTAATAATCCACAGACAGAGGGTGGTATGGGAAGGCATTCTGGGAAGTTGACTGATGCATGTCAGTGAATCCAGGTTAACCCTCCTGTTTACAATATATGATCATGTATACATAACAATACTTGAGTGTCAATGTCACAAGGCAGGACTGGAAACCATGTTTCCATTTCTTCTCTCCACTCTGTCCTGAGTGATGCTGATACCCACAAAAGCCCCTGTGTGGTCTACATACATGCTTTAGGAAATGTTGCTGGACCCCCGTGTGTCCCATCTCTCCAGGATTTCCATCTCTGCAGAGTCTCCTGAGACCCTTTAGCATGGCTGTCCTTTTGAGACACCCCACTCATGGCTCCTTCTGTTAAATTTCTGCCCAGAGTTAAATTTCATGAGACAAAACTGTAACCACTAAATCCCAGGAAGGCTTGCACTTTGAACTTTAAATAAGTTGTAAGTGACGAGACAAAAGATTGAGTACTCCCTTTGCTAAGGTCAAAGAAGAAAGCATTGCAGGACAAAGCTGCAAGGTGAAGGGATAGATAACAGGGTGGGGTAGAACTGAGCAATGGGCTGGTAGCTATTAGAATGTGTCCTTGACTAGTAGCACTAAATATAGATTGGAACAGGAGCAATTCAGATCGCCCTGTGGCCCTGTCTGATGCACTATGATTCTCTTCTATGCTAGATCTATACATTCTCCTGGGATGGCGATGGTGTGGAAGATGGGGTGGGGCTTGGTGCTATCTGCCCTCTCCTATTTGTAGGAGGAAAGAGGATTGTCAGGGAGCCAGAGAACAGTGGCATGGATACTTGCAGACATTTGTAGCAACTTCTCTGCAGCTAATCTTAGGACGGGGAATGTGTAAATGGTCTTACTGACCATTGGGCTGATTTCCTTCAGGGCATAAATTGCTATATACTCTGGATCTCTACAATTCCCAGGCCTAGTGTTCTATCAGAAGAACTGTGCCTTTCAAGTCACTAACACTAGTTTACAGGAGACTTTGCATAAGCCACTGTGGTTTGCTTGCTAAGGAGGCTGCAGTATGTGAGTCCTATACTGAAAGTAACCCTAAATAAATGGGACGCTGGGGAAGTCTGTTGGAACCACAGCTCTCTGGTAGATTTAGTAGGACCGTGGCTTGGGAAGCTGAAGTCACCATGCTGACTTCATTGTGTCTTGCTGGTCAATGAATGACCTTGGAAATAGTCAAAGCATCTACGTAGTAACTTCCATAGCAAGTTCAGCATCACCTTCAGTTAACTCATTCACTTCAGGACTTGGCTACTGAATCAGAAGCAAGAATAGATACACACAGAGAATGTGTGCAGACAAAGGCACTTCTGACTGAGAAAACAATCTCCATTGATTTAGTCACCCAATGAAAGTTTTTCCTCCTGATTAAAGCACTGTAACAGCCGAAAGCTTGTCGCCTTACCTTCTAAAAGCTCTTTGACTCCGTTTCCCTGGAAATACCAAGCACATTCTGTCAGATCACATTCTCCCTGTCAGCTGAATTTCTGGCACAGAATTTTGGGATTGAATTGTTTAGTCCAATTTTTTTTTTCTTTAAACAGTCCATTTGTTCTTTCTCTTCACCATTCTTGTATTTCTTCATTAAAGACATCAGCCAAATCTGACTGAAGGTATAACATATGAATCCATCACATGCAGACAGGATAAGAGGCGTGAGCTTTTCAGTAAAGCCATCAGAATACTTTACAAAAACCAGCCAAACCCACAATTTTTCTCCATCTTATGCACCTATTATCTGTGCTATCTTCTAAATGTGTATTTGCTTGTAGTAAAAGTTAACGACTTTTTTTGTTTGGTTTGTTTTACGTTGTTTAATCTCCTAAGCTTGCTACACGGACTTCCTTTTGTAATGATTGGAATATAATCTGTCCAATAAATGTACCATTGTGGCAGACTGAAAAAATGCTTTCATCAGCCGCAGTCTGCCCACACACATCCCCTGCGTGTGATTTTGCAGCTGCTCTCATGAGGGCATGAAGATTATTTTCCAGCACCTAGAAGATGGCTGCCATAGTTTTAACCAATAGGATATAACAGACATGAAAGTCTCGGTTCCAAGCCTGTGCCTCATGAAGTCTTACGTATTTATTGCTTCCCTGGAGCCCTACTGCAGACAGATTACCATGATGAGAAAAAAATCCAATTGAGCCTTCTAGTAGGGTGAAGCCTCAGTTTTGCAGTCATTGGTTGAATACCTCCTGAACCAATCAGACCCCAGTTATCATACCAGCCTCCATGGTTGGATGAGAGAGTCCAGTTGAGACCAGAATAAATCGTGTAAATTGCATTAAAAAATGTTCACATTTTAATCCAAAGAAGTTTGGGGGTGACTTGCTATCCAGCAATAGCTAACTAATCCAGCTATTAATGTTATGTAACTATGTCTCTTTTCTTTTCAACATTATTATGGAAGAATGCTGTGGTATTGTCATTGTGGTGTAAGCAGTGCAAAGGTTTTTGTTTGGTTTGAAGACAAAGATAATTAGATTGTATGACCTGTGAACTTTTCAAAATACTGTGTGATTGGATGAGATTCTGGGGTCGTCTTCACAGAATAATTATTACCATGAACAAAAATATCTTGTAATGCATAGTTGATTTATATTTCTATAGTTGTTTTCTATACAAATGCACTTAGGAACAGCAAACAGTTCCTTGTGGAAACATTTGTACAAGCTCTATAGACTTGCAAACCAGGCAAGTGTTAAACAATATAAACAACCTGTTTGTTTTAGGTGCTTTGACTTATTTTTGTTATTGCCATTATTAGTGATGTTTGTTGTTACTGAGGTTACATTAAGAAGAGAATGGCTTCTGATTTCAGAAGGTTGGATGCATTGTTGCTTTGACCCATGCCATTCAGCACAACAGCTCAGTGTCAGAATCTCATCATCACAGAGAGCTAGTCCTGCCACCGTTCTGTAGGCAGACAACAGTGCAGGAACTCAGGGCCAATGGTGCCTGCCACTAGTGACCTTCCTTCAGCTATGTCCTACCTCCTTATAGCTCCAAAGTGCCCCCCAAATAACACTTGTATCTGGAGAACAACTAGACAGATCGCGAGCATTGCCCATCCAAGCCTTAATGACTCCTTTCACTGAGAAGTGAACTTAAGCTTAGCAAATGTGTACATTTGAAAGATGTTCATAGGGTGGTACAGTTCCACAGCAGTGGCCCAGATATGCTGTCCTTAAGATGCATATTTTATGTTCATCGCCTTTATTAACAGTGTGAAAGGGGACTCTCTATTGTTTTTCTCAATTATCAGTCCTATTGAAGCCCCCAGATTAGCAGCTTGATAGTCCCCAATCCTGGGAAAGTCCCTTGCTCTAATGATGCTCTGCTTTTTTTCTTGTTGCTCTGAAGATCTTTATAATAAGACACTTCTCCCTAAAACCCACCCTCTGTTGTCTGTGAATTCCATTCTTTGAATTCCCAAGAACCAGGAGTCACTAATTTAGTGGAAATTCTTCAAGACAGTCAACATCCTGTCCAGCACCTTAACACTCAAGTTGAAGCCCACCTGAGGTGAGAAGAAAGGCCTTCTTCAAACTCAAAGACACTCCATGTTTCCTGTGTTATATAAACAGAGTGTGCAGTTTCAGGATAAGGGCCTCTGTTTGTGTATTCGGTCAGAAGCTTGGCAATGCTTTCCATTTTGTCCTGGCCATAGGCCAGAGATGTCTGAAGAAACTTCAGGTTCTTGGCCTGGGTTCTTTTTTCCCTTACCCTAAATGAGCATTCCTGCCAAAATTCTAAACTAGGAGTGGGACCTAAACTTCAGTCCAGATGCTAATTCCTTCTTAGTTTTGGAATTGGATATTGGGTTTTCATGGTGGAGATGGATTATATCTGTTCCCCAATTCAGACCCTCTCCTAAGCGATTTTACACTCTTAGAGTTTGAAGAGGGTCTTTTATAGGGATTTGTAGCCTTAGTTGCCATTAGGGTTGTATATCAAGACTATGTTGAGGTCCATTAATGGAAAGCAATTTCTTCCTGGTTAAAAGAATGGAATACCTCTGGGTAGAGACATGATATTCTAATCTGCAATAAAGACCATACCACTGTCTCTTCCCTTAGAAGCGAATCCAGGTAGGCTTGTCAATCACCTGCCCAGGACCAGCCCTCCAGAAGAGCTGGACCATCTGAAGACAAGCTAAGGAGACTAGTGGAATAATTGTTCTCTCAACGAGAAAATATCTGTGTCTTCCTCAAAGCTGTTCGCAGCTGTTTGCAGAGCTTCCATGATGTGGCACTGCTCGGGTCTGTCTGCTTTTCTGAGGTGCTCAGAAAAGTGTTGTTTTTCTATTTCTTTTGGGTACTGCTCAAAACCCGAGCATGCTTTCCCAAACTCCGGGCTTTCTCGTTCATTTTCTAAGCTCCCCACACCTTTCTCTATGTTGCTGTGTGTCTGCCACACAGCTGTTTGTCAACCTCCATCGCTGAATCTGCTGGCTTTCCTGGGCTGTGAGCCCCAAACCAGGGCTTCTCTTGTCCTTTCCTTCTTTCTCTTCCTGGCAGTTGCAGAAATTTACATCTTGTCTACCCAATTCTTATTTTTTCAAGCTCATAAAACTGTCCCAAAAGTCCTTAGTTTCTAAATTCTTTTTATTAATGAAATTAAGAGCCCTAAAGAAGGAACTCCAGTTCTCCTGGTAGCAATGTGGTCTAGTGCCATCAGGGCAGAAGGACTCCATGCGCCCCCTCTGCACCACGAATGGTCCCCTATGTCTGCTGCTCCTCTACACTGTTCCCAGGACTTCTCCACAGTACTGTCCATGAAATCTGGAGCAATTATGTACTTTGAGGCTGGTTGGGCTGGTCCAAGTGATGATGTAAAATTAGGTAAATTTGTAGAATTATACAATTTATAATGGCAATGTCACCATATAACAAAACTGTGAGCCCTTAAAGAGTTTATTAAACCATCATTTCATATATCTTATTAACTGTAAGAATTTAGATGAACTCAGATTTTCTCAAATAGGAACCAATAATTTACTAAAACACCCTTCAATGTTTTTGAAAGTGATGTCTGGAGAAGCATCTCAAATTAGACAGATTCACAAATATGCTTTACTGAAAGAAATTAGAATTTCAAGATGTTCTCTGAAGCAATTGCATTAACCCATCCCTTCCTTTTTGTTGCTTCATGGTCAGAGATTCTTCGGGTAATAAGGTCTCTGTCATCTTATTTCTGCCTGGCTTGCTCCCCTACCAGGCCTTTCCTTTGTTGTCTAAACAAAAAGAAAAATGTGTGCATAGCCTGGTGCAACAGAATAGTGGTTAGGACCACATGGAAGCTCCAGGGTTCTGTCTTCGTGGCAGTAGGTGATCTAACTACTCATCTACGAGAAGAGAATCCTGAGGTGAAGGATGTGGAGGGGAGAAAGAATTGAATCTGAGATGATGCAAAAAAATTATAAAAGCCATGTTGATGTTAATAGCTAATGGTAACTGAAATTCATTCATTCACTGACTGGAGTGTCATTAGCGCCACTCATGTCTTCTGTGAACCAGGCAACAATCTGTGTGTTGGGAATAGAGCAGTGAAGACAGATAAATCCCTCATGTAAAACAGAAGCTTGCATTCTTCTGTGGGGAGATGCAGACAATAAGCTAACATGTATCGTGTCAGCTGGCTATAAGAACCCAAAGTTAGAATGATAGTGACAAACTGAGAAGGAGGAAAAATGCACACACACACACACACAGAGTTACACACATGCATATATACACATACCTATGCATACACATACACACACATATGCATACACACATATACACACACAGATATACACACAGACACATACACACAGACACATATACACATACACACACACCTATGTATACACATACACAGACACACACACACACATATAAAAACACATACACACACACATACCACACACACCACACACACACACGCACGGATGTGGACAGTATAAATAGAAACTCTGTGAGTGAACTTAAGAGACCATTAACTTTTTTAGAAAAAATGAAGACATTTACAGCTGTTTGGGGCAGCAGTTCTGATCTGTGCATCTCAGCTTGCTGCAAACACCCTGCTAGGTATTTATATGCCATTAGCCATGGCACCTGGGAGAGGTAGCATGCAGACTGTGACCCTGGAGGTCACCTTGCCCTTCACTATTTGGGGCGGGTGACGTCAGTCGGCAAGGCTGACATGATTCAGTGGCGTGTTCCTGCCTTTGTCGGCTCCTGCTATTGTTTTTCTCCTCACACTTTAGTTAATCATTTGTTTGAGTTAAACTCACCCACTCACATGTTTTATTAAGCCTCTCCTCACAGTTGCATCTATGCCAGCTCCACTGGGAAAAGAAAGGTGGAGGTCATGTATCTATTAGCAATCTGAGGCCTGTGTTCTTTACGTCGTCCTATACTTAAGAAGCCAGCACCTTGGATTGAGGGTCCATATGACTACACAGTTTGGGAGTCAGAGCCACAGTTATCTCTAGGAAATGCAACTGTAGCAGCTTGGTTCTGTGAAAGCATTATGGAACGGAAAGGTTCCATACTGAGCTGTTAATCTGAATCCACACCTTCAGATAACAGCAGAGAAGAGGATACCCAGGATTGGAGGAGAAGTGTACAGACCAGGAGTCACCAGGATTTTAAACACTGGTGGCTTGCAAATTTCTTTGTAGCCTAATGCTTCTGAGTTGAAAAGTCACTTCCAAGATACACAGATGTAAAGGGGGGACCTTAACAGACCCCTACTCCCTATTCGGGGTGAGTGCAAACACAAGAAGACCCCTAGCAATGCTTTCTTTTTCTTTTATTTCCCCCAAAGTGTCTTTCATAGCTTTGCAGCAAACACAAGCAAGGCAGGCCTTCCAGGCCTGACTGGCTCCCTCTGCACGAAATCCTTTCTTCTACCTGGCCCTTCAGAGGACTTTGCCCTCAAACACCAAGAAAGGCCTGATCTCGATGCTGTCCACAGCCCACTTCTGACCAGATTCCACGTGAAATTTCAGCCCATACTAGAGTCTTTCATAGCCAGGCAGAGCCAAAGCTGGGCCCAGCTTGCAGGAACTACTAATGACTTTCTGGTAGCCACCCAAGTTTGAGAAGCCTACAAACACTTGAAATAAGGCCTTGGAATCGGAAAAGAAGTTTCTTCTCTTCGTTCATGGCATCACCATCTGGAGAGCTTTTATAACCCTTCTTTCACTATGATTATATTTTTTATGCCATAGAGTCTGCTAATTAATTGTAATTACCAAGAACAGGAAATTTCAGTATGACCAGATCATGTTTATCCAGAATAGCAAAGTTGGGGAACTGTTCTTTATGAGGAACACTTGGAACTGTAGGATTATAAAAGCTGGGTAGAGCTTCAGAAATGAGTGGGTTCAGACAGCTCCTGAGACTGGAACAAGTGGGCCAAGGTTTCAGGACTATCCAAGTGTCTGAGTCTGGTGATGGCCATGTGCCTCCCAACCTGAGGACTAGGAACACCTAGAAAGGTCACACTTCTGCTTCTGGGTGGAGTCATCAAACTTAGGATGGAGTTTAGTCAAAGTGTCTCATTGCATCACTTCATCTCTGTTCTCTTCATCTCCAAGTCTTTTTGGACACTGTGTTCTTCTCTACATGACATGAACCAATAAATTCTGAAGAAAAAAAACTAACCCAAACAACTAGCTGGTGTTTTAGTGAGAGAGAGAGAGAGAGAGAGAGAGAGAGAGAGAGAGAGAAATCTGTGTGACTGGAATTTTAGAATTGAATTAAATAGCTGTTCCTGCCTCCTGTGACACACCAAAATCATGTCTAGATGGAGTTGCTCCTTGCTGAGATTGGGGCATAGAATCTCTGGATATTGTGTGGCAGCCCTGTCATATGACTTACAGTGCTTGGCCTCACTTCTAGAGTTAAGGAAAACTTTCCTGTTTAGTCTAGTTTGTAAACTGTTAGTCTTTTAAATAGTAAGTTTTCATCTATCATTTCAAGTATTAAAAATATTGTGTAGGACAGACAAGGGGCAGCATCTTATGTTTCCAGTGTCCATCTGTCTCTTACCATGAACAATAAATGGAAAGTATAATTAGCCTGAAAACAGCATCAGCTAATAACTCATTCCTTTGTGAGCACTGCCTGGCTCGCCGACATCCTCCTCTGCCGTATCAGAGGCTGGGCATACAGGCTTAGATTTACATCCATCTGCAGTGTCTCATCTATGACCTTGTGAGACCCGTGCTGTGCTTTGTGTGTATGCCTGTGTCTGTGTGGTGTCTGTGCATGTGTGGACTGGACTCTGCATGCATGTATGGAGACCATAGGTCAACATCAGGAGTCTTCCTGTTATTCTCTATTTATTGATTGATTTATTGATTGGTTGGTTGAGACAGCATCTCTCAGTGAACTTGGGGCTTGCTAAATTTGGCTAAACTGACTAACCAATAAGCCTCCAGGGGTTCCATGCCTTTGCCTTCCCCAGCACTAGATTGCAAACATGCACCACCATGCCTGTCTTTTTCACATGGTTACTGAATGACACACACACACACACACACACACACACACCACAACACTTCGATGGCTTTATACTGTCTGTTGGTTAAATGTCAAAGTCCTTTGCAGGACATTAAAGGCTCTGTACCCTCCTCCTGACACCTTCACTTTACGGGCCTGGAGGTCATAGTTCTCCTGGGATCTCTGTTTCTTTGCTTGTGATTTTCTGCCTGGAATGCAGGGGAAAATTCTGCCTTTTAATCTTTCCCACAGTAGACAGGGACTTCCCAGCAAGTCCTATGTCTATGCTGTAACATTCTATCCCCAGAATAATACCCTGGCACAAATTCAGCATCTGGTACATATTTTTTGAATGAATGAATAGGGGAAAAATTTGAACAGATTGATGAACATGATTTGCATTGAACTAAAAATCAAATTTGCTTTCATTGTTAGAATGTGATACACTCCGAGTTCGAGTCATTTCGGCACCACATGGAGAAGGACACAGCATGAGTCACAGACATCAAATCCTGCTTTGGAGAATCAGTCAGAAGCAGTGTTGCTAAAATACCCAATAACCCCAAAGTGAGGTTAAAAGAGATAAATCAAGTCACAAGTCTGCTTTCTGGATTTCTTGCTTGCTCTTCTGGCTCATCCAATGTGGTCTGTACGTATTTCTGAGACTTTTTTTTTAACATGCTCTTTTGGACTTACATGTGCTGACCATCAAATGCCCAAATGATCCCATCTATACAAGAACCACAAACAAATTATCAAAGTCTTACAGTCTTCCCAAAGGATCTAATCTGTGACTTTTAAGATCTGCTCTCTCGGGATTCTCTCTTCCTCTGGGGAGCCTTTTATATCCACTAGCCGTTGTTATTCTGTTCTGGCAAGAACACTAAGAGCTATGTTGTAAGGTAATAACCGTCCTTGGAGCAACCATTCGTGCTGGCGCATGACATGCCGGCTGGACCTGAGGAGGCAGGTACTGGTATTTCAGAGAGAGCTCTGCTCTTCACTTCTTCTGAGCCCCTTGTTGTGCAGATCATTGTTTGATATTATATTTTGAGGGCCATTCTGCCTCCAGGTGCCTCCAGAAAACACTTAGAATTCTCTATCCTGGATTCTTCTTGCCCTCTACTTCCAAATTAATCAGAGTATTTTTTTTTTTTTTTTTTTTTTTTTAGTTCAACTTCCATTGTCTTCTAAAGTCTGCCCGCTCACTACTCTACAGCAGGGTTTAGCATTCATAACTTAGCAGAATCAAGTTCTATGAGGAGGTTGCTAAAATGCAGATGGATTTCTGAGCTCTTCTTTGAGAGCTATGCATTTTAAATCTGGCTGCTTCTGATGCAGGCACTTCACTGACTATTGAGAAACACTTGGATTGTAATCATCAACTGTCCTTCTGCATTCATTCATTCATTCATTCATTCATTCAGACACACACACACACACACACACACACACACACACACACACACACACACACGCCTTTCTTCAACATCAAAGCTTTAATAACAAGGATTGTATTTGACAGGAGTAATTGATTTGTGGATTATGTTTACTGTTGTTACTTATAAACTATTGTTTTCTAAGCCACCTTAAGGATAAAAACAGGCTCATGTCTACCCTACACTGCCTAGGAAGCAGTTTGGAGTGAAAGGCTTATTTGGCTTATCACTGGGTAATGAAGAAATGTGAAAAATTCTTCCCTTACACTCTGATAGGAAAAGAAATGCTTCTTTAAGCTAGATGTGTACCTTTGTTCAAAGATGCTTTTCCACAACTTGGACTAAACTGTTGGTAGCACATTGCCGTCATACATAGAAACATGGGAAAGCTGGACCAGGTCCATGTGATGGCCACATGTGGTTGTGAGATGCTAAGTTCACCTCTGCTTAGAGCCAGAGGTCTGAGCAGGTTATTTCTCGAGGACTCTATCAACGGTAGGTCTTATCTCCACCTCCATCACCTCTCTTTGGTCCTGTAACTCAACATCTTGTCAACTTGACTGAAATGCAAATGTCAGACTGGACCAAGTCAAAAAAGACCTGCGTACAGGTTTACCCTTGTAAAGCTATGAATTTGTGTACTCACAGAACCCCGCTCTCAAGATCACTAAAAGTTCTCCAGGAAACATGTTTTGTGTTGTTGATTTTCCTCCATGAAAGTTTGATAGCCATGGGTGCTCTACATGGCTCCAACTCTCTGCTGCCCCCAGCAGGCCCTTCACTTATCTTTGGCACCTGGCTTTGGCTAGCCCAATGGATACCAGAACAGATAAAGGTCTTCCAGCTGAGACTGGTCATACGTTTGTGTCATGTGACTTGTATATATTTAGCTATTCATTTTTGTTCTGTTTGTGGGCAGGCACTGTGACCTCTTTCCAGCTATGGTTGGCATGGTGCGGTTCTTTTTTCCTCTCTGGCCACCATCTTTCTTCTGCTTAAAACAACAATGCTGGGAGGGAGAAGTTGGTTGTTTTGATAAAGACAGAACGATGTGATCCCAAGCATGTGAAATTTGGCGTGAGATAGGTGTGGATTTTCATCCTGACTCTACTCACCACTGGCTCTTTGAACTTGGCTAATATTTTTCTGTTTTTCTCTCTACGAAAAGAGCATTATGTAATTACAGGCCAACCAAACTGACTCACAGATGATGCTTCTTCCTGGCTTACTTTCCCTTCCTCATGGAGTCTTCTCACTCTGAGGAAGCAGCCCCAGCAACAGCTTTCCTGCTCCAGGAATTATCAGTCACTGGAGTGTTGGAGATGTTTGTTATCTGTGTCCTCTCTTCCTTCTCCTGTCCTTCCTCTGTGGTCCATGCTCTCTTACCTTTAAAAATTATGGTAGGAAGATGTTTAGTGAGTAAGATAAGCAATTAGTTCTCCCAGCACTGATGCAAAAGGCTTCTATGGGCCTGCAAGCTTAGGTAGTAGCATCCTCACAGTGTGAGCTGCAAACCACTAAAACCTCAATTATATGAAAACCTACCCCATTGAATAACCCAGAGTCTGGAAGGGTTCCTTGGAAGACTTGGTTCCAGTTTCTAAACATAATAGCTAGCTAAATGTCTTTCTGTTAGCAACATTGCAGGTCAGGGCCGGTTCTGTCTTTAATCCCATTTGTTGGATCCTTCCTTGTCAGACAGTTTATGCATGATGTCATGTACCTAACTATCAGAACAGCCTTGGCTGTTAAGACTATCGCCCACTGAGACTCAGTTGAAGTATCTCATTTAAGGTCTCAAAGTTAACAGAGGTCCTAGCTGAAATTTGAATCAAACTCTGACTGGACACAAGTATGTGCTTGCATGGGTTGGTTCTCCTGTCTCTGAAAAAGCAAGGAATTCCAAGGTCCAACCAGGCATCAGATCAGCCTGAAGGGTCTGCAGGATTGTAGACCATTTGAATCGTTTGGGTCTCCATTGCTCTATGGAGTCTCATAAAGAGTGAGCAGAAGGCAGTTATAACCATGACACCATAAAACAGCAACGTCAGATCATGACCCTTTGCCTGTTACTGTTCCAGAGTTGATTGATAAATTACATTTTCAAAGATTACATCAGTAGTTCATGCTTTATTACTCCTGAATTAGTATAATGCTTCAAACCATCTTGTTGTAATTCAGCATAATTATCTGTAATTAAAAATAAATTCCTGTAGGGTGAGAATATTAATTCCAATTCAAATCTCTTTATTTCAGTGTGGCTGGGAACGAACGGGTGCCCAACTCTTAAGCAACATCACGAGCACAGCCTGTGGCGGGAACTTCGCTGACTCTGATGTGTTTGTGCTTCGTACTCTTTTTGAGAGCTCCAGCCCTCATCCAACATCTCTGACTTACTTGATGTTCTTACAGGTACTAGCTTGCATTGTTATTGTTGTTGTTATGTTAGATTAATTCACTTGAAGATCCTGGTGAAAGCTGTGGAAGGTATTCAAGGGCAGACTTCACTCAGGCACATATGCCTAGACTGTGAGCTTCCCCCCACCCTCCTCCCCCAGAATGACCCTCACCTGCCATCAGCATCAGCACTACTGGAAACTTGTTACATCTCTGAAGCTGAGAGAGGATCAGGAATCTAGTTTTAACCAGGCCTTCCATGTTTCTGATGGCTGGGAGTTTTAACAGCCCAGGAGGAATGAAGAATCCTGCCCCGGCAGATGTTCTTGAATATGCTGTAAGCTCTCTCAGCACTCTGACTGCAGAAATGGTAACAGATCCTTGCAACTCTGAACTTGTTGCCTTCCCTGGGTGTTAACACCTGCCCAGGTTGCAGACCAAGTATCCTTTTTGCTCCTGTGGGAGCAGGGTGGAGACTGGTGGCACTATCACCTTCCAGGTGTCAGGGTGGAGACCCAGCTGGGAACACCCCCCGGGGAAATGCTCCCAGGTGTCTGAAAACATTAAAGCAGATTCAGGAGGTGATAGAATAGGCTGGCTTCTCTCACAGAGAGCATACCTATGGTGAGCTGGTAGTGCTGCCCATTTGTCTCAGC
Organism: Uromys caudimaculatus; assembly: GCA_028551405.1. Lineage (NCBI taxonomy): Eukaryota > Metazoa > Chordata > Mammalia > Rodentia > Muridae > Uromys > Uromys caudimaculatus. Next base: position 35,068,021 of record CM052704.1, read on the forward strand.
CTGGGGGACCTTTGCAGGCCACCATTACAGAGCTAGAATATGGTGACAGATAAGGCAATTTGGTGCTCAAAGTGTTTAGAAATCCACTTCCAGAGTTGCTCTCTAAATGGTTCCATAAAAGAAATGTTATTTCTCAGCTAGATAAATGTAGTTGGAGCTGATATTTTAGTTATGTTCCCATGCTGAAGTTTTATTATGTGAGAAAGACATCACTGAGATTCAAAAAGAAGTTCTCACCCAAGCCCAAATCCCTCTCAAGTAAATGTTCCCATGCACATGTTTACTGCCACAATTAGTCACCACATGGCCTCCTTTTAGTGAGCATACTTTGTTGGTACATGGATACATATATACATGTATTATTCATTCATTCATTGAACTTTTGAAGCAATGCGCAAAAATCTGACCTGTAAAGACCAGGGCATCGTGCATTCCTTTCTGAGCCACACAGTGAAAATATGGGTCCATCCATACTCTTTGTATAAAGAAGAATGTCTGACTGCATCAGACAAGTCTGGGGAAATGAACTCCCATGACTTGCTTTCCCTGGGCATGCAGGCTTTGCTCTGTTCTGCACCTGCTGGTTGTTAAGGTTTGTTGGGGGTCAGTGAAAATGAATGATTCCATTTTGAATGTTAACAGTGGAGTGGCCTGCCTATTTTCTGGGTAAAATATCTGGGAGCTGTTTGCTGATGGATCTGCTCTACATGGTCCCCAACCCAGCTTCTCTATCAATCAGATATTTTGAGTCCCTTCTCTCGGATCTTTTTATCTCCTCATGGGTTTACTGCTCTGATGCTGAGGGTCGCTGCTATTTCATATCCTTATAAAAAGTTCAACTTTCTTGCATTTTGCCTTTCCCAGTTGTGATTCATGCCCTTGTTCTCAGAGCAGGGTAGGGCAGAACACTTTCTGTTTCTTCTAAAAGTACAGATTGGTCTATAAGTTTCACCCATTTTCTAGTGCCACTGATTCCAACTACAGACTTCCTCTATTACCAGCTGCGTGGCTCAATCAGACTCCTAATACAGCAGCAGTGAGTAGTTGATCAAGTTCTGCTTCCACCATCTGATCTCTCCACTTCCCAAGGCAACTAATTCCTTAGACCTGAGGCAAGCACTGGGCAGGAATCCATTCAGGTCAGAAAATGGTTAACTAGAACAGCTAAAATTTATCTTTGAGGGAATTGAAGTGCAGATGATGGCCAGTGCCAACTAACTTTGTAAGCATAACCCACGAAGAAAGTTTAGGACGCTGCTGCAACCTGATAGCAGCTAAGACTTTTTAAGGGAGAAATATCATGAGGGCGGGGGTGGAGGTGGGAAGCTGTGGGAGCTGTGGGGCAGTGCTGAGTCCTGCATGGCCACTGCAGAAGGGACAGTGTGACATAGTTCCCACCCCTAGAGCAGCGCTAGCAGGGGATGGGCCTCCACAAATGCTGATAGTTGCTGTGGGCATGAGGTTTGTTTGCATAATAATGTACATATTTTCATGTGCCTCTTTTGGAGAATGCTCTCCCTGTTAGGGTTAATGACTCCATGATAGTTAGAAGCAGCAGGAGTCTGGGAGGTGAGGGTGTATCTAATGTCTTTAGCAAAAAGATAAATGCTATGACCTTCAGGACAGCCCTTAAGGCTGTGGGAAAGAACTCTGGAAACATGAGTTCAAGAATGTATAATTTCTCAACTATGCAAATTATAAGGATGCAGTACGAAAAGTATGAGGGGCTTCATGGACCTAAAAGAACAAAGGCAGCTGCAGTAATGAGCCACTTTGTCAGAAAGATGCACAGGAAGAATGATTTCTGAGTTCAAGGTCAGCCTGGGACAGAACAAGTTTAGGTCTAGGTATAGTGGGAATGGTAACCTCAGGACAGGTTCCTACCCAGCTAAACTTATTGTTTGTGTTTATGAAGGCAGGCAGATCTCTGAACACATTTGCTACATTAAAAAAAAAAAGTACTATCTCTTTCTAATAATCAAGGGGCTAATGTCATAAAAAGCTGATTCCTAGGATAATCAGAAGGGAACCTGGGGTAATGATTGAATTGATATGTAAATAAAAGACTGGATTTTGCTCAAGCAAAACACAGAGATGTCAGCTTGTACCCACATTGACATCGAGTTGTTTCTTGTTGCTGCTCTCAAACACACCTTCTTCAGGAACTCCTCTCTGAGCCAAGGCTGGTCCTTGGCAGGGATTGGGAAGAGGCATGGTTGTTTGGTGGTTGGATTAGCCTTGATGCCCTTTATCTACCTCTAGTATTTTCAGGATTTTCTTTTTCTTTTGCTGCCAACAAAGCTCACCAAGGCCTCTCTCTTCAGGGCACTTCCATTGGTCTGTGCCAAAAAATGTGTCCACAGCTCCCCAAAGTGCGTTCCTATGGCTTTCCTTGGCGTAAGCCACACACCTCTCTGACCTATACCAAGCAGCTCCATGTATAGTTGGGTATGGCCAATTACATGTAGGAATCTCTGGTCTCAGGATCCATATGGCTGATGTGACAGAACAGAGGCAGCAGCAAAGTGGTCAGAACTGAGAAGCATTCAGTTACCCTCCTAGTCCCAAACCTCCATGAGTTTGGTATGTGTAAGACAAAAAAAAAAAAAAAAAGTTTATTTCTAATTCTTGGAATGGACATTATTTCACTCCCAGAGGTTGCACTCATTGGTCAAAGTTAAGGAGAGGCCAGTCAACTCCTCATCATTGACAACAGCCTTAGCTCTAGTTCTTCCCTGGACAGTGTTTGTCATTAATAGGGCTGTCTGACCCCTGATGTCATTTGCTTTTAGACTCATTAGTAGAGAGAGAATGAAGGAGCTGTGTATGGAATGTATATGGAAGATCAGAATTTATTTATAAAGCTGGAGCTAGAGAGGAGAATCAGAAAAAGATGCTAAGGATGGTACTCAGCAGTATAAGTGCATTTGATTAAGAAAAGACCATTGCTGGTCTCCTTGAAGCCAAAGTCAGAAGGAAAGAGTATAGAGGCAAATGATGGTGATGTTAGGTATTAAAGATTCAAAGTAGTTAATGACAAGATGCAAGAACAACTCAGCAGTTCTAGACATGTAAAACTTCGACTGTTGGCACCATCTTTAGAATTACAGAGAGCTATGAAAGAAGGTTTTTAAAGGGTTAAACTGTAAATAAGAGAGAAACTTGGCAAATTCAAAGGGGAAGCACTGTATCTATGACAAATCTGAAAGGGAAGATGGGTGTACTGGCTGGTTTTGTGTCAGCTTGACACAAGCTGGAGTTATCACAGAGAAAGAAGTTTCAGTTGAGAAAATGCCTCCATTACCAGCTGTAAGGCATTTTCTCAATTAGTGATCAAGGGGGAAGGACCCCTGTGGATGGTGCCATCCCTGGGCTGGTAGTCTTGGGCTCTATAAGAGAGCAAGCTGAGCAAGCCAGGAGAAGCAAGCAAGCCAGTAAGGAACATCCCTCCATGGCCTCTGCATCAGCTCCTGCTCCTTGACTGGCTTGAGTTCCAGTCCTGACTTCCTTTTGTGATGAACAGTAGCATGGAAATGTAAGCCGAATAAACCCTTTCCTCCCCAACTTGCTTCTTGGTCATGATGTTTGTGAAGGAATAGAAACCCTGACTAAGACAAATTGGTACCAGGAGTGGGGTATTCCTGTGACTATCTGACCATGTTTTAGGGAGAACTGTGGAAGGACTTTGGAACTTTGGGCTAGAAGATCCATTCAGTGTTAAGAG
>CM052704.1:35072244-35139625 GCA_028551405.1 Uromys caudimaculatus
GTTGAGGCTTGGCACCATGAAGAGAGCCTGTGAGAGGCTGTTGGTAAAGCCTAGTTGCAGCGGAAGATAGCAGTGTTTTGGAGATGCCAGTGCCATGAGATGACCACCAAGAACAGCAGCAGCAGTGGAGTACAGGCATCTGGAGCGTAGAAGACAAGGTGTGTGCTACAAAGGGCAGAGCTGGAGAAGTGACTCAAGCCCTTGGAGGAATCCAGAAGATCGTGAGTGGATCCCAGATATTGAATGGTTGGAGTGTGATTTTGTTTTTGATTGTGACTGTGGCCTGATATATTTTCCCTCCTGAAGGAAGAAGGTATTTTAGTGGAGCCCACAGTTAAGAGACTTTGAATTTTTAAAAGACTTTGAATTTTAAGAGATTGGATATTTAAAAGGGACTGAAATGTTAATATGTAAGAATTTGCAAAGACTGTGGGACTTTTAAAGTTATTTAGATCTTGGGGATGAGTAAGAAAGTAAGGGTTAAGGCTTAATAGTGATGTATTTGTGTGTCAAGTTGACAAGGGGTCAATTGTACTGGCTGGTTTTGTGTCAAGATGACACAAAGAGTTATCATAGAGAAAGGAGTTTCAGTTGAGAAAATGCCTCCATGAGATCCAACTGTAAGGCATTTTCTCAATTAGTGATCAAGGGGGAAGGACCCCTGTGGATGGTGCTATCCCTGGACTGGTAGTCTTGGGCTCTATAAGAGAGCAAGCTGAGCAAGCCAGGAGAAGCAAGCCAGTAAGGAACATCCCTCCATGGCCTCTGCATCAGCTCCTGCTTCCTGACCTGCTTAAGTTCCAGTCCTGACTTCCTTTTGTGATGAACAGCAGCATGGAAGTGTAAGCCGAATAAACCCTTTCCTTCCCAACTTGTTTCTTGGTCATGATGTTTGTGCAGAAATAGAAACCCTAAGAAAATGGGGGTTACTGACTGCCCAGGGACAAGACAGGTTTTCCCATTGGGAAGAGAATGTTTGCTTCTGAGCTTTGTGAACTCTGAATTTTGTCTAAATTTAGTGTTTTCTTTCAGAATGGATAGAATCTGAAAAAAAAGAAAAAGAAAAAATAGACTTATCAATGATATCCATGATTTACCATGTCCCTATGGTAAATTTGTTTGTTTTAAATACCTATGCCACTGTTTTCTCTTTGCAATGTCTTTAGGAATAGCACTTATGAAATTACTACCTCAAGTTGATGTGAAGAAACTCGATTCACAGAAAATTGTGTGTAACCATCACTAAACATTATTTGCAAGGGTGGATATGATCACTGAGAACACAGCTTCTGTCTGTAAACCCCACGTGCCTGAACCCACTATTACGGAGACCTCAAGGTAGATTCTGTCCGTGTTCTGCATCCCAGCTTTCTTAGGAGTCTCACAAAATGCATCCATTTCCATTTCTTAAGCTGGAAATATTTGCTTTTGACTGAATACTTAGTCGCTGAACAACCCTTGAAGGAAAACAGAAAAAATATTTCAGATCTTTACAGTTAAAATACCGTATTTTCTTTCTCCTATTGTCTCCAGTTCTATGTATCCTACAGTTTTGAGTTACATAAGCTTTCTGGCATTTTTGCCTCCTTAGGTTAATTTCTATTGGGAGCACCAAAATGTCCAAACTTCCCACATTAGCTCACTGGTGGTGGCCATCTTGTATCTGGTCCCCCACTCTAGTATCTCTCAATCTCTTCTTGATAGTCAGCATCTTCTTCCAAAATCAGACTCCTTTGCTTATAGCACCTCCTATAACACACAACTGTGCAATTTCTTTCTTTACAGTTTACCTCAGATTCTTTTTGTTTATTTAAAGGGGAAGGTTTCAATTATACTACAGCTGGCTCATTCTTTTAAACTCCCACTTACTACCTGCTCTACCCACCTAGACTTCTAAATCTTAGTCAACTCTGGAAAATGATAAAATATTCTGGGCCGAACCAATTGTATGACTCTTTGCAAATAAGAACTAATTGTCTAAAAGAGAAATTAAACTCTGAGGGTAGTGAGAGATTAGTAGTAATACTGCACCAATGACCTTTGGAGCTGCAAAGATGTTGGCAAGCTTTAACTTTCCAGATGCAGCCTGGGGGAGGGAATTAATTTTCTCAGGATCATTTAATTAGCTAATGAAGGTGTCCTTCATTCCTAGACAATATCCAACATGTAACCCTCTCTCCTTTGGTTTTTGGTTTCTACTACAACAATGTAGACGCACCTATAGAGTCATTTCTTTGTGCAATGTAGTAATGTGTGTTACACTTACCTGGATGCTCTGAGACAGAATCTCTGGGACTAGACCAGGGAACCCCAAACCAGACCTTGGCTTCCATCATTTTTCCTGTATAAGGCACTGCACTTTCAGAGATTGACCCCAGGTATTTTAACAACAAGAAAGGGGACCCAGTGGATCTAAATTTTCATAGAAGAAATAAGGCTCCACCTTGAAAGGGAAGTGTGCAAGTACCAGGTGCTGCCCTCAGCTCCAGGCCTGTGTCTTTGAGAAGAGCTCAGCAAACCTAGAAACTTCTTTTGTTTGTCTGTTGAGGTAGAGGAGGAAGAGACTGGCTTGAAACAGTACCTGGAGCATTCTCTGGGGAGCTGTGAGTCAGGCCTGAAGCATGGCCAATTGGAGTCCTTGACGCACTTGGAAATGATTCAAGGACACAGCTGAGATCTCAGAATGCCAGGCTACGGGAGCAAATCACAGTCCCTGGCAGAGAGTGGGACCTGTATCGATGGCAGGAGGTCATCTTGACTTGTATAGCAGCAGAGTCACCACTATCAGCAAAAGAGAAGAAGGCAAGATTCATTTCCCTGGAATCCGTCCCTATGTGAGCACACTGACAGCCATGGTTGTAGAAGCCAGTGGTCCAGGATATCCGCTAAGGCACTACCAAGTTCACTAATTGGCTGGGTGTACTGGGGAGTGGCTACCCATCTGTCTGATGCATAAGGTGGCAGATCTAGGTAGATAAGGTGGCAAATAAGCTACAGACCTCAGCTACAGTCTTACTTGAAAGAAGGAAAATGAATGTTAGAGCTGCCTCCAGCCCCTCCACAGGAAGCATCCATTTCTGAGTTCAGCTTAGGTGTCCCTTCATCTTGATCCCCCTGGGGAGTGAAACCAAGTTCTGTTGGGTTCGTGGAGTGAGGGAGAGTCCTGAGTCGGCCCCTGGGGCTCAGGCCTCTGGGAGGATCAGGATGTGGGAAGTTTGACCACACTCACCCCCAGCGGGCGGATGAGAAGCCACGGGACACCGCTTGGGTGTGGGGGAGTGAAGCCTGGGGGTCCTGGGGACTGCACGGAGCCGGCTCTGTCTGGTTCCCAGGCAGCGCTGGATGCCAAGGAAGAGCTGAGAATGGAGTGGGGCCCATGGGCTAGATCTAGCCCGGGATGGAAGGTGGGAGTGGAGAAAGGCAGGGGGAGCCCTGCTGGGTCCCACCTGGGTCCGAGTCTTTGGCTTGTTGCTGGCTAGCTGGGATGGTTTGGTAAAGGCCATGGCTGGGAGCACTGAGAAGCCTTCTTCAGGAGACTAGTCGCAGCTCTTTAGACAAGGCCTGTTCCATCGGTCCCCACAGTGGATCCCAGTGAAGAGAGACAGTCCAGGGTTTAGGGTGTTTATTGTCATGGTGGAGAGTGGAGATGAATGAAACCATACCCCACAATCTCAGGGCGGGTCTGAGATTAAAATACCTTTTGCAGGGAGGAGTGGCAGGGAAGGGGAAGGGGAGTTTATTGGCTAAGCCTCTTGGTGCCTCATTAAAGTGGAAATGTCTTGAGGCTATGTGACCACACCTCTACATGTGGAGGGGCTTGGGCGTTGCCCTTACATGACTGATGGTCACAGACCTATGGAGAGCTGCGGCCTGTGTCAGGAGCCTGGGGCCCAGGGCATGGCAAAATGCCTACCGTCCCTTGTAAGGTTATTCCCTGCTGGGGATCCCCCTACTGGGTCCTGGGGTTTTAAACCTTAGCTCAACCAGAAACCAGGCTGCCTTTCACAGTCCCACAAAGTTCATACACATAGAGACCAGAGTTCTCCTAGTCTCCCAAGGTTAGACAGATGCTCAAGGTTAGGCAGAGCTTATAACAATGATGATTTTGTGTCTCTTCAAAGCCTGCTGTTGGCGGGACAATACAAATGGAGAAGCAAGATGTCACTCGGATCTTTCAGGCATCGCAGATTTGGAAGAGTACTTCTGCATCTGCATCCCTGTGACTTATGTAGAAACTGGAGTCACAGAACAGAGAGTGAGCTTCGTGAAAGACCAAAAAGGTCCATGGAGGAGGCCAACAGGCAGGGGCAGACTGAACGTCTGCCTTCCTCCAGGTAGGCCAAGAAGTACAGTTCGTATGACAGAGAGTACTTTTGGTTGGTCTATTTGTTGCCTGGGGTCTTTCGGGCCTTCTTGTTGGGAAAGCAATATTGAAAGAGGGTATCGCAGACTAAGTGGCTGATGCATCTAGAAGGGGTTATAGTGAACTGAGTATCAAGAGGCTTGACACCTTGGCAATACGTCCTGTCCATCATGCTATGGCTCAGATTCAGGAGGAAGTAATAAAAGATGGGTGCTTCTTGAGTTGCAAGAAACAAAGGATCCAGCAGAGGATATTCTCTCTGTTGAGGCCCCAGCGCAATTAGGATTGGAGGAGACTGCTGCTGGAGGCCATTTGACTCTGAGGACCCCCTAGTCTCCATGTACATGAACCGTCCTGTGGCTTCTCATGAGGCTGCTCAGTCAACCTCAGGTCTTGCTGATGTGTGATCTTTAGCTTCTCCTCTCACCACCTTTGCCTTCATAGACATCTCTCTCTTACGTTGTCTGCTTAATTTGTAGTTTTAGCTTTCGAGACATTTTGGCTTGTACTTAACTGAAGATGACTAAAGCTACTCATGACCTTACCAGCATACCTTTCAACCTTGCTTCCTTTAGCAAACAGCCAGTCTCTGCGTATTTCTCAACTCAAAGTCCTATGGGTAGGGATGTGACTGGCACAGGGGATCCTTCCTTGAACTCACCTCTTCGTCCAGGTCACCTGATCAGCCCAGGATGCCGTATCTGAGTTACATGCCTACTTTTGGTCCAATCATTTGAGGACAAAGGTAACAGGGAAACACCTGGATTTGCTATTTCCACAGGGACACTGGGCAGAATAATGATCCTTAGGAAAGGATTTATTAAACTTCGTTTTGCCATGGGTATCAAGATTTAAAAAGCTAAATTAAATTGAAAGTGGAGCGCAACAGTTCCAATCACAGACACATTTCATACGTTTAGTTATTGTAATTAGGCAACTTAAAATATGGGGAAATTTTGGAGTGGCTTTGGTAAACTATACAGGATAAAATACAATATTTCTAAAATGAAGAATAAATTGGTTAATTAATAAATAAATCCAAATAGTTAATTTTGGGGTAAAGCAAATGAGACACAGATGTACAGAGGGTGGCCAAGGGAGAGGACAGAGAGAAGGGAAATGTCAGGGTTCGAGCAGGTATGGACCGTAAACAGTGTGGGTCAAGATGGACCATATGCCCTGTGGACTGTGAGCAGGCACAGAAACATATATGGCAGTGTCAAGTTTGGCTTCCGTGTGTGGGAACCCTAGAACTTCTTGTAGTCACAGAACTGAAGAACTCCTAATGCTTCTGTAAGGAATAGGTCTGGGTCTCAAGAAAATACAAAATCCAAAGTATTTCAGCAAGGGGAAAGTTTTCTTCCTGCAAAATGGGGTGCACCTGTGCTTCATCAAGGCCACAGGGAGCAATACACAGTGGGGTCCCTCTCAGTTTTTATTTCCAATGCAAGGGTTCCTGTGCCTCAGTCTGAGTGGTCAGCGCCCAGTCTCACTCTTATACTAGTGGTATAGTTTCTAGGAAGACATGAAACGTGATCACATACTCTAATTTCAAGAAATGCTGACCGTGGATGGATTTAAATGTCTGCCAAGTGGCTTTCTTACAGTTTCTTTAATGACACTTTGTATTATTTGGCCCTTTTATAGAAAAGACAGTACATTTTGTTTACATTGTTCCCATCTACATATCTTCTAAAGGAGATGTGAAAAGGGAAAGGAAGATATTCAAGAGACTTGGAGGGGGGGAGCAGTGAAAGAAAAGAAATAAGAGATGTGAAATAATAGCTGAATTCTTTGGAATTCCTTGAAATTTATAAAAGGAGGGGGCTGAGGTTTGACTTTTAAAATCAGGCCTGGAAGTCCAAGGCAGCAGATGGATGGATCATTCCTTTATTCCAATGCTACAATTAAAATCAGAGAGAAAAATGGGGTTGCTGAAACTATTGGCAAGTTGATTGCCAAGCAACCGGCCGAATTGCAGAAGCCGAGCCAATTCGCTCTCCTTAACAACAAAATAATTGGGCTCTGTCTGAACTATGTGAAATTATCTCCATTTTAAAGACACCAAATGAGTTTGATTACCCAGTCATCAATGCAATCTGAAGGATTAGCTTGTTACATCAGCTCAAGTAGTTGGTTTGCATCCAAAAATGTCATATCAGGGGCACCATGAAAGTATAGCTTCAGGCCCCAGGACTGAGCCGCTAATCACCGCTTTACCTAAAGACACACCTGCCATGGGAGCCAGCCACGGAGTTCTCGGGAAAGTGTAATGGCAGAGAGGTGAGTGGTAACTAGCTTCAACCTTGGAATAGGCAGGAGATTCATTCATTCATTCATTCATTCATTCATTCATTCATTCATTCATCATTCATTCATTCATTCACTCAAAACTCCACTCTGCCACACTCTGGTGGTAACTACTGAAGGTGAGCATGGGTTTCCCAGGCCTGGGTGCCATCTTTCGTGGAAACTGCCTTGCTGAATGGCCATGGAAGTCCAGGATCCCCAGGCCACCTGGTCTCTGACTCAGTGACTTCAAGTATCAGGGTATCAGGGCACTACCCTCTCTCACTGAGTAGCTTGCTGGAGTACTCATAAAGCACAAGAGAATGTTCTACAATATTACAATCGTGACCAGGATGTATGTGGTAAGGAGGTAGATGGGGAGACCGAGAGAAAGACAGAGACAGAGAGGCGAGGGCCAGGTCTGGGGGAGTCCCAGACTCGCAGTTACCTTTCCCTACAGAACCATTTGTGTCGCTCCTCCAGCACAGACAAGTGTCCAGCAACTAGGAATCCTGCCCAACCTTTGGTACATGGAATTATTTTGTTTTGTTTGTATGCGTGTGTTTGCATGAATGTGGGCAGGTGCATGTGGGTGAGCATGCAGGTAGAGGTACAGGTTGATATTTGGTATCTTCCTCAGTGACTTTCCCCTTGACCCACTGAGGCAGGATCTCATTTGTGATACAATCTAGAGGTTGATAGTGTTGAATTTCTCTGCTAGATAAAGAATCAAAAGGACTGGGGAAATCCTCGAGGGCAACAGGAAACAGCAGAGAAATCTCAAACACCATAGACAAAATCAGCAGTTGAAGAAAGGTATTTACTGGGGGTGAGGAAACACACACACACACACACACACACACACACACACACACACACACACACACACACACACACACAGCAGGCACACAGGGAGAAAAAGACCCTCTGCAAAGCTGATGGGGGTGGGTCACACAGGACTCTGGAAGCTGAAAAATCCAGTCTCTTCTCAGGGGAGGGGTTTTTAAGTCTCCGAACACTTTTCCTCCCTAATGTAGGGTCGGTCAGTTTGAAGAAAATAGGAGGGTTGATTGGCCCCTAGCTGTTGTGTAGCCTGTCCTGATCTGGCCTAGAACTTGCTGAGTCAGTGCATCAGCAGGCAGCCTCCTGGTGGGAAACAAAAGCCTACAGGACTTTTGTTTTAAACTGCCTCAGGTCAGGGAGTAGGGAAGAAGCTAGCCATCTTGGAAGTACACCCCCTTTCTTGCCTAATCATGGTCCCTTCCCCTGTCACCAAGAAATCTCTCATTCCTAGTCTCTCACTTGAACCCAGAGCTCCGCAGTCCGGTAGTCTATCTGTCCTATTCTATCTCTTGGCGATTGGGTAGTCTATCTGTCCAGCCTCACCTATCTCTCTCCCCACTTCCTGAGCACTGGGATTGTAGGAAGTCGTCATTCTCCTTCGAGCTCCTTCACTCCCATGGGTTCTGGGGACCCAAACTCCACTCTTCACGATTACACCACAAGTATCTTACCCACTGAGCCATCTCTCCAACCAGTGTGCAGTTCGTACTGGGATTTCATTCTGCAGATGTGATTGACCAGATCACTAGCCATGTGTAAGGTTAGGCTGAGGTCATGAACAGGCCACTCTGAGCCCCAGCCCTCTGCTTACATGGCTGGGTTTTCTTGCATAGCCAAGCTCCATCCTAAGCAAACTAGCATCTCAATGATGCATCACCCTTTGGTCTAAACCCAGGAAGAGTCTGAGGAGCCTTTGTCTTCTGACTGGAGCTTCCCACACTGCTGCTATGGCTGTCACAGTGAGAAACATGACATCGTGTGGTGTTTCTGTCTCCTGATCTGCCTCCAATTCTCCGGCCTCCCCTCCCTGCCCCTCCCTTTCTCCTTCACCTACTAGGTTCCCCTGCAGCTCTGACTTCCCCACCTCCACCTCAGAGTTCCTGGATGGGAACACTGCTCTTTGCTCTTGCCCTGCCCTGATTTTGATTCACCTGATCTGTGTCCTCTGAGAGATGGCAGTGAAATATTTACCTAAGCCTTGCCCAACAACGCCTCCGCCCACATACGTTATCGCGTCACGGTCAGGGGCTGTTTCCTTGTGTAATGCTTTCCCATGGCCATCACAGCTTATCCTTAGAACCCAAGAACAGATGCCCAATAGTGTTTGTGGACAGCACGTACAAAGGGAGGAGGAAGGAGACCCAGGTTCAGCAAGCAGCTCAGGCAGGAATGACCCCCGCCGTGCCATGAGGAAGGGGAGGGAAAGGCAAGAGGAAGGGTATGAGACAGAGGCCTTCCTGCAGAGCTTGGAGAGGCCAGGCCACTGTTGACCAGCAAGAGCCAGCTATAGCATGGCCTTGTGAAGAGACCAGTGACTGTGGCATGTCAAGGTTAACGTTCACAAACAGAATTGTAGAGGAAAGACGATAACAACAACATCGACAGCCTGGCCCCTGACCTCTCCCCTCTGCACACACAGAGCAGGAAGAGCATTGAGCCAGAATGTGGAAACAACTCTTGCTGAGTTGGAGTGAGTCTGTTGTCATGGAGATGGGAACAACTCTCCTTCTCTCAGCCTCTGATATGCAGTTCAGGGCGGTTTCACATCAGGTGGACTTGGATTCGAATCCTGACTGTCAGTTGTGAGCTGTGTGATGTTGGATGAGTTACTTGACCCTGCTGAGCCTGTTCATCTTGTGTACAATGAAGACATGGTACCTTGGGCATCTGTTGTGAAGACTGAGGCAGCGTCACTTGGAGTATCAAGAACATTCCTCTTCCTTCTTATCCTTTTCCTCTGGCCCTGGTAGCTCTGCTTCTCCAGTTCCCAGTGCTGTCTGCACCCTGAACTGAAGTCCCTGTTTCATCTCTTGCTTGACGGTGACCCTTGTGCTTTCTGCATCCCACTCTGTCTACTAGTGTTAGAAACCTAGAGTAACGGACTAGCTAAAAGTTATCTCTCTACTGCCATCTTGCTTCTTGGCCTTACGGCTTTCTCATAGTAAATAAATGAATTTTCTTAGAAGTCATTCTATGTTTGGCTTGTCAGAAATACTTGGGAACAGAAATGGTTTGTTGAATTTTGGGATATTTGCATATCCGTAATGAGACATCTTGGGGTTAAGACCCAATGGAATCCCGAACTCCATTTAATGTCTCGTGTACACAGTTGCCCAGTCTCAAGGTTGCCCAGTCTCAGGGTCCCTTTATGCAATGTTTTCAGTGCTCTTTTGCTTTGACTACAGCCTGTCACGTAAGGTAAGGTGTGGAATTTTCCACTTACAGTGTCGTGTCAGAGCTCAGAAGGCTTTGGATTTCAGCGTTTGCAGTAGGGGTAAACAGACATGCCATCCTCTCTTGCGAAATCTACACAGAGTGTGGATGGCCACTGGCTGAGGAACCAGAGGGACACAGAGCTACCTAGAACAGGTGCTGCCACCTGCTCACCTGCACCTCTGCACAGAGCCTGCTTCAACAGTGGGTGCAAACCAGTTCCTCACAAATGCCGTAAAGTCCCTGAGATCAGCCTTGGAGCTTCCTTTCCCTGCCTCCACATAGCTCCATTTCCTCCCAGCCTTTGTGCGCGACACCTCTGCAGGAAGGAAAGATATATGGTTTGCAGGGGCCCCTGTGAGGCAGTCCAGAGGATGATGTGTAGAATGTCATCAGCACCGCTTTTTCTATATTGGCAGCTGGTGGACATGATCACGTGGCCTCTGAGAAGGCGGAACAGGTGAGTTAATGAATATCCCTACGGGAACTGACTTTATGGTGTTCTCATTAAGTGGTCTTGGCTGTTTGTTCTTCCCTTTTAATCCTATTTGCCCTTTTGCACATTTGGGGAAAAAAATGAGAAAGAGGAGAATATGTACCAAGCATAAAATAATCTGCCATAAAACATTTCAACGTTTACAAATGGTAAATCTGAAGCTGGTGAAATGGCTCAGCAGGGAAAGGCATTTACTGCCAAGCCAGCATGACCTGAGTTCAGTCTCTCCTACCCGTGTGACCCTGCAAGTTGCTTTCTGACCTCCATATGCATGCCACTGCATGGGTGTTCCCCCTATGAATAAATAAATAGACAAAACTTTAAAGAATCTTTTAAAAGGTGAGGTACAGTTTTACAGATTGTCAGTAGTCACCTGTCTGTATAGGTTAACGGTAAATGCACCTTAGCAAAACAGTTGATTTGAAGAACTCTGCAAAATCCTCAGACCAAACAAGTTAGGCTGTGAGGGTTTTCAGAGCATTTTGGAAATACTTTTTCCACAATCACCTGTGCTCAGATGTTTCTGAGACTTAAATCATAGTTAACAAGGATCCTGGACTCCCCATTGAGGGCTTACTGTGTGTCAGACATCCAGTGATTTACAGAGTAACAACAGGATTCTCACAGTCTCCCTGCAGGGAGGACCTGGATCCCACTGTCCGACATTGTAGAGGAGGCTGCTATCCCATAAACCTGTTGCTCAAGGTCACACACCACTCTGGATGGAGCTTCAGCAGAAACCTAGGGAACAAGGCTCCAGGTCACATTTTACACACTGAATTTGACTCCCCGACTTCTTTCCCTGACCAAACTAATTTGCGTAGCATAATCTGAAACTGTCCTCATCCTTTGCCAGTTCTCTGTGCTATACCAGCCTCTGGAGGTCCTTGTATCAAAAGAAAACCATTTAGTTATCATGTAGGAACGGTGATGGTTCCCTTAGGAATGGAAGACCATGGCTTTGGACTTTCAGCTCAGACATAGCTCATCCTAGCTTTAGTTTCTTCACATGCCCTTCCCCAGGTGACCTGCAGAAAAAGGGTGTCCCTGCCCCCTTGCCTACCTTCATTTCTCACCCACATTTTTAAAGCAGGATGGAGATTGTTTATCTATGAAGTTGTGTAATCAATTCCAATTACTAATCTAAAATAAGTGGGCAGAAGGTCGACATGAGTCCACAGTAGAACAGCAAAACCACTGCTTAGCACAGAGAAAAGCTGCCAGGCAAGTGGGGGGATTTAACCAGCAAGTGCCAAGGGAAGGACTAGGGCCTCTTGGGTCCCTTTGTAGCAGAAGCACATCCTGCTTGTGTGCAATGTGGAAGTCTGAAAGTCCCCAAACTGCTGCCACTGCCTGGTCTGCCCCCAAAGGAGAGAGAATGGCACTAGAAAGACAGAGCTGGGGTGATGTCTGAGCCTCCAGGGAGCTAGGGAGCATTTGGTGGGCAGGGCAGGACACCCTGTCTTAGTTAGGGTTTTACTACCGTGAAGAGACACCATGACCAAGGCAACTCGTGTAATACAACATTTAATTGGGGCTGGCTTATGGTTTCAGAAGTTCAGTCCAATATCATCAAGGCAGGAGCATGGCACTGTCCAGGCAGGTATAGTGCAGGCAGAGTGAGAGTTCTACATCTTCATTTTAAGACCACTAGAAGACTGGCTTCCAGGCAGCTAGGATGAGGGTCTTAAAGCCTATGCTCACAGTGGCACACTTCCTTCAGCAAGGCCACACCTACTCCAGTAAGGCCACACCTACTCCAGCAAGGCCACACCCACTCCAACAAGGCCACACCCACTCCAATAAGGCCACACCTCCTAATAGTGCCACTCCCTGGGCTAAGTATATTCAAACTACCATACACCCCCATACTGGGTTTTGGGCTATTGTCTCTCAGACTTATCATTGAGAGGCTTGTTGAAGTAGCCCCATTTCCCCCACTCATCCCTCTGAGGGGGTTGCAGTCCTGCAGTCAGTGCTGAAGAGTTCAAGGATCAGAATGCCTGCTTGCCTTTCACCCGAATCCACCTTCCCAAGCAAGTATTGCAGCTAGTACCTCCATTTCCTTTCCTTGTCCACGGGAAAGAGACCATAATAGGCCTTATTTCATGAGGTGGTGATGGGAACTAGAAACTAGAACATCTGAAATGCTTACACCTGTCTTTGGAACTGGGGGTCATGGGACACAGAGACCCCAGCGAGGACACCAATCCCCATGTTCATAAGAGACAGCAAGAGTCACACCACTGGATGGTTGAGAGGCTGAAATGGTCTAAAATTATAAAGTACTTAGAGTGGCCAGCATCTGGGCTGGTGAGCACTCCACAGCATGGTTTCACTGGACAGCTTCGTCAGATCCTGTTTAATCAGGTTGACATGGTACAGAGTGATCCTGTAAATAAAGGATGACCCAAGACACTTGTGATGTCCTGTGAACAGATAATATTAGCCAGAAAATGACCACGTCTCCTTATCATGTTTTCCCATATCACAGGATTTTCACTAGTGTCACTGAGTGTACTTTCAAAGGCCACAGGTGCTGCCACCAAACTCTTTATCCAACACCTTTCCCAGCTACTCTGCCTACCTACCTGAGTCGTCCCTCGACTTCTCCTTGACAGGGATGTGCCCCCCAGACAATCTCTCTGACTGATCACAAGTTTCTTTTTTTTCTTCCCTGTGCAGGTGAGTACACTGGCCGTGATCAGTTCACAACATTGCCTGGCTAGTCATAAGGCATATCAAATGGAAAACTTAACCACAAATGAGCTGGTCTCATCACATCTTGCCAGGGTGTGTTCATTGTTCTCTTTGATTTGGCTTGATTCCAGCCCCAAATCTTGTAGGATTTTCATGCAGGCAGCTACTATTTATATCTTACATCATTTGGGGCATTTCCTATGAGTTGTGGGCACTCTATCCGTGTGCTGTCTGTTAGTTCTCTCTTGGTTAAGCTACTGAATGAAAGGACGTAAGTACTATGGTTTGAATGTGTAGACGAGGCAATCCCTAAATTCACAGTTAAAGCTGTCTGGAGGTGGGGCCTCTGAGGTAATTAAAGTTAGGCCAGATTAGAAGGGAGGAGCCCCATGATATGATGGCATTTGTGGCTTTATGACAAGAGGCAGAGGGACCTGATTTAGCACGCTTGTTCTTTTACAATGTGCCTTTCTTCCTGCCGTGTTTTGATGCGGCAAGCAGGTCCTCATGGCATGCAAAGGAGAAGCCCGTGTGATAACTTAAACTTCCGGGGTCCAGAGCCACAATCCAATAAAACATCCTGACATGACTTATTCCATCTAGGATACTTTCGTGGTAGCGATAGCGAGCTAAGGTACTAACCATGTGAGCTTTGTGATTTCCTTAGCCTCCGGCCCCACAGCTGACCTGGGTGTTTTTGGCAATGGAGAGTCCAGAGAAGCAGAGGAGCTTGGTCACTCTGCTGGAAGTCCTCTGTGGAGCACTGGATTGTGTGGTAGACTTCACAAGCTAGAGAATTGCTGAGATGTCATGGGGAAGGATCATGGGAATGGTTGGCAGTCTGAACGTACCAGACAGGGAAATCTCAAACGATGTCCTTTGCTTTGAACATAGAATGGGAGAACAGCTTGAGAGATTAACTTAAATGAGGAAAGGTTTATTTTGGATTATGGTTCCTGAGGGTTCCGCCCATCAAGGTGGGGAGCACATGGTGGACTGGAACAATTCAAAGACAGTGAGGACAAGCAGGTCCAGGCCATGAAGAAGGACTTCACCACACTACAGGATTAGTCTTGTTTTAATGACTTTCTAAATGGACAATCACTTCAACTGGGGGGAAAGGGGAAACGAGGCTGTAGATAAAACATGCTGCCTGAGCTGCTTTTGAAGCACTGATGAGAACCACAGAGGTAGAGAAGACAGGCAAGACAGCACAAGCAAGAACTTGGAGGCTGAAAGGCCAGAGGCAGGGCAATGTTCAAGAGAGATGTCATGGGAGGTGATCAGTTGCCTGCAAAGCTGAAAAAGTAGATTAGCATCTAGGGCCTCAGTCACCGTGCAAGTTTTCACAAGGACTTAGCCTCAACCTGACCTGGATTCTGTGTGTATAGTTAGAATCATGAAGTACCTACTAAACAGGGTTACTGTGAGGAGTAAATGGTATAGTACATATGCACAGATTGTCCCAGCACTTGGTACATGATGAAAACCCATTAAGCAACCATGGTTAAGTGGTGGTATTGATGATGACAGTGGTGATTGTTGATGTCTTAATGTTCCGGAAGCGGTGGGAACTGAGCATGGCACGCCCTTGTTTTATAACACATATTTGGATATGTAACTCACAAAGACGAAACATTTATTTGGCTCACAGTTTCGGAGGTTCCCGTTGCTTGGGCAGTGTAGTTAGGCAGCATATAGTGTCAGGAGGATGTGGAGGGGGAAACACATTCACTGCTTCGCTAGGGAGCAGAGTGGAAGATTGAGAGAGCAAGTGTCTTTCCAGTCAGTCTGGGGGCATGTCCACATTGATGTGAAGTTCTCCAACTAGGCCCCAACTCTTAAAGTCTCTACCACACCTTAATAGTGCCATTGGGACCAAATCATGAACCATGAACCTTTTGTAGAGAGACAACATCCAAGATATAGCAAGATGCCACAATAAACTATGAGGCTGAGGATGTAGAAGATAATGTGAAGTAAAAGAATATGCTATGTGAAATGCTCAAAGAGTAAATACAAAATAATGACAAAAGAAAGGAAGAAAGAAAGAGAGGGAGAGGGAAGAGAGAGAGAGAGAGAGAGAGAGAGAGAGAGAGAGAGAAGAAGGAGGAGGAGGAAGAGGAGGAGGAAGAGGCGGAGGAGGGGGGAGGAGGAGGAGGAGGAGGAGGAGGAGGAGGAGGAGGAGGAGGAGGAGGAGAAGAAGAAGAAGAAGAAGAAGAAGAAGAAGAAGAAGAAGAAGAAGAAGAAGAAGAAGGAGAAGGAGAAGAAAACTTACAGGGGCTCTTTGGAGGAACTGAAAAACTAATGAAGCATTAATTTTAATTGGGGGGGTTGTTTAAAAAGGGGGTTAAGCATGAGAATAATATGACTGTAGATCTGAGGAAGGCAAGAGTGCAGGAAGTATGGGTAGGTGGAGTTACTGCCTCCTAGTGAAGAGCAGAGAGACCTCACCCAGAACTATAACAGTGGGTGAAAGGAAGACTTTTTAGTTTTTTGTTTTGTTTTTGTTTGTTTGTTTGATTGGTTGGTTTTTGAGAACTTGAGTGGTGAATGGCGTTGCAGGCAATGGTGAAGAAAAGAAAAGTAAGGTCATTTTCAGGGTTTCTAACCTAGGTGGCTGGATAAACAGTGGCCCGCCTGTTGATATGAGAGAAAGACAAAGATGAGGCAGCTTGGAAAGGCTGAGTGTAGAGAATATATAAAAAGATGGTGTCTATGGCCTTGCGGCCTCCAGGAGATGCCAGGCGGGACCGAGTTAGCTGCTGCGACCCTGATACAGGAGATGTTTCCTGGGAAAGAATACAAGGCCAGAAAAGGGAGGAAAGGAAGAAACACACTGAATAGCACTATTTAAGGAGCAAAAGAAGAAAACTATCAATATATGAGAGAGGTTGAAAATGAGAGAAGAGGGTGAGGTGTGACGGAAACTAGAATAGAGTTTGAAGAAACGAGCGATGAGCCATCTCAAGTGCCATCTGTCCGTCCCTGAGTTAAGATGGAGAAGGGGCTAACTAACTTAGCAAGGAGATGCGGATGGGAAGAGGATTGAATGTGAGAAGGAAGGAGAGTCGGGGACCCAAACTTTAGCTGAGATATTTTGGGAAAAGGAAAAATGTGTAGAAGGAGGTGGCAGCAAACAGTCACAGAGTGTGGCCGTGAATCTCACCATTACTTGATTGTATGTACAGTCATCTGGGAGACTCATCTCTGGGAAAGTCTGTAAGAGTGTTTTCAGAGAAGCTTAACTGAGGAAGGAAAGGCTCGTCATGAGTGTGGATGGCATTATCCTGTGGGCCGGGGTCTGGGCTGGAAAAAAGCAGAGGGAAGCAAACGACCCTCAACATTCACCTCTCTTTACCTCTTGAGTGTAGACGCCTTTAGAGCAGCTGCTTGCTTCGTCCTCGCCCTACCTGACGGTATCACTGCCAATCTTCCCTACGGCGATGGACTACAGCTCCAGCCAGTGAATCAAAATAAGCCCTCCCTCCATCTCTTCATCCCTCCCTCCCTCCCTCCCCCTCCCCCTCTCTTCCTTTCTTAAGTGCTTTTTGTTACACATTTTGTCATAGCTATGAGAAGGTAACAGTACACAGGGTATTTTTTTTTTCTTCCAGTAAGAGAAATCAAAGAAGTTTGTTGTGTTATTATTGTTGTTGTGTGTGCGATGTGTACATGTGGGTGTGCATGCTGTGGCGTGCACTCAAGGGTCAGAGAACAGCTTTATGAAGTGAATTCTCTCCTTCCACTATTAGGTGTGCTTCAGGGTTTGAACTCAGTTGGTCAGTCTGTGCAGCATTTTTTTCCCGTTAGGTCATATCATCAAAGCTAAAGAAAGGTTTTCATTGGATAGAAGAGAACTTATGAAGAGGAGGCTGCTGCAGAGGCCAAAGAAAAGGAACAGAGATGATGAATTAGAGTTCCCAAGGAGACAGATGAACACAATGTCAGAAGATATTTAGCAGTGATTCTCAACCTTCCTAATGTAGCAACCCTTTAATACGGTTTCTCATGTTAGGGTGAGCTCCAACCACAAAATTATTTTGTTTCTACTTAACAACCATGATTTTGCTACTGTTGTGAATTGTAATGTAAACATCTGAAATGCAACCCCCAAAGGCATTGCAGCCCACAGGTTGAGAACCACTGGCCCTAGAGCAACCAAGCCAACAGAACTGACCCTTTGTCCACAGTTTGTGAAACTGCCAAAAAGGTAAGTGGGTTTCAAGATTTGGTAGATGGGCAACCTCACATAAGGCCTTTCTAGAGAGTTGTGGGGATATGGAGGTCCCACTAGAAACGTGTCGAACAAGGACAAGAGGCAGGTGAAACATCAGATTCAAGGCTTGGTTGAAAAATATATGAATCTGACAAAGCCCACTGTAGATACTGGGCAACACGGTCTCTCTATTAAGAGGTTGAGTCCAGAATAGGAAATATGTCTGGAACAATCCTCAGGACCGCATCTTGGCCTCCCAGACTCAGGGGGAGTCTGGGAATGTAAGACAATTAGGGATGCTAGGCAAAGCCTACTCTCAAGGAAAAACTAGGACCACAGACTCATGATGCTAATGGTGATCTATCTGCCTTATTGTTTGTCTCTATAAGGCTCACAGGGGAAAATGACTTCAGAAGAAATTATGCACCTTCTAATCATTATTGTTAAACTGGCTAAGACCCCATTTTCATTTTAACTCCACATCACAATTATAAAAATCAATATCTTTAACTTTAATTGTCTTCTCTTTGCCCTGGGGTTGTGTATCAGCTTAAAGTTTTGGGAACCCCCAAATCATTGGATGATCTCCCATAGCAATCGAGCATTTCCCCAGGGACTGGGAAGGCAGCAAAGATATTACGTACTGTTATCAAAGGAGTAAACTTTTACCCAGACATGCAGAGGCAAGGCCTTCCAACTCAGTAGAAATGACCAGAAAGAATAGGGGCATCCTGAAACAAGCTAGTTTTAGAATGTATGGTGGAATGTGAACCCAGTTAGCCTTCAAATGTGAGGTTAGAATGTAGAGGTTGTTTTCTAAAGAAATAGGCAATGGTCTAAGAGAAGTTAGCGGGTTGTTGGAAAGTTTCAGGACATGGCGAACAAGGTGCTACCGAGACGTCTGTTTGAGTTGCAGGCAGCATGGAATAATAATTCTTTTCCTCCCTAGCTAGGACTGCCCATCAGTGTAGTTGACAGAGAGGAGCCCATCACTCTAGATGCACGCACAACACATCCTGGGGACTCCACGGAATTCTGAGCATGCTCTCTGGCTGCTCTGACAGATGCTTTCAGGAAAGCTCCTCCTATTTGTTAACTTGGAACTATAGAACTCTGTTGATGGCCTGTCCCATTTGATGTCCACACGGACAGGCGGGGTGTCACCCTGACTTTGGACAAAAGACCACTCACCTAAATGTCACAAGGATGTGTTGTTAAAGACAGCAATACCTCTATAGAGCACAGTATAGTTGACAAAGGAATTCCTCTTCTCAGCATATTTGATTTAGATAAAAACTCTATGTGGTAGGTTGTTATTCTTTCTAAAAACAAAACAAAACAAAAAACAATCCCTACCCTTTCATTGTACTGATTTGATTGTATTTCTCTGTTGCCTTCCATGTTTTTCATAAGTTATGTTAACTTTAATCGCCCACTCCTAAAAACGTCAGCAGTTTTGTAGAATTGAAATACACTGTCTGGCTGAATGGTCTTCACGTTTAGGTTCAGTTTGACTTTCCAACAGCGTCTTGCACTGACCTTGCTGGAGCTCATTTGTTCACTGTGTTCTCTGCTCTTCCATGGCCTGCCCTACCCTTCCCCTTCTCTTGGCTTCTCTCTTGCCCCACACCTCCACCCCAACCTCAGCCAGCTCGAAAGATTCCCTTAGCCCCAATCTAACTAGTAGAATCCTTCTTCAAAATTTTCCAAGGTTCTCATACACTTGATGCCTTTGTTTTTTAAAAACTTGACCGTACAGTCTTCTTGACGTCTCTTGTTACATTGAAAGCTGTGGCTTTTTCATTTGTAATCCAAAATCAAGCATCATTTCCAGTGTGAATTATTTTCCATAGGCAAATAATGATTCTCATAAAATTTTTCTCTTTACTGTGCATGAGCTTACGCACGTGTGTGTGTGTGTGTGTGTGTGTGTGTGTGTGTGTGTGTGTGTGTGTGTAGGTTATAAAACAACTTTGTGAAGTGCGTCTCTTTTTCCACCTTTGTGTAGATTCTAGAGGCCAACTGCAGGTGATCAGGTGTGAGCAGCCAGCATCTTTATCTGTCGAGTCTTCTTGCCAGCTCTGTCTTTGACTTGCACTATGCTGGAATGATGGGTTATGGGGCTTGTGGTCAGCAGTTTGAATTTCAGCTGTTTACTAACAGTGACTGTAGGTAAGTTAACCTTGCTCTGTGCTGCTTCTTTCTTACAACTAAATTGGAAATAATAAAGAGATCCGCCTTGAAGAGTCCCCGTGGGATTGCATGAGTTAAGACACATAAGTTACTTATCAGATCATATGCTGGCACAATTTCTCCATCTTCGCATCCTTTTTTATGTTTATTGATAAAATGCTACACAGACAAAGCAGAGCCAGGACAGCCGTTTGTCAAATAAATAAACCAGGAAAGGGACGCTTGGTGCTTCTTTATGATAGAGTCTAAATTTAAAAATGGAGGCTATACTTCACCATAGCTTTCCCATGCAAATTAATGTGAGGTTTATAATAGGTAATAAACATTTTCAGAGCTTTGCAAGTATTAATCCTGAGACTGACAGACTAGGGACAATATAAATAAACTTGGAATGAATAATTTTCATATCAAATCAGAAGCCACACAGAATGAGTTTTGGAGACACAGTTCCTTTGTTTTAGCGCTGCCTATCGAGGAGATTATTTAATGTGCACAGTTGTTTTTAGCCGTCTCTGATGCTCCAATACTACCTAGCAAACCTACAATGTAGCTCGCAGTGGGAATGGTAGAGAGAGCCGGGCTGTGCAGAATAATAATGCAGATGTCACGAAGCCCGATGTGGACTTTGAACCCCAAACCTAGTTGTCAACCAGAAAATTGCAGAGAAGTGCACTAGCTTCTCTGTAGTCTGGGACTCTGAACCCCAGAGGAGTGTTCCCCTTAAACAAAGACTTTACTGAATCAATTGAGGCAGGCTTGGGCCTATTTCACAGTCCAGCAGATAGGCACTCTCATGTCAGGGACCACACTGCAGAAAAAGCAGTGACCTGTTTGTCACTCAACTTCCCTCATCTGTACCGGGGAGGTTTCTCCACCCCCACCCCAGTGCTTTTTAAAGTAACCTCGGTGAAACAGCTAATGAGGCGGAGGAAAGCAAGCTGGTCCCTTCAGGACTGCTAATGACTCATGCCTGGGAAGCCTAATCAAAGATTTGTACATGTAATTGCTGTCAAGTCAGCTCCAACCACCTGCCATTTCTGCAACACCTGAGCTCCCAGTTCAGTAGCCCCTGCTGCTAAATGAATCCATCACTGTTTCTAAAGGCTGGAACCCCAGGCTGCTGGGTAACCTTGAACCAGGTTTATCCAGGAGGGCAGAGACCAAGGGACCTGCCTGGGGCATGAGGGCAGTGGGCAGGGTATGGGGTGCCACTTACCTCACAGGGTTGACCTTGGGGAAGACACCTGCTCTCTTCATGATCTGACTCCGTGACTCTAGGGGAAAATGAAAGGTGCGTGGTGGTGACTGAGGCTGGGAGGAGAGGCAGGGAGAGGTGGCACTGGACTGCATTCTCCAGAGTCTGTGGGTGCCTTCATTCTGAAGGATGAATTATTCTGTTATGGATCAGGGAGTGATGAGTTCCTTCTGGAGAACATGGTGTTTGCTCTATTGTCTTTCTTGAGTTCAGGCTGGAATGACCTTCTAGGTTCTTTTGGAGAATTGGGAGAATGACCTTAAGCTGGGCCTGGATTTAACCCAATGGCTAGTGAACTAGCTGCCTTGCACAGCACGCATCAGCGGGGTAAGGAAGTGGTGGTTAGCTATTGTTTCAGTTGCTATACAGTGCTTTAAACCATACACTGCGTTCTACCTTGCCGTCTTTATCAGTTATAGGTGCATCAGAGATGCCAGTGCATCTGACTTTTCCAGCTTAGTTCTAGGATGGCTGTTCCAAATATGAGCACACAGTCCAATTAAACACACTCCTAGGCTCCAGCCCCAAGGGACTGGTGCAGTTGGCTTAAGGTTCAGTCAAATGGTATGCTGCTCAAACAGACTGCTAATCCCATGGTGGAGCAGGGGTGATGATGATCTTAAAGCCTCTGCTTTGTGAGCCCTAGTGGGGGTGGGGGGATGAGGTGACATATAGTGAGAACTTGACCAGCTGTGTCGTCCTGCGTTGGCTAAGGAAGCGCCTCTGGTCCTGAGAACTGAAGCAGGAGAAAACATCTTTTCCGTCTTCCTCTTCCTACATTGGCTAAAAATCATCTGTAACTAAAGGAAATGACTCAAATTGAGCCAATGGTTGGGCAGGAAGAGTGCTCTGTCCCAGAACCTCTTTGGGACTTGTTTGGGAATTTGTTCTTCTCCAGGATGACCTGCAAGGGGTATCCTAGGACCCTCAATTTAATACCACACTAGCAGGATAGGCATGCCATCTACCTGCCTTTCCTTCTGCATTGTAAGAAACAGACTGTAAATTCAGATTTACAAATACAAATGCAGGTGAATACTCTCATATATTTTCTATACTCTTGACAAAGAAAAGGAAAAGAAAATCCAAATAAAAAAAAAATTGACAGCAAGCAGAGGTGTGAGGCAGTGCAGGCTGTCTCTGTTTTCCCTCCCAGGAGCCTCCCATGGCAAGTCTTGGGCTGAGACAGCCATAGAATGGGACCTCTTTTTTTCTTTTTCTTCCTCTTCCTCATCCATGAACAATACTTCTTAAACTTAACCTGATTTGCAAAGTAGGTTAGAAGTAACAAATACTTCTACCCTTTTCCTTAACCTGATTCTGGGTAGCCTTTGACCCAGATCTCCAGCAGCCTGATAGTTCAGGACCAAGTGTGATGGTGTTGTAGTGACTGGCTGTGTCCTAAAACTTTCTGTTACTTGTTTTCCTGTATTTATTTGTCTTCTCTACTCTCATCGCTGTCACCATGTCCCAGACAAACGCACATTTGCTTTAGTTTCTCTGTTGCTGCCTTGGCTATCTAATCGGAGGCCCTGGAAAGTGTGTATGATAACCTTACTGGAAAGCTAAACTAATTTCTACAAAGCAAACACTGTTTGATCTGCCAATGAGATGGAAAGATACTATTACTTGTTATTCACTTAGGCCTCTGAATCTTTCCCCAGAGGGCTTAGAATCACAGAAATAAGGGACATTCATTTATTAATCACCTTTGGAATTTAGGTTTATATTTTTTTTTCTCTGACCTGGGAAAACAGAACAAAAGAATAACTACTGTCAGTCTGATAAGCTCCAAAATAGCAAGCATGTATGGATGTGTTATGCATTTTCATGGAAATAGTCACTAGTGCCTTCCAGGGGAAGAGCCCACAGTCTTCAATCCCCCAGTATTAAATTGCCCTAAAGAGATTCTGGCCACAGATCCAGTATGATGGCTACACTGAGAGCTTTTGGAGATCCCATGCACAGTCTTGGCCCTTGTTTTCTGCAGAATCGATTGTGCTTTTAATAATGTCAATCAGATTTGTATCAAGTCAAGATATTCTCACTGCTTTTCCCTTATAACATGCAGTCAAGGCACAAACACGCCCATAGGTTAACTTGCTAAATTGCTGCTTCTTGATAAACAGGATGAAAAGTAGGTCATGAGGGCGATTGGACTACTGTGTTTCTTACAGAGTTCATGTGCTTTCCTCCTGTTGCTCCCATAGAACCCAGTGCTATGAAAGATTAAAACGCTAGGAAGAGCATCTCTCACCTGTCTTTCTTACTTCTATGTTCATATGAGTTGGACAATTGCCTTGGATGTAGAAGGAATTTTGGACCAGAGGAGCCTCTGTTTTCACCCTGCAAGTCTTTCAGGAGAGGTCACGCTGGCAGATTCCCCTGGGACTTAGGGAGAGGTCTCTGCTTAACAAGGCCTAGCCCTCAGAAAGCTTGAGTTCAGCATAAGGGTAGCCTGAAAGAATGACAGGAAAAGTCATACTTTAAGAAACCTAGTCACAGCCATCTGTGGTGCTATATAATTGCCATCCTTGTACCCAGGATGCTGAGAAAGGAGGGTTGTTAGCTTGAGGAGGAAGAGGAGGAAGAAGAGGAGGATGAAAGGGAGGAGGAGGAGAAAGAGGAGGAGGGGGAGGAAAAGGAGGAGGAAGAGGAGGAAAAGGAGGAGGAAGAGGAGGAGCAGGAAGAGGAGGAGGAGAAGAGAAGAAGAAGAAGAAGAAGAAGAAGAAGAAGAAGAAGAAGAAGAAGAAGAAGAAGAAGAAGAAGAAGAAGAAGAAGAAAGGAAAGAAAGAAGGAAAGAAAGAAAGAAAGAAAAAGAAACACAATAAAACAAGCAATCCAGCTCCCCGAAACCCAACCCAACCAAACAGAAACAACAAGTAAAAAAAAAAATGTAGTCTAATTTAAAATGTACTTCAAAAAGCCAGCCACTTATTGGAGGTATGTGAGGATTTTCAAAATATCCCAATGGCCAGTGAGAGCAGCCCATCTTGGGTTTGCTCAGTGGAGCTGCACAGAAACTGGTGAAGATTAGCTCAGAGAGCACTGAGACACACAACTGAGAGTGTGGCTGGCATCCTCCACGGCCCTCGGGCTCCAGAAATCCCACTGCTGCTCTCTCTTGGTAGGCAAAGGTGAGGGTTTTGGAGAAAGCAAGTGGGAGGGGGCTCGTAGAGGTGCAGTCATTAAATAACAGGGACAATGTGGGTAGATGTAAGTCATTTCTGTCCTTTAGTCTGTCCCTCTGACACGTAGTGGTCTACTTAAGAAGGGGGACTGACCGTGGGCTGCAATGTGAATAGACACCGCACATGGCTGTCCCCATTCCATGTTCCTGGGCCTCAGTTTTCCCTGTAGGCACTACAGAACATTGGAAAGTGTTCAAACGGAGGTGTGTTGAGAAGATGCCATATGTTTTGTGCACGAATCCCAGAAGCACACTAGAGTCTCTCTGAGAGAGAGAGAGAGAGAGAGAGAGAGAGAGAGAGAGAGAGAGAGAGAGAGAGAGAGGGTCTGACTGACTTATCGGCAGTCACTGCAAGCATTTCCTCCACTGTAAATGTCCTGACATTCTGATCCTGCTAGTCTGAAAATTTCCAAGACTGTTCCTATGCCAACCCAAAACATGACATGACCTGTGCTTTTTGTGCAGTACAGCAGTGGGGTCTGTCACACCAGGAGGATGTGCGTGACATTTGATTGATGGCTCATTCTTTCCTATGGGAAAAATCTAGTGGCTTTTATAGCCACCAACAGAACTCTGTGAGACCCTGAAGTGCTTGTGCGGATGTCCAACTTCCGCATGTCTTCACGGTCTCACTTCCGTGTATGTAGTATTGGATAACAGGGACAATGTGGACAGATGTAAGCCACGTCTGTCCTTTATTCTGTCTCTCTGACACATAGTAGTCTACCTAAGAAGAGGAACTGGGCATGAGCTACAATGTGAATATACACGGCGCATGGCTATCCCCATTCCTGTGTTTCCTACACGTTCACTAACCCTATACTCCATGTTTTGAATGCGTCAACACATTTGGGGAATATTAAGCAACTCACCTCAAAATTCCAAATATCCAAGCATCCCAGTGCCTCCCTGGAGTGTCCCATTGTGAATCAGATGTTTGGTTTTATGTCATCCAGCCTGATCATTCTAGTTTAATAAAAAAAAAACAAACAACTATATATATATATTTTTCAGAAATTTGCCATTTACTCCAATGTTTGCCTCTATAGGGAGATAAAAACGCGAACACTCTCTGTACTAGTTGTTTTGTTTCAGTGTTGGGCTCAATGGAAGGGGGATGAGTCACAGTGTCATCTAAATACCAGATGAACAAGGGCAACCTCAGAAGTCTTTGACCAGTCCAGTCCTTGATGCTATCTGGCCAAGTCCCATCCCTAGCTACAGGGATGTGATCCGATTTAGAAGGTTCTTTAAAAGGCCAACCACATGGAACACTGAGGAACGAGATGTTGCAGTACCTTTCACTCACAGAACATTCAGATACCTGCCCTCTGCCCTAGAGGATCTCCACCCATGACACTGGTTAGCTTCCACCCTTCCTATCTCCCTACCATCCCATTGTACACTCTTCATGACTTCTAGAGATCCAGTTTGGACTGCTGTCTGTGTTCCTAGAACCTCTATCAGCTTGCCTTGCTGGGTCATAAAGTTATCAATATAATCATTCCCACTTGAAAACAGCTACATGAATATTTATATGGGTGTCTTAGTTAGGGTTTCCATTGCTGTAAAGAGATACCATGACCATGGCAACTCATATTTTTAGTTTTGAGTCTAGCCTTTAGCAGCTGAACCATCTTTCTGCCCCAAGACAACTCTTATAAAGGACAACATTTAACTGGGGCTGGCTTACAGGTTCTGAGGTCCAGTCCATTATCATCATGGTGGGAAACATGGCAGTGTCTATGCAGGCATGGGGGAGCTGGAGGAGCTGAGAGTGCTACATTTTTATTTAAGGAAGCCAGGAGCAGACTGTCTCCCAGGCAGCTAGGAGAAGGGTCTCAAAGACCCTTGCACAATGACACACTTCCTCCAACAAGACCACACTTCCTGATAGTGCCACTCCCTGGGCCAACCATATTCAAACCACCACAAGGGGTTAAGAATAACTATATAATTTCAGTCATTGAGACTTTTTCCTTCATTTGCAAAAAAAGATTTTAAAATTCTTACTAAGTGGAATTCCTTACTAAGCAATTTATATATCCTAAAATTTATTCCTCTTGGTATACAGATTTTTACATTTTAGCAGATATATTATTGTGTGAACATTTGCCATGATCAAATAACGGAACAGTTCCGTTTCATTCTCCAGTCCCCTATGCCTCTTAAGGTCATGATTTGTGGCAACTTTATTCTAACCACTGGTAACTCCTGGCTCAATTTCTGCCTTTTCTGTATCCCATTAATGTGTAGTCACGCAGTGTGGAGGCTTTTGTGTCTGCCTCTTTTCATTTAGCGTAGCACCCATGAAATAAATCTGTGTAGCGGCCACTGGTTCCTCTTGGGTTGCTCAGTGTCTCCATTGCACAGGTGTGTAACAGTTTGACAGGCTTCCGTCCACCAACTGAAGGAGATGGACATCTTTCCCATTTAAGGTGACTGTTAACAAAGATAGAAACGTTAGTGTAAAGAATTTTCTGTGCCAGTTGGTTTTAAGGCATTTGGTCTAAGGAATATGTGGCAGTTTAGCTCCTGGGGAGTGCTTGGAGCCTGAAAAACTTAGGGGACCCCTGGGAAGAAGAGAGAGAGTGTTTCCTCAGTCAGTTAAACATGGGCTAGTTGCAACAAGAGGCTGTTATTTCCACTGAGGACATTCGAGGAGTAGAAATTAAAATTAGCTCTTTCTTGGAGGCCCTGGGGAAGAACATAAGTAGATGATGACAGCCATCAATTTAGTGGGCCTAAGGTTATCCAG
Organism: Uromys caudimaculatus; assembly: GCA_028551405.1. Classification (NCBI taxonomy): domain Eukaryota; kingdom Metazoa; phylum Chordata; class Mammalia; order Rodentia; family Muridae; genus Uromys; species Uromys caudimaculatus. The sequence continues at coordinate 35,098,984 of CM052704.1, forward strand.
GTGGTACAGTAATACTTTTATGGATTGAGCCAATTTCCAGTGCAGATCATTTCTGTGTGCTGGGAGAATTCCTCTGCAAACCATGGACAAATGTTCCATTCTATTGCTGTAATGTGACACCATTTTTTTGGCTTAAACTTCCTCTTTGCAGTTTATCATTTAAGGAAGTCAGGACAGGAACTCAAACAGGTCAGGAACCTGAAGGCGGGAGCTGATGCAGAGGCCGTGGAAGGGTGCTGCTTACTGGCTTGCTTCTTATCACTGGTTCAGCTTGCTCTCTTATAGAACCCAGGACCACCATCTCAGGGGTGGCCCCACCCATGATAGGCTGGGCCCTTCCCCACCAGTCATTAATTAAGAAAATGCCCTACAACAGGCTGAACTTACAGAGGCGTTTTCTCCTTTCAGGTGACTTTAGCTTGTGTCAAGTTCACGTAAAACTAGACAGCGCATACACTTTAAAGCTAGGAATTAGTGGAGAGCCTCTGAGTAGTGTTTAATAAATTTTTTCACCTTCATTAAGTTCCAATAAGCTCCTCTCACTAACTTTAGTAATAGGGAGTTATTCATGTTTCTTGGTTAACATAATTATATCAAGATTTTCTTTCTTTCTCCTCCTCCTTCTCTGCCTCCTTTTCCTTCTCTTCTTCCTCTTCCTCTTCCTCCTCCTTTGAAATGCTGAGGCTTGAACTCAGGGCTTTATGTGTATCCAGCAAATGCTCTGTCACTATGCTGTAGCCCCAGTCTTTTTTACTTTTTATTTTGAGACAGGACCTTGCTAAATGACCCGGGATAGCCTAAAACTGCAGGATCTTGGTAAATGACTTGGGATAGCCTGGGCTGACCTTAAAGTTTTCAGCTCTTTGCTTCAGGCTGCTGGATCACAGGTTTGTAATACCAGGATAAATCTTAATCCTTCTTGTAAATTTCAGGATTAGCACCAATTCAACCTGCCTTCTCTCTGTACTCATATTATTGTTGGACTACGGAGTATCCCTTCAGGTTTATATATTAAAGCTGGCATCCCGTCTGGTGGAACTGTGAGCGCTGACTGGATCAGGAGGCTGCTAACCACATCAATGCGTTACATAGGTCTGATTGAGGAAAGCAGGTTACAGAATGGAGGGCCCTTTGAGGAGTTTATCTCTGTGCCTTCCTTTCTCTCTTGATTGTCTGAGGTGCAAGGCTTTGGTCTACTGCCTGTTCTCTTGCAAGGTGCTCTGCCTCACAGTAATGGTGTCAAGTGATGTCCAATGAAACTTTTGCAGCTGTGAGCCCCAACTCTCCTTTTCTCCTGAGTGTCAGTTTTCTTAGGCATTTTGTCTTAGGAGTGAAAAATGAACAAGGATGTGCTCAGTGGTTCTCAGTCTGTGGCTTGCAACCCCCTTTAACAGGGGTCACATACCAGATATTCCTGTGCCTCAGATATTTACATTACAATTCATAACAATAGCAAACTTATAGTTGTGAGGCAGCAACAAAACCATTTTATGGTTGGGGGTCACCACAGGGTGAGGGACTGTATTAAAGGGTCTCAGCATTAGGAAGGGTGAGAACCACTGGTCTAGAATCTCATACGGCCCCTCTCCCAGCATTCCACCATATCACCTTAGGATGTAGGGTTCCCTAACATCTCACCACTAAATATTTTCACTCATTCTCGGTGTGTTTATTATGTATGTGCTCGTGTTGAGTCATAAAAAAGAAACCATTAGCTCTATTTTAATTAAAAACGTATATAAAAAGAATTATAGAGCCGGGCAGTGATGGTACATGCCTTTAATCCCAGCACTTGGGAGGCAGAGGCAGATGGATTTCTGAGTTCGAGGCCAGCCTGGTCTCAGAGTGAGTTCCAGGACAGCCAGGGCTACACAGAGAAACCGTGTCTCGAAAAACCAAAAAAAAAAAAAAAAAAAAAAGAATTATAGGACTTCAGTAACACGTGCCTTCAGTGTGGATGTGCTTGAATGATGAAATGGCTGTAATTACTTTTGAACAGAGTTCAAGAGAGAAGAATGCAAAGGCAAAATGTGAATGTTGCTGTAAGTCTATAATGAGGCTACTATTTCAACTGTATGTGTATTTTTGGTGATATGCTCATTTTAAAAACATCATTTCAAAGTCAAACTGTGTTTTCACTGGACAAATAACTTATAAGAGCAGCACCGAGTGAAGGCCGTGAATAATTTGAGAACTTCACCTTGACTTAACAAATGGATGGTTTTGGGCTTGTTGGTAGCCTCGTTGGGAGTTACTGGATCCTGAAATAGTTACGTTTCTCTGGAGTCACGGGTGAATATTGTGATCTCAGTGGGGTGAACACTGTAACAGTAGTAACAGAAGTACCGAGGGCTAATGTTTCACGAACACAGGGGTTAAGACAGGCGATGTCGGAGCTGGTCTTATTTGCTTTTTTTGGAGGTAAACCATGACTGGATTTGTCCCTGCTCTAGTATCTCCGAGCTGTGTGCCGTTTTCCAGCCATAACATATAAGTGCGAGGTCTTTATCGGAAAATATAACTTTCTAATAATTATAAATAAATAACAATCATAAACAAATTATTGATAAGTTATATTGTTTGTCTAAATGAGAAATAAAACCACAGATTGATAGCAACTATAAATAAATAATTGTAATTAGTCATCAGAACTGTATAAGATAGTGAGGCTTACCTGAGAAGTTGCAGATATTTAACTTAGAGCCTAACATTTAATACAGATAAGATAACTACCTGCTGCAGCCATAGTTGTGTGTGCACGTGTTTATGCGTAGTCGGATTTAATAGATTTTTAAAAAGCGAGGCATTCTTATTTATAACTGTATGCTTAGACTAAGAATTCTTATCTGTAATCACATATTTGGCATATAATCATATAAATGAGGCAGTAAGATGACAACTCTCCTTCCTATGTGAATGTCATTTCCTTCACACAACAAAGAAGTGATTGAACCAGCAAGGTAAATAAAAAGCTATGTTGAGAGAACAGGAACTTGTCTAGAGCGCCATGGAACAAAAAAGACACAGAAGACCAAAAGTAAGAATGTCCTTACGTACACCCTAAAATTTGAGTCTAGACAATTAGATAGACAACCTGCACGTATGAATGTGAAAAGCAAAATAACAATTAAAATCAGTAGAAATAAAAATATTCTTGTTTTCTGGAGATATAAAATTCAGGAGGCAGGCTGGAAAGCTGGCCCAGTAGTAAAGTGCTTGCTGCAAACACATGAGGACCTGAGCTCGAACCCCTGGAACCTGCATACACTCTAGGAGCAGCAATATGTGTCTATGTTCCCACTGCTGAAGAGGTGGAGAAAAGGGGATCCTGCATCTTACCTGGCCTGACCGAATCAGTGAGCTCCTGGTTCAGTGAGAGACCCTGCCTCAAAAAACAAGATGGAGAACAACTGAAGAAGACACATGATACTGACTTCTGGCATCCACATGTGTGTCCATGTATGTTCACGTATGTGACACACACAGAGGGAGGGTTTGTGGCTGGTGGTTGTCCAACTGTAAAGCCAGAGTGAGGCAGCCTCCCCTTCCCTCTCTCTCTCCCCACAAAGTCTGTCTCTCTTCTCTCTGGTTGTTCATCCACAATTCTCTAAACTGACCCTCTCTATTCGTTTCTCTGCATGAAAATTGACGAAATATTTGCCCCAGCTTCAGTGTCTTATGATTTATAACGTCACCACCATCGGCTCTCCTCTCCAGGGGTAGTATGCCTCAGTGTCTAAAAGGAGATGCTCTGGTGACTTAGCCAGAGTTAGAGTTGAGATGACAACCAACCATCCCAAACACTCGAAGTTCCAAAGAAGAAAGCCCGTGTGAGCATCATGGAGAGTGGACAGTGATGTCTTAGAGGAGAAGACACAGGTATAAAATGGGAGATCGTGACATCAAAGCACCTCATGCAAACAAACAAAACGAAGAAGCCTGGGTGGGCGTAGTTTGGTGATATATACCTATGAAAACAAAGACTTAACTTCAGGAACACTGCGGTAGACATGGAGGGGCTGTTTCATCCAGGGAGGGTTGCCAGGAGACCACAGTATCCGCAGCAAACATCTCATGGTAACTTACGGGTGATGAGCTGGGGATAGTTTATGGATTGTAATGGCTACCTGGTGGGAGGATGTTACTACTTCTCTCATTCCCCCCTCCCACCCCTTCCCCTTCCTTCACGATCTCCTCTCTCCACCACATCTCTCTCTGGCCTTCTTTCTTACAACAAGCAGGCCAAGGCCAGTCCAGCAGTGCTGCAGCCGCCGAGCTCGGCAGACTACTAAATGGAAAATAAAAAGGAGCTAGTTTGACCGGGAAGACGAGTTCCATTTCTATCAGATATGGAAATGACTGGGGACATAGTCTGGCTTGATATAAGAAAGATTCAGTCAACACTTAGCTGTGTGAAGAAGTGAGTTTCCCATCATGTAGGGGATTCCAGCAGACATACAACTATCTGTTAGTTTGTAAAAGAGGGACTCTTGTATTTGCTTAGAAGCTAGAGTAGATAACCTTTAAAATCTCATCCAGCTTTAAGGTTCTGTGGTACTATCATAGAAAAGGGGGGGGGGCTACTTATTTCAACCATTGTTGATGCCTCTCAGCAGGTTTTAAATACCACTGTGGCATATACCAAGGAATAAAAACAAGCAGAGAAAGAGAGTAACTACACAATTTTCTGTGTATATTGATAGCTGTGTATTTACCTTACATACATTTAGACGTGAGGCTGTTTATATCTAGAACTTCAGGTGCTATTTCAGAAATCAACACATAGATAGCCTTTGACGTAGTTGAAAATGTTGGGGACTCTGACACAGCCAGACCTTGTGCTTGTGTATAAATACGTGATGTTGTGTGTGTAAATACAAAGAAAGGGGCCCCGATTTCTAGTCGAATGATTACTATTTTCCATGTAGTGTGACATCTATTCTATTACTGCAAAGTAGTCATCTCTAAATCTTTTGCGAGGCAATGTCTCTGGAGGAAGTCAACTATCAATCTAAGCATACCATCAGTATGTAAACAGATTGATGAATTGCTGGATTGCTAACACAAGAGCCATATGGAACCGCAAATAACGCTCCGAGGAGCTGGGGATAATTTTAGCATTTATGAAAGCTGAGGGCGTGGAGAAACAGCACCGTCTTTTGATTAAACCTCCCAACACTTCTGATTTGGCTCTCAAGGCTTTATGGGGCAATTAGTATTCTGTACATTAAAAATAGGACTTGATGGATGGCTTCTCTCCTAACGCAGGATTAATGAACAATCTGGGTGTTCTTTTGGGGAGGGATAGAAGACATAGGAAAAGTTTCTTCCCCAAGGGGCTTCCTTAGCTACTGTATAGATATGAGTAAGCCTATGAAAGCTGGGGTGGCTGGGATTAGGTGGCGGGGCCCTGGGGACTCTAACAAATGTCAGGACTTTTAGGTAAATCTCTGCATCAGAGAAAAGCCAGTTGAAGCACCGTCTAGCTGACACGGGGCAGTCCAGGTACACCTCGGGAATCACTACAGCTCTCGTGGGATTTGGGTCCTGCAAGTCTGACCTGAATTTCCAAAGAAGAGATAATGTCCTGGAAGTTCTTAGAAGGTTCTCCTGGAAGTATTCAGCACAGAATTCTTAGGAAACACTCGGGGGAACAGTCCTCCACCAAGTAGACCTGACTGTGGCCAAGTCCACATATCCTGGGATGAAGCTCCTGGTCTCTGAACTTGACCTCCAAAGGGGTAGAAAGCCACCACTCACGGCCAGCTCTGCAATTAGCTTCTGGGAGCCCGTCTGGGGATTTGATGGTTGTGTGGTTTCCACTGGGGTGAACAGGTGGCTAGCACTCCTCCAGAGACGTTGGGAGCATCCCTTGAAGGAAGTCCAGGAAAAACAGATGCAGGCATACCCCACTGAGGACAGAGGGCCCCTGAGCAGGCCTGGGCTCAGGCGCATAAGGGCTGGCTGCCCCACTTTTTATAGCATCAGCTCCCAAATGCCTCCTTTTCTTTTTAGAAAAGGTCAGGTAATGGTGAGAGCCTGAAACACTGATATGCCCCACTTTATAATAGTCCATTCACTGTGGAATCTTTTTTTTTTTTTTTTTTTTAAACAAATGTTGTTTTAAAAAGACTTATTTATTTATTTAATAAGTACACAGCAGCGGTCTCCAGACACACCAAAAGAGGGCATCAGATCCCATTACAGATGGTTGTGAGCCACCATGTGGTTGCTAGGAATTGAACTCCGGACCTTTGGAAGAGCAGTCAGTGCTCTAACCCCTGAGTCATCTCTCCAGCCCCAGTGAATTCTTTTCATAGCACTAAAAATAAAAGTATTTGGAGCATGGCTCAGCATGAAAAGCACTTGCCACCAAGCCTGAGGACCTGAATTCAATGCCCAAGACCCACATGGTAGAGAGAAATGACTGCTTGAAAAATTTCCTCTGATCACCACACCTGTGCCTCAGTGTGCAGGGGTGTGTGTGTGTGTGTGTGTGTGTGTGCGTGTGTGTTGCACCCCATCCCACACCAGATTGCTCTGATTACAAAGAGCTACCGTATTTTTGCTTTGGGAACCAAACTAACTGCCTACTATCTTAGAATATAAACTTTTATCCTGACAGGGTATTTACTCCAAATGCATTGCTTGATCATTTGTTTAACCCACTGAACTATACAGCTCACAAGAAGGTAGTGTTTATGGTTAGCATTTTGCTGGGGCAATATTAAGAAATATGTTTTCTAAGAGTGAGTGTATAAAACAGGTAGAAAAATAGAGTATAAATGGGGGGACTTGGTGGAGACAGTCTCTGGTGAGGTTTGGGTGAGAGAATAATTCTAACTTCACAAGGCAGAATCAATGTTTAATTAATTAATTGATCACTGTTTTATAAGTGGATGGTAATAAAAAGGAGAGAGGGAGGAGGAGGAAGACAGGGAGGAGGAGGGAGGAGGAAGAAGAAGATGAGGAGGAGGAAGATGAGGAGGAAGAAGATGAGGAGGATGAGGAGAAGGAAGACTGGGAGGAGGGAGGAGGAGAAAGAAGATGAGGAGGAGGGAGACGGGGAAGAGGAAGGAGGAGCACAGTACAGTGGCATGAGGCACCATTCTGCTCCACAGCGCGTGCCACAGCCCCAATCGGCCCAGGTTGTGTCAGCAGCTCTGCTGGGTGTATAACCTTTGGCACAAATAACATGTATTTACTCATGTCTGAATTCCAGTGACAAGTCCCCTTAGATAAAGCCCCACTGGAGGCCACCTGCCCTCCATGACCTGCAAGGCTTTCAGGACCAGCTTTCCTGCTCTGGGCATCTCCTACTGAGGGCTGCCTCACTGGAAAGACTTGACCTCCAGCACACAGGCGGGAGGGTGGGACTCTGACTTTTAAAGTCCATTTGGCTTTGCTTCCCTTTGAGAGGCTCTCTGAGCACAGATTTGCAAACACAGACAACTAAGAAATCCTGGGCCCGGAGCTCAAACCAAAGTGTAAAGACAAGTGAGGTGAATGGTAATGAGATCTGACATGCGCTGCATAGATCTCTCATGTCCAGTCCTTCCTGGTCCTCACCCTTTGGAGGAGGGTAAAGAGCCCACATTTTTGAGTTGTATTTGTATCTCCACTCTGCTGTTTACCAACCGGGAGGACTTAGGTGTGTTAGTCATGAAGCTGAATGCTTCTGCAGGTATAGGAAAGACTTTCCTACATGGGGCTTGTGAGGTTTAAGTGAAGTAATAACCTCTTTACGTGCTTTACAAGTAGTCTGTTCTCCATTTTACACATGAAGAAGCAGATGAACAAGAGTTTCACGTGGAAAGTAACAGAGCCGGTAAGTGTGCCCCCCCCCCAGACTTCGGGTCAGAGTAGGTCAGGAAATACCCACTAAATCAGATTAGCGGCGCATTGCTGTGGGCTTGCCTCTCTCAGAAATCTGTGATAAAACAACCATGGTGCTCCTTAGCAGTGTCATATTCTCTGGCAGGCTCATGGTGTGTCTGTAGTTTGTTCTTGGACATATAAAGGAGTGTAGGACACTGTTGCTTCTACCCTGGGATCTTTACAATTCAAAACTGATAGCATAGTTTATACCAGGGTGATGGAGAATACATTCAGGAGAACAGTCTTTATAAACACCCAATCAATCAGAGCAAAGGCATAGGCGCTATTTGCCAAACCTTGAAGACTGCACTCTTTAGGCAGAGGGTCTGCAAGCCCTGGAACAGTAGGCCTTTCATGTTCCAGTAAGTGTCAGTGTCTTGTCGGCAGGGCTGGAGTTAACTCACCAAGCCAAGGGTTACACCCAAGTTGCTTATTTTGGCAAATGGAGCAGATTCTAGACTCTTGCTACAGTATCAGCTGATGTTGATTTGTACAAATATGTAGTTAGATGTATCTTTTGGATTGAATGTTTCCCTTTACAAGGGAATTATGTCAGATTCTGCTCAAATAGAGAAATGGTTACTCTGCCTTTATTGTGCACATTCAAAGTCAAATTTATTCATCCATCTGTCTGCTCTTTACCCTTTGGGCTTGATCCCTGGAACCATGCGGAACAGGAGCTCTGTGACCTTTATGGAGTGGAGCTGAGAGTCTTGGTTGTATCCAACAAGACAACTGCCATAATAGGCCTGCAGTGAACAATGCACTACAGTTAAAGTGACAGTCAGTGAGCTTCACACATGTCCAGTAAGATCCATCATGCCTGTGATGTGAGTACCACCCACAAGCCAAGTGAGCTCTGCCTGGCCACTGAAGCACTTTGGGTCCAGCTTTGTCCCCTGTTTTACGAGCTGGGAGGTATCTGTAATAACCGGGTTAAGGCATACAGTAATTGCAAAGACTGCCTGGGTTAATACCTGGGTGGCATTTGGAACAGTGCCAGCATTCATAAATGCCCAATAAACACTGGCTAGTATGTGCATTTATCTTAAGATAACCTCTCTAGTCGTTTGAGGAATCAAGATCGGAACTGGGACGGCCTGACTTAAGATCCTGTGTTTCCACGCACAATTTGAAGAAATAGCTGGGAGTCACGTGGCTAGATAGTGTCAGGTTCCAGGTCCCCTTCACTCAAGCCTACAATTTCACTGTCCAGGCTGAACTTCCTGTGTGCATTAGCTGTCCAGTGCTCTGACAAAATTCCCCAATTAATGAACTTATAGTGAAGGAAAGTTTGTTTTCATTTTGTCTCACAGTTATGGAGATTTCAGACTGTGACCAATTGGCTCCGATGGTTTGGAGCTGTGGTAAAGAGGGTGTGGTAGAATAAACTGTTTACCCCAGGGCTGGACTGAAAAAGTGTACGAAGGGCAATCGCTAGTGGTCAGAATCGGTCCCCGCCGCTTAAGGGTTCCACTACCTCCCAACTGCAGCATGGGTCACTTTTCTAAGTCACACACATCCTCTGTGTCCAGCTCTGTACCTCTGTAGAAGGAAGTGGAAGTGCTTCCTGCACGTGGTTCCCCCTCTTCCCTCCTCTTCAGACCACACCTTCTTCCCTGCTGCGAAGCTTCCGATGCCCTTTTACAGTTTGGTCAGAGCCAGTTGAGTTGGGCATACCTTCAGTCCCAGCACTCAGGAGACAAAGAGGCAACCCGAGGGTCTCTGACTCCGAGGCCAACCTGGTTTAAGTTCTAGGACAGCCAAAGGAGTCTACTCAAAAAAACCTGAACCCAACCCAAACCAAACAAAACCCAACCAAGAACCACCAACAAAACCAGATTGCTGGTAAAGGTTGCATTCTGTAGCTCATGCGTGGGGGGTGGGGTGGGGTGGGGGGATGGGGGAGGGAGCAGAGGGGTGGCGGTGGGCGACAAACAGCAGAAACAATAGTAAGTAGCATTTGGAAGGTAGTGTTGGTTTACAAAGTGAGTTCTCATCCTTCCTCTCTTTTGTTCGTTGGGATAACCCTGTGGTTTTGGTTTACTTGTGTTCTCGGGGTACAGAAGAACAGAGCTCCAGTTTGTATCGGGGTCTCCTGACTACAGATTCCGTGCGCTTTGTGTGACAAAATCTCTGACTCTGTAGTTGCGGATTCCACTTGATCCTTGACCTCAGAATTATTTCATGATATTTCTGATGTAGATATGCTTGGGGAAGTTTTAGTTTAAGCCTTCCTCAAAACAGAGAGACAGTACTGTTTGGTTTCGGATCCTGGACCCCGGGACAAGGGACTGAGGTGCATATACTACATATCAGAGTGGGCCTGGCCTCCAGGTCCTCCCAGAATCCCTCAGTCCATACTTGGCATACTCTGCTCCCAACTTAAACTGGGCTGGGCTACCATTCTCCTAGAGGCTTCTCCCTATATAATCCAGACATGTTGGCTTCCTCCTCCTCCTCCTCCTCCTCCTCCTCCTCCTCCTCCTCCTCCTCCTCCTCCTCCTCCTCCTCCTCCTCCTCCTCCTCCTCCTCTTTCTCCTCCTCCTCCTTCTCTTCCTGTTCATCCTTCTCCCCTTCCTCCTCCTCCTCATCGTAGTCCTCCCCTCTCCCCCTCCCCCTCCCCCCCTCTGCCTCAGCCCTTTCTCTCTTTTCCTTACCTCTCCCTATGGCCACCCCCCTGGCCTTAATCCTTGGGGCCAGTGAACTCTTCCCAGAGCAGCTTCCCAATAAATCTGCCTTTAATATATCTAATCTGGCTTGAATTGGCTCATTTCACCAGTGGAGAAATAACCTATCAAGGACAAGCTGACTTAAATTATGTCCAAAGCATGGATCTTGTCTTTCTTTCCCAGATTTTATATATATATAAAATATATATATATTCACTCAGAATATTGCTGTATGAAGTATGAGTTCTATTCATTCAGAATCTTCTAATCATGGATTCTGATAATTATTTTATTCACTTTAATATCATTGCCTTATTCAGATGATATCTCATTTTAAAGCCTGGGCTTGCAGCACCCTTCCACATAAATATGTGGTCTCTCCACCCTCTCCGTTTCGTCATGCTCCATGGAGGGACTGTTTTTCATTTTGAACCCAATTGCTTCCTCTTCCATCCTGTAGCAAATTGACTGTCTGAGTGAGTAGAATAATTACTTCCATGGCAATGGGTGAAGTTAGAAACAGGCCATTATGTGAGCATTACAGAGAGACTGGGACTGAGTTAAAAAAAAAAAAAAAAAAGAACAAATAAATAAATAAACCCCCAAACCAGTAAAGTAGCCTTAGTAATAGCAGGATATAGAGAGAAAATTACTGGCATTATAAATTGCTTTTTTTGAAAAAAAGTTTATCTTCTAAAAGGCTGCAACAGTTGGAAAAAATCTCTCTCCAGTTTTAATTGTAGATAATTTTGTAAAAGCAAAAACCTCCCTATGAAAAATGGTGTGATGAAATGTGTTTAGTTTGACTTTGGCAAAGCTCCATGTCACTCTGAATGACTGCTTCAAAACAGACATAACCAATATCTGCTATTACTTAAAAGTTTGTGATAATTTGCCTCCGAAGAAAAGGAAGAGATTGAGAATCAAAGATTGGGCACTGAGTCTAGCTCCTCCCTAAGGAAGTGTTCTGTACTGCCACCATGTGGAGAACCACATAAAGAGTAAAGCTACCGTGGCCTGGGACCCAGCCTCACTTAGTGGGCAGATGGACACACCAGGAAGAAAGGCAAGAAGACTCCAGTGTTGCCAAAGCAACTGCTAGAAGAAGACACCTTGGAGTTCAGATGTCACATCTCACCAGGGATGTAGGTCAGTGGTAGAACATGTGCCAAACATGTACAAGACTGTGTTCACACCTCAGCACCAGTAAGAAAATCACACCAGAATGCCACAGCTGAATCTCATTTACACCAACCTTTGGTATAATTTGAAAGCATTGCTTTCAAGTTCCACAACACATTATAATTAAGCAATTAGAAGGTAAGAAAGAAAGGAAATTTAATAGACAAGGCATTTCATTTGTATTTTATCCCAACCAGGTGTGATATACTGGGATGATGGATGCACTTTAAATACTATTAAGCAACTTCAGAGGGCCTCAGCCAGCCAGTAGATCGTAGCATTTACACGGCTGTTTAAGACACGTGGTCCCTCAACTTCGTTTTCTGGTTTTTCTAAAGATAGGCCAATGGAGAAACAAGCCACACTGGCTTGGCAATAACAAGAGACAGCACTGGAATCAGTATCTAAACATTCAGTATACTCGGGCTGGAGAGATGGCTCAGTGGTTAAGAGCACTGACTGCTCTTCCAGAGGCTCTGAGTTCAATTCTCAGCAACCGCATAGTGGCTCACAACCATCTGTAACGGGATCTGATGCCCTCTTCTGGTGTGTTTGAAGAGAGTGACAGTATACTCACATACATAAAATAAATAAATAAATAGATAAATAAATAAACAAATAGATAAAATCTTTTTAAAAAAATTCAGTGTTCTCTGGGACCACCAAATGTAGATAACTAACATAAATATTCTGGCAGACTGTACTCAAGCTTTTGGAGAACCAAGGAAATATCCTACTTCCCTGTACGTAGGCTTTGCTGTGCAGGCAGCAGCGCACACTCTGGGACGGATTCATAGCATAAAGGAGCTTGAGATCCAAGTGTCACTTTGCCTTCTACTTGTTTTGAAAGTTTGATCACGTTACATCATTCATTGCATTCCGTTTTCCTTGTTTGAAACAAGGAAATTATCATGACAAATATATTACCTACTTCAGGGAGCTTATTTGAGGCTAAATGAGGCCGTTCCTAGGAGCAGAGCAGCTTAGGAGGCAGTAAATACCAGGCACAAATGTTTTGAAAGCTTAATGTTTACATTCATTACGGACTGAATCCTAATTGTTATTTATACTGCTCATTTGCTCAGTCTTTCATAGGACACACATTTATTTAGCAGATAGTATGAGCCCAGCCGTGAGGAGCCAGCACATAATCTAATGTGTCAAGCACAGCCTTTCCCATGCAGGAATGCAGACATGCCAACAAAAACTTATAGCAACCCAGGAAGCGCACAGGTAGGTGAGCATTTCCATGGCAATACATGTCTCATGCCTGGAGAGGCTGGAAGGTGATGGACAGCAGACATGGAAGGTAAAAAGGGTCCTCATGTGTCACCACACACAGTAGAGGAAGGAAGGCATGTAAATCTGGGGGAGGAGCTATGGAGGCCATAGAGACACAGAGGGCAATAGAGGGGCCATTGAATTGTTTAGTGTGGTTTTTGGTCTTAATTTTCTTCAGCACTAAATATTTTCTCCCCAAACAAAATATGATGGATAATCTCAGCATAAGAAACAAATAAAAATATAATTTTATTGGGGGACATTTACTTTATAATTTCAAGTTGGTGGCAGTTACACAATCAATGAGAACAATAAACAGGTATTAATTAATACACAATTTGTGGTTGTAAATAATAAATTCAGCCATGTATATATATACATATACATACATATATATATTTCTAATTAGATGATATTGAAAATTCTCTGATTCATTCTGAACTGAAAGATGTACCCTTTTTAAGGAACTCAGTTTGTAATCTCTAAATATGCTTAATTGATATGGAAGTATAAATAGAAGTAGTGAGCTTGTTTGATTTCCATTTTAAATTGCTATCCATCAGCACCGTATTTTTCTTATCATGTATATGAAAGCTGAATGACAAAGCGCTATGATCTTAGTATCACTGCTAAAATGATCCATAACATGTTCTTTCTGAGGTGTGAGTTGATCTGTCCCTCTCTGTTGATTTAACTGTGGTAGGGACAGATCCTGAGGGGATATGCTTGAGCTGAGCATGGCTCACATGAGGAAGGAGTCATAACCAATCGGAACTGGTAGATTTACAAACAGAACTTTGTTTCTCATGATTCTATAGACCGAGAAGTTTGTGATCCAGGGGTTTGCAGGTGTGTCTGGTGAGGATTCAGTCTCTACTTCCGGGATGGTACTCTCTCCTTCCTGTGTCCTCTGGATGGGAAAAACATCATGTCCTCACGTGAATGAAGGGAAAGACAAGACAAGGAGACACTGGTTCTCCCAAACCCTTTCAAAAGGTCTCTGATCCCAGCTGTGTGTGCGAGTCTCTTAATCATCTCTTAAATACCTTCCACCCTTAATAACATCGCTATTGGGTTGAAGAGCTAAACTAATTCACTCAGCCTGAAGTAGAATGTGATGTATGTTCTGGGGACCAAAAAGTATTTTATACTGAGCAGATGGAATGAAGTAATTTGCTAAGTTCCCAACAAATAGCAGATTTTTAAAAAGTCATTATTACTGTTTTTATTAATACAAATTTGAGTGAAAAAAAAAAAAAAAAAAGCAGTAGACCCCAAGCCGTCCCTGGTCGTTACCAGCCAACACTGTGTTTTACTGATTTCCCTGTGTCTACTTCTCAGTTAGCTTGATTGGGGCCTCTCACAGAGCAGGCTCCATGTCAATGTTTGTGGAATCAAGTGAAGCTTAGGGAACACTGTTGACCCAGGGATCTGGAGTTGCGAATTTGTCGTGGTAACTGAGGCTTCCACAGCTGTGAATACACCTCTGTAGAGAGTGTGTGTAGAATGAGAGAGTCTGTGGAACAACGACCCAAAGAACACATAGCTCCTCCCCTCAGCTCAAGTCTAGAGGTCTCATGATGCAGTACCAGCTTGCCTGGGAGGATTCCTGCCTGGGTCACTCACCCTCAGAGCTACTTGAGGTAGCACTGGATCCCACTTCCCTTTCATTTAGTTTGACAGCATACACAATATGGAGAGTAAGCAAGATCACGTGAAGGAACACCTCTTGGAAGAGGATGACTGCGTGCTTCCAGAGGCTCCGTGGGTAGACGCTTAGATGAGAGCATCTTTGATCTGCTTCTCTGCTCCTTCCTCATCCTCACTTAGGTTTGAATCAGACCTTGGCTGGCTCCTCATGGTTCAGCCAAGACTTGGTCTCTACTGTGTCGATCCCACCTCCCAGGACAGCCTCTCCCTGCAAGAGACAGTTGACTCTAAAGGATTATTGAGTTGGGAACCAATTTGGCACTTGCCGAGGGCACTGGGACCTCTTCCTAGGTTGATGACTCGTATGTCCCAATGGAAACTTTCCCCATCTGGGAGCCATTAATTTGTTTTAACTCATAATTTAAAAATTATTGGGTGTTGAGGACTTCCTTTCTCTCACAACCCCGAGGTGCCCTTGTTGATATTCAAGCTGAAGCTCCTGAAGAGAATGCGAGGGCTGTCCACCCACAACCCTCTCCTGCTCTGTTAGCATCTGGACAGGCACGCCTAGTCCAAACTTGTTGACAGGACAATAACTTTACCCTACTAACCTCTGGTGCCTGGCTGCCATGTATGGTCTTAAAAATCTCAAGATATTATTTTACTTCTGGCAGGCAGTGGGTGGCTAGTTAAGGTGAAGTGTTCCTCACAACTGGACATCTCAATGGCTTTCCAGCCACCAACCAACAGGGAGTTCTGCAGAGTGGAGGGACAGAGGTCTTGCTGGTCAGAGGAGGAAGCAATCTTCAGCAGGGTTGAATTCCCAGATGCTCTTAGCATTCGGACATCTTTCTGTTTCCATGCTGACCTTGTGGAAGTATAAAACAGAGGTACTGAGAGAGAAAGACCGAGAGTCTGCAAAGGAGACTTGCTTTGATGTCTGAAGCATGAATAGAGGTCTCAGTGGAATAATGGTGATGTCAAAGAGGAGGTAAAAGTTTGGGGTTTAATCCCTTATGTTCCTTACCATTTCCCCTTTACACATCCTGGTGAACCATTAGATGCTGGTGCCTATATTTAAAGTTATCTAGGAAAAAAAGAAGAAATGAATTTATTTGGATAGTTAAAGGCACACATTTGTGGTTTTCAAATTTACTTTTAGATAATCAAGTCACCCATATAGTTTACTCTTGATAAAGACTGACCTGGGGTGCCTATTCACCAAAGCATGTGGCTTTTTGACCATGAACACTTTGTAGTATTATCAGAGCAAACCTCGGTTTTTTCTGCTCACCAGTATTACCTGACACACAGTACCTCCTAAGCCTGGATTTGCAGATGTCACCGAGTGTCTGTGTTTCTATCCATCCTTATCAAAATGTTTGCACGGCCGTAGGTTGGAAGTGTGATCTGATCAAGCTTTGCTTCTGGTCCTTTTGGGTCTCCCAGATGCTCTCCTTACCGCCTAAGCTCAGGAACCTTGCCTCCCTCCAGAAATTTCTATGTGATGTCTCCTGAGCGTGCATTGAAATTGTCACAGGACATTTGTCTAACCGCTCTGCTCATTCCTGCCTGGAGCTCACAGAGGCCCAAACTAGATCGGGCCATTTGTAAGTCAGAATCAAATGTTGCTCAGTTTAACCCAATTACTCTTCACCACAAGAGAAAATCAAGTTATTACAGGGTCTGGACCTCTATGAGGAGAGCGGGCTCACAGCCAGAGCCCTGTCAACACATGTCCAAGCGGTGAGGAGCAGTGTCGATGCAAATGACAATGACTGGGGAGGGCAAGGCAAGGCTGAGCTACTCAACATGCAGTGATGGGAACTCTGGCCACGACTGCACCTCTCCACAGAAGCTTGCAGGGAATGCCGGAGAGCAGCCGGATGGTTCAGAGCGGAAGTATGGCACAGCGAGGTTCCACTGTGACTTGATTAAAAAAAAAAGATATGAGTTATTTACCAAATACTGGAGAGAAAAAGACTAAGCAGATACGAGATTGCAACTGCAGCCAAGAGAGGAAAAGCAACAGTTTTCAAGAGGAGTTTCTTCCTGTGGTTTACAAGTCTCTGTGACAAATCAGAAGATAATGTTAAATCTTCACTTTGCATTTATGTTCTTTTAACTGCGAGTGACCTCCTTTCTGGGATATTCAGCATTTCGCTTGGCCAGTCAGTGGTCAGCTCTGTTTTTGTGAATCAGCTCCTGAGCCCCATGAGATGTGGACTCCAGTGGGTTGTGATAGACAATGAACATGAAGCTATGGAGACCGGGTGGCCTGCCAAGTCACTATCAGTGGAAGCCAAGCTGAGCTGGCTGCTCAAAAATGGATGGAACTTGAAAATATCATCCTGAGTGAGGTAACTCAGTCACAAAAGAACAAACATAGTATGTACTCACTGATAAGCGGATATTAGCTCAAAAGTTCAGAATGCCCAAGTTTCACTTAACAATAACCGCTGGACTGAGAGTGAGGTCCTAAATGGAGGGGTTG
Source organism: Uromys caudimaculatus (assembly GCA_028551405.1). Classification (NCBI taxonomy): domain Eukaryota; kingdom Metazoa; phylum Chordata; class Mammalia; order Rodentia; family Muridae; genus Uromys; species Uromys caudimaculatus. The sequence goes on from CM052704.1 coordinate 35,116,141, forward strand.
GAGAAAGGTCTGAAGGAACTGAGGGAGTTTGCAGCCCCATGGAGGGAGCAAGAGCATCAATGGGCCTGACCCACCCCCCCCCCAGTCATCCTGGAGTTTGGACCACCAACCAAAGAATACACATCTATGGACCCATGGTTCGGACCACATATGTGGCAGAGGACGACCTCGATGGCCATCAGGGAGAGAGGAGAGGCCCTTGGGCCTGAGGATGTTAGAGGCCCCAGTAAAGGGGAATGTCAAGGTGGGAATGTGGGGATGGGTGGGCGGGTAGGTGGGAGGAGGAATTCCCTCACAGAGGCGGGGATGGGGAAGGGATAGGGGGTTTCCAAAGAGGAGACCCAGAAAAGGGGAAACATTGGAAATGTAAATAAAGTATCAAAAAAAAAAATGAATATGGTAGAAGGGCTTAAGAAAGCATCTGAGAACTGCACTGTTAAGCTTAATTTCATGTTGAATTAGCAATAAAGAATATTGAACTGGAGATTTTTTTATTGGAAGAACCATTAAGATTCAAATAAGTCTGGCCAATGAAATATGCCTTGTTTCTATTTGTATTCTAAGAAGGGTGTGTGGCCCTCAACTAAGCGGAGTCTTGAGCTGGCTTACTGAGAGCATTTTTTTTTTTCCATAGTGTAGGGGAGATAATCCTTGTGTGATAAATAGAATACAAGGGGGCAGGTGGAAACCCCAAACCTCCTGATAGATTAGTTCTGCCTTAAATAAAACCTTGAAAAAATTGTGATAAAAAAAAAAAAAACAAAAGCAAAAACAAACAAACAAACAAAAACCAAAGCCAGGCCTCCCAGGGCCTTATTTTTCTCAAATTATTTGTCCCATTATAGGCAGGCCCTCAGTGGAGAGTCATCCTCCCAAACTCTCAGAAGTCCATTGGGTGCACAAGAGCTTGTGTCCACAGGAAATCATGCCCTTGTGGCTTAAATAGCATAGTAATTAAGCCATAAGATGGTGGGTTCATGGCCCAACTCTGGCATAGCCTAATGGTGTGATGACGGTGGTTCTCTGAGTCTCTGTGAAATGAGAAAACTATTTCCTCATAGGGGTGAGCTTCAATGTTGTCAGTACACTTACGGCGCTTTAGATGCTATGTGAGAAAAGTATTAAAATAATATCATTTTCTTTTGAAAGCCAAGCTGTCCACTGAGGTGATGAGAGATGTGCTCCAAGATCCTGCTCCAACATTGAATTCTAAGGTAGGTCTTAAGTTATTTATATAAAATGGTGCAGTATTTGCATATGACCTATACACACTCTCTCTACACTTTAAATAATCTTTATATTACTTATAGTGCACCATAAAATGTAAATACTATGGGAATATTAAATTGTCATATATATTGTATGATGAAAAAAGAAAAGATAAAAAGTTCATATTTGTTCAGTGCAGATGTGTTTTCCCTAGATACTGTCAAAACCCAGGTAAATCTGCACACGACAGCTATGGCTGACGGTAAAGAAAGTATTGAAGCTGACGGACACTTTCTCGTTACATCCATTTATGTGCATCTGAGACACCTTTAGAAGTGGGTTGGTGTGTGTTTATGATACATATAACAGCCAGGCTGAGGCTGAGCATCATGGTCACAAACAGCTGTCTAGCCTCCTTGGGGTAGAAGGCTCTAGGGAACCGTAGCAAGTCCTAAATTCCTTCAGGAGTCAAGTGAACTGTTACTTTAATCTTTGCTTCTTTCCTCAGGAGCAGAGACTATGGGGGGGGGAGTGGGAGGACTCATAATAGGAGGGTGTCCAAGTCTGCTTTCTGTTGCAGCGATAAGCACCACGATCAAAAGCAAGTTGAGGGAGAAAGGGTTTATTTCATTTCATCTTAGACTTCCAGGTCACAATCTATTGTCAAAGAAAATTAGAGCGGGAGCTCAAGCAGGAACTGGAGCAGAAACCATGAAGGAGCAGCTACCTTTCTCATGCAGTGGAGGCTAACCTGCTTAGGGATGATGCTGCCCACAGTGGGGCTGGGCCCTCTTACTTCAACTAGCAATCAAGAAGATGCTCCATAGACATGTTGACAGGACAACCTGATCAAGACAATTCCCTAGGTGAGACGCCCTCAAGTAACTCTGGCTTGTGCTGGGTTGACAGGTGACGCTAACTAGGAGAGACGGTACCTCAAGCCACCTTGTATATATAACTAGCTCACATCCGCTCAGGCCTGCCTCTCCTTCTGTGAGAGGCAGGCTGATGCTGGGACTTGTCTGCAGGGCAACTGTTATGCTTGGCGTAAGTTGAGTGTCCATTTGTCACATGTCTTTCACATTTATATCAGTTTTTAAGATGGAGTGCTCAGCAGTTTTGTAGAGAGTTTAGAAAACTGTAAAAGCCCACCAGAATGTCTCCAAGGCCTTATCACATCTGCCCCCATCATCACGATGCACCCTTATAAAGCCACGGTAAAGTGGCTGCAGTCTAAAAGAATGTAGCCTGAGTGTTTTGGTCACTGGCAATGATGATTCTCACACTTGGACTTCTTTTAGGGCCAGAGTCACTGTTTTCAGGTACAGTAATATAATCAAAGTAAGCATGCATAATATAATCAAAGTAAGCATGTTTGCCATGTAATATGGACTTGACAACCAGTGTTGCAATGACTTTTGACAGGAGAGACCCCAGAACTAAGCATGCAATTGCCTATGCTTCTTTTTTCATCAAAACCATCATGGCTTCATGTTACCCATGATTCCCCACGGTTGACACCTCACTGTATTCATTTACAATATCCTGGCCTCATGTACTTTACTTGAGATTCTCTATGGAGAGTACAGGCTACCCTAACAGAAGCCAGATCTCTTTGCTTAGTCTTGTTCTAACTTTATGGAGTTATCACTCTAAAGCAGTGTTTATCTTCAGTAATATCAGGGATGGTTTGCTGTCCTAACTAGAAATGAGATCTTCATACAAGGATACAGCTCCAACAACTGGCATGAAACCAAACAAAGAACAGGACCTAGCTTCTTTGCTTTACACTATGCAGTAAGTCCCTTGACTTTCCCACAGCTAGTCAGTCTCCAGGGTGTGTCCTTGATGCTTGGGTTCTTCAGTGGCCATCCCTATAGTTTAAGTTGCGATTACTGGTGCTGGGCAAGCAAGACAAATGCTTCCAGCTTCAGGAAGAATAGCTTTGACTGGAGGAGGCAAGGCAGACAAGTTAGTCATTTCTTGGGTCCTTCGTGGGAAACCTGGCGAGAAAAATGGCCGTTCTAGGCAGGTAACTGTCAACCTAACACAGATATGACACCTTGATTCTCACACCAGCCGAACACCTGAATAATTATATTTTAAGCAACACAGAACATAAAACAAGTTCACCTAGCATCCAGGTACTCAGTTGTACTCAGGCTTGTCCAAACTAGCCTTTCTTGTTGCAGGGTGTGGGAGAACACAGGGCTTCGTGGGTCCCCAGGGCCTGCCAGGCCCTGAGCTCAGCTGTGGGAGGTACGCCAGTTCTCAGGTCTGCTAATGAGTGGTGTGGTGCCTGAGAGAGAGTGTGACTAACCATGAGTCTTTTCAATAACGCTGACAAGTCATTGTCCTTTCTCTCCTTCATCTGCTTTCTTTGCTGGAGCTGGCTGAAATAGGAGCAAATTAGTCTCGTTCTGGAAAAGGCCGGGCATGCACAAAGGACCCCCTGAAAGATGTCTAGTGCTCTGTGCCTGCGTGTTTTGCAGTCAGTGTAATTATCTGACTTGGGTGAGTGCAGGATATAGTTTTTGTTGTTGTTTCTCATATTCCATAATGGGCATCTGAAGACACTCCTGTGTCTACAACCACTGGGCCGTTGAATGTGTTTGCATTTGACACCAGGAAAAGCAGTGGCATTATTATCCTGTGAACGGCTCCAGCTCTGGAACTGAGGACCTGCCCATTTCCTGTTCAAAGGCTTTGCTTCATCAGATATTATTTCTGGCTCCTCAGAGAAATGTGGTAGACCTTAAATGCCCCGGGCTTCCTAGTTGGGGTGAAAGGCCAAGAAGGAATAAGGGTTTCTTCAGGTTAACTTTTTCTGCCTGCTACACACTTTGTGCTCTGATGTGCTCACTGTAACACCACAGCAAGCTGCATGCTCTGTCCCAGGGATGGTGTGGACCAATATGGTACACGTCTTAGGGAAGTTAGTGCTACCATCTATTGGGTAGTGGGCTGTTGGGTAGCAGGATGCTGGGTAGCAGGTTGTCGGTTGTTGGATAGTGGGTTGGGAAACTTTCTGTCAGCTTTCCTTACTGTTGGATCAGAACTTTTAGAAGGGAGTAGTAATTCCCCAATAATGTGTGCCCTCATTGTGAACCAGATCTCTGGGAGTGACTCAAGTATAATTTCCTAATAATCCAGCTGAACACTTACTTATTGAGAGACATGAGCAAGTGAAAATAAAGGAAAAATGCATTGAGATTTAGAAAACACTGAGGCAGTTTATAACATTCTTGTTTCTTTAAAATAAATACCATGTAGCTCAACCTGCTTCTCTCTCTTTAATATGAGAATGCCCGTTTCTTCTTTGAGTCTAGGACTTTGGGGGCTACTATTAATATCTAAGGCAGTCTAAAGTGGTAATTAAATTAGAACTATCAAAGCTGTATTTTCTAAATTAAAAAATGGGACATGTGTTCCAACAGGCATTTTCAGGAATGATAAGTATTTAAAATTAGATTTTTCTTTGAGTATTTTGACTATAGGACTCCCTTTCATTTTCTGAGTTCTTGTGTTGCCTGGTTGCCCAAGGTTCGATTGTGTATTACACTAGATTGTGTTTCAAAAACCAGGACTTTTTATATAAAGATCTACATTTGCAACTTCTCTTTGAAATTTGTAAGGTCTCTACCAGTCTGGTGCTAGACTGGGACCACAGGTCCCAGGCGGGAGTGAGCCTGAGATGCCTGCTAGATTAGTATTATGGGGCCTGGTCAGGGAGCTAGCTTGAGATGTCCATCAGCATGGTGGGGTTGGGGGTTGGGGGTTGCGGAAGGTGACGCAGTACATGCCCAAGGTCACCCCTGCCTGGCACTATCATGCAGCGAGCTTGGGTGCCACTAAGGGGCAAGTAAATGGCTGAGAAAGGAAAGAGAAGAAAGGAAGAACTGGAGACTCCAAGGTAGTGAGGAACAGACAAATATGAGGAGCTGCTGATGCCACCCAGGACAATGGCAGGTCCTGGCCAGTGTTGCCATTAGGATCCATGTCTGGGTCCATGGTCCTGCAGTAGCAGGGGTCTGTTACCACAAAGGCCAGGCAGATTCCCCTGGTCTGTGCTGCCACCAGGGGACATGTTGATGTCTGAAGACTGTGCAGAACTGGCCTCACCCCTCACCTGGGCATCGTGGGAGAGTAGGCCCTGGAGGCACAAGAGTAGGAGAACTGAACCTGCCCCTATCCAGCTGCAATGCTCAGGAGAGCATGCCTGCACATTGCGGAAGTTGCAGGTGAGTGTGGGAGAGCTGGCTTACCACACACCTCCTGAGCAGTGTAGGGGAAGGTAAGATACCCTCCTTCCCCCTCTTCCTTCCCCCTCACCACCTGTGGCAGGTGAGAGAGCATGTCTTGCACCTTGCCTGGGCAGCACAGTAGACCTAATCCTGGTGGTGAGGGTATAGGTGAGCCAGGCCCCTAAGGTGAGCCAGTGGGCTGACCAGCTCAAATATCTCTCAGACCAGTTCCAGGGCTTTGAATTGGCCCACCTTGACACCTATCCGATCAATGAGCTGTTGGAGATCGTGAAAGGGCTGAACTACAGATACAAAACAAATCTCCATAGATTTCCAAGACACAGGGCAACAGTGGGATATCTGAGGGGAGTCCAGTGAGGTTCTAGTACTGATAGAGTAACAGAAGCCAGAAGCCTTGTAACAGATCAACAAGTCATTGCAATGAACACTTGCAGGCAAAGAAGTGTGGACAAAAGGGTGTACTGTGGGCCACACTGTGACACACTACAGCTTCCACAATGAGATACTTTTTGTTTTTTCTATTGAAGGGGAGGTTCCAAGGTTGGGGGGCAGGTCCCAGAGGAGGTGGAGATGAGTGTGATTGGGGTGCATGATGTGAAATTTACAAAGAACCAATAAAGAGATCTTGGGCTGTGCCTCTTCGTTATTTCCTGTCGTCCATGTTTTACCTCCTTTATCTGTATGGTCACCGATCCACAAGGCCCCTTGGGACTCATCATCAGAACAGGGGTAGACACTCGACTCTCGCCACGTCAGATCTCATCTCAGTGCAAAGTTGATCACAGTGTGGCAATCTACCTGAGGTGTTGGATCCCCAATGGCTTTGCTTCTTTGAATACAGAAGATCAAAGGAGTGATCAGGAAAATGTGATTTGGGACAGTCTCTACCAAATGAGACACAGCTGCCTGACCACCGGTCCCCATCATTGTTCTGTGCTTGTCTCTTTGAAAACTGATTCAGAACTTTAAGGATGAGACTTAAACACAGAAATATATTTGGCTTTCAAGTAATGTTGTGATAGATTATAACTTATTGAATAAGTTATTAAGCCTTGCAATGTTTCTGAATATTTAGCTGGGGTTCAGTAGGTTTTTGTCAAGTGCCTACTATAGGTCAAACTGTGTAAAATTATCCGTTTCTAGTAAAGCAGAAGACTCATGTGTTTTAATCAGAAGCATCCCTGATGCCGTGATAGGCACTGGAGAAACAAAGAGAAAACATAAAAACAGCTATCCAATAAACTGTCACGAAGGGTTATGAGCACCATGGCAGGTATGTGGGGGCTCCAGAAAATGGGGAACCAGTCCCTCCATGAGGATACGCTGGTGCAAGTCCTTTCTTAAATGAATGAATTTGTGAGGTCTGGAGAGATTGTGCAGTCAGTGATGTACTTACTACACAGCATGAAGCTCTGAATGTGATTCCCAGCATCCACATAAAAAGTCAGACATGGGGTTCATACTTGTAATGCCAACATTGGGGAGGCAAAGACAAGCAGGTTCCTGCGCTCATTGACCAGGCAGCGTAGCCTACCTAATGAGCCCCAGTGAGAGCATCTGTCTCAATAAGTAGCTGAATACTCCCAAGGGACCACACATGAGGCTGTCCTTGGGCACCTACACAAATTCTGCCCCCTGCATAAGTGAACCTGCACACACGCATAAGTGAACGTGCACATGTCCATGTGTACATGAATCTGAGATAGGAAACCTAACGATATTGAGGCATCCTTGAAGGTGGGCAGGGCAATGTAGATGTGGGTGGGAACTGGGGTCAGTATTCAACCCAAGGACAGAATGAACAGAAAACCAGGCTGTGGGTCTCACAGCATCTTCCATAGTTTGAGCATGGGTCAAAATGGGTCCTTCGGGTGGCTAGGCTGGTAGCTTGGTCCACCCAGACCATGTCAGTATCTTCTCCTTGTTGTATCAGAGAAAAAGAGTCATCCATGGACATGCCACTGTGAAAAGACCATCTCTTTTCAGCACGGGGCAGAAAAGCTGAGTTGTAGACTGCATCACCTACAGATATTGCTGGTTTGACCTGGACAAGAACCCAGAGATGGGTAAGTAAATGTGCCATATCTGTTGTATCAGTTCGTGCTCTGTCAGAGATCTCCAGACTCTTCAGTCTCATTAGAGACCTTTTTCAATGAATACAGCCACCCAAGACTACTATGAAGTCATTAAATGCAATAGATAATGCAATTTTCTTTTTACTAGTAACGTTAATTATTAGTAGTATTAATCAATATAAATTGATGGCTACTATTATAGTACTCTGTCAAGGAGTATATATTGGCCTCATGTTGTCCTTGTGGGGAAGGTACCATTGCAGCCTTCCATGGATCAGAAGAAGAAACTGAAGCATAGAGAGGGAAATTATCTTTCTAAAGTTGTACAGCAGGTATGAGTCGGAAGCAGGACCCACTAAGGGCGGTGTATACTGGCTGATTTTGTGTGTCAACTTGACACAAGCTAGAGTTATCACAGAGAAAGGAGCTTCAGTTGAGAAAATGCCTCCATGAGATCTGGCGGTAAGGCATTTTCTCAATTAGTGATCAAGGGGGGAGGGCCCCTTGTGTGTGGTGCCATCTGTGGGCTGGTAGTGTTGGGCTCTATAAGAAAGCAAGCTGAGCAAGCCAGGAGAAGCAAGCCAGTAAGAAATATCCCTCTGCGTCCTCTGCATCAGCTCCTGCTTCCTGACCTGCTTGAGTTCTAGTCCTGACCTCCTTTGGTGATGAACAGCAATTGGAAGTGTAAGCTGAATAAACCCTTTCCTCCCCAACTTGCATCTTGGTCATGATGTTTGTGCAGGAATCGAAACCCTGACTAAGATACAGTGTAAGCAGAGTATTACTATCATCCTAAAACAGCAGCCATAAGAGCAAGGACCCTTGAACCCTCATGCCAAATCCTTCAACAAACCATTAACTGTACAAGCTCAGCAGTGACTGCAGTTATCATGAATCAACCACAGTTGTCCAGAATAACCCTTGCTAGCTTTCTCACATAGTTTCTCAGTAAACTATAATAGACTAAGCCATTGGAGTGGTGTATGGACCTTTTCAACAAAGTGGAAGCTCCAGGGATGTGACTAATTCTATTATCAGCTGAAGGCAGTAGGCTCCTCTTTCTGAGCCTCGGGGACTCTCCTGGCCTTGGTGCTGCCAAGGACCAAAACTCCACAAGGAAGTGCCCGGTACATCGCACTGTGTGTGATTCTAGATCTGGCTGCCTCTTTCTTGGATGTCATAGCACCTTGGGGCTGGTCTTCAACTGAGATGGATTAATAACCAACTTGGTTTTGGTCCCTCAAATGCAGTTTTCAGGGGTGGGTCTAGATGATCTGGCATGAAAGTGACCAGAAACATAGCAACATCTGGATCCATGTGTGTGCTCATTTCATTTGAATTTGTTGGAATAGACTTCCTTCATTCTGGATCTTGACCTCAAGGGTGCAGTGGAAAAGAACCAGCATGAATGGTTTCTCAAGCAAGTTTCCTATCAACAAAATGGAACTAGAAAGTTACAGTGACCTAAATTGCATGGATGTTACACAAAGGGGCCTGATATCATCTGTACAATGTTTGACTTTTCTTGGAAGAATAGAAATGGTAGTCATTCTATGGCAGAAGCAAAGAAAACATCAAGGTGGCCAGGGGGTGGGGTGAATGTAGACCTCTTGAATTTCTTTGGCATCGAGCACAGTGAAGTTGGTTTTCCTACATGGTCTCGGATCCCTTTATGCAGGGGGCTCCTGGTGCTGTCCTGTCCCAAAGGTCCCAGAGCCATTTGTGCAAAGTCACCCCCCCTCCCGAAACCTTGCAGAACACTGGCAAGCCAGCATGGGAATATGGCCGTGGTAGCTCTGAAGAAAGCAAACTTCACAGGAGCGAGGACACCATGGGAAGAGCATTGGGGCTCAGCTCAGCCCTTTGCAGTACTGAGCTCTGTAAGAACATCACCCTCCCTCTCTGATGGATTAACAGATGATATAAAGGAGACATTATCAGGAAAATGTCAAAAAGAAAAAAGCACAAAGAGCAAAGAAGTGAAGACATTTTTAAAAAGAATCTTCTTGTTAATCCTTGTATGTGAGAGGAGATGTTGGCCCTAGCAGAGGGAAGGGGAAAGCTGGCTGATAGTGCCCCACAGCCCACCATATTAGTTAGGTACAAGATAACTGTATAGATGATGGAAACCCCAACTTTTAGTGATAGAGCACAAAATTTGTTCCCCCCTCTCAACAATCAGTCTCAGATTGCCCAGCACTCCACAGTGCATCAGAGAACCATGCTCAATCTCGGCTGTGCTTTCTCCACCTCCTGACTTCTTCGTTCCTTCATTCCTGAGCTTGGAGGACCCAACAAAGTTCCCATGTGGCCAGGCCTCTGTGGCACACATTGTAGCTACCTGCATGTCCCTACAAAGGAGTAATCAGAGTAGACCCATTTATGACTTCTCAGTCACAACTCCCCATTGCAGGGGTTGTGTGTGTGTGAGGGGGGGGGGCTACAACTTTGTAGGCCTTTCTTATCTGGGCTACATTTGTGCTGATTACAAAACAATGAAAATCCTTCAGAAATGTTCTTTCTCCAAATCCCTCACTCTTTCTTAAACTACTGACACATGGTGGTGCCAAGGCTTAGTCAGCTATCACAGGACAGAGAAGCCAAGTTGTGATATTATCATTGAGAGATAAAGATATGTGGTATTGGTGCCATGCTTTATCTGTCATAATTTTGAAACATTTTCTATTAAATCCCATGCCCCTGGGAATACTATTGCATTAACTACTGTTGAAATTAACATTATTATGGGAAACTGAATTTTGTCAGTATCCTTTACAATGGGTGGGACATTCTCTTCCATTTATGTGTATAATGTTATAGGAATATTACAAAGATAGTTACATCCACACCTGTGTTTTTAAAAAGCTTGATGTTTAGAAAGAATTTGTTAGAAAATCGTTTAATGATTTCTTTTCTTTCTTAAGGAGTCATCTCAGTAACTTTCCAGTTAAGCTGGGGATAGAGGTGCCAGGTGTTGGAAAGAGGGAACAACTATGCCTGGCTCGGATTTTGTCAGTGCTGAAGGACTCTTTCTCAGAGACAGCAGGGATCAGAGCAGCCTGTGGCTCTCTGTGTCTCTAAAGGGGGAAACCAACCTTGCTCTGTCTCATCCTTTCTGCACAGTGTCAAGGATAAATGTGTATTAAGACTCCTGTGAGTAGACGAGAAAATGACAACCAGAGTCCAGTTACAAACACCTGTCTTGAAATTCAGTCAAGCTATCTATCAATAGATATGTATTGTGTATGTGCCTTGTGCCTCCGTATATATTGTGTATACATATATATTTTCTGTCTTACTCCTGCCAATTTAGTTTTATTCACACTGACTCATTTCATGTTGAATATTGTTTCTTTCATTACTTCTATAACCTTACAGATGCTCCTAAAGAGTGTACATATGTACCTATGAGTGTACACACACACACACACACACACACACACACACACACACACACACACACACACGCCATTGCTGCTTTAAAAAGCAGTCCTTGATTTTAAGTTGTTCTTGATATATTTCACTAAAGAATACAGAGTAGAGGTGCAAAAAAAAAGCTATAATTGGGTAAATGGTGAGGGTGCCAGTGTTTTAGGCAGCAAGCTGGGGTGAGGGAATATTCTGGAAGTTTCATGACATATTTTAGCTTACACCATGCTTGCCAAAATCTCTTCACAGGATCATAGTCAGCTGTGAGGGAGTCTGGGAAGCAAAAGCTTTGACTGGCTCTGTGCTTGGGGAAACTGATCTTTTTGTAAGGAAAAAGGGGTTGTGAGGACTTCAGGCAGGCAACTTATAATCTGTTGCAAAGTGGAGTGATATGTCCAGGGCTATTCTTGGTAATGGCATTCTAAAGCAAAATAAAAATCATAAAATGGAAAAATAATGATAAATTCTGTCTCCTGCAATCTGAGCTGCATTATGGATGTTTTGACTCCTAGGCTGCCTGCTGTGTGCCATGGTGGTGCTTTGTCAGCAAGCAGAACTCGAAGCAAGGGCAGAGCCCAAGGCCAGTCTCTTGTTTACTGAACATAAGAGATTCCCCGTGGCATGTCACACAGATGGAAACAGGGCATCTGGAGACACCCTACTCATAAGCAAGGACAGTCATCTTGGTTCTTGGAAGGGCACTGGGAGCCTCACACCAAGGGCAGGAACCACCAACTCTGGTACTTCTGCCTTTTAAACTCACTCAGAAGATTCCTCTGTGTGTCTGAGTGATGAGATGAATTGAACTTAACCACAGGTCTGAGAAATAGGGCAACTGGATGCTCACAGAACATGGAATATTGAGAAAATACAGTTATGTGTTTCTGTGTGCTCTGCTTCTGTGGATTCCACCAACTCCAAGTGGGAAATACGCCTGGACATACTGCATTTGTATTGCATCTGTGTAGGCTGGTGCCCCATCCTTCAACCCTAAACAATGTGATATTTATAAAGCATTTATGTTGTATAAGGTATAAGGATGTGTCTAGAGATGGTTTAAAGTATCCAGGAGGATATGCAGATGCACAGGTTAGACTCAAACATGAGTTTCTATTAAAGAACTTCAGAGTTTGCTGAGGACTGCGGGACCTCTCCTCCTGCAGATGCCAAAGACACCTATGCCTTGATTTATGCTGCAGATGCCTTAACACACGTGCTAGTGCAAGAAAGGTGTGGTGCTCTACCCACTCCTCTTTTCTCCTGGCTCTTAACTATTTTTGACCAAAAAGTGTTCGTTGTATGAGTAGAATTAGGTCAAACCGGAGCGGAATATCAAACTGACAGAGAGGGAAGCTAAGCTAGTGCCAGCATCGACTAAATGAGGAGTTAAAAAGAAAGTCTCGCTCTGAATCCAAATATGGGAATTTAGAAGGGAAAGGGCTAATATTAGACTGCACAAGAATTAGAACAAAAAGGTATGATCATTGCCAGGGACCAGGAGTTCTGATCCATCTCCGTATTTTACTGTACAAGAGCCATGCTCTTTTGGATGTTTAAAGGCTTAAAACATTAACCCCTAAGATAAAACGTATTATTCTTTTAATATGGAAGGTTTTGAAAAGCCACACCCATCATTTCTCCTCAAAGACACTACATGCCACACGTTATGAATGCCGGGCCATTTCTTAAGAGTCTTTTAAACAGTCCGTTGTTCTGCAGTCAAGGGAACAGCTTCCAACAGCCTCTCTTTCATATAGAAATAACAATCTCATTAATGATGCTAAGTTTATATTGTAAATACATTATCACCCCTCTCACACCAACTGCTATGTTAAAAAATAATTACTAATTGGTTTCAGCAAATGCATTATAAAAAGGTGGCTAATTTTAACTATTTTCCTCCAATCCGTTTTAGAACAACAACAACGACAAAAAAAAAAAAAAAAAAAAAAAAAAAATTGGAATGATTCAGAGAAAGCAATCTGTTACCTGGAAGAATGTAAGGGCTTTAAAAAATGATCTTTGATCAAAGTTTTATAGAGTCTTATGCAAATGGTGACTCAGGTAACAAGCAGACTGAGCTGAAGCCCACAGCCTGCGTCTTTCTCCCCAAATGTAGTGATGAAGAACAAACCTGTTCTGCTTTCCTAAGTTCTGTTCCTAAATTCTTTCTGAGAGACCTTTTAAAATACTGCCTGACCCTCCATCATACTCCGAAGTATCCTTCTAGATCTTTCCCTCAGTGAAAGTGAAGTGCTTGGCCTCTTTATGCCTGCCTGCATGCTGCTGAGCTCCTCTCCATAAAGAGAATGGACTAAATCCCTGAAACTGTAAGCCAGCCCCCAATTCAATGTTTTCTTTCATGAGAGTTGCCTCGGTTATTGGTGTCTCTTCACAGCAATAGAACAGTGACTGAGACACCCACTATCATTATCATTGTTTTTTGGTGTGGGTTATGGTGCCATCATGAAATGTGGGTTTAAGGATTTGTTTCAGAGAAAAGGAAAAAGACAAGAACAAGATTCACCATCTAGGTTGTTCACTTCTTTACTGAGTTCAGATCAAGGCTCTGCAAATAGGGAGGAACTAAAATTACCGTAGTCTACCTTACATAGTGTGAAGCCTAAAGGGGAAGAGCATGAATTTCTTGGAGCCAGAGCATTTTGGTTTCTGGTGTGTGATCGTTCGCACCGTATGGCCATAGACAACTGCCTATGTAGTATCTTCAGCCAAAACACTAGAATGATGGTTTCTTTGGGGGTTGGTCTAAAAACCTGAGATAATACACAAATGGGCCTGGCACAATCAGCACACAGAGGTGGTGATAACTTGTGCTATAATTAATCACCACTGAATTCACCAAATTCTGTCTGATCCCCTTGCCACAAACGAATGTCACTAAATATGCCCGATGGAGACTGAGATCTGTTGCCGCTGAGATTTCTCTTCCTCCAACATGAAACCGTTACATGTGTTTAGGTGTGTGTACTTTTCAACACTCTGATCTTCAATGTTGTGAACACGAGTCAGTGCAGAGTCCACATGTTTGCACTAATCGTAGGATTTAGAAAAATAATAACCATGTGTCTCATACGGTGACATTTGCCATCTTCCTTGTAAGGCAGATGTTCAAAATTAGAGTTCTATCATTCCTGTGATTGCTAACTGCTCCAGCACAAAACATGGTTATGAAATCAGGACTGTTACTTTAAGAGAGTCCCATCTACAAACATACCTGGAACAGCACAAACAATAAACATAAAAACCCTTCCAAAGTCCTTTGGCTTGTGACTACAATTTGTCAAAAGCTACTACAAATTCACACTCTTTGTAACTCCTCTTTTATCGGTCTCCCTTGGCTCTTCTGCACGCGCATCCCTGAGACTCCAGTCTGTGGTGTGCAGTGAATAACCACATTTACGGGCAGGCTCTGCAACCCCACCCCAGGCACACACACACCCCTTTTTATTCTGTGACTTCCCACAGGCACCATAGACAAAATTGATCCATGTGCTTTGTGTCACACCTGTCAACTTCTTTTGACTTGTTATGTGTTTGAAAAGGTTTATGATAAAATGTTGAAAACTAATAGAGGCACTCATAACTTAGGACTGTAATCCTCACGGCGCACATTATTGTATGTATAGATTTATTTCTGCATGTCTGATAGCAAGCAATGGATCTTGAGATGATGATGATAACGGTGGTAACAGCAATGACAATGTCATTCGGAGAATCTCTTAGGCTCTGGATATGGTTTCTCATATTATTAAGTTTTTATTCACCTGAGGACCGCCTTCCCTCCTCCTCCTTATTTTCTTCTCCCCGAAAGGGGAGGAGGAGCTGTGGGACCATGAGCCTCGAGAAGGAACTGCACATGCTCAGTTTGTTTCCTTGGCACTGCTTTCTAAGCTTCCTGCGAGGCAGATGCCTGCTGCCTGTGACCAACAGACTGCTTGCTCTCCGAGAACACTGTGACGGACTGCGGTGTCTGCAGAAGAGCACATTGTGTCCTGGGATAAATATCAGCAAGGTTGTAGAGCTGGGGATCTTTTTTCTCATCGCCTTTACCAATAATGAAGATATAATTTGTAGCGTCTATTGCCTTGCTTCTATATCTAAAATTCATTACCAACTTGGAATTAATTTATCCTATGGAGCATTCTATGGATTTGCAACAAATGAATAGCTTTACTTCCTTATCTGTAAGACTGAGGAAGTATGGTACTAGCTGAGTTAAGATGCATAAAATGTTTAGAACTTTGTCTGTCAAATAATAAACACTTACTCAACATCGTGTTTTTAAAACTTAAATCTAAGCTGCAATTCAGAACTGGGCTAAAAGCTTTATATTGTATTATGTTATATAATAGTTCGGAGACATCTGAAATAGACACCATGATTAATGCTATTTGTCCCAACTGACATTTGGGAAAGTCCCCACACTTTATAAAGATAGCTTCATGCTACAGTGTGTAGCTCTCTGATGTTCATATTAATTATTGGCAATCAACAAGGAAATGAAAGGGAGTTAAATTTCATGCTAAATTTGTCACTTGTACTAGAGAAGTAATTGAGAGTGCAAGCCTTCCTATCACCTACTGAGAGCAAAGCCTGAGAAAATACCAAATTTGTTTTGATGTGTTAAAAGGCCCCATTTAACAAACATCAAAGTCCACGTTATATTATGTATATGCTATCAATGGGGTCTTGAGTATTTTTCAAAGCACTGTGTACTAAAGGATTGAGTTTCCAAGAGGTGCTATTAGGAGGTAGTAGATCCTTGAAGAGGTGAAGCCATGATGTACTGTCCAAACTAGATCATAGAGTAGAATTTAAAACACTGAGTCACTGGGGCTGGAGACATGGCTAAGAGCACTCATTGATCTTGCAGAGGACCTGGGTTTAGGTCCCAGCACCCACATGGCAGCTCACTACCATCTATAACTCCTGTCCTAGAAGAGCCCATGCTATCTTCTGGACTCCTCAGGCGCTGCATGCACCTGGTACACATACACACACCCAGGCACACATAGAATAAAAGTAAATAAGTCTGGGGGCAAGAAACTCTGCAAGTCACAGTGAACCTTTTCTGTTTATAAACCGGTTATTTAAATGTTGCGTTATAGTGCTGAAAAGCTGAGCACACAGTATTCGTGAAACTCCAAGTGGGCCTTAGAGTATTCACCAAAATCCATGTCCTATACAGGTCTCTTGGTGCTTTATTTTCCTCGTGGGAAAGTATCCACAGTTGTTGGTACCCAGATGAGCTAGAAGCCTTCATGACTATCAGTGGTACCCAGTTACCTGCCTTTCCCTTCTCCTCTCAGTGATCCCCTGTAGAAAGCATGTAAACAAGAAGTAACATCAGGACCCAGTAGGATGTCACAGCAATGAACCATCAGCTGTGTGTAGTACATAAGAGTTGAATGGACTCTGTCTCTCCTTCCTGGCCTTAAGCCGGACTCGACTTGAGACATCCCCACTAATCAACCCCATCTTTCTTTTGAGCATCAACAACCTAGCAATTGGGGTTCACCATACAGGCTTTCCCCAACGATTCCAGAAAAGAAAGCGTGGAGAGATCGCTTTCAGAAAGAACGATAGCTGAAGCAAACCTTGGACTAGCACTTTGTAGAGAAAGCACGATGCTTCAGACAGAAACAGAGAGCACTTGATGCAGATTTGGATCTTGCTAACATCCACAGATGTTTGGAAAGCCATGGATTTTTACATCCTGAATCTGGGCCAGGAACTAGAGAAATGGATATGCTTAGTGAAAAAATAAACGTGATGATAGACCCCCAAGGCTGCACGCCTTTACAGGCGGGTGATGAGCTAAACTTCAAAGCACTCTACAAATCAAGCCAAGCTGTCCAAATATCTGGGGCTAGTGTGTTAGCCAGTATTCAGAACATGTGAATGAAATTGAAAACATTTTTTAATTTTTCTGTTAAGAAACATACAACATTTATGTGAAATGTAGTTTTTTGGGCCAGAGTTGACTGGTTTTAATGATGGGTGTTTTTAGAGCAAGTACAAGTTTATTCTCAAGGATCTCAGTTTCCCAACCCACAATGAAGTCTAAATAAAGAGCTTTGGGAAGATCCTTTTTATAAGGCTTAGCTTCACTTTGACTCGCCCGGGTTTGGCAGTGGTAAACCCACAAGTATCTGAGCTGGACTTTCCTTATGACTTACCCACCTCCCCCAGAGATAGGTAAAGCACTTTGCAAAAAGGACCATTAGCTCTTTTGAATCGAGCTCCCCTGTATCACAGGGTGCCCAGGTGGCTTTTAAGTGTTGATGCAACATCTTTAAAAAACAGTTTTCTATTTCCAAGGATTAACTAAGGCACTTGGAAGGTAGCCGCTGTTAATCATTTTAATGTTTGATTTATCTTTTGCATAAGGCATATTCAGTCAGACCACCCACGATTCCCATTTTATAAGACTGTCCCCTCCCAACAAAAAAGAAAACTGATTCTAATATCTTTGAAATGAACATAAAATGGTTTAGATGACTGATTTGAAATTATCATTAAGCAATGAAAAAATACATATTGATTGTATGAGAGGTAAAATTCTGCTTTCTATATCCTTGTATTCTATACCTATAAAGGCCAAGACTTTGGCTAGGTATGGTGGCACATGTCTTTAATGTTGGAACTTGAGCAACTGAGGCTGGAACAACTTGAGTTTGAGGTCATTCTGGGATACATAGCTAGACCCTGTCCAAAGGAAGGGAAAAAAAGAAAAGAGAAAAAAGAAAAGAGAAAAAAAGAAATAATCCAACAGTTTCAAAACAGGATCACCCGCAAGCCCAAACAAAAGCAGGAGTGAGTGAGCTCTGTCCCTGGTTCCTTGGTGTCACCCGTCCTTGCTTGGAGGCTGTATGTGATTACATGACTGAAGCTCAGAGGAGACACCTGATATCTCGGCCAGTTCACTCCTTGTCCCCAAACCTCCCCCAGTTTCTGCTGTAAGTCCTTCTAGACTAGCAACTCACTGACATCCCATCCTTGGGGACCTGCTCCTGATGTATACAGAAGAGCTCCATCTTTTCTTGCTTTTAAGCTTAGTCTATAGTAGATATATCCTTTATACTCATCCTTTGTGGTCCAAGAATTTTACCCTTTAATTTATGAGACATGAACCTGAAAACCAATGGCTCAGGTGGCTTTGACAGCTATCAAGATTTTCAAGACCCTAGGCCCTCAAGCTGAACTCACCAAGAGCTGAGAAAGACTTCATCAAACTCAAAGGCACCTCCCAACTTCCAAGACTAAAAGCCTTCTTTTAATTAGCTTTTTAAAAGTTAGTATACAAAGTAGCAGGTGTCACAATGGCATTACTGTGCATGCTTTATACAAAGTAGCAGGTGTCACAATGGCATTACTGTGCATGCTTTGACTGCACATCCTCCCTCCTCCCCCCTTGGTCCTTCCCAGTCTCCTCCTCACCATCCTTGATTCCCTCTGCTGATCCCCCTCTTTTTCCTGATAGCCGCCATTTTTTCTTGTCTCATATTTTCTAGCAGTCTCTCGATTTTCATCCCCACCTTAAGACTTTCTTCTCTCTCCCATGGTTTTAGTGACCTATCCCCCACCACACACATACGAACATATATAAGACCCAAAACTTTGAAACTGCCCAGAAGGTGGCTGGGTGTGGTGGCACATGCTTATAATCTCAGCACTCTAAAGGCAGAGGCAGGTGGAACGCTGTGAGTTGGGGGATAGCCTGGTCTACAAAATGAGTTGATAGCCAGAGACATATAATGAGACTCTGTTTCAAAGAAAACGGCTATCTAAAAACAAACATACAAACAAACCAGAAAAGAAAAGAATCTACCTATAGAAATGCACTTCAAGGCATTGATCTGGGCAAATTTTTTCTGAAAAAGATTCCAGTGTCATAGGAAATAACTGAAGAATGAAAAAAAAATTGAACTACATGAAAGTAAAAGGCTGCTGTATAGCAAGGAAAACCATTAGAAGGGTGAGAAGCCTACGGAACGGAAGAAAACCTTGGCAAAGGATTTGACTGGATCACAGAGCATCTTATATTTTATTCCTGGATCGGGCACAGCTAAAATCACAGCTTGGAAGTGCTCAGTGATGCACATCAGTCCTTCGGCAGAAGATGCATGAATGTATGCTTAAGACTTTCTCTAAATTCATATTTGCTTTAAGTGGTCCTGAATCCAAGAATGTTTGTCCCTTTAAGTAGAGGAACAAAAACAAAGGTTTTTAAACATAGCACTCCTTTTGTATATAAACGTGTCCATACGTTATAGGAAACTTTGGGGATTCTCATAAGCCAAACAAATAACCTAGCATTTAAAAACAAGAATGGTCATTCCGTTTTATCCCACATTCGTTGTCTTATCATTTATGATGGCTGCACGGTATAAGAATTGAATTATTCCTGTCTTGTAGTGAGTTATTTGAATTCTTATATACAGTTGGGATATTAGTTCCTGATAAGGTTTTCAAGTACGTGATGTTATTTTGTAGGCTTTCTTTTCACTCTGTAAAGAGTTTTGCGTGGATGCCACCTTAGCGAGTGATGTCAGTTTAGCACTCCGTAAGGAGAACTGGCCTGGAACAAATTCACAAAACAGCATAGAATGAAAGCACTGGGTTATAGGGCCTCCAAATACCAAGGAGAGTTTCCCCTGCTTATTGGGGATGAGACCTATGTGATCTAGGGGTAAAGCATCCATGCATAATGCAAAGTAGAGTGAGTTTCCCTGAAGGGGAAGTGGAGGGGACCCGTGTCTCACAGGTTCCCAGGGAAAGTCAGTGCTGAGCCACACGGCAGGTGTTTCTGAAGGAGAAGCCTGCGGTTGGCTCACAGTGCTCCATGCTTGTGTTCAGGGTGACTAAATGCAGACACTGCTGGTGTTGTGGAATTCCCTTCTGTTTGAAAATCATGTAGATTGGAACTCAGATAACACACTCCCTTGGAAGCATCGTTGAGAAGCACCAAGACATACTGCTTCTGAGGAGGATCCGAGAAAATTGTAGGATAGCATCTATACCTTAAAAAAAAAATCACATTTCTTAAAAAGTTTAGAGGCATCTTATACAAAATATAGGGGTACCACAAAAGGAACTAGATTTAAACATGTTTATACTTTGTAGGTGATGGATGCAGACGGAGACAAATGGTTTTATTTTGACTTTATTTTCTGCAAATTTTTAAAATTACTATTATTTGCAGACTTCACTTTAAATAATGAAAAGGAGTTATAAGTGTAACAATATAACCTTTAAAACTGAGTAGCTTTGGTACCTCAGCCCTGGCTCTGTTTCAGCATCTGGACCTGTTAAGGAAGCTGCCCTGTAGGCTGTGTATAGCCCTGAGTTAGTAATGTAGCTATTTTGCATCTATTAACAGGGAAACAGCCACATACACAATGAATACCAGACGCCACATAGCAATTTCTTTAAAGATTTAAATATGAATGAAAGAAAAAATGAGGTAATGTGGCCTTAAAACGGTCTTCTACATTTTTTTCACAAATCACTTTTAAAAATATTTCCTCTCATATGAAACCATCTAATTTTCTGCATCTAAATATTTTGAAGTATTGTATAGAATAATAATACCAACTGGCAATTTACTAAAGGAACAGCCTGCAGGAAGCATCACAGTTTGACTTTTATTGCATTAAGAACCTCACTTTCCCATTGTCTGGCTCAGGTGAATCTCCATAAAGAACTTGGTTTATTGTTCCTTGTCTCCTTGTTATGAAGCTGTTTATTAATATGAGACCAATAAGACCCTTTAAATGGAATGTAATTCAATAGAATTAGTTAAAGACAAATTGAGCACATGTGGTTAACTTTGCTTTTGAAATTAGCCTATCAGGTGCTGATCTCTGTAATTAAAGAATCCTAATTCATAATGCTCTGAATCACTGAATTTGGCAGGCAAATGCCAGTAATCTTCATTTCACAACACAGTGCCTCAGACAGTAATAAGCCAGAGCGAAACACATGCAGGTTTAATCAGGAAGCAAAGCGTGTCGAGTACTTACTCTGAAATATTGGAGTCTGGCGCCTCAGGTGTGAACCTCGGAAAACTCCCTCAGGGGATGTTATAGTCTCTGATATGAACCTTTTTGCAGCTTCTACTGACACCTTTGAGAGAGGGGAAAAAAAAGTATCACCCAGATCAGGCCTCAGGGTTCAAAACAAAGCACCTTCAATATGACTTCAGGGAGCCAAGGACACAAACATACCTGTGTGTGCACCAGAGCAGACCAAGATATGAATGCAAGCACACATGCACATGCAAACACACACACACACACACACACACACACACACACACACACACACACACACACAGACACACACACACACAGACACACACACACACAGACACACACAGACACACACACACATGCACATGCAAACACACACACACACACACACAGACACACAGACACACTCACACATGCACATGCACACACATGCAGACATGGACACATATTTGTAATCAGCAAATGTAGACATGAAAACACATAAAAACAAGGTACCTTCGGGTTATTTTGGTCCAATTACCAAATGGAGGGGGAAGGAAAGAGGGGAGAGGACTTTTTTCTTTTAAGGACTGTTTAAAATTTTGACGTTAGTTCATGTGGTTCCAGCTGCTATTGTAGGCCAGATGTAAGCCGTCAAGGAGCCATTAGATAGATAACAAAGGTAAAGGCTAGAAGATCTTCAGTATGCTTTCTTACCACAGTTCCAGGATTTGGCACTTGAGTTCCATGACATTCAGACCATCCAGGGAGCTAGTAAGGAGAAAATGGGGAAAAATACATCTTGCGTAAATCGGCTTTACAAGTAAGTCGTATCTCCTAGTGGACTCAGCTGTCCATATCAGTTCCTCTCTATCACTGACGACTGCTAAGCCAGTCTCTGTGAACATGCTGCAGACACAAGCAAAAGTGCCTATTCATATTCCTGCTCACCAAGATCTAGGTGTGGGACCTCAAAGTTCCCTAGCTGACATCCTTTGAACCTCTCTCTCCCTTGTTATCTCTTCCTTGAGCCCATTTCCTAAGAACAGATGTCATTGCTGAGGTACACACCCTAGGCCTAAGAGGTGGCCAGGGGCTGCCTGTTGCAGTGACTATAGGTGAAACCTATAGGCCAAAGTCCCTGTAGGCCATGGTTATGTGCTCAATGCTTTTGAAGGGGCAGAAAAGGTCAAAACAGCGGGGTGGCGGATAAACCATGGGTGGGTAGAAATGGATTTGCTCACATTCTCCACGTTCCACATCTATCTGAGCAGGGACCAGTCAGCTTCCGACAGACAAGCTTAACTCGAACAAACCTGAGGCCTCAAGGTCTCAATAGAGCATCTTGCATAGATTTTTTTTTTTTCATTTTCTTTTCTACAGATGAAACCATTCCAATGGGGTTTGGCATCCAGGGCCAGTACAATTATAACCATTAAATAAAATATACATATTTAATCTGCTGAAGAAATACAGGGAAGATTTTCTCTTTTGGGATGTGTGTGTGTGTGTGTGTGTGTGTGTGTGTGTGTGTGTGTGTGTGTGTGTGTGTGTGTTTTGGTTAGGGTTTTACTGCTGTGGACAGACGCCATGACCAAGGCAACTCTTATAAGGACAACATTTAACTGGGGCTGGCTTACAGGTTCAGAGGTTCAATCCATTATCATCAAGGAGGGAGCATGGCAGCGTCAGGCAGACATGGTGCAGGAGGAGCTGAGAGTTCTACATCTTCATCTGAAGGCTACTAGCAGAATACTGACTTCTAGGCATCTAGGATGAGGGTCTTAAAGCCCGTGCCCCTAGTGACACATCTACTCCAACAAGGCCACACCTCCTAATAATGTCACTACCTGGACCAAGCATATTCAAACCACCACAATGTTTATGTGTAAAATACTTAAAAATAACAATACAAGAAAATAACCAAATAAGTAGTGGATGCTATCTTTCAGTTCAACAACAACTACAAGTGGCAATTCGTAGTGAAGAAATGAACTTAAAAGAATTTCTGCAAAGACAATATTCTGCTTTAGATGTGAACTAAAACTTCATTTGTCCAACAAAAATATCATGATTTGAACTTTGTAATTTATTAGTCAGTTTTAAATGTTAAACAAAATACAAAATACAAAGTACAATCACAACAAATAACATTGCCGAGTTAACTGAGATTTTGTTTCTTATTCTTTACATTGGTGATTTGTTATGGACTTTCTTGTGTCTCTATGTCCATAATATTTGGACCACATTTGGCTGTATCTGGAGATGGGCCTTTGTAAGTAAGGTTATAAAGGTTGAATTAGATCATGAAGTAGGTTTGAGTTCTTGTAATAGGACCAGAGCTTGTGCCCCTGGTCTCCATACACACAGAGAAAGATCACATAGTTGTAGAAAGAAGGACGCTAACCACACGCTGAAGAGAGAGACCCTGTTAGAAACCAAACTGCTGACACCTTAATCTTTTTTTTTTTTT
>CM052704.1:35140125-35162745 GCA_028551405.1 Uromys caudimaculatus
ACACACACACACACACACACACACACACACACACACACACACACACACACTTATGTATATATAACAGAGAGAGGTAGGAGGCCTTCGATGATGTGATGAGCCAGGTACCACCTACAGGTCTAGGACTACCTATGAGTAAAGTCAGTACTTGGTTTTCCACCATCAGCAGCCTCCAGTTGAGCAAACCTTGATGGCTGGATAGGGTTTCACTTTCAACCTCAGGCTGACAGAAATTGTCATGATTCACTCAAATTTCCTGTGAACAGCATTAACCTGGCTTCTCACACTCCAGGGAAGGCTGGACTGTGATGTACATGTCTCGGTTTCTGATTCTTCTGGCCCATTTGACATCACAGTCTGGATGGGCCATTGGTAAGGCAAATGGCATTTTATACATGAATATGGAGTCACCATGGCCAAAGCCAGAGTCACACCTGTGCACACACAAATTTTGAGTCAAGGACTCAGTGCTCAATTTAACCTCTGTGTGGTCCAAAATAGGTCATCATCCAGAGTTCTGGTAAAAATTTAAAAAGGAAATATAGTAAAAGCTGAGTCTTAAATTCTTGTTCAGAATTCCCGCTCAATTACATATTAGAGAAAAATTTCCAAATTGACCAGACCTTAATATATAAGAACTCTCAAGAATAAAGGAGCTGGCATCTTGATATGGCCCTGCAAGCATAAACAGCTGAGTTCAAATCCCAGAATTTACAGAAAAGTCAGGCTGCTCTGCAACTCCATCCCTGGGGAGATGGAGATGGTGGATCCCTGGAGCTTGTTGGCCAGACACCACATCCGGGAGTTCCAGGTTCAGTGAGAGGCCTGTCTAAAAATAAGATGGCAAACAACTGAAGATGATGTCTAATCTCAACCTCTGGCGTTCACAGGAACACACTCACCCCCCCCCCCACACACACACCCACACTCACAGCCCCACGCCTACCCCCTCCCCCATACACCTTTACAGATCCTTTCAGGTCTTCAACAGTGATAGCTTTTCCCAAACAGGTGACTCAGAGGGGATGATTTCAGGCTTGGAGTTCTGTTTGCTTCTAAAGAACAGAGACTCATTCCAACTAGCACACACTAAAAAATGAAATCTGTTGAAAGAATTTGAGATTATCTCTTGGAATTTGAGAGCCGGAAAAGGAGCCAAGGTATGGACAGACTTGGAATGAGGGATCAGCCTAAGGACTGGCACCAGCAGACACCTCCTGCAGCCTTTGATTTTGTCATCTTTGCAGTTTGTCCCTGATTCTCCAGGACTTTGACAGCGGCAAGCTGCCTAAACTTTATTCTGTGCCACTTAGGTCTCAAGCTCCCAAGTGGTTTCCTCTGAAAGAGAAAAGTACTAATAAATCAACTCAGTTTGAGGTTGGCTCCCCTTGTCTCCCTCAGTTAAGCTAACTAATGATACATTGAATGGCCAGTTTGCTGGGGGCCAGTCGTGAGGGCTGAGAGCATTAGAGGCAGTTTCCTGCAAGGTATTTTATGTAAGATGGGCACATCTGAAGCAGCCTGCAACAACTGCCCAGATGTGAAAGAGTTTACATGATGCATAGGTACTGTAGACTTTTTTTCTCTCCACATTTTAAATTTAGTCGAAAGAGCAAAAGTGTTTCACAGATGAGAAATGAAGGCAAAGAGTTGTCAATAAGTTGACTAAAGCTATTTGAAGCCAGAGCTGCTGGCTCCCAACTCAGGCTTTGAGACATCAAATGCTCCTTTCACTCCAAGCGTTGACTGACTGTGGATGCTCTGTAGTCTTCAGAAAGGGGCAATGAAAATTGCCAGATGATCTACAGTGAAAGCAGGCAGAAAATCTAGTTGATTTGTGGCTCACTCCATACCATCTCACAAGACACCATTTCTCCTCCAAAGTGCAGACAGGTCTGTCAGGGAGGGGCCTGGTCCCTTGAGGACTTTTTGCTCCAGATCAAATAGTGGTGGCTCAGCTCAGTCTGGGTGAGCCTGGCACTTTTTCACCAATAAAAAGGACTTTTAAAAATTAATGTTGAAATATTCTTCCATCATCCTGAAAGTATGCACTTTGCTCATCTGAAAAATACAACCATCTTGCCAGTTTCTGGTTGAAATTTGTATGTGCTGCCTAGAATAACATTGAATCAGTATTTCTTTCAACATGAAGCTTTGGTAATGCTGCCCATTTTACTTTTGCTTGTCTGTGTTCTCCTGACAGTCTTCTACACGTAGGCACACACACATACATATTGCATACCTTTGTTTACCGCATGCACAGATCAAGCACGCTTATGCACCGCATGTCACAAAATACGAGAATTTTTTAAAGGGAGGTGTTTTGTGCTGAGCAACACCCTGGAGCTTAACTTCTTTACACCAAGGGCTAACAAATCGAGGATTGCTTTTTGCGGGCCTTGTTTCTCTCCTGTAGGGAGAGTCTTGGTTATTGCATGGCTAAAGCTCCCACTGGTGGGTTCCTGCATCACCCTAATGATGTAGGTGACGCTAGGCAGCATGGTAGGTTGGATCCAGTCTGTGAGTTTGCAGTGTACCTTTCAAAGTTAGCTATACTGGAGTTTAAGCACAGCAGTCTGCTGAGTGGATGCTGCTACACCATCGTCTCCCCGGCATACATAGGAATAAAGCCAGGACTTTGAGAGGCAAAGTTACCTTCTTAGTCCAAAGATTTCTCTAACCTTTACTTGTCACAGCTGGGCTTAATTCCTCTGCCCCATTACCTCTAAGGTTCCCACAGTCAACCTCATTTACATACAACATATCCCACTTGAGAGGGCAAAAGTCTACCTGGGACATAGATAATAACAATCCAACAAAAGCCACAGTTAAGATTTCTGAATGTTTTCTCAGGACTGGTGAGTACACGGCCGGTACAGTTAGTACTGTATCACCTTCACACAGTTCTCCTTGTAAGACATGAAGTTAGCTTTACACACGCTAAAGAATGACGCGAGACTCCTAAATTAGAGCAAGGAGTTTTATTATTCCCAACAACAATGGAAGTAATAAGTTCAGTCTTTCTTGCTGGTTTCCGAAGCTCCAGTCCCCACATGGATATACAAAGAGGCCCAGGAGATACCTGTATACATGAGCTTAGTTTCCAGGCAAGATGGATACCCTGCCTGACTCCAGTTCCCTACTTCATAGTCAATAAAATGAGTTTTGGACGTTAGCAACATTTTTTTAGGTGTTCTGTTTCAAGGATATTAGAATGTGCGGCGAATTAAGGATTTCTCTGCAAGGCGAATTAAGGATCCGTCTGCAGGGACTGGCCTGCATTCTCAGCTTCAGCTCTGACCTCCTTCCTGGCCTGAGACCACAGAGCGGCTACCATAACAGGTTCAGTAAAACGCCTGGGAGGGGCAGTGGGAGAGGGTGGCAGCCTTGGATTAGCAAGCAACTGCTAGATCTAGGATGGACACAACTTCTCTCTCCTGGTGGAATGTTTTTTGCTTTTTCCATCTCTGGCCAAACCAGGTGGGCCTTCCCACGGTGTGAGTCCCAGAGGAATGGATGCAAGTGAATATTATCGTTCTTAGATTCAGATGAGAAAAGCTGAAAGGTCAGGGCCTGGAGCCGTGGACTTTTGGGTTGAAAATGATTTTCAACTTCATTTTACCCAGTTGCCTTATTCTCTAGAAACGTGAAAGAATATAAGAGAGAAGGAAAAAATCTTGACTTGCAAATCTGCTGTATTTTATGAGCCTGAATACAACCAAGACAAATTTGGAGACACAGGCCACCTTGGCAATCAGCTTTTAAAGAGCAATGATTGATACTGATAAAATTACAGAATAAAGGTTTCATTTGATCTTCAAATAGCAACAATCCATCCTGTAGCTCTAAAGCCATCCTTTGGGTCATTTATTCTATTAGGAATCTTACAGAATTTTCATCACCAAACTTTATATGAATTACTAGAAGGTGTGCGTAAAATAAAGACTGCAGATATATTCTCAATCGTGAAGATTTTTGTCCAAACTTTTACCAAGTCAGTAGATTGCATTCACGTTGATATTTTTCCTCTATTCCTTTCTGTTATGTTTAAAGCGTCTATAAACCACATGATCAATCAGTCCCAACCTTTATATGAGGAGCTGCACATACAAAGATTCTGATTTAAACAGATGTTTGCCAATGATGGTTTAAAATGAGAATTATGAACGAACATTAATTTCATCTGAAACATAATAGCCTTCCAGAACTATTCAAACCTAAGGAATTAAAAAGAAACATCTTGCTAAGTTAGTCACAGAGGACACTTATCTCATTATGTGTGGGGGGTGGGGTGGGGTGCATGTGCTTGCGTGTGCTAGACTGGTGCACATACATCCCTACTGTGCAGACCACTAACACTCTGGCCCAGTTTTCAAACACACGATACTTTAAACTTCTGTTGTATGAAATATTTTAAAGGAGGGATTTAGAAGAATTCCCTGGGTAAAAACATCGACTGCCATTTGCAAAGCTTTCAGCTGAATAGTTGGGTCTGGGGAAGCTTGAGGCTTTGAGCAGCTCCCATCTAGACATCCCCTGGGGTGAACAGCAGGGCTCTGTGAGTTCCAAGGCCCTTGAGAGGCTGGCATCCCCAAGCTGTTCTCTATGGCTTTTCCAGTATTCATTCTGCTCCAGCCCTCATGGAGGGCTTTTCTTCCTTGAAGACAGGTCTTAGGGTTTTACTGCTGTGAACAGACACCATGACTAAGACAACTCCTATAAGGGCAACATTTAACTGGGGCTGGCTTACAAGTTCAGAGGTTCTGTCCATTATCATCAAGGCGGGAGCGTGGCAGCCTCCAGGCAGGTATGGTGCAGGAGGAGCTGAGAGTTC
Organism: Uromys caudimaculatus; assembly: GCA_028551405.1. NCBI lineage: Eukaryota > Metazoa > Chordata > Mammalia > Rodentia > Muridae > Uromys > Uromys caudimaculatus. The sequence continues at coordinate 35,144,960 of CM052704.1, forward strand.
TACATCTTGTTCCGAAGGCAAAGAAGAAGACTGGCTTCCAGGCAGCTAGGATAAGGTTATTAAAGCCCATGCCCACAGTGACACACTCCAACAAGCCCACACTTACTCTGACAAGGCCACACCTGCTAATAGTGCTACTCCCTGCACCAAGCCTACACAAATCATCGCGAAACACTAGCCTCATTCCTTTTGTTCTGAGCTTTTGTGTTCACCCTTTCCTGTAAGGAGTGCTTTCCTTCCAGACCTCGTAGGGCCTATTCCATCACTTTTGTGGGCTTGATTCAGGTGTCACTACTTACGTATTTCGTTCTCCACGATACTTAACATTTGCTAACTTGTCTAATATTCTACTTATTTATTTTGCATATCATCTATCATTTCCTTGCAAAAAGGCAAGCAGCTTGAAGTCAGGAAGTTTTGCTTATGTCCTGCAAAGCTTAAAATGGCTTCAGACACGTAAGAGGAGACCAGATATATTAATAGAATATGAAAACAAAGCCCGAGGATTAGCTCTACAATGGCATCAAAATGCATGATGCTGTCTACAGGGCGGACACGCCTTCTGAAGGGCGTAAGGATTCTAGTCGTCCGGTCGCAGCAGTTAAGATGCCCTTACTGTGAGGAGATGTTCCCAAAGAAGGAAAGCAAGTGGAGCTTCTGCCCTTGAGAGATAACAAGCCAACTGGAGAGACTAAACATACACTGTGTGGAAAATAACAGTCTAGATCCACAGAGCATTATAGCGGCAGGGGGAAGCTCCCGTGGCTTTAGCACAGGAGAAGCTGTCAAACAGAAGCAACTCTGTATGAACCTGCACACTACCCAGCGTTGAAGGGGACTCTCATACATGTAATGTGTACACTTGGAAACTCTTTGTCACATAGATATGGTGAAAGTATGGTCTGCAAGGCCCACACATAAAATAAAATCTCTGGGCAAACGCATTGTTTCCTGAATAAACACAATTCTTCTGAGTGACAACAGTAACCACTCAACCCACGGAGAGAAAATTTAAGCTTCGTAAGAACATTCTGAACAAATCTCTGAACTGGGGTCTAGTGCCATCTGATGAAAGCCAACTATATCTTGTAGAGGTGGTAAGTGTCAGAAGAAAGTACAGTTAACTGGGAAAGAACCTGTGACATGTTCTCTGCTCCTCCTCCAGCACTACCCCTTTCTTTTCTTGTTACGCCCCCCCCCCCCTTAAAACTCTCCCTCACATTTCTCAGATGGGCAAGTAATTCCTGCCACCCTCAGAGGAGAGCTGTCAGGGTGGTTATCAATCAAAGAAACTGGGAAGGAACGAGTGTGTGTGTGTGTGTGTGTTCATTCCTAGTCTGGTGCTCACTCACTGTGTGATCTCAGCCCCAAGAGCTTCAAGTTCTCTGGAAGAAAAGCATCACACAACACAGAGGCTTATTATGGTAGCATGGGCTGCTGTTTTATTTGTCTAAAAATAATCCCCACTTTACTTCTGTTGTCGAAGCTACTGCCTCCCCCCGCCCCCTTCCTCTTCCCTCCTCTTTCTCTGTTTCTATTTTTTCTTCCTCCCACTCATTAAACCTTCCAATAAAACAAGAAAGAAGCTCATGGAGGTGGGATAAATTTAAGTTCCAAAATAGAAAGACATGACTACGTAAACCTGCCTCTGATTAAGAGACTAGCAGGTTTAGATAGTAAAGTAATATGCAAATATTGGAAGGATATTCCAGTATGTTTTTCATTTCCCAAGGAGGCATTGTGTGCATTGACATGGCTATTTTAGAAGACTCTTCCTGAGGTCAAACTGCATTGGACCTGGCACACAGTGAACTTGGCCCCACAACGAAACTGTTCCATGATGCTCATTTTTTTTTTTTTTTTTTTTCATTTTGAAGTTCAGGGGTGAAAACAGATCCACAGGAAAAAGAAAACTCAGAATGAGCTCACTGTCATGGATATGTTACAGCAGATATACCCATGAATATATGTGTATATATGTGAGTATACACGCATTCTTATTCATAAATTACATATTGTTTGAAACAGCGTATACATTGAAATGTGTGCAATGGAATATTTAAAGGATGAATTAGGGTTAAAATTAATGTCCCTTTAAGTATGTTGCTAATTGCCAGAGCTCCAAGATTCACAGCGTGACATAAGCATCAGTTGAGGGTCACCTTTGATGCCAATGAATCCCCGTACCAAAGATGTTTCTTTATAACATCAAAGTTTTCTGCTAATTCTTCTCAGGTGAGATTAGACCTCTGAGGTCTTAGGTTCGGTAGCATGCTGTCAAAGAGTCACCACCGGAAGGTCCACTTTGTGCCACTTCTCCCTGTTGTGCCCTCGCTTTCTGCAATGCATTGTGGGCTTAACTGTGGCTTACGGCATTTTCTTTGCAGGATTAGTTTTAAGTGTTTTGTGATGGTTGGTTAATTAAAACTGTATCATATAATCCTCGTGTCCTTTCACAAAGCCACTTGTAAATGTTGCAGACTGTACTTGCTGAAAACCACCGAGTCAAGAGGACCCTTGACTCTAGGCGGAAGTGATCCTCTCCTTTTATGTAACTTCTGACACGTGGACTCATCGGCTGTAATACTGTGCAAGTTTGTTACGGGAGACCTGTACTTACCACCAGGAAGACTTTCAAATGTAACGTGATCTTGTTTTTGAAAGCATTGATTACTGATTGCTATCAGTGTTCATTTTCAGACGCCTGCCTTCAGGGAGTAGACGCGTCCAAATAAGACCGGCCCATCTTGCCCACTGAGGCGACAATAGTCAAAGGTCAGATTTTACTTTCATTGTGTTTGTTCTCGTTTCTGCCACCTGTCAACATCGATCTTTCGCCAGTGGCTTCTCATTTTTAGAGAGATGGAATAGAATACTTCTTTGATGCATTGCGTAAGAAGTGAAATAATGGTGTGACATCAGCAAAACAGCCAACAAACTACAAGTAAGCAGATGAGATTAAAGTGCATTATTATTCTAGCTGAAAGAAATCACCCATGAAAGAGCACACACGCTAAGTTCTAGTTCTGTGAAGCCCTGGAAAAGGCTATGGTGACAGAGTCAGGGTAGAGGCTGCCCTTTCAGGTGTGAGGAGACAGGACTGACTGGGAAGGCCACCTTGGGAACTCTTAAGAAGGAGAAGAACATTCTATTTCTTGACAAGGATACGGATTATGTGGGGGTATGCACTGCCAGAACTCATTGATATTATAGAGTTAAGATCTATAGATTTTTATTGTATGGAATACAAGAGTTAAGTATACGGCACTATACCACAATAAAATTGTAAAAGCTTCATAAATTGTAATGATGAATTTATAAAGTGTCTTATGACACCTTATAAAGTAATTTAATTGCAATAAAGTTAGGAAGTGGATGGCAGAACGTGAATATTAGCACAGGAGAGCATTTATTATAACAGGTGTTAGCCCACTGTATACTGACTATGTGCTATATGACTGCACTATTGCTAACCCACAAGGAAAGAAAACACTTAGGCAGTCAAAAATCTGAGTAATTTCTCCTGATACAAGTATGTAACAGATGAAAGGGATGAATTTGAAATTCGGATCTCCCTGACCATGGAGCCCAGCCTTCAACCACTAGGGCAAATTTCTTCTTAAAGAATAATGTGAGTATTCCTGTCTGTCCAAGGCTACGATGTCCTGACAAATGTTTATCTCATGTGTACTCTACTCGATCCCACAGAGCACACTGGGACCTGTTATTAGCTGCATAGGACTATTATTCCTGTCTTCCTTTTTTTTTTTTTTTTTTTTGGTTTTTCGAGACAGGGTTTCTCTGTGTAGCCCTGGCTGTCCTGGAACTCACTCTGTAGACCAGGCTGGCCTTGAACTCAGAAATCCACCTGCTTCTGCCTCCCAAGTGCTGGGATTAAAGGTGTGCACCACCACTGCCTGGCACTCTTGTCTTCCTTATATATGAGTACTTTGAGGCTCAGAGAGGTTGAGCATCTACCTCTAGGTCACACATGACATGTCAGTGTATGGTTACAATTAAGAGCAGGGAAATCCAAGGTTTGTTATTTCTACAGCTGGTGATTTTGATGGTAGATAGGTTTTTAAAATCACACATTTCTAGATGCTGTATTTAGTCGTTTTAAAAAAATCATATCCCAGAGTAATGTGTAAAATTAAGACCAATGGTAATGCTAAAAAAAAAAAATCACATCTGTCTCAACATTTTCCTGCTCCCCCAATGAGACCCCTCACTACCCACACTTCAAATTCCATGTAATTGTCTTATTTTTAAAACCCGAACCGAGAGGGGACCTCTTGTGGTGATCAGCAGACAGACAGGAGTCGCCACCTGTAGACCTTGGTTTCCTTCTTGCATCTGCTGCTGTCAGGCTGCAACCTTGGATACAAAGTAAGGGACACCTGGGGCTCTTTAGCATTTGTAACTTTAGAGCTGACCTACTTTTCTAGCCACTCTGTAACCTGAGATCAGTTCCATACAGTTCAGTTCTGTGATTCTCTTAAGCACCTGGGAAGATCTGGCACTGCCATGTGATTTGTAACACTTCATTGGAACGCTGAAGGTAACTATACAAAATAGCTTATTATACAGTGATATTTTCCAAGGAACCTAGAGATTTCACTCAATTATATGCAAAGTGATTTGCCAAGGAAATTCAGGTCTTTGTTTTGTCGAGAAAAATGAATTGAAAGCAACTTTGTACCCAGCTATGCAAAATCTACAGCACCACCTATGTGCAGATGTGTTCAAAGGATGCTCTGTGCCTTCCAAGAGATGCCACAAGACTGATTGTCCATGGCCCGCAGTGTTCATACGTAACACCCATTATGTCCTGAGGGAGCCATGAGGCTGGAAGCCAGTGCTTATGGTACAGCTTCGTCTCACTCAGCAGAGTGAGCATTGTGCCATTACAAAGGTCATTCTTTGAAAATGCCTCAGAAATAAACATGGCTGTATTCGGAGTGGAAGGCCAAAGGTGGTCTGTGAGGGTGACATTAAGAGGGAACAAGAAAAATCAGTTAATTTGTCAACTGGGAGAACAAACACAGATGTGGGGGGGGGGGTACAGAAGGGGGAGTTCAGGTCGTGGTGGAGATGGAGGAGTGAGGAGTTCCAGAAACTAGCTTAGCAGCTGCTGCCTACTCCTACCCTCTAAAAGGACGAGTCGTTCTCGTCTCTAAAATTTCATATAAACAGAGCATGTAGCATGCAGCGTCTTGTATATAGTTATGTAAGCTCGTATGATTCTTTTGAGATTCATGTTCACTGTCTGCAATATTTTTAGGTTTTAAAATAGCATTGGCTCTGGTATCCAAAGTTAATTGTATGACTTCTTTCCTACCAACAGTTTTGAAGTGCCATTGAGATCATCAAGTCCCCTGCTGTGTAACAGTTTCTTCAGAGACTGAAGCATCCTTTCTGCAGGAAGCTCCTTAAGCAGGAAGGTAAACAACCCAAAATCGCTTCAAGAAGTCCCTGAAACGGACAAGACTCACCATTGCTCCTCCCTCCAAGAGTAAGCAATAAAAGCGGAGGCTCACCCTCAGACAAGCATAGCTGCAAAGAAGACTCTGACATTGGGCCAGCTGCTTGGAAGAAGCAGAAACCAACAAGTAGCCTACAAGAGGATTAGGCCAACGAAGGCACCAGGGACCTACATGTGAGCGTGTCCCACTTAAACAGCCTCCACTGATCACTCCCTGCTAGGAGGGGGTGCAAAAAGATCAGCACAGGGCAATGATGGGTGTGTGAGAAAACGTCCTTCGAGGCTGCTACATGCATGTCTACTCACTCCAGATAGACAGTCCATGGATACCACCAAAGTCCAGTCTGGTGAGCCAGGAGTTTTATTGGGTTTATTTATAGAAATATAGGTGAGGGATTCCTTACAGGAGAAATGACTCAGAGACAGCTGTATCACCAAAGTCCACTTTAGCATGCGTGACAGCTCACAAGCCAGGAACCCGGAGCACACTGCACAGCCTGCAGGCAGCTCACACCACATTGTCCCGGTTTCCTGCCAAGCCAGAGTTCAAGCTCTCAGGATCCCTGTCCATCACGGAGTCATGTGCTTTGATTTATAGTTAAACAGAGGGTGACCCAGACCCCAGCTCAGGGACAGCCATTCATTGGAAGCCATTCATTGGAGCTGGGGAGCAGAGTCTCTGATGGCAGTGAGTATAGAGGTTGTAGAAATGACTGCTGGGAGACTGTGTCAGAGAACAGCTTGTTTATTGAAATGGGGGGGGCTAGATTATATAGCATGAGTTGAGGGAGAGGAAAAAGGACAAGAGGGGACGTGTTGCAGTGCAGGCGGGTACCTTCCAGACTGTCAGTCACATGGTTTGTGAGAAGCCAGTTCTCTGGTAGGGGAAACAGAGTTGAGTAGATCCCAGCCTGATTCCGGTGGGGAGTGGCCCCGCTCCCTCTGTGCTCCTTGAGAGCTGTCCAGGGTATAAGCATCTGTCTATCTAAATCTTGTTATTATTTGGACCTCAGAAGGTATTATCAGACCCAGTACCAAACTGGGTGTCATTCAGCTCATAAAATTGTCTTCTGCAAAGTTAGTAAACGAGTTCTAAGACTTATTAGCACCCAAACCTGCTGGTGTAAGTGTGCAGCTTGCTCTGACCCAGTTCCAGGTTGTCTCCAGCTCAGACTCATTGATGTCACCACTGGTACAAGTGACGGGGTCCTTACCAGAGTCTACCTGGTCCCACAAACAAAAGAAGGGACATGACCGCCAGCAGAGCTTATACGCCTTACCAGCCTCATCCACCCCCCCAGTTCCCACATTTTCCTTCCCAGTGAACATGTCAGCAACCACACAGACTATGGAGAGCAGCACTGAGAGCCACTTGGTGCCAAATTTCTCTACTTTAGCTTTCAACCTTTAAAGAAGAAACATTGTTGAATGCAAATTTGACTGCGAGGATTATACAGAGAGAAACAGTATCCCTGTCATGTGAAGTTTAGAAGAGACTTAGATATAAATTCCAGGGCATACATGTCAACACATTCCCAAATCCTTATTCAGGGCCTTTAAAATAAAGTCTACACAGCATGCTCACGATGAAGCGTTTATCTATTTGACATAGATCCCCAACAAGTCCCTCCCACACTTGGTAAAACCACTATGCTAGGATTATAGGAAAAGGTCTACAAGATCCTGTACCAAAGAAGCATCTTTCTCCTCAGATTTCTCCACAGCGAAGTTACAAAGCCATTACTTGGACCAAGTAGTGCGGAGGACGGCCTGCATTTGTTTCAAGCTAGGACCGAGTATCTGCACTAGTTTCATATTTGGAAACATAGGCTTTACATGACTAAGCTAATTAACATATTTAATTCTCACCCACCACATTTAAAGCAACCCACAAAGTCACCCATGATTTTTAGCTGTAAAGGATTTCATAAACAATGCTACAAAAGTGTTGTCTGAGGTATATGATCAGCCTGGCATCACAAACCCAGAGCATCTCAAAAGTGACTCACTTTAAAGGCTCGGGGTGAGTGCTCAGTGGACAAAGCACTTCCTGGGTAAGCACAAGCGATTGAGTTCAAATCCCCAGACCCCATGTAAAGCTGGGCATAGAGGTATGTTTCTGTAATACCACTGGGGCTTGGGGATAAGGGAACTAGAAACAGAAGAATCTCTGGAACTTTACAGACCAACCAGCCTGGAGTCTGGAGTCTGGAGTACCACTGGTGAGGCGAATGCCAGGGACCTTAAGGGGGCCCTGGTAGATGGTAAGGGCTGGTGCCTCAACAAGGTGAAGGGTGATAATTGACACTCTAGGTTCTCTGCTGACCCCTGTGCTTGCACCAGGGCACACACATGTGCACCACCCCACCCCCACGCCCACCCCTTGCTGCTCACCTACAAAGTTTTTAAAATTCATTCATTTGGGGAAGAAAATGTACATAATTTATGTGAAACTCTGGTTTAGATGATAGTTAGCAACAAATACCTATTAAGTTCCATTTGTATTTGAAATATCATTGCTATAGCCACACAATGAGAAAAATTATATAAGAAATTTAATTACATCATTCCCTCCTTAAGATAAAGAAGCCCAATGTACAATTCCCATTAAAGGTTTGGTGTTTTGGTTTTTTTGCCAACTTCCAAATACACTTTTATTGCAAAATCTATTAAACCTGACCTGCTGTTCCCTTTAGGAGGTGCTGATTTGGGTTCATGTGTACACATTTTTCAAAGAGTTACATAGTAGCAGATTTTCAGTATCTTTTTAAAATTGTCTTCTTAGGAGAAGATGTCCATCTCCTGCCCCTCCCTGCTTCTCCCGGATCATGAGGCTTTTTTCCCCTGTGACTTTTCTCAATGCATTACCTGTCACTCGTCCTCTGACCCCACTTGCCCTCCCAACCACCAATGTCTTAGCTTTGGATTTTCCCAGTTCCAAACCCTTGCTTTCTACAGTAAAATCAAACTACAGCAACAGGAGGAAGTTTGGGTGCTGGGATCTATTTATGACTTATAAGTTCTGCACCATACCTGCCTAGTTATGTACTCTGAAAGCCATATTCATATCTGATCCATCTTTACATTCTTGTATGAAAGTATAGAACCTGGCTTAGTTCATGGCTCAAGGTATTTGAGTCATTTTCTTGGAAAAAAAAAAAAAAAACCGAAACAATTTTCCTTTTGCATTTCCGGGATTTTTTCTTTCAGTTGAATCCAAGATACCACTTCATTGCTACTGAGATGGGAATTCAAAGAGAGAAAAAGTCAATGTTAATAAGTTATATTCAGTCATTTGCTTAGGTATTTTGCATCAACTTCGAAGCGAGGCAAAACAAAAGGGTTTTATATGGAGTTTCACTGTGCCTGTTAGAGAAATTCCCAAGGCAGCTAATGGGACCATCTTAGCCAGGTTTTCTATTGCTGTGATGAAGCACCTTGACCAGTTGGGGAGAAAAGGGTTTATTGAGCTTATACTTCCATCATCTATTCATCATCGAAGGATAATAGGGCAGGAACTTAAATGGGAAGGAACCTGGAGGCAGGATCTGATGCAGAGGTCATGGAAGAATGCTGCTTACTCGCTTGCTCTACATGGCTTGCTCAGTCTGCTTTGTTATAGAACCCAGGGCCACCAGCCCAGGGATGTCCCCACCTACAAGTGGCTGGGCCCTCTCTCATCAATCACTAATTAAGAAAATGCCCTATAGGCTTGTATACAGCTGGATCTTATGGAGGCATCTTTTCATTTGAAGTTCCCTTCTTTCAGATGACTCCAGCTTGTGTCAAATTGACATAAAACTAGCCAGTATGGGTGTTGACCTAAGAGATCGCCATTAGATTTGTGAGAGTGGTCACCAAGAGTCCCATTACCCTCCCACTGTAGAGAAAGCCATTCATCCAGGAGTCAGTCACAGGCACACTTCAGAGGAAGCTAACATGAGTCAAGACAAAAGGAAGGCTTATATGTTGGATGGCATGCACAGAAAGAAATAGCTACAAATCCTTAAAGATTTAATAAATGATATAGTTGGCCATCTAACAAATTATATTTTATTTCCTTAATTTTGTGGGGTATTTCCTTGAATGTAATAAAAATTTCTGCAACTGTTCAAGATAGTGGGAGTTACAAACCAAGACCGTCTCTCCTTGTCTTTACACAGATGACATAAGATACAACCTGACCTAGCTATAGTAACAGGACAGATACAGTATAGACGATGCCCTGGACCCTGATCAGCAGAGCCAGGAAGAACAATTGGTGGGCAATCTGTGAACTATTTAATATTCTCACATGTGTTGATTACACCAGCAAAATACCTGCAGTGATGGCTAACTTATATCACCTACGAGGAATCATTTGTAGATATGTATATCTGTGAAAGAGGTTAGCCTTTCAGGATGAGCTTAGCCGTTGAATCAGTGAAGATGACCCCCTCCCCGTATGAGTGGGCATCACCTCTCTATCCTTTTTGACTGGGGTATTCCTCTTCAGCTGCTTGCAAGCATCACAGCTCTTCATTCTAGGGCTTTTAGATTGACATTTGCCACAACCTATCATTCCCGACAGCCTTTTCCTGGTCCTTAGATCCAGACTATTGCTAAAGGACCTCAGCAGTGCTATTTCTGCAGCCTGTACACAGCACACACTGCCCTATTCAAATCATGCCATCCATCTACTCCTCTCATAGGCCTGTGTATATCGTGGAGGTTCCTTCTCTCCAGAGCCTTGAATGTCAAGACTCTGCAGGTCGTGAACTGCCAGAAAAGTAGAGAAAGGAAAAATCTCTAAGCTTTTTTTTTTTTTTTTTTTTTTTGAAATTCACTTTGCATGTACTTCTCTGGTGAATTCTTATATTCTGGAACATTGGTATATTAATAGCCCATATGACTTTAAAAGTTCACTCTGTATGAAATTTTCAAAGAATGAATAAGAAAAAATGGAAAAGTTTTTCAGTTAGTGATCCATTTGGGGCAATAAGAGTCATCCTTAGACGCTACACTAGAGAGGGCCTGCAGTAAGTGAGTTTATAACACAAATGTACCGTCCAAGGTTTTATTTTCTACAATCCAGTAATGATTTTCCCTGGGCTGTGCCCCTGTGAGTAGGGGAGAAAATGGGCCCAGGGTGAGGGAAGGCATGAGCAGAGCTTAGTAACCAGGGTGAACAGGACAGGCTGCAGGGTAGAAGGTGGCAGAAAAGAAGAGACTTGCCCAGGCTGACCTGCACCTTCTGAAAGAGCTGTGCATTCCTTAGCATCGCCATTGCTGGCCACAAAGCAGTGTGCACAGTCATCCGGGCCAGCGTGTACATCCTGTCTAAGGCTGTGCTTCTCAGAAGGTGTCTGGGTTGCTGAGTGACACATGACTGTAGACCTGATCTAAATTTCTTTAAATCTCTTTGCAAGAGATGTCAGATAGAACACACACACACACACACACACACACACACACACACACACACACACACACACACACTGACCTTCAGTTCACCCACCCACCCCTTCCCCTGCACATCACGCACCCTTCCCTGAGGAGTCTGCCGACGCATTTTAGCCCAGAACAAGAAAAACGGGCCTCAGAGGTAATTTTAGGATACCATCTCTCAGAAGGCACAAAGCTACTTAAAATTTCTATAAAAGAACAAAATCTAAGTGACGTTGGTTTTTAGTCCATTAGGCTTCTACTGTAAGGACTATATCTGACAGGCTAACCCATGAGGAGTAGGTGAGAGGGCAGCAAGAAGGTCCCCTCTGACTCACCCATTTTGCAGGCATGCCCATCTTTGGCTCTAACACCCTGAGGGGCGCAATGGAGACATCACTAAGCAGCATGATTTCTGTGTCACTGCGGTAGTCAGTGCAGCGTCTGTAGCAAACAGACCTAGGAATGCCACACACCCCAGATAGTAGTAAGAAATAAACTGAATGCTGTATAGGAAAATGCTTCTTATTATAAAGTGCTGTGCAAATGCTTATTAGAAGTATTACCTTCTATAGCAAGAAATTACAGGTTTGTTGTAATTTGGTCTTTAAGTACTAAAATGATGTAGCTATGAAAACATTATGAAATTCTAGGCTTTGTTGTGATTTCTTAGCCTGTTACTTATATTTCCTTTGTGTTTCTTCCCCCCGCCCCCCCAGTTTTGTAGGAACTCGCTGATCAAACAGCCACGCTCTTGGCAGGGGATACTTTATTTTTCTAAGAACTAGAATCTATGATACCTTAAGATCTCCTTCTAAAATGACTTGATGCTATGATTATGTTGTTTTTGAAACATTTCCCGTAGCAAGGACTCACATCTACTGCTGCTTTGAAACTGTATATGTGATCAAAAAATATTTTGGGGAACAACTGAGCAGTGAGCATATCTTTGAAATAGGGCTGGTATCTGAGTTAGTGTCCTGATACCCAAGCGAAGCTTGGCCTGTGGGAACTGGGAACTCACTCTTCCAGCCATTGCACTGTTATGGTACACAATGAGCAAGATGACCCTGAACATTCATGAGCTCTTCTTGGAGGCGTCTCTGTGGACCACTGCCTTGTTTTTCTATCTGAAGTGTCTGAGGTTTTTTTCTTTTGTTCTATATAAAACATGAGATTTCCAAAGAGTCAACCTCCAAGGCTTTCTTCAAATCTGATTTCACGCTCTGTACATCTTTTTGTCAACAGCATCTTGTGTCCTCTGAGGTGAGCATTAAAACATGGCAGTTGTCTTTAAGAGTTTTGTCTAGCTGCAGAAATCCAGCTTACACACTAAGAGAGCCACAAGATGTTCCTAGGTCTGCATAGCTATGTATTTAAATTGTCTACGGCTGCTACACACTGAGTATGGTCATGTCATGCCACGCTCTGTTACATTAACAAACAGACCTTCGAATCTCAGAGGTTAGCAGAACAAACACCTGTCTATCAGGACAATGAATACTGTAGCCATTGTCTGGGCTTTACTTTACATAATACCTTGGGGGTTTAGGCTCCTCCTGTCTTGTGATGCCACCTCTAACCATGGGCTTCTTCTGAGACAAGAAGAGAGGGGGTGAAGGTGTCCCCAGCTCTGAAATGCCTCAACATGGAAGCCATGGGTGTTATAGAAATCATTTCCTCAAGGCATTGGTCAAAATGAACCAAGTGGTCTTAGCCAATTGCTGGTCAGCTGGCAAATGAGAAGGACCTAGAGAGTGGAGCCATCATTGCTTGTAGATGCCTCTGCTTCCTCTGAAGTCCTAGTTCAAATGTTGGACTCAGATCCCACTCTGGCTTCCCAAAGAGAAAACAAGAGACCGCTGCCGCCTTTTTTTCCCTCCTGGTTCCTTATACTCAACATGGGTGTCCTGAAGATGGGGCTTACTGCGCTGGGAAATTCGCCTGCTGCTCAACCCTTCACCCTTTAACATTTGTCACTTCTGAGATTAAACTTAATTCTGGAGTTATATATTCCCACTTTTTAAACGCTTCAAACACAGCAGTTATTTGTCATACAAATACAGACTTGGACATCCAAGGACTGTATTTACCCTTAAATTCTAAAAATAGTTTAATTTCTCACCCTTCCTTGGTTTCTGTTTCACCAAATTAGGCTGAAATTGCTAAGTGGGTCGATTTCTTTCTGACAGGAAATACTCTCCTTTGAGCTGCCGTGTGAGTGTTTGAAGGAAAGGGGAGGGAAGCAGCCAGGAGTTCGAAAGCTTCCTAATGCTGCTTTACTTTTATTTAATTTGATTCCTTAACTGAAGCTGCTCATGCTGTGGTGAACCCCCCCCCCCACAGATTTATTTTCATGACTACTTCATAACTGTAACGTTGATACTGCTATAAGTCATAATGTAAATATCTGTGCTTTCTGATGGCCTTAGGCAACCTCTGTGAAAAGGTCATTCAAATCCCAAAGAGGTCGTGACCCACATACTGAGAACCCCTGCTTAGCAGTCTAGACGGTTCCTACCCGCTCTTTCTTCCTCCTGCGCACGTAAACCTGGACGTATGCAGCCTAAGCGGTCCAGTTTCCTCTCGGCCCTCCTGGCTGACATTTACCCTGACTGTGAGTCCTATAACAATTTATGTGTGCCCGTTATGTCATTTGTCACTTAGTGCTATAAATTGGGTTTCCTCCTTTAGAGTGACAACATACCTGACTCATTTCTATGCCCTTGTCCTGGAGTCCTAAAGCAGTGCTCTGTCAGCAGGTGCTCCACAAATATCCACAGAAAGCAAGCACAAAGAAGCTCAGTAAGGTGCTTTAACACCAGGAAAGAAGGTACACAGAAATGGGGAGGGGCTACAAGACCGACATGGTGAGCCTTGATGTTCTGTGAGCCTGGGTGACGCACACGGACATTTATTATAACGTCCTCTTTACTTTTATGTGTTGGTTTGAAACTTTTCTTTTTTTTTTTGGTTTTTCGAGACAGGGTTTCTCTGTGTAGCCCTGGCTGTCCTGGAGCTCATTCTGTAGACCAGGCTGGCCTCTGGTTTGAAACTTTTAATAGAACTTTGAATAACATCAAATAATCCAATGTTTTATTTATTTTAAAAAAAAACCTTTAATGAAAGAGTGGCTGTTATTGTGAGATCTCCTACCGCAGATGGTTGGGCAGAAGACTGTGTTCTAATAGGCTGAATTTACAACAAGGAGATTATAAATTAGTCTACAAACATTTTGGGCTCCCAACTTGTTGCAGTGTCTCCAGGTCGCAAACTCTGTGGGGTTCCACTCACTACTGATGTTAGTGCTCTCAGGTTGGTATGGCTCTGGTTCTGGCTCCTGTTCCAGCTCCGGTTCGGGCTCCGGTTCGGGCTCCGGCTCTGGTTTCAGCTTTGTAACCCGCCCTTTCTTCCTGCAAAGTTCTGTTCCCTTTGTGCTACTCACAAATCAGGATGATTTTCTAACACAATTTCTGTCAATCTTCATGGAATACTAATATTTCTATTTGGTTTTATCAGCTGAGCCAGAAGTAAAACCACCGATAGCTTCACCCCCTTTGCTCTCTGTACCCTCCTGACATGTGAAATCACTTGTAAACTAAGCTTTTTATTTTAATATAGTTTCTTATTCACAGGTATGAAGGCAGTCCTCACACATCTTGTACTTAATGTATCCTGTTATTAATATCTTTTTTTGTTTGTTTTTGTTTGTTTTTCAAGTCAGGTTTTCTCTTTGCAGCTTTGGTTATCCTGGGACTTGCTCTGTAGACCAGGCTGACCTCAAACTCACTGAGATCTGCCTGTCTATGCCTTCCTGGCTCCTCAGTGCTGGGATTAAAGGTGTGTTCCACAACAGCCTGTGTTATTAATTCCCTAACGTTGGTACAGTAAATAGGACTAATTAATGAAATGGACAATTGCTATTTAGCCTATACTTCATTCAGACTTCCTCGATTTTGATTCAGTTCCCCATCCAGTATCCATCCCTTACATCGGCTGGTTGTGGGGGGCGGAGGAACTCCGAGTGAGTGAAGTTCTGGGTGAATGTGTGCTGTTCAGAGGGAAAACATGTGTGGAATGAAGAATGTTCAGAAATTCTGCTCCATTTGCAGCTATTGGTTGTGTATGTAGAAAATTCCCTCCATAGCTTCTTACAGAGTGAAGACTGCGCCCCTGAAGACAAGTATTCCTGCTGAGATTAGTTGAATCTGTCTCCTTGATCTAGCTGTCCACATTAACCCAGTGTCTTTGCTTTTATCTACATGTGACCCCACCTCCCTGTTCAACCCCCTAATGCTGAGGCATTTCTCCTGCTGAGAGTCCAGTCTACCTGATCCCAGCTTTGTATCCGTCCGACTGTCTGTCTGTCTGTTCTTTTCTTAATTTCCTTACTACTCCCCAAGTCAAGACCAATTCTCTGGAGACCGAACAAAAAGTTTGCAGATGCTCATGTGTGAAACAATTTTTTTTTAATGAAAAATATTTTTGAGATTATAACTTAATTGTGTTTCTTCAAACTGTTCCATATATCCTTCCCCACTGTCCTGCAAATTCCTGGCCTCTTTTTTCCACTGTTATTGCATACATATATGCATTTATATGTACATATATAGTCCTAAATATAACCTGTTGAGTCCATATAATGTTACTTCTGCGTATGTTTTCAGGACTGACTGCTTGGCACTGAGCTACAAATTGGTAAATTGGTGTGCTCTCCCCCGGAAGGACCACCTCTCCTCCCTGGGGAGGATCACCTCTCCCATGCCTAGCTTTCCTCAGTCTCCTGTAGCTCTTTGTGTAAGGTTGAGGCCTAATGGGCTTTTCCTTGTAAATGAACACTTTTGGGTTTTACCTCTAAGCTACAATATCAACCCAACTATTTTTTGAATATTCATATATTGATACCCCACAGAAAACAAATACACAGTACATAAATAAATAGAAATTTAAAGATGCAAACCATAGCACCCTGACTAATGACCAGGAGCAGGTTGGAGGCCTGGCCCAGGACAGCTGCATGTTCAGGAAATGGCTGTTTACAGCTTGCCAGTGCTCAAAGGGGCCTGCTTGGCTTAAGCACAGGCTGAGTAATCTTGCCAAGGCCTAATCAGTTTCTGGCATGCCAACCACACTGTCTTCACTTTGAGGTCCTGACATTACCTCCACTCTTTCCACGGGGATTGCCAGCCACTGCTGCAGCAGAGAGAATCCTGGGCAAAGCCCTGTGCTGGCCATGGGAAAGCAGCCTGTAGCTACACAGGCCTCCTGAGCAGCAACTTATGAAGACTCCGTTGAAGTACCTCAGAGGAATGCTGACTCCTGAAAAGTCAGGGCAGTGGAAAGTGAGCTGAGAGATGTTCCCTGACAGAGAGAGTCACCACAGGAGAAAAGAGGAACCACCAAAGAGAACAGAAGTTACAGGGGCTGAAAATCCAAAAAGAAGACACGTTGGGCCTGAGATCTTGCTGAGAGTGCGGTCAGAGATGGAGAACCCAGCTGAGTATAAGAATGGTTCTTTTTCAAGAGATTTACCTGCATCTGGGATCCCGAGAGGCTAAGCAGGGTCCTCCGGGAACAGGCATAACTCATACTTTGTATTCTGAGTTGGTAAACTGGTCACCCTACTGGGTGAGTATGTGATGATCAAAACAGGGACCTCCAACGACATCCACAGACTGTATATATGTTATACAGAAAAGGCTTTAATATGAGGGGTGGTAATAGGCCACCTGTCTTAGCCCCGCATCATCACAAGTGTACTTACAGAAGGAGCGGGAAGCCTAAGGTTGAAAAGGGCAATGTTATTACACACACAGAGAAAGAGATGGGGGACAGTACACAGCTGGCCCTGAAAATGGACTAAGGCTAAGCCAAGAAAATTCCCTCCAAAGGCTTGTTCAAGGAGGTAGCTTCTCCCCAAGAGGAGGTCCCTCTTTGACCTCTGCCCAGACAAAGCCAGGCCAGACTGCTGACACACAAAACTGTGAGTTGGTCAACCCAAGATGCTTCGAGCCTCAAAGTTGGTGGTAATTTGTTTGGCACGGAGAGCTAACAGAAGCCTATTTGTAAGGCAGACTAAGCCAGGGATAAAAAGACTCCCGAAAACTACAACTCAACTCCTAATGATCTCAGCACAAAGCTGGACTAAAACATGAGTGGCCAAGTAGAGGGAAAGGCAAATCATCTGGAGGTTTCTCTGGCGGTGTCCCATATAAAATAAGTCATGAGACAGACCACATGATGGAAAACTCGGGGAGGACCGATTGGGGACTGTTGATCCAGACACTAGAATTAGCAAAGCTACACAGCTATGATTCATATGATTTAAAGAGCTTAGCATGATGGAAAGAGATTTGGTTAAGTTAAGAATTGCATAGAAAATTCAAATCTTGCAAAAAGGAAACATTTTTGAACTGAAAAACAAAAAATAAAAAAATATGAAAAACCTAACATTATAAACTCAATAGATGGGTTTGCTAACAACTTATCCATGGTAGAAGAGCTGATTTGTGTACTCTAAGACAGCCAACAAAAAACATCTCAACTGAACTATGAGAGGAAAATAGTGAACATAAAAAGAGGGTTTGGAAACACTTGTTTATAATATTGGTCATTATTTTTATAATATAGGACTGGAGACCCAGCCTGGTGGCAGAGCAGTTGCTTATTATGCAGAAGAATCTAAAAGCTCTAGCATTTAGAAAAATCTGATTTTTTGATTGTTTATGGAGTTGGAATTTCAGCATGGAGGGGGGCAGAGAGCAGGAGAGAGAGAAGAGAGAATTTTCTAAACTGACGGGAAACATCAAGCCAGAGGCTCAAACTGAGCAAATGAGAGCCGGGCAACACGAGCCACGGCGGAACAACAACAAACAGA
>CM052704.1:35162845-35200064 GCA_028551405.1 Uromys caudimaculatus
TTTTTTTCACAGAAAATACCAATCTCATGAAGATGTCAATGATTTGTAAGCTAATTAATAAGTTTAATGTATAAGCAGTAGTAAGTTATTTTTCCAAACCTTGAAAAATTACAGCATTCACTTAAAAGAATAAACAAACAACAAAAGAAAGAGACGCTGAATAAGAGATTGTGATGGTTTGTATATGCTTGGTCCAGGGAGTGGCACTATTTGGAGATGTGGCCTTGTTGGAGTAGGTGTGTCACTGTGGTCATGGGCTTAAGACCTTCACCCTAGCTGCCTGGAAGTCAGTCTTCCACTAGGAGCCTTCTGATGAAGATGTAGAACTCTCAGCTCCTCCTGCACCATGCCTGCCTGGATACTGCCATGCTCCTACCTTGATGATAATGGACTGAACCTCTGAACCTGCAAGCCAGCCCCAATTAAATATTGTCCTCATAAGAGTTGCCTTGGTCATGGTGTCTGCTCATAGCAGTAAAACCCTAACTAAGACAGAAATGATTATGAAAACCTAACCCTACCAAAAACAAATACACACACACACACACACACAAAAAAAAAAATACATACATACATGCATACATACATACATAATTAGAAGAACACTGCATGAGACTGCCACGCTGTCACATGTCTGTGATCCTAACACTCAGGAGGCTAAAACAAAACAAGAGGATCAAGAGTTTGAGGGTAACCTGGCCTCATAATGAGTTGTGAACTAGTTTCAACTTCAGATCCAGACACTGTCGAAACAGAAAACAAATAAAATACAAACAAAAGAAAACAAAGAAGAAAAGAGCACAATAATAACACGTAAAATGTAAAAACCTGAAATGAGTCTGACAGACAACTTGGGGTCTTGGGGGCAACTCGGGACTTTATGTAAGGCAGCAAGCATAACTACAGAGCTGTGTGTGAAGGGTAAAGTTGGGTCTTCACACCAAAGGATGGGGTTCATTTGAAATCAGCCAGGATTTACATGCAAGCATAAGTTATATAAATTTTAGAAAAGACCATAAGTAAATCATTCTATAACCTGGAATGGGACAATTCTTACAAATTATAACTTAAAATCCAGAAGCAAAAGGAAAGAAATGATTTAGCATATGGCTTATGTATATTATGTGTATGTGTGCTTGTGTTACGTATGTGTGTTGCACATACTCCATGTCTGTACTGTATATGTGTGTGACGCTAGGACTATATCTACAGTATAAGGCAAGTGTCCTGCCATCAACATGCTCCCTAAGCCTTGTAAATTACTCTCCAATTAAAAGACCATTTAACTTCATTCAATAAGAAAAGCAATTAAAACTACAATGAAATCTAATTGCCATCTTTGGGTTGGCAAAAATCTGCAAGTGTGACAACTCAGTCCCCTGACAAGGCTGAAGGAAGGCAGACACTGTCGGGTACCACCATTGTGGATGCAGGATGGGGAAAGCTTGTGGAGGATAATCTTACTTCTAGAAACTGTTTCCTAAGCTCTACTGGAAAAAGCATACCCGTCCGAAGCTATTTGTTGCAGTATTCAGGTAATAAATAGCAAATGACTGAGCCTAAATGTCTACCAGTGGTTGAGTTAACAAAGGCAAGTATCCGTGCTAAACTTCACTATGCAATCTCAATGTCACAAAGAGTGTGTTAGCTAAGAACACAAACCTGGGGGGGGGGGGGGCAACAGGAAGCCTGCAACATCTAAGGTGTTCTCACAAAGCACTAAGCCTGGTGGTGCTAAATCTGTTTTGCTTTTGCTTTACAGGAAGTGCATGAGGTAGAAAAGGGTTAAAAGTGTGGAGTGCAGATAGCAAGATCCAGAATACAGGCTTTGTAAACCAAATCACATAATTAATTTATTTCTCTAGCAAATATATTACAGGAAAGAGGGAGAGAGGGAGGGAGGAGAGAGAGAGAGAGAAAGAGAGAGAGAGAGAGAGAGAGAGAGAGAGAGAGAGAGAGAGAAATTGTCTGTGGACTAGAGCCTATTAGCCAAATCTTCAGGAGTAAAGCAGAGACAGAGAGTCTCCAAGGAATTTATGGCCGAGGATGACTTGTGTATTCTGTGGGCAGACGCAGTTTGAGATCATGGAGGGAGTCTCCAGAAAGAAAGCCTCCAAAAATGAGCAGAAGTGAAAACCTTCATGACCAACCAGCCTTCCCTTCCTCAATTTACACTCAGTCAATTTAACTTGTAAAATGTGCAAGCTGGTTTGAGGCACCTGTGGGGCAGAGCTCACCAGGATGCTGTCCCTGTCTAGGACTGTCTCTCACTAGAACAGTGCCCTGAGGTTAAGCTCTTGCTATTGCAGACTTTAACTATTTGTACTCAATACAAATGTCATTGTGTAAGTCAGGTCATGCAGAAACACTTCCCATATGTTACACCATGTGGCATTGAGGTGGCCCCAGTTTAGGATTCTTTTCTATTGCACAAGTAAGAAAACAGATTCTAAGATGCTAAGATATGCCGGATCCCATGGACGAAACGTGATAGACTGGGTTGGCCTGACTCACTTTTTCCTAATTAATGGTGACAAATGTCACACCCTCCCTCCCATCCTAAAGTTAACCCTCTCATTAGGAAAGGTCCTATTAGACTCGGCACTAAAAGTAGATCTTGTCAGGTATTCTTTCCCCCACTCCTTAGATAAGAGTTGAAGGCAAAAGGAAACTTCCCCCCCCGCCCCCCCAGTCATTCTGAGGCATTCAGATTAAAATGACACCCTTGTCAAGGTGCTCTTAATGCCAGATCTATACAAACGCAGACAGATGGTGGAGAGGGAGGAGGGGTGAAGAGGAGGTCCCTGGAGTGACTAGACATCGCTCTGAACAGAGTCTGCTCCATCCAATGATCGTCCTCCCCACTCTCTTCCATCCTAATGAAGACAGTAGCTTCTGACTGCCAGGCAGAAGCTATTTTGTTCCTTCTTTTGGGTCATGTCGTTGCCAGTTTTCTCCACTTACGGCTTGCCTCTCATGCCTCCCCTGAGGCAGATTCTATGTGTCTGTGTGGGTCTGAGCACTCAGAGTGTTGGTGCTCCCCCCCCCCTTCCCCGGTGTGGAATCTAACCTTGGAAAAAGAAGATGTCTTCCATTAAAAAAAAAAAAAACCTGGACAAAGATGCTTGCTGCTCATGGGAAAACGGTGTGGAGAAGACACAGATTAACACTGAGCAATGATGGCCTAGAGTGTATTTCAGAGGTGCCCCTAGTGCCAAGACCTAGCAACCCCATTTCTGTGCAAGTGATGATCCAAAGACTTCTTTGCTGGACAGCAGACCGTGATAGCGTTAATTCAGTCCCTTTCCATACCAAGCTAATGATGCGTTAGAAGAGGGAGTTAAACTGCAGAATTTCCCACTCTGTGTGTGTGTGTGTGTGTGTGTGTGTGTGTGTGTGTGTGTGTCCCCTATTATCATAACAAAACCCACAGTGGATTTAAGCCTCATGAGGGCTCCTCATTTCTGTTCATTTGTTTTTACCACATTGCCCTACAAGCAGAAGAGCAGATTGCAAAGAAATTACATCTTAAAAATCATTTTTGACCATATCAGCTCCTGTATTTATAAACAAGACACACTTTGCAATGTTACAAAAAAAAATCAGAAATTAAGGAGGGAGCTGTTAGCAATTAGCTCATCTGCCGTGATAATGGTGACAATGGCTACACAATGCCATTCCTGTTAATGAATTCAAAATAATGGCACAAAACTCAAGAGGCTCCTGGCTTTCAGTCATTTATGTCTTGTTGGTTATTGTTTTCTTTGTCTTCACCATGACAACTATGAGTACATGAGCTCACATATAAAAGAACTATGGGTTGTTTTTTTTTTAAAGAGAGTCTTTTCATAGCTACAATGCCGTTCCATCAGGAATTAGCTGAAGATGTTTTCTGAGGGCTGCTTGAAATTGCATAACAGACATAATTGTAAAGACTAATTTGGTAAATGAGGAGAGTATTTGCCCTTTGGCTGTATAAATGAGGTGTCTTTGGCATCCTGGCATTACTCAGTTTCCGAGGCCAGCACGATCAATCACCTTAGCCTGGAAAGGTACAGTAGAAGTGGCTGGGGATACATAGCCCTCCGTGGCGAGCTGGGGATGCACAGCCCTCGGTGTCTGGGGATGTACCTGGATGGAGATGCAGGGGTCTTGGTGTCTGCACATGTACTTGGGTGGGCATGCATGGCCCTCAGTGTCTGGGGATGTACCTGGACGGTGATGCACAGCCCTGGGTGTCTAGACATGTACTTGGATGGAGATTCGTGGCCCTCGGTGTCTGGGATGTGCCTGGATGGGGACACACAGCCCTCACATTCATCATTGGCTCAGTTTCAAACTCATTGTTTGGGCCATTGACATTGGCATCCTTGGTTTGCCCTTTTTTTTTCTTCAAAGTAGTTGGCTGCTATTCAGATAACTACCACAAACTTTGACAGGAGTGAAAAAGCAAACTCATGCTTTACTCCCAAATACTCATGAGTGATGCTCTCCAGACTTAGAGATGGGATCAAGGACAAGAAAGATTACCTATCAACTTCTGATACAAAAGAAATTTGCTCCTAGAATCTGGTCTTACGTTCTCCCAAGTTCACTCTTATATGACAAGTTCTCTGTGGGACCGTGAAAGGCAGCCTGATTTCTGGTTGAGTTAAGGCTTAAACCCTGGCGACCCAGTGGGGGCTAACCCTACAAGGGACAGTAGGCGTTTTGCCATGCTCCTGGGTCCCAGGCTCCTGACATGAGGCCGCAGCTCTCCATAAGTGTGTGACTATCAGTCACTAAGGGGAACGCCCAAGCCCCTCCACAGGTAGAGGTGTGGTCAAGACATCCCTATGTTAATGAGGCACCTAGAGGCTTAGCCACTCCCCTTCCCAGCCACTCCTTCCTGCAAATGGTATTTCAACCTCACCCCTCCCTGAAGTAGCGGGGTGCAGATTCACTCATACCACTCTCCGCATGGCGACAAATGCCCTGAAACCATGGACTGTCTCTCTTCATCAGGATCCAACATGGGGAACGATGGAACAGGCCTTCGTCTAAGAGCTGCATCTAGTCTCCCGCAGAAGGCCTCCCAGTGCTCCCAGCCACAGCCGCCACCAAACCAACCCAGCTAGCCAGTGACAAGCCAAGGACCTGGTCCCAGTGGGACCCTCCACACTCCTCCCTGCCTTTTCCCCCTCGGCCCAGGCGGGCCCCCACTCCATTCTCAGCTCTTCCACGGCATCCAGTGGTGCCTGGGATGCCTAAGAGCCTGAGACACCCGCCCAACACCCGTCCAGCAATGCTGTGGGGTGAGCATGGTCAAACTTCCCGCATCCCGCCTCTCCGAGAGGCCTGAGCCTGGGGCGGATGCAGGACACTCACACCACCATTGAACCCAGCAGTTCTCAACACTCATTTCACCAAGTATATGCACACAAACACTTTACAAAAGGCCTCCGGTTTTGAAGAACGAATGGATGCTGTAATAGTCTTAGAAAGAAGCATAAGCCTCAGGAAGTGGAGGGAGGATGAAAACTTTTTGGTCTCTATCAGGATGTACATTGACTGGCCATTTTTAAACACTCAATAAATGTATCTGTCATGTAGTGTCTGACGAAATCATCTTACCATAGGAAGATTCAGTTGAAAAAAAACCCACCTCACTGTAGAATTGGCCACTATTTGTAGGAGAGCACTTTCTTCATGGCACAGTCCTTTGCACACATCCAGGTGTCACAAGGACTTGTGGCTCTGGTGTATGTGTTAATTAACCAATTAGTTAACACATGAACTAATTCACAGATTAACTGGTCAGTAACTAAATAGCATCTTAAATCAGATACACCATTTTTTTTTCAAATATTGTGGAAAAGATAATGTACTTATGTTCCATGTAATTATTTGAATTTAAAATACACTGATATCTTATATTTTCAAATGATATAAAACACTACAAAAAATTGATACGTGTGACATTCATTCCCCTTATTCTCAATAACATTCTTTCTTTCTTAGAGGCAATACTAGACTTTTTTCTTTACATAAGAACCAATATTTAGAGAGAATCAAAGAAATGGCATTGTTAAAAGGTCATCTGTCAAACATAATTACAATCGTTGGAGGACTTTTTAGTTTGTAGGGACAGATTAAACCAAATCAGAGATCATACATTTGCTCAGAATATGAGTGTAATCACCTTGAGCCATCTATGAGATGTGGGATATGCAATAGGGGGCTTGGGAAATAGTTCATTAGGGCCGGAGTTCAAATCCACAGCACTCATGTAAAAAGCCAAGCGTAGCTGTGCATGCCTGGAGGGCCCCAAGAGCTCTCTAGTTAGCCAGTTTAGCCAGTTATAAGCTTGTTTCAAAGAGGTGAAGAGCAACAGAGGAAGACATTGATGGCTTGTTCTGGCCTCTGTACCACCTCATGCATGCATCACATAAAATGCAACTCACAGAGACAGATACAGGCATACACACACACACACACACATTCCACCTGCATGGGAGGGAGGGAGAGAAAGAGACAGAGACAGAGACAGAGAGACAGAGAGAGTTGGGGTGGGCACATGTGTAAGGTTCTAGATTGAATTTAGTGCAATGTAAAAAGAAAAATATAAAAACCATATTTTCAGACTAATGAACAAGAGTTTCCATCTTAGGTCTATGATAAGGGCAAAGAAGACACTAAATATTATACACACGAGCATAAGTATGGCGTATGAAGTGCTCGTAATGTAAACCTTTTCAGAAAAGTGATCCTTTAAATCACTGAACTGTTTCCTGGTTCTTCAAACCAGATCGATTTTGCCACTCATTCCCCTTTTAATTAGTTCTTACTAATTAATTTCCACTCAATCACATTTTATCACCATTGTAATTAGCCTACTCTGTGCACTTATTTATCCATTCATTTATTTAGATGAGGTCTTGCTATGTTTGAGCCCTTGAACTTGTAGGGTCAAGTGACCCTCCCCCCTTAGCACTCAAGACATTGGGGACCACAGGCATACACCAGCATTTGGCAGATATCCTGGTTGAAAGTTGACCTGGTTTGCTCTAAATTTACGTTGCTGAGAATCACGTTGATTGTAAACCACATTATATTACCAGCATGTACCATAACTGATACTTGACACAAAAAGAAAACAAAAGAATTAATGAATGAAAAGGGGAAAGGAAGAAGGAAACAGCGAGGGATGGATGGGGAAGGAGGGAGGGAGGGGAAGGAGAGGGAGGAAGGAGGAGAGGGAGGGAGGGGGAGGAGAGGGAGGGAGCCCATGCCAGGATACTAAATGCAGATGCTTAGTGTTGAACACCACCTTCTTGTTAATTCATCTACGTTTCCCAATCAGGCTTGGCACTATTCTGACAAGTTCCGTAGCTCAGATCTCTTTCCATGAAGCCCTCACATCGAGCTGTCAACTCTTGCTTCTTGCAGGTCAGGCCTATGCCTTCTGCTGTCCTTTTGGGCTACTTATTCTCAAAAGCTCAGGAAAATAGTTCTATGTGAGCCTTATACTCACAGCAAACATAGAAGGCACAGGAATAAAACTGGGCACCCAGTAAATGAAAAAGTCAGGACCAGCCAGGCGAATGGACAGACAAACTGAGATAGTTGGTGTATTTTGCTGAACATGAGCAGTCCTGTACCATCTGCCCTTCGGTGTCTTGTTCTCTCTGAAGAGTGTGGTGATCTATCTCAAAGATAAAAATGGCATCCACCGTGGGGAAATATCTGTTCTACATTGAGTTAATAGCAAACTGCCCAGGGGTGTTTTATTGATTCTTCCTGAGCCAAAATAACGAGGCTTTGAAGAAGGGAGGACATTAGGACCTGGCATTACTATTTCCTCACTGAATACCTTCTGAGGAAAACTAAAATCTGACATGGAGTCGATTAGATGCTGATCTGCTTCCTTCTCCTTTGGCATTTAAAAATTTTATCTAAAAATATCAAGGTAAAGAGGTTTCAATTATTCATTCATTCTATAAGTAGTTTCTGAATCAGTCTAGAGCTATTTGGTGAGTAGTCCTTCTGCTGTCAAGGAACAGACTGAAACAATCAACTGACTACACAGACAATACCACTTAGCTGGGAAGAAGCTAAGTGTCCTCTCAAGAAAGTAGGATTGGAGTCAGAGGGCATGCCAGGTGATACGTCTTTAATTCCAGCACTTGGGAGGCAGAGGCAGGGGCATCTTTGTGAGTTCAAGACAGCCTGGTCTACAGAGTGAGTTCTAGGACAACCAGGGATACACAGAGAAATTCTGCCTCAAAAAACAAATCAGAGAGAGAGAGAGAGAGAGAGAGAGAGAGAGAGAGAGAGAGAGAGAAGAAAGAGGAGGAGGAGGAGGAGGAGGAGGAGGAGGAGGAGGAGGAGGAGGAGGAGGAAGAAGAAGAAGAAGAAGAAGAAGAAGAAGAAGAAGAAGAAGAAGAAGAAAGAGAAAAGAAAAGACAAAAGAGAGGGGCTACATAGAAAAGTAAATTTTGTTGAAGAGGAGGATCACTCTGGTCCAAGGAATTTTGTGCATAAACCCTGTGAGAGAGGCTAGACAACATTTGGGGGAGGAATGAGGAACCGCTGGACAGATAATTGGCAGTGACCAGGGGATATTCTTTCCTTGAGGTGTGACGAGAGGCCATTGAGTCAGTGGGCGGGGAGATACATAGGATCCATACTTCAGTGTCACTCAGGAGGCTCTGTGAAAACTGTGGGGGAGAACCCTAAGAGCATCTGCTTAGGATGCATCCATCAGACAGCGTGTGGTAAGAACTTGGACAAGGATGTCACTGAGACGAATTTAATATGTATTTGGAGGACAAAGGTGGCAAGCCTCCTTGATGGGACTGCATGCATAGATGACTAGAAGAGTCAAGACACCCCTAGGGTTGGAAAAACTGTAGTGATATTTATGGGTGTAATGAGGAAAGATGGCGCTCCTGGGGAAGGGCCTGAGGTTGCTGAGATACGATTTAGGGATAAGAAACTCGATAGACAAGCCATTTCCAGAAAGAACACATTCCTGGCCCAAAAAAGTATGGAGACCACCACAGCACATGGCCTTGTTGGTGGGGTCGGCCGACGGCTGGAAATGGGGATCCCATAGGTATCAGCTATCTTTTCAATAAAAGCAACCAATAACCTCTTCAACCTCCAGATGACTATGAGCGAAGCCGGTAACTTAAGGAGAGAGAAAGGATCACTTTTCTCGGACTGGCTCTTTTCATCTACCTGAGAGGTGGTTTCCAGAATCGAGATGTGAGTGGAGCCAGGTCAAACCTAAGCTTTTAAAAGCTCATCTCCAGATAGGTGTTTGCACAGAGACCCAGTGGTCTGTTTTGAAATATTAATTCTGAGTGTATGTTTTCTTCCAAAAAACACTTTAATACATAAACACCAAAGATCTTTATAGGATAAGTGTTCAAAAAAATATCTACGCTATTAGGTTTCTTCATTAGCGTAAAAATATCTGAAAGAAAACTGAAGAGGAAGAGGAGAGTTGCCTGTGACTGAAGATCTTTCCTTTCTGTCTTTCATGAAGAGGGGCTTCTCTGACACATAATTAAATAAAACAATATGATACTATGCTATAACACACGGCACAAAGATGACAGCCATGAGAAAAGACATCGTAGATGCCGTAGGCTTTCTCTGAGAACTTGAGGGATGGACTTCCTGAGCTAAGTTTCCCCGTGAGCTGGGAAAGTCCAAGCATCACATTGCTTTATCTGTTGAAATTCCAGCACATGGAATATTCTTTAAATGAAAGTAAATTGCAATCATTTTTCACGCTTCAAAATTTGTTCAACATAATTTCTATAGTGTCCAAAAAAACACGGCTTCACTCATAAATCTCATAAATGCTCAGAACTTCCTGCCACGGATGCGGGCTTATCTCTCCAGGCTTGTCCACAGGGCCTATTAAATGACAATCCTAATTACAACCTAATTGTGTTTCTGCTTAGAATGCTTTTAGATAACCTTAACGTTTGATCTTTTTAGTCTAATTTCACAGGTGGCAACAGATTAAAAGCAGGTTTTTAACTAAGATATGACTATTGCGTTTCTAATACATGAGATTGTTTTCTCAGCCACTTTTTCACTTACTGACAAGTGAGCAACTCTGTGAAGATGGTAATTGCACCCACATGGCCTTGATCTTCCATGGGGGAAAACAGGTTACGCTTTGTAGTCAGTGCCTTCTTCCTACCTATAAACTTTAGTCCTTTGGATTCAAGATCTTGAGTTTCTTTGAATCTTTTCCTCTAAAATAACCTACCTTTTCAATCTGCCAAAATCCTCTGCTTACATGTTCACAAAGATACTTGTCCTGAAGTTACCTCCAGAGCCTTGAACTTTCAACGTGGCTTCTCAGGCTGAAGGGAACAGAGCCTCTTGCAGGGTTCTGTAAAATGCAGGATCCAGGCTGCTCCTGGGAGGGCCCATCACTCCGTCTTCCAAGAGTCTGCGATCCGTATTTTTTTTTTTTTTTTTTTAATCAGTGTAATCTTTTTTTTTTTTTTCCCCTCCTTTTTTATTTTTGATACTTTATATACATTTCCAATGTTTCCCCTTTTCTGAGTCTCCTCTTTGTATACCCCCCATCCCCTCCCCAACCCGCCTCTAGGAGGGAATTCCACCTCCCACCCCCCCACCCCCACCCCCATCCACCCATCCCCAATTTCCCGCCCGATCCGTATTTTTAACAAAAGCTATTATGTGGTTTTAGATGGATTTTGAGCAGCTTTGCGAGACATGGCTCACGTTTTGTTTTCAGCCACGCAGATTCAAATTCTCCATGATGATTTGTATGTTCTGAAATACTGGCTAAATGGATACAGATATGTGGAAGATGCTAATTTTACTATTTTTAAATACTTTTTTAGAGTACATGTACATTCACCTCACAGACTCTTCCCTCTCTTGTCCACCTGCAAGAGGAAAGAATTAAGGTCATTCGGAGGCAGGAGAGTCCATTTAGGTGTGTTCACCTGGGAAGCTGGCTCCTTGCCACAGTGGCTTAGGGGACAGTTGTGGTGCCCATGGCTCGCAAGCCATGTCTGACATTTTTCAGGATTCTGTGTTCCTTCTAACACCCAGACTTCAGTTTGCTTGTGTCATACCCCATACCTTCTGTGTCAAAGAAGGGAGTTCTAGTGTAGGTCAGGCTTTACATTTCACGGCAAGGAAAAAAACAGGGACAGTTCAGTAGCTGCCTGGGGCATATGTCAGATGTCTAGAGATGATGACCTTGAGTCATACAGATTTGCAAAAGCTTTGGTCACCTAGAAAACAAACTTCAGTCACATTTCAGGCTGTTTTTGTTGGTCGACTTACACCTGTGCAGCAGACCCTTTGAGAGGATGTACACTTTATAACAGGGCCCTTACACCCTTCACCCTTCATAGAAGGTGAGACAGCTACTTTCTAAAGTTATTCCAGAGTATTTATTAACCCTTTACTATACACTAGGCAGTAAAGGCAACGAGAGTAGGAAGAAATACTCTTGACCATCAACAAACAGAAGCTGGGTAACGTGTTACTCAGATAGGTGGTGCGGGCTGCTGTCGGAGAACGTGTGGACCACCAAGAGAAAGTATCCCAAGTGGTATCCTGAAAGAAGAGACAACCGAACTGAGAGGTTGTTTGTTTGTTTGTTTTGTTTGTTTGTTTCTGGTTGTTGTTGATAGTGGTGGTGGGGGTTGTATCCCTTGGTATAAGTATAGGTGCATGTTTGCTATGTGGTGGCCAGAGGATAATAACTCAGGTGTTAATCCTAGCTTTCTACCTGGTTTGTGGAGTTTCTTTGTTGTTATTTTTTTTGTAAATGTCAAGTAAGCCAGTCCACAAGCTTCTAGGGACTTCCTGTCTCCGCCTCCCACCCTCAGAGTGCTGGCATAGCAGACATACTACTGAAGCCAGTTGTACATGCATCTTGGAGATTTGAACTCATATCCTCACACTTGCATGGCAAGCTCTTTACTCATTGGCGCCCAGACTGAGCTTTGAAAAAAAATTGAAAATATCCAAAAGGATTGTGAGCAGAAACTGCAGAGGCCAACATTCTGAGAAAACACTGTGTCCACATGGAGGCTAAAAAGAAGAGGCTTTATTTTAAATGCAAATTAGTTTCTGAGACCAGAGAATAGAAGTCACAGCAAGTTGACATCATGTGGTTATGCAGTGAAGTCAGTCTTTCTTCTACAGGATATGAAGTCTTTGAAGCATATGACATGAAGGATAAGCGTGATAGAGTTTGAGTTTATTCATTGGATTCACCAAACATTTGTTGAGAACCAACCGTGAGGTCGGCATTGTGCCAATCTTGGTATTATAATGAGAGTATAATACCAAAGAAGACAGAAATGATCCTCAGCCATACAGAACCTCAATTCTGATGAAAAAGGAGCAATACACAAGTGAACTACTAAATTAACAGAAGAGGGTAAGAAATCGACATTGTTATAAGTCCTAAGAGGAAAATTAAAACATGTGTGAGGATAGTGGATTGGAGGTAGCTCCCCTCTAAAAATGCTTAGGACAAATTCTCTCAGGAATTCCTCAGTAGCCCTGACAAGGAGCAAATGAGGATTGGGTTCATTCAGTTATTTGTTTACTTCATTTAACAACCCTAGAGAGATTTTGGAGGACTGGGCTAATCATGTTGCAGACAGAGGGAAGAAGGAAGGGAAGACGGATGAACCTTGACCTCAGTGAGTGACAACAGCACTTGGTGGACAGGTGAGTGGCAGGAGCATGTGATGGACAGGTGAGTGGTAAGAACACCTGGTGGACAGGTGAGTGGTAAGAACACCTGATGGACAGTGAATGTCAAGAGCATGTGATGGACAGGTGAGTGGTAAGAACACCTGGTGGACAGGTGAGCGGTAAGAACACCTGATGGACAGGTGAGTGGTAAGAACACCTGGTGGACAGGTGAGTGGTAAGAACACCTGATGGACAGGTGAATGTCAAGAGCATGTGATGGACAGGTGAGTGGTAAGAACACCTGGTGGACAGGTGAGTGGTAAGAACACCTGGTGGACAGGTGAGTGGTAAGAACACCTGGTGGACAGGTGAGCGGTAAGAACACCTGATGGACAGGTGAATGTCAAGAGCATGTGATGGACAGGTGAGTGGTAAGAACACCTGGTGGACAGGTGAGTGGCAGGAGCATGTGATGGACAGGTAAGTATCTGGCCTCTCAGCTGGTGGCCAGGTGAGCAGTAAGAGCACATGGTGGACAGGGAACTTAAGAGAGAAAGAGAGGTGGGTAGACAGGTGACTTGAGGAGTACACCTAGGCTTTCTGTAGTAGTGACCGCAACTGATGAAGCTTAGCTGAAGGTTGAACCTTGCTGATTGGAACTGTCAGAGTCATAAAACATCAGTAACATGGACATTCTGAGTGAAAGGAAGGAAAATTTTATATATAAAGGAAACACACACACACACACACACACACACGCACACACACACACACACACTCTTTAGGGTTTTCCTTTTTGTCATTTATTTTCTCAGGAAATTCAAATGTTTCCTTTGAAAAATGGCTATTAAGTTTACTTAAAGGAACAAGCAACACAAGAGAAAAACACAACATTCCTATTTGAAAATAATCATTTTTTCATTAAATGGGAGCTCTCATATTGAAGACTTGAAGACAGGGGTACCTATGCATTTTATGCTTAATTTTGAGGAACCCTGGACAACTGTGTGGAAATGATTAGCAAATGTATGGTCTAATAGTCTAAGAGTAAAAGGCTGGAAGAAACCCTGCCAGGCCAGCGTATTCAGATCCGCCTTAGCTCACCTGGACACTATTCCTTTTTTTCTAGAATGGACAGAATCCTTCCTGAAATAGAAATTATGATGAAAGGGGATGGCCTAAGTGTCAAATGGAACAAAGGTTGGGTCAGCATCCCTAGGGTTCTCTGCTCCAAGTCTTCAGAGTCTGGTGCAGAAAAGCAGGTCCTATGTAGCAATGCCCTGAACTACTTTAAGCTCTGAGAAGCATGGAAAGCAGGTGGGTCCCCCTCCCAGCCCTGCTTCATCATCCTATGAACTGAGACATTCAGATCAGAGCAAGAGGAAAGAAAGATCTGACTCCTTAGAAACAGTCTCAGTTTCCACGGGTTCTTCCAGGTACAGTCGTCCCGGTTCATCTTTTTCTACACTCTCCACCCTTCCAAGATGCCTGTGTCACACACACACACACACACACACACACACACACACACACACACACACACACACACACACACACACTTGCAACCATCCTTAACAATGCATACAGGAGGAACAAGATAAGATGAAGTGTTTGGGGTAGAGGCGTGCAGCAGCAAAGTGCGTTACACTCGGCTCACCCAAGTGCCATTTGTAATGCATTGTTTCTTCAAATTAGCAGCTTGATCTGACAGAGCTATGAGGGGTTCTGGAAAGCTTCTCTATCAATGTCAAAATCTAAGATAGAGGGTGGGGAGAAGGCTGAGTTTAGCAGGGTGGCATTTTAGATGTGGATTTATCCTTCCTGTCTACCCCTGTAAGCCTTTGCTCTTGCTGTGCTTTGAACTGTGTTGGGGTTGGGGTTGGTAGTTTTAACAAAGTCCCACAGAGAGGTCTTCTGGTAGCTAGACATGCAGAGTTTGAGGTCTGGGGCTTATTACACGGTGTGGAAAAAAGCAGAGAATGGAATTTACAAGTCAAAATCTGCCACAAGGTAGTTCGGAAAATTGGGGAGTCAGATTGTAATAAATCCCGAGCCTCCCTCTTTGGACAGTGGGTCACTCTGCCTTTCTGGCCCTCAAGTTTATTGCTGGCAAGAAAGAAAGGCAAAGACTGTCTACCGGCCAGGCCCTGACCTGTGTGGACATCATTTAGCATTCAGGAGGTAGGCAATTACAATCTCAGTTTTACAAGAGACCCAAGTTCCCCAAGTCAGTCCAATTTTTAAAACTGGGCTTCTCCATGATGTGTCATCTTCTATTTATTTAACAAAAAAACTACTTTTTTAAGTTTATTTGTTGTCACTATAACCAACTCCAAAAGCACATTCAAATGTGTTTTATCACACAGGCGACCACGCAGAAGACTTTAAACTCACCGGTTTCTATTGCAGAGCCAGCTGACTTTATGGGAAGTTGCACTAATGTGTCCCTTGACTGCCTCCTTTGTTAAATTCAAAAGCATCTGGGGGAGAATATTCAAGAACCATTTGCAGCCACTTACTTGGTATACTAGTTATTCTTGGCTACATGAACAAATTATTCCAAACGTCGGTGGCTAAAGACAACGTAATTACCTAACATTTCTGTATGTCTGATGTTCAGAGGTCTCGGTCTACCATTGGCTGAAGTCAAGGTATGGGTCATGGCTGCACTCATCTATTGCTTCCTTTCCTGGGGAAGGATATGCCCCAGAGTGTATTGTCCTGAGCTACTGGCAAAATCCCGTTCCTCTGGGGCTTCTTTTTTTTTTTTTTTTTTTTTTGGTGTTTTCGAGATAGGGTTTCTCTGTGTAGCCCTGGCTGTCCTGGAACTCGCTCTGTAGACCAGGCTGGCCTCTAACTCAGAAATCCACCTGCCTCTGCCTCCTGAGTGCTGGGATTCAAGGCATGCGCCACCACTGCCCGGCCCTCTGGGGCTTCTTGACTGGAGACATCCCTCAGGCCTTGCCATGTAGATCTCTCCATGGTGCAACTGACAACATGGCAGTGTGCTTCGTAAGATTAAACAAGCAAGCAGAGCCAGAGAGCATGAGTGTTACCAAGATGGACGCCACAGTGTCTGTGTTAGTTTGAGTTCTAGTGCTGGGAAGAAATCATCACCACAGCAACTCAATATTTAGTTGGGATAGCTTACTGTTCCGAGGTTTGGTCCGTTGTCATGGTGAAAAGCATGGTAGCACACAGACAGACATGGTACTGGAGAAGGAGTTGAGAGTTCTACATCTGGATCCTCAGGCAGCAGGAAGAGGAAGAGACTGGGCCTGCCTTGAGCTTCTGAACCTTCAAAGCCTGCCCCCAGTGATACACTTCCTTCAACAAGACCACACCTTCTAATGATGTCACTCCCTATGGGCTTATGGGGGTCATTTTCATTCAAACCACCACAGTCTCCTTGAGACCAAATCTCAGAAATGACAGCATGTCCTCTGTTGTAGTTAGGGTTTCTATTGCTGAGATAAAACACTATGATCAAAAGCAACTTCAGGAAGAAAGGGTTGATTTCAGCTTACAATTCTCAGGTCATACTCTGTCACCAAGGGAAGCCAGGGCAAGAATTCAAGGAAGAAAGCTGGTGGCAGGAACTAAAGCAGAGGCCTTGAAGGAGTGCTACTTACTGACTCATCCCTCAGGGGTTTGCTCAGCCTACTTTTTTTTTTTTTTTTTTTTCCAGTTTTTCGAGACAGGGTTTCTCTGTGTAGCACTGGCTGTCCTGGAACTCACTCTGTAGACCAGGCTGGCCTCGAACTCAGAAATCTGCCTGTCTCTGCCTCCCAAGTGCTGGGATTAAAGGCATGCGCCACCACTGCCCGGCCAGCCTACTTTCTTATATACCTCAGGACCAGAGCCTCCAGTGAGCTGGGCCTTCCCACTAGTCAAGAAAATGAACTACAAGTTTGCTTACAGGCAAATCTTTTGGAGGCATTTTCTCAATTTAGAGTCCTTCTTCAAAGGACCCTATGTATCAGGTTGGCATAAAACTAACTAAAACACCCCTTCATCTACTTGCTATTTATTAGAAGCAAGTCTCTAGGTTCAATAATATTCAAAGGAGTAAATCAGAAAGACGGAAACAGCATGAATCACAAGGCTTCTGCCTTCGAGCTGGCTTACTATGCTTAGTATGCCAAGCATTGTGAAATTAAAAAAAAAATTAGACACACACACACACACACACACACACACACACACACGCACGCACACATGCACACACACACACACACACACACACACATACACACACACGTACACACACATGCTCACACTCGTGTCATTCCTAACTCCAACTTTAGAGTTTATGAAAGCAAACACTAGTTTCATTCATTAAGCCAATTTAAAGTTTTATTCATACCAACAAAATCACATTAACAAAATGTCTTCTGACTGTTTGCATCCCTGTAAGAATTTATTGGATGAGAGAGACGGACGGGATGACTGCTTTTAAAAACTGAGTAAACTGTGTGAATTGCCACAGGCACCACTGAGAATCTGGGAAATGGCCTTAAGTCGCAGAAAAGGTTTCTCATATTTCGTCATGTGTGCAATGGTCAGACTAATCCATTCTGAACACTCAGAAGTGTATTGGCAGAATCAAATGGTTTAGGATGGCTTAACTTTTAAAATACATGAGATGCTATTCCGTTTAGATATTTTAATGTTTACTTAGCATGTAACTCCATCAAACTTCCCACTCATGAAGTAATTGTATCCTCTGAAGTTTTTGAAGGTAAAAACGTGGCAGCAATTTAATGATTGTTTCCAAAACGTCAGTATTTCACATGTTGCAAGACAGGAACATTCGGCTGAAAATAATTGAAAAATTAAAAATCATGAAAGTAAAATATTCTGAAGGATTTGAGCCTATTCCCGTTAGACTGTGCCAGTAGTCCAACCAAATATTGTCCTGAAGCAATCGTTGTCTTCCCAAACACACAGTGAGTGCTGGAATCACAGAAGAGATCCGCAATGCAGGCCAGCAGACAAGAGATCAATAGTATCACCAACGATCACAGCCCTGGTGACAAAGGAAGAGAGCGTTCTCTCTGGCGTGATCATCTGAGCAGCTGCCAGCAAGAAGGGCCTAGATGGGGCCTGAGGAGAGGTTATAGATGCGTGAAAGATCCCTTCAGCGAGGTTCAGCCACAACTGAGTGAGCTTCAGGGGAAACGGAATGTGCTGACACAGGCAAGGGGATGGAAAAGCAGCAGTGTGTGGCCTTTCCCGTGAGCTTTAAGGAGCTTCCTTCCAATCATTTAGCTGTATATAGGCTGGGGTAGCAGGGTGTATACAATGCTAGCACTTGAGAGACTGAGGGAGGACGCTAAGTTCAAGTCCAGACTGATATCTCTGTTGTTGCCTCCCCTCCATATATATGTATATATATGTGTGTGTGTGTATGTATATATGTATATATGAATATATTCATTAGATATATTATGTATAATCACATATGTATAACTATATCTAGACTACTAAAAAGTTCATCTTTTTCCAAGTAAAATTTTTTATTCATCATATGTCATGATTTAGATCAATGTCTACAAAAGGCCTATATGGTCTTAGTATTCTGAACCTCAGGGTAACTGTCAGGAGATGTTGAAGGCCTGAGGAGGACTGGCTGGAAGAGAGGTCTTCAGTCACTGGGGTTATGTCCCCATGAGAAATCACAGGACCCTAGCCTCGCCCTCCTTCTCTTCTGTTTTCTGGCCATAAGGTAGCAATTGACGCCACCACGTGCTCCTGTTACTGCCATCTGGCATGCCCGCCAGACACCTGAAGCAACAGGACTATTTATAAGAGCCCAGAATCTCCAAAACCAGGAGTCAAAAGTCAACCTGTTCTCTTAGTGAGTTAATTAACTCCGGTATTCTGTTATTGTGACAAAAAGCTAACAAAGCATAAATGTAAAGTTTCCCTTCAGTATAAAGGTAACATGGCATGAATGACTAAAACACTGAAAATATATTTTCAAAAGAAACATGGGGGAGAAATCTGTGGAAGCAAATGTCTACAAGTTTCAAGTGCTGTGGTATTTTAATGCCAGAAGTGATGTCTGCTTACAAATTTATAACTCACACACTTTGGAAACCGGGAACTTTTACTAGTGTGTTTAAAAATCCTCACATTTAGTGGCTCTTAACATGCTAAAACTTCTATGCATATTTCAAATAAAACCTTTATAAACTTGGTGGAGCGCATAGATAAAAGTAAGCAATGAGTTATATAGGAGCAGACAGTGTTATTGATTGACTGATTTCTTTGGTTTGGCATATTTTTCTTCTCTGTCTCGTTGGTCACACGGCTCGCTTCCTCTATCTGACACATTCTTAAGATAGTTGGAATGTCACTCTTCCATCAAAGGTCAAAGGCCAAATTTCAACACCATGCAGACTTTGCTATTTCTGACAGCGTCTCCTTCCCTGACAACAGAGCGCTGAGCTCCTGAATGAGACCATTGTTAGTTTAGTTAATAAAATTAATTTTGCCGCTATTCAAAAGATGTTTCATGATTCTGGGAAGATTTAGAACAAAAGAGTTTCCCTGTGCCAACCCTCAGGTATATGTAGATTGATAGTAAAACAGGCTTAAAGGTAAATCTTCTACTTTAGGAGATTTCATATTCTAATAAGTACCATGAACTATTACTTGTCCAGTAAATTAATAATAATATAAAAATCTCACGATCACAAATATTAATTTATAAAAATTAAGGTCTCATGAATTTACCTGCAACTGATACTCTGTTGAGAAACAGAAGATTCGGGAAACTTGGCAACGTATGCACTGGAAGCAAAACTTCAGTCACTAATGGGTCCATCCAAACTGATGCTATTGAGCAACTAATTTGGAAGTAGCTTTTAAACAGGGGGTGAGGGGAACCAGTCCCTACCTACTGAGTGTTCCTCTCAATTGGTGGGTATGGTTATGTGTTTATTTGTTAGTTAGACCATGTTCATAGCCAAGTGAACAGGATGGACTTGTGTGCCACACAGGAAAACAGATTCTGGGGTTTCATACCACTGCAGTTGCACTTTTTGCCTTTGCTACTTTTCTTGACTTTTATTTTCATTCTGTGCATAGCAACTCCTTAATTAACATTTTAGATGAGAACGTCAAAGCCGCCGAGATGGCAGGCTGCTACTATTCTTGGTCTTGCTGACACTTTCCGTGGCAGAATGACAGTCACAGCTGCAGTCATTCTAAGGAATCTGCCTGGAATTAGCATGAGAGTTGGGTCAAAGAAGCTTCCTTCCTATATTTATGCATTTATTTATTTACTTGTAAAGCTGTTTAGATTGTCCTGAATGGGCTGAACCCAAACAGAAAACCTCTCCAGGGACACAGTTGAGCTTGAGTCTCTTTTGTAGGGCCACAGCTCATGGGTTAAAAAAGTCCTAATTCTAGCTGTGTGTCTCTCAACAGTGTTTTCAGTCTCCATGTTCATGGCTTTGTGCAAAACAGACATGAAAAAGATGGTCTCTGCCAGCAAGTGGTTTGCAAGCTTATTAGTTTACTCATAGCTTTCCCGAAGGCTCGGTGCTCACTATGCTGTCCACATCGGCTGCATAAAACAGCAGCCTCTAGTCCAGTCTTATAAGGGAAATCGGTTATTACAACATTACTTATGCTGAGCACATCAACAGCTAAGTCAGCCAAGCCAGTGAACAGACACACGAGGCAGATGTGAGTTGATAGTCTTCTTTCTAAAGAGTACATTTGATAAAGTCAGGTGTAAGCGGTTGAGGTCTGTCCTGTCTTCTTTGCTTCACCTTGACGGTGGAGACAGATGCAGTAGGCCATGCAGTGGTCATGGCCTGAGGCCCGAGACTCAAAACACAGCTGGAGCTGAGTATATGTGGGGAATGTTTCTAGAGACTCAGAAGCTGTGAGATCTCCATGTGAAAGTAGGTGCTAAGCAAAGAGAAGACAGGACAGGGTTCGTCTCAGCTCTTGCACAGTAGATTGTGTCATCCAGGTGTGGAACTGATTTTATTCTCTGTCCATCCCTGCACTGGCTGGCTGTTCCTCCAGATCTTCTTTCCCTCTCCTGGGTGGATCGGCCGCTAGCTTTCTCACTGGGTATGGGCTTGGTAACTTCTTCCTGGTTCAACCCCACAGTGATATTGCTTCCCAAGCACTCCATAAACTCCCTCGAGCCCTCCCAGAGCAGGGGTCACCAGCCCTGCCAAAGGGGGTGCTTCAAAAGTCAAGGCCAGCAACTGAAATCCCTTGAGAAAAGAGGACAGATTCCCCTTTCTATGCATAAAGAATTCTGGAATGACAGTGGTGAATTCGCGAGAGTTTTGATGTAGGAAGCATAGAATAAAAGAGTAAGAGGGAAATCAGAGCAATACTCTTATAGCCTGCCACTGGAAATAGATTTCCTGAGAGGGATGAGGACCAGGGGAAAGGGAACAAACTTTAAACTGCCCAAGGAACAAGAGGCAAGTAGATGCCCTGGGTCTGGTGTAAGCTTTACACACATAGAGCACACCCTACGCCTGATATGAAACTAGCATCAGAAAACAAGACAGCATGGACCATGTCCTGCATCAGATGGACCCACGGTACAGCAGGAGAAGTCTTACCCCTGCCAGGAGCATGCAGTCATGGGACTGGTCCTGATGTTGGGGGGTAGAAAAAACAGCTTCTAAGATCAGATTTTAATAAGATCTATAGTGAGATACAGAAATAGAAATAAAACACTGCTCTGAGCAGCGTTAAAGTAACTGTGCATATGATCCACGAGGCCAGCGATCACAAAACTCTTTCGGGAACACAGGTAAAATCATTTTGAACACATGGGAGCAGTCTATATCCCTGGAGGGTAGCCTAGCTCCTGAGACATTCTGTCATGGCATCCATTTGCCTTCCAACATCAAGGACTTCTGCGTGCCAACTGCATTTAAGAAGAAAAAAACTGTAGCCCCAGTATTCTGCCAGCCAAGGCTGAAAGCTTGATAGCCTGTGCTACAGAGTGAGAGATTCATTGTCTCAAAAAGAAAATCATAAAATAGATCAAAATAAAA
This sequence comes from Uromys caudimaculatus, assembly GCA_028551405.1. Classification (NCBI taxonomy): domain Eukaryota; kingdom Metazoa; phylum Chordata; class Mammalia; order Rodentia; family Muridae; genus Uromys; species Uromys caudimaculatus. The sequence continues at coordinate 35,184,589 of CM052704.1, forward strand.
TCAATATAAGTATTTTTGTTTAAAGTACTGAATATTTAAATGCTGAGTATAAGAACAGACAGCACTCTTCTGAAGCTGTAGTCATCAGATGACTTCCCGAGAAGCGCCACGCCCACGGATGGCTGACTCCAGGATCCTGAGACTTCTGTGTATAGCCTGTGAACAACTCATTTGTATAAGATTCTTTCTTCTCCTTCTTGTGTTGCCAGAACCTTTAGGACGTGGGTTCTGGACCGGGAAGGACTACAGTCAGTAGAAATGCATTTTTTGCACCCTGAAGCTTCTCTGGGTCCAACCACCACTTGGACCTGGGGACCTCCCAAGACTTTGCCCGAGGCTGCAGGAGATTTTCATCTGTCTTCTTTTCTCTGCTTGGTTGAACACTCACTGATGGCTAATGGGAGAGGGCGGTGGCGTGGGAGAAGTGATGAGGGTTGCTACAGTGTTGCGGAGACTCAAAGCTAGGCAGACTCTAGCTCGCTATGACAGCGACAAGGCTGTTGAAGAGCATGTGGGGCCTGCAGAGAGCTGGGCTGTGGCTTGTTACCTTGGACAATGACTTCATTCATTCTTATTTCTTGTTCCCAAGACAGCCTGTGAATACAGACTTGCCTGGAATTTTGAAGTGCGTAGATTATTAAGCTACGGAAGAGAAAATGTGGGTGTTAGAGGGGGACCACGCCCAGGTGGCTGCCTAGGATACTGGCTCTGTGAAGTGTTCTAGAAGTCCCTGGCAGAGCACCACCTTCAACAGAACTGCCCTGAGATAGCCTATCTTCTCCCTCCAGGTTGTCTCAGCAGCACTCTCGTCTTGTCTGTCCTCTTGAGCGCAGGGTTCATCTTCTCATCTGTCAGGGACCCACCTGTGGCTTTAATGTGGGCCTGCCTGAGCTCCACCCTCCTACACCCTGTGGTTATCAGTCCCCCACCCTGATGTTATCATCTGCAGGAAATCAAAACACCACGTGTGTGAGCATAAAATTCTGTCATTTATTTGTGCTGCAGACTTCAGGAAAGAAAAAAAATCACAGCTCTCTTTTCATTTAATAAAAAGGGCACAATGTTTAATCCTTAGTGACCTTAAGTCAGCTTTACTAACAACCAGGAAATGCCTGACCCTCGGGTCCTCACTGCTGTCATGAACTCCAAACGTTTTAAAAATGGAAATAAAAAAAATAAAGTAATTACTTCTTCGTGTGTTAAAAAGTTAAGTTGAATTGCCCGTTGCCATGGAGATGGCTTCCTGTTTACCACACTGGTCTCCCAGCTGTTGAAGACCAGCCACCCAGCCAATGAGAAAACAGCATTTAGCTTCCCTTATTCCTTCAGTGCTTCAAATAGTGAGTCAATACAACCTGTAATTTACCAGTCAGTAAAATTTGATAAATTGTGTTTTCGTATATATTAGTGGTTTTACATTTAACAAAATCCATCGTATGGAATTGCCACTATGGTTAAAAGCATTATTTTAACTTTTGAGAGGTAGGGGTATCCCTATGTTTAAAATACCCAGCCTGAGCCTTTTAAGATCCTGGTGTTGCATTTCTGGTACTTCTGACAGCCTCCTGCAAAAAGAACTGTCCTGTTTCCTCTTCACTGGTAAAGAAAGCTGCACTGTTACCCAATAGTGACATATGATATCCTTAATAACAAGATCAAGACTCTGGCTTTCATTCCCACTAAGTACCAATCCCCAAAGACCCCAGAATTCTAAAGTACACTACTTCATGTGTGATAATAAATAAAATTATTTGAAAACTGAGCAGTTTTTATTTTTCCTCCCTGCCTGCATGTAAAAATAATCTCAAGCTACCTAATGAGTCCTAGGAGATGGGACCACAGATCTTAGTAACTAAATCGCTTGAAGAAGAAAGGTATGGGGACTTGGTGACAGTGCCAAGCACCATGGAATACAAAGTAAGGAGATAAAGAAGAAAGAAAACTTCGTACTTTCTCTTGACATTTAACCAGGAGGAGGCCAGCTCGAAGCCCTCGTGGTAAACAGTCGGCAGCTAACCACAGCTCTGGGAGGTCCCTCCTCACCTCGGAGCAAGCTCAAAGCTCTGCTAGTGTGCCCTCTCACCTTTCCCACAGTCTACCTGCCCAGATCTTTTGGGTCTGATCTTCTTGTCCCTTCCCTGCCACCTCTCTGTCCCTCTCAGAGGCCTTTGTACAACACCAATGGCTTTATATGGAATATAACTATGTCACTGAAAGTGGTGGCACCCTGTGGCAGAACATGCCGTGTACTTAAACGTTACCCTAAATGATTAAGGTATCTGTGGTAATTTTAGCATTGGATAAGCATCTCTTAGTGGAACCCTGGCAATACCAAACTCTGTACAAGAAGGTTTCTTGGAGGAGGGAGTTTTGAGACAGGGTTTCTCTGTGTAGCCCTGGCTGTCCAGGAACTCACTCTGTACACCAGGCTGGCCTTGAACTTAGAGATCCACCTGCCTCTGCTTCCTGAGTGCTGGAACTAAAGGTGTGCACCACCACAGCCCTGCTGCAAGAAGATTCTTGTATAAAATGGTGTGGTGTTTGTGTATAGCCTAAGTCCATCCTGTGCACTTCAGATTAATCTAGACAGCACAATACCCAAGGCACTGCAAGCATGGTGAATAACTGTAGGGAATGCTTAGAGAATCATGACAAGATAAAAGGTCTGAATGTAACTTTAGTGGTGTGACATCTTTTCAGTGAGTCTGGAGTTTAGTCTGAAAGCCGTTCAGTGAGAGATGGAAAGAACAATACAAGTTCAGGCAAAAGTGAACGCCGTTGCAGAGAACTGTTTGTGCAGCCTTGTTGGGGCTGCCCTCTGCCCTCAGTCAATTCTATTGATGACACTTGTGCATTTATCAGAGATATTCCCTTCTCCCTTGAGAGACTTTGTATTTTTTACCATTTGAAGTACTGTCAACAAACTCACAGAATTCTGCTATGGATTTTCCAGTTCATTGTCTATACCAACCCTGCGTGCCAAATGGGAAAAAGGCTGACATTTTTGTCATTATTCATTGTGGGAGGAAGGGTTCATCTTTGCTCAGCAGGAGGTAGAAGTTTGGTTTTCATCATCTAAGAGGATAGAGGGAGAAGAGAGAGGGCAGACAAGCCTATGGGATGGCTGCACGTGCCCTGGATGGTGAGGGCAGACAGCGGAGTGGACATTGGTTGTGAACTAGTGAAGAGGTGTGTCTGGAAGCACCAGAAGGTTGCAGCTGCTTCCAGTAAGCAATGACAATGTGAGTATTGGAATCCAGAGCCCTGCCTTGCCTCCAGTCTGAATTGGGGGCACACCGATGACTCAAGAATTAGAATTATTGTCATTACTTCACACAAATGCTTCTGCTTCTGTTTGCTTTGATTCTTGGCTTTGGTCAGCGTATTTGTGATGCCTCTCTTTTAACAGCTTATCTTTGTCAGCTGGTTACATAAAAAGGCATGAGAGGTTGTGAACTTCTGCCTCCTGCAAGAGGAGCGAGGGGCTGAACGAGGAGGAGGTGGCACACAGTGTACTCCTCCTGTCTGACACATGGCGGGCAGCAGTAGGTGCTGTTCACAGAGACACCGTCTGCCTGCCTCTAGAGAGACTCACCCAGCAACAGCAGTGCATGACAGACAGCTCATTTTCTTAGCCTCTAAGCTAAATGGTCAAACACTTCTATTCTGGAGAAGACGAAGAAAAAATAATAAAAGATAAATGCACGCAATTTTTCCCCTTCCTGTGTCTGGGTTTGACATTAGTCATCTGTTCTGAGAAACTCTGGGGCAACCATGATGCGGGTAGAACTCTGGATGTTGAGTTATATCTGACACGCAGAAGGTTTTAGTGCAGTAGTTTGGGGCAGGTTCACCAGGCATGAGGTTTATGCATGGGGAAAGGGAGCTAGCTATAGGTATGTAAAGCTGGAACCTATTTAAGTGACAAGAGCATCCGGGGGTGTGGCTGTGCTTGAGCAGCAATGAATGCAATGAGGGTCACAGCTGTCAGAGCCTGGGCCACCTCACCACTGTCACCATCATCGACTCCTGGTGGCGCACGCCTTTAATCCCAGCACTTGGGAGGCAGAGACAGGCGGATTTCTGAGTTCGAGGCCAGCCTGGTCTACAGAGTGAGTTCCAGGACAGCCAGGGCTATACAGAGAAACCTTGTCTCGAAAAACAAAAAAAAAACAAAAACAAAAACTCTTCGAAATATTGGTATTCTGACCCCAGGCAACAACACCAGGAGGTTAGGGCCTGGAAACTGTTCAAGCCCTTCCCAGGAACTCTGCTCCTTCACAAGGCTCTCTCCTTTTAGGGTCACCGCCCAGTGCTGTAACCTACAAATACGTACAATGCTAAGCAGCTTAAAATGAAATACAAAGAGCCAGGCATGGTGACTCGGGTCTGTAATTCCAGCTGAGGACTGCGAGTCTGCTGCGGCAAGCTTGTGTGACATTATAGGTTTCGGCTCAGGCTCTTCGGCAAGATCCTGTCTTTAAAAAAAAAATGAGAAAAATGCTTTATTCAATAGGATTTTAATGTGTAAGTAATATCTAAGAATCAAATTACTTTACATTATGTGCTCTCCTCTCAAGCCTTCCAGACATGGTATGTGTTTAGTAGATGTTCATCTTGGTTTGGCCTTAGCCACATTTCAAGGGGCTGTTATCCACAGGTGGTAGTCGCTACACAGTGTACGGCAACTGTTCACTCTGCCCTCCTTCTGTGTGACTGATGCTTTGTCCTTAGAGACTCTGTTCATGCTTTCCCTTCTGTGGCTGCCCCTGCAGAAATCTCTGGTAACTCACCTACCAATCAGTTCCAAGGCGGATTCTTGTTGGTTTGCACTTCCTTTCCTAGCTCCGCCTCTAGGGGGCAGCTCCAAAAGGTGTCCCAGGGAGCCCTCTAGTGACTGCTCTCAGAATGACAGGACTTTGCAAAAACAACTCTGGAAAAAAAGTGGAAATAAATTGAAGTCAACGAATGAGGCATCAAAGTTACATTTCAGGGACACTGAGTCTTTGATCACTGGGCACCTCTTCCCATCATTTCTGTAGCAGAACGCAAGCCGGGAACTGGCCCCTAAGTTAGCTGTGCTGAAAGGTGACTTTGCAATAGGCATCCATCATACCCCTACGCCACTGGCAAAATTCAGCTTTCTAGAAAGTGGCTATGGCTCTGCTTCTCTTGTTTACTTGCCAAAGCCCTCAGGGCCTCACAGACCTGTTTGTTCACCATTAGTCTATTTTAGCCTTTCTTCTTGAGAGCTCATAGGCACAGGGAGCTGACCCATCTCAGGACCAAGAAACTTGGTCTATCAGCAGACCTAGACTTGGAATATCAGTGAGCCAAGGTGGTAGGACTGACTTAATCAATCAATATATGAAGGTCCCTGGATTAAAGTAAAGGGACCAATCAGATTTCAAAGAAGGTGCTACAAAATCTTCTGAGCAAGGACTCTCCTCTGTCTAAATCATGATTGGTAGAGGATATTCTATTCTCTCTCCCTTGGGGCATGGAAGGTACATCTGAGGTCAGAAACTCTAGAGGCCATTTCTGCTACCAAGAAAAGATTGCATCTGGCTCCTGAAGAGGACCAAAGCCCTCACAGAGGCATGGGGGCATCTTGGGAAACTACAGACTCCAGCTGGGACTACAGGGTGAAGCGGATTCTGCACTTGCAGGTATGTAGTCAGTAAATAACCCAAAGGGTAGGAAGTCTGGACAGAGAAGTGTGACGTGGAAAATGACTACTTTTTACTGAACAAAGCATCCAGAAACTTCCCCGCATAATCTATAGTCACTGGTAACGAGTGAAAAATGAAATCTCATGAAATTATTTTTGTGCAATCGCAACACACATGTACATGCACACTCATGCACATATGCATGCACACGCATGGACACACACATGCACACACACACGCGCGCGCGCGTACACGCACGCACAACACACACATGCACACACGCACACACACATACACACACACGCACACATCTGCACGCACGCACTCACACGCACGCACACGCACGCACACGCACGCACACGCACGCACGCACATGTTGGGGATGGTGACAATGCCCCATGCCCTTAAGTTAGTATTGATAGGTTGGTTTGTATAAACTTGGCAGGCTGAGGTGGCTAGAACAGGGTATCTGCTCACTTCTCTTAGGATGAGGGACACAGATTCCGTATGACATTAAGTTAGAAACACTGTTTTAAAAAGAAGGATCCAGAACTTTATGGACTGAGATTTTTACTCAGGGAAATGACAGTACTGGAAAAACACACTTGGGGACCCTGGTGTGGAAAGGGTTCTCTGACCCCCGGTGCAGTTGATCTGACTGTTTAGTAGTTCATAATCGTATTTGGGAACAGTGGAAAGGTATGTGGCAAAGCCACGAAACCCACCACACATACTACATGCTGGGCTGTCAGCCCCTCCCCCTTCTCCCAACGGCACCTTTACAACTGTAAGTTGTAAGGGGAATGGGGGCAGGTGGCTCACCACAGGTCTATCTATCTATGGAAAAGCAGGCAGACCAAGAGTTCTAGGCTAGCCTGGGCTACATACCATGACCATGTTAGGTCAGGGCAAAGAAACTGCCTTGTAGATGCTGGTGGTGTGTGTGTGTGTGTGTGTGTGTGTGTGTGAGAGAGAGAGAGAGAGAGAGAGAGAGAGAGAGAGAGAGAGAGAGAGAGAGAACCTGGCTCAGGCCTCCCTAAGTTCTCAGGATCTACAAGACTCCACCCAGCCCTGGGGCTAACTGCCTAGGCTAGGCTGGTTGGAGCCCTGGAAGTCTGTCTCCACTTTGGTGATTTGGGTAGAGATGGACAAGCCTCCCCAAATGCAAACATACATGTACATGGTGTTGAGTACTCTCTGATTCTTCACTTTTCTGCTTGGTAGATGCTCCCTGAATGCCCACTGTCCTCTCCAGCTGCAGAACTGGCTCTTGTCACTCAGTACATTGAAACAGTAGGACAGGGGTGAACTATTACACTTGCCTTCTCTGACCAAGAACTCAGGAGGCGCTGCAGGGAAATGGGGTGAGCTCAGAGCTTCCTCAGACTTAAAAAGACTTCAAACAATTACATATTTCATATGAATACTTTCTAGACCTTGTAAAATCTGCACATTATAAAGCAACTAGTTATTGTTAAGTAGAAAAGAGCCCTCTGCTTTCCACCCCGAGCCCACACCACCTCCAGAGTTACAAATGTCTCCAACAACAGGAATAAACAAATACACAAAGATAAAAGTAAGCAAAAACCCTCGTACTCAGAGGAGAGGTACCAGGGTTGCTTTGGACAAAGTAAATAATGTGTGTGTGTGTGTGTGTGTGTGTGTGTGTTTAAAAGGGTCACTGCAGAAAAAAATAATGTTTTTCCCCAAAGGTATTTTTTGAAAACACCCATTTATTTGAGAGCATTTTGTTATGTTAAGACTAGATTGGTTGAGATGTATTCTGCTTTCCTGGAACAACCTGCAAGCTAAAGAGAAAGGGATAAGCTGACCCAGTGGTATTTGGAGCTAGACAAATGTTACAAATATTTTTCTTCCGATGTTTGGGTTTTTCTAAACTAAAAACATTTGCCCTTCGCTCTTAAGTTTTAACAAGCCATTCGTATTTGGAGGAAAATTTATTCCATATGTGTTTAATACGCTTTCACTTCAATTATTAGTGTACTGAGTTATAGGTGACCAAGAACCCTGTATGCATCTTGTATGCTGCTTATCTTACCACACAGGCCAGGATTCTATCAAAGGGTCAGATTTGCCCATTGGCCTTGTAGCCTGAATTATAATTTCACAGATGAGATTCCTGAGGATCTAATTGTGTGGGTTAGTACCACAGGATTTCCAATTTCCAGAAAAGAAATAAGCTTATTAGTAAATATACTACCACGAAAAAAAAAGTCAGGAAGAACGAAAGCCTCCTAAGATCCCTTATGTCTTGTGCAATATTGATTTTAAGTGATAGTAAAAGTGCTATAGCTACAAATCAGAAGATTCAGGCTGAGTCTAAATAGTACCTTGGGTTATCACAAATATCAAAAGAAAGGGAAGAAAACAAAATCCTACCCACCAGCACCATAATGGGTCCTACATCTGTTAGCCTACAGAGTCCTGTGGTAACTTTAAAATCACAGTTGTAAGGGAAACAGATTCTAGGCAGGTTGTCACCCCACACGATGGTGTTTTAAGTTTTAGGAAGAAAGAGCAGCTACAGAAGTAAGGCAGTCTGCAGACTTGACAGAACTTCCCACTGACACTTGTAATGGACAGGAACAATAGGAATCCGTGATCTTGACGGCCAGACACTGGGAGGTTTCAGCTCCTATCTGAGTAGTCCCGTGTGGCTGCTTCTCTGAGTAAGACATGTCCAATAACAGCTCCAACAACCGCAACAGAGCACTCAGACCACTCAGTGTCCAGTAACGACTCAGCAATCCACACCAGAGCATTGGAGCCACTGGAACGGCTACAGGCTCATACTTAGACCACACCCGGTCCAAGCACACACACTTCTAATGAATGCCTCCAACCCAGCAGAATGCCCAGCCTCTCCTGTGAGCATTTGCTGTGGGTGTGGATGAGCTAGGCATAGAGAGCTGACCTGGAGCAAGAGCCCAGATGAACTAAAACACATTTGTCAGAATCTGGATGTGTTCTGGCTTTCACACAGCTGCCTTCTGATAGTTGGCAATAGTGCTTAAACGCATGTGCCTGAGAAGTAGGTAACACACACACACACACACACACACACACACACACACACACACACCATTGTGTCATTTCCTGACCACACCAGAAACCACACTCGTTGCATCCTGATATAAAATGCCAATGTATGCAAAAGCAGTGCTCTGACTCTCCTGAACGGGCTGGCGGGCGGGCGAAGTTGAGAGAGCAGCAGCTTCAACAGTTCCCCCAGGGGGAAGGCAATGCTCGCACACCAGGCTGGGAACAGCCACTTTAAGCATGCCCAGCTTTCAAACTCATCCCGTATGAGAGAGAAAACTACCACATGCTGACTGTCTCCTCCATCCAAGGCTTGGCATGTTCATTAGGTCATTTAATCTACCAAAGGCCCTGACTGATGTTTTGAAACCTGCTGTCATCACTTTCCAAGGTGTTACACAATAAACACATGAATTATTCTACAACTTTTCAATGATTAAATGCCATTACTCCCAGTGAATATACCATATAATTTCTTCAATACTCCCGTATTGTGGACCAGGTGTGAATGTTTTAATTTTTTGATGCTGCAGATAATTGCCACAGTAAACTCTCTTTTTATAAGTTTTTTTTCATCTGTACAATAATAGAATTTTGATACATATGTCACATTATTTCTTCATAGATGAAATTAATTTCAACGCCCTGTCGAGATTACAAATTCTCTTATAAAAAACTATTATCTCCTTTTGGTGTGTAATTAAGCCTCTGCTCTGTCACCATGAATCACTAATAACAAATCTTTTTAAAAGACTCCAATTTTTATTAATTAAGTGCATATATGTATGCCATTTTAGCTCTGTGTTACATGTGTCTGTGTACAGGTGTGTGCACATATGTGCAGTCCCCAGGGAGTCTGAAAAAAGGCAGGAGACCTTTGGAGCCGCAGCGATAGGAGGCCGTGACCCATATGATTTGGGTGCTGGGAACTAAACTAAGATCCTCTGCAAGGGCAACAGGGGCTTATAACTGTCTCTCTGCCTCCTAGAAATCTTACTCTGTGGTCTTACATGGTCAGGAGTTTCTCTAGTTTATTGGTTCGTTTTATGTGTTTGCTCCTTTGGGTGCTAGGGAATCAAACCCAGGACCCTGAGTATGCTAAGCAGCTGCCCTACCACTGAGCTACCTCCCCAATCCCAAGTCTTTGTTTATAGTTACAAGAACTCAATTCTTAGATTTATCAATTGTGATAATTTTTTTAGCTTCAAATGTTCACTTCGTTTTTCACTTTTTTCTTTTTGCTAAAATTCTCTTTTCAAACATTTCTTTATGAAATTTTCTAATAACTGGGTATAACGTATGCATTTTCTTCTTTCCTTTTCATGTGATAATGTAAGCATTTGGAGTTATGATTATGCCCCCAAGTACTGCTTTGACCACATCCTATAGAATTGACTAAGTAATGGTTTCCTTTTCAGAAGGGCTACAGTTGTGGATTGATGTCATTTTGAGTGGATAATGAGCTGTAAGAGTAATTTTAATGCCGGAGCAGAGGGAGGATTTTGTTTTGTTTTCAACTTTTATCACTAATTTTTGGTATTGCCTTATGACGAGCTGGGAACTGGGCCTGCCCACCTTGTTTGATCTCTTGGGAAGTTATTAGCATGGGATATTAATTTCCAAGCTGTCATTATTGATTGACCAATGCTACACTTAGAAAAAAAAACTAAACTCTGTGGAAATCACAATAGCACAAAGGGTAAAACCAGAACTTATCTTTGGAGACTAGAGAATCCTAGAAACTGCCACACAGGCATGGCTTCTTCGTCTTGACAATGACGCTCCCACATACCTCTGTGAGACTGTAAGGCTGTGCAGGGCACATCATTTTCAGCACAGGATCAATAGGTGTGATATATGGATTCTTGAAAACAAGACATCTTCTCAAAAAGATCAATACATTGCTGTTAATTTGAGCTAACTGACCATAACTAAATCATTTTTATTTATTTATTTTGCCAACATATGTCATGGCTTGTCAAAGATAATAGAACGCATTAGGGTACCACTGCCAATCTTCCACCAAATGACGAAATGTAGCATTCTGTGTTCCTATGATTTTCCATTCTTCATCTTTGTAGACAGTTTAGCAGTTTGACAAGGACTTCGGTGCCAGTAACAATACAGCACGAACCATAACTTTAACTAGGGTTTCTCAAGGCTGGGACACAACTCAGAGGTAAGCCCTTGCCAGCATCTGAGAAGGCCAGGGTTTGACTCTCAACCCTTTTCCAAACCTTTAAAATAATAAAAATTAGAGCCTAAACCAAGCGTTTCAAATTTGAATGTGCATAGAAATCACCTAAGACTTTTTTGGGGGGAGGGGCGGGTTGCTAGAGTTTGAATTTATGATTTTAAAGACCACTTTACAGATAAAACCACACTCAGCCACACTGTGCAACTTACACAAGGATGTCCAGCCAACAAGACACAGACTAATAATGCATACAGAGACTTCCTCACCACAGAGGACACTCTGTATTTTCTCTTAGTCTCTCACCTACCTGTCCCTGTCCCTGTCCCTGTCCCTGCACACCCCAGCAACACACACCATTTTCTCTGTTCCGTGCAGTATAATCAGACCCTGGTTTCAGACCAGTGTTTCGGGTATGTTTGCACACACACACACAAACACACACACACACACACACACACACACACACACACACACACACACACACACACGATGAGTCCATTTAGTGTTGCTTGCGTGTGTGTATTTATGGACGGTACTTGGGATTGGATAACCTCTCAGGGGTCTCGTCCCTGAAGAAGATTGATCTCTTCCTTTCTCTGAAGCCATTATTGCCTGTAGCTCTTCATCTAGGGGTTGGGCCTTGTGAGATTTCCCTCAGGATGTTGTTTCAGGTTCCTGCCTGTAGCTGCGTACATCACAGATAGATCTCTGGAGCAGTAGGCAGCTGGCTTACGTCCTGAATGAGCTGTTATCTTTTTTCCTTCTTCGCATCCACCCATTACAGACAGATTTATGAGAGACAAAACACCGTGTGTTTCTAGTGTCCCGAAGGACTTAGTCTGCCCAGTGACTGGGTCAGTACTGACAGAGCCAGGGAGGCTCAAGGATCCAGCCTTGCTGCTCTCTAACTTTGCCGTTGGGCTCACATATAAAGTGTGTGTGTGTGTGTGTGTGTGTGTGTGTGTGTGTGTGTGTGTGTGTATGTGTGTGAGAGAGAGAGTGTGTGTGTTAGTGTGTGTGTGTGAGAGAGACAGAGAGACAGAGAGACAGAGAGACAGAGAGAGAGAAAACAGTCTCTCTTCAATTTTTAAAAATATATTGTGTTCACTCTCCTGTTTCATTATTATAACCAAATGTTTGAAACTTTAAATCTTCTTTCCTCTCTTCCAAAGACTGTTAAATTCTCTTCCAGCTGGAAGGCACACACACATCAACAGTTTTTATTTTACCTTCCCCTCCCTGTCTTCTTTATATTTAATGCTACTTATTTTTTATTACACTGGTAATATTTTGGTCTTAGTTTTGCTCCCATGTTCATTCTTTTTGCTTTTTTTTTTTTTTTTTTTGGTGATAATTTGATGATTCAGTTAGGAGTTGCATCAAGATTTAAAAGTCAAATGACTTTAACAATAAATCTAGCAGTAATTCAATCTCCAGAGACCATTTTGTCTGCAACTATGACCAATTAATAAGGGCCTACTTTACCACATTGGCAAAACAAAAACAAAACAATAAAACCAAAAAAAGAACCACTTTGATTATTTCCCTAAGAGTCAACAATCTAAAAATCTTTTTAAAAACATTTTGAGAAGGGTAATACATGCACTGAGATTATATGTTTAAGCCAAAATGTTTAACTGCTAATTTTTTAAATTAGTCACACAGTCTAAAAACCGAAACCCCTTATTTGTTTGCCCTTATGAAACTATTCTCAAATCCTTTAAAAATTCCATCTGCCCTATCTGAAGCCTTGAGACTCAGACAAACAGATCTTTGTCCATATTTCATTTTCAAAGCTGTGATTTATTGCTTCTTTATGTGAATTTAGTCTAAAGCTACCTGTTTATCAATAAATTTAACTTTCTCCTGTAACAGAGCATCAGACTTCAGTAGGACCCCGGACCTTAGCACAACTGACTCCATGATGGAAGTACCATTCAGGCTTTAAAACTCAGCATGTTGACAGTGCCTGCCAAAACCAAAACAAAGACCTAATCTACCAAAGTCCATATAGTTATGGGAAAGTCTCTAAATGTAGTAACCTTGCCTTTTAGGTTCTGTAGCCCCACTTCTGGCTCACTGTTCTTGTTAACTGAAGTATGCCAACCCAGAACACGGTTTTTGTGCTTAAAAACTCATCCCGAGAAAGGCTCAGTGCTACACTGGGATTCCAAATACCCAATGTAATCACCAGCCAGTTAATCAAGACTTTCTATTGGCTTAAAGCCATGTCCGAGCAGTCTTCTCTGGTGAATACCTAACAATGGTTTCATTAGGCAATTGGTATGTCATATCAACATTGATTGAGGAAGATACTTTGCTGTCATTTGCCAGAGATTTATTAAAATAAATAGATCAAATGGGCAACATTTAGGATGAGAGCAGTTTTCTTCAGTCACACCCTGAGCACTTCTAAAGCTGAACAAAACAGGCCCACTCTTGTTCACGACAACATTATTTTTAGAGATGGAAAGAACCCTGATAGCTAAGAATGTTCGGTTAAATGACATTTCATGTTCCCGAAACCAAAGTACAAGACCTTAAAGACATTCAGCCATGAGAACAATGGGAAAGAGAGAAGGAATTAGTAATAAAATTGTGTCAGGTAGAAAGCAAGAGAGTAGATGATCAATGGTACTGCAGGGTTTGAAGACCCAGAGATGCTGCGAGTGGGGAAAGCCAAGTGCAACCCCCTTAAAGAGCAGAGCAGTGGTTCCCAACCTCCCTAACACTGGGCCCTTTAATACAGCTCCTTATGTTGTGGGGACCCCCAACCACGAAATTATTTGCTCTGCTACTTCAGAACTGTAATTTTGCTACTGTTGTGAATCGTAGTATAAATCTTTGTGTTTTCCAATGGTCTTAGGTGATTCCTGTAAAAGGGTCATTCAATACTCAAAGAGGTCATGACCTACAAGTTGAGAACCACTGGGGTAAAGACTGGCTACACAGGAACACCATGGATTTGTGCCATGAAGCTAAGAACAGGACAGTTTCCAATCGTCTGTATTTATCTCAGCTTCCCCCCTCAACTCCTACTGGATGAAGCCTCAGACTAGCAGTCTCCTGCCTTGGTTGAAGCCTGCAGGGTTGTTTGAAGGACCATGAAGATTCTGAAATGGAAGAAACTACATACAGTCAAGGAGGGCAACATGTGCTGAAAATAAATAAACCCTCAAATCTCTATGCTGACTTAGTTCCCCAAGCACTGGTGCCCAGGCGTAGGCCCAAGCCAAAGAATCTTCACTTGAACTATGAGCATCACGAGAGAATGTGGCACAAGGTTATTGACATCATGGGCTCCCAGATTTTGTTGTGCGTCCCAATACTAGTCATGTATAGAGCTGTTTTCCAACTTTTAAGAATCTCTTTATTAAAAAATAAGAAGAGAACTAAGATCAAAAGACATGAGGAAAGTCTCGTGAAAAGTAGAGACAAATGTTCACAAGCAGCAAAAATCAAGATGGAGGAAACAGAATCCACGAAGAGAGCAGGAAAAGATAATTTTCGATGTTACCTGAGGGATTAGAAAAGACACTGGCCCCATACAAATTATAAAAAGACAATTAAAAATAAAACAGTCTAAGGGGAAAAAAGACCCATGAGTTAATGATATTGTAACAGAAATTAAAAAAAAAAAAAGAATACAGATTATAAAACAAAACAAAAACTTTAACTGGAAGAAAAAGAAGATACTCACCTGACAGGGCAGACACTGTAACTCTGAAGCTGGTTTTCAGGAGGAGGCCCATGTTGGGCACTCTGGATGTGCTCACCCTTGTGGTTCGTCCATGAAGGTGGGAACTTTACTTAAATGTGGAAATGAACAAGGGACAGGAATGGGAAGAAACATGGGGGAGGATTGGCCTGAGAAGACCAACACTGAAAAGCTTAGCCCACGAATTCTAGAGAATGGAAGAACTGAGGCAGAGTTTGGGGTGCACAATGATAGTGACACAGATAACTATGGAAACTTCAAATTAAGGAAATTATTATGTTAAGCCAATTGTGTGGTGAGATAAAGTACAGAAAGTTGTGTTTCCCTATCACTCAGTTATAAGTGGCATTTGCAGAAAATGAGAAGTACACGTGGTTCATGTAGAAAGTGTAAATGGGCAGGGACTAGACAGAGAAAAAGAAAATCAAACCCTTGCCTTCCTTACAATGGGAAATCAAGAGCATCTAAGGCCGAAAAAGCAAATGGTAGGGTGCTCAGAAATGTGAGGGCAAATCCTTTAAAAACTGAATATACATTCAGAAATGGGAACGGGGAGGGGAGGAGACTTTTTCTGTAATTACTAATATTAATTGGCCTGGAAAAACAATCTGATTGTCCAAATGATAAAATTATGGTTTTTAATATTCCAACAAAACTAAAACTCTACTATATAAATAGAATTATAAAAGAAAAACTCATATCAAGGGGAGACAAATTAGAAGGTATCAAGGAAAGAAAGATGACTAGACGAGAGAGAGAGAGAGAGGAGAGAGAGAGAGAGAGAGAGAGAGAGAGAGAGAGAGAGAGAGAGAGAGAGAGAGAGAGAGAG
>CM052704.1:35200564-35251244 GCA_028551405.1 Uromys caudimaculatus
AAAGAATACACATCTATTGACCCATGGTTTGGACTACATATGAGGCAGAGGAATCACCTCGATGGCCATCAGGGAGAAAGGAGAGGACTTTGGGCCTGAGGGTGCTAGAGGCCCCAGTAAAGGGGAATGTCAAGGTGGGAATATGGGAATGGGTGGGCGGGTGGGTGGGAGGAGGAATTCCCTCACAGAGGCGGGGAGGTGGAGGGGACACGGGGTTTCCAAAGAAAAGGGGAATCATCGGAAATGTAAATAAAGTATCAAAAAAAAAAATGTATTCTTGGCTCTTCTTCAAATCGCTGGCTTTTGTCTTCCTCTTCACTGCCTCCCAAGAAAGACTCTCACCACAGTCTGGCCATCGTGGCTGGAGCTTACGTTGACTCATTTCTAGATCAAGAAGAGCCACATCACCTCCCATCCACACTCTCTACCTCAGCCCCCGAAGTAAACCTGATTGGTCCTATAGTGTACACATCCTCAGCCCTGAACAGGTCAGTGAGTCTGAGAATGAGGAACACCCCAGCCAGGCTTCCTGTGGCTGAAAAGATGGGGCTTTGAACATCACTGTTCAGCAGCACTTTAAGACAGAAGAATCTCTGAAAGCAAAAGATGTGGCCATAGAGAAACGAGCAAGTTATGACAGAAGGAAAGCAACCAGCTGTATAACTGTAAAACTGTTGCTGATTATTCCTTCCCATTACTGCTTGCTCACTGCTAGTCAATAGCAATACACATCTGCTTATGTATTTCTGAGTTTCACTTGTAAAAGGAAACTATGGTTCTAATCATCTCTCGCTATATTACATAATTTTCTAGTTTAGGAATCATATCATCCATTTTTCTGCAGCTTTAAATAAACACGGTGCTGTGTTTGTTGGGTTTTTTTTAATGTCAGCAAATGTCTTGATAAGAGGAAAAGGTTGTATTGGGGTTTTGGGGGGGAGGGTTGGTTGTTTTTTTAATATGTCTTCTCACATGTGTTCCTTCTTAAGGATGTTAGGAGATGGACAGTTTATACACATTTTTATTCAGATTCATGGATTTGGTTAGTGCCTAGAACAAAGCGTTAATTGATGCACTCACTCAGCCAAGAGGACTATTATTATTTATTATTAAACACGGGAAAAATTGACATGCCTTGGGCCTTGAACTGGTGATTTAGCCACTGCAGAAAACACAACCTGCCTTCTCAGCACTCACAGCTTGATGTTTGTCTTATTCCAATAAGTAGCCACAAGGAGCCTGTGTGTGTCTGTGTGTCTGTATGTATGTGTGTGTGTCTCTCTGTGTGTGTATGTGTCTGTGTGTGATACACATGTGTGTCACTTGTATGTGCAGTGCGCTACCCATGAGCACATGTATGGAGGCCAGAAGCTGGTACCGAGTGCTCTCTGTGTTCTTCTCTCGCTTTCTACTTTCTCTCCAGAAGCTGAAGAAAAGGTTCAGCGATTACAAACACAGTTCTTGCTGGTTACCTGGGTTCTCATCTCAGCACCCACATAGTGGCTCAACAGTGCCTGTAAATCCACTTGCAGGGTTTACAATGTCCTCTTCTGTCAATGCACACACATGTGGTATACATACGCACACAGAGGCAAAACATTCACAGGCACACACAGGTACAAAGCACCTCTTACCCCACCCCCAAGAGGAGACATTTATAGGATGCAGGTAATAAAATGTGGGTACATTATTTTCAGAGCCACTACTGAGCCTGCTGGAGAGGATTAGCCTCCTGGAAGGTCTAGTGGGTGTGTAAGCATTTGTGAGACTGAGCTCAGGAGGGAGAGCTCTCGTCCCCAGAACTGCATGTTCAATGCCTAGAGGCAACAGAATGGTGAACTGAAGGAACTGAAGGAAGTTCCTGTTTGGCTGACCCTCAGAGCACAGAGGACTAAAAACAGGGACATGGCTGGAGAGGAGAATAGAAACCAAATTGTGAACAAGCCACGTGAAGGAGCTTTGAATTTCTCCTTGGGCCCTGGGAAGTCACTGGATGTTGTAAGAATAGAGATAGAATTAAACATTCCCTGGAAGTTCTCTGGCTTGAATATGGAAAGTAGATTGGGAAAGACCCAGGGTGGAAAGAGAGGCCAGTGAGGAAGCCATCACTGTAACTGGGGAGCAAGAGTAAAAGTCAGAATCAAAACAGAAGGAAATCGTAGAACCAAAGTATTTAAGGTAAGACTAGCAGAACATGCGAACTGGATGTGGAAAGAGAAGACTAAGACAGCTGCTACCATGACCCACATGAGGGTTCCCAATTATCATGGACTGGATTGCATCGTTCAAATGCACATGTCAAATTCCTTACTCAGAATACCTCTGATAGTGACCTTATTTTAAAATGGATTTTTTAAACAAAGGTTATCAGGTGAAAATGAGGTTGCTGTTATTACTTTTAATGTGAATTACCACCTGTGTGCTCATTTATCTGAATACTTTCTCTCCAGCTGTTGGCTTTGTTTGGGGGAGGGTGTGAGACCTTTGGGACGTAGGGCCTTGGTGGCTAACACAGGACACTAGGAACAGGCCTTGAGGGCTAAAGTTCAGCCCCGCTCCCTGTCTTGTCTTTGTTTCTGAGTCAGTCAGTCATGGTATGCACAAGTGGCAAGCTTCTGCTGCAGGGGACAATATCACACTGTCCCTGCTGCAGGGGACTATCATCCCTGGGAACATGAGCTAAGTAATCACTCCCCCTTAAATTATCTCCACCAAAACAATGAGAAGCATCACTAACATGTGGTCATTTGTCCACCATGACTCATGTCTTGATGTAAGGAAGACTCTGGACATGAGAAGAGCCCTATAAAATGGAGGCAAAGGTGAAGTGATGTTCTATGCACCAGAGAACACCAAGCAAGCCACAAGCACAGTAGCTATGGAAAAAAATCTGAAACAGAACACTTCCAACCTTCAGAAGGCACCAATTCTGCTGAGTCCTGCTCCTCTGACTTCCAATTTCAAGGACTTCAAGGCTGTTCATTTTTGTTGCTGGAATCCTTCCATTGGTGGCCTTTCTTTCTGGAAGCCCTCTCAAACTGGCCCTACTCACTGGATACTGCCATCTTTTGAACTGGTATAAGTGAAAACATCTCTTTATACCAAGTAGGACTTCGGTGCCCAGAATGGAATGTGACCAAGTGCTTACCGAATGAATTAGTAAACGACACAGCCCTTAGACACTGGAAATTTATATTGGCATAGGAGATTTATCTTAAAGAATATTTGGAATAGTGATCCCCAGAAAAATTTTAGATGTTAGATGTTTTGTTTTATTTTTTTAAAAAATCATACAAAGGAATGGTTGAAGGGATGGCTCAGTGGTTAAACATACCAGTTGTTTTTTCCAGAGGATGGAGGTACAGTTCCCAGCACCTATATGGAGACTAACAACCATCTGTGATTTGAGTTTCAGAAGATCTGTTGCTCTCTTCTGGCCTTCTTCAGTACTGAACGCACATGATGCACAAATACACGTGAGGAAACATACACACACACACACACACACACACACACACACACACACACACACACACACACACATGAAAGGAGTTATAAACTTAGATTTTATAAAGAAAAGAAAGATTACAGCTTGGAAAACACAGAGAGCAGCAATATTTTACCAGTCCATCAGATAATCCTCCAGTTCCCAAACTGACTTAATTAAAACCACAACAAACCTCCATCAGATTGGACCCAACCCAGGGGCAGACTGGAGGTGGAGGCTGGTGCCTGTGACATCTCAACTGTGTTACTCTCCGAACACTTCAAACCCAACCACTAAAAGAGCAATAGCAAAGCCTTAATCATTCATCTAACTCTAGATGGGCACATCCTACTGCAAAAACACAATAGGAACAAGCAAGACATCTTGTCTCCTGCAAAAATTACTAACCTCATAGCAATGATCCCTGACCAAGATGACTTAGACAAAACTTGAGATGCAAGAATTCAAAGGACTGATTATAAGTATAAAAAACAATTCAAAACAGGGCCCACATGTTTTCCAAAGGACAAATGAATAAAGGCAATCCATGATATGAAAATACAATTTAATAAATACAAAGAAATGCTGAAGACTATCTAAGTTTATGCCCTGCTCTTTGACCAGTTGTGAGTTCTTTGTTACCCTCCATGCACTGCAGGAAGAAACCTCTGTGCTGAGGTTTTCGAGCTGCAGCAATCTGTGTACATAGGGATATGAACTTAGGAGGCAGTCTCATACTATGTCCACGGTATCTGTGGAGTAATCGTCCACAACGCGACATCTGCATCACACTCTACCCAACAGTGCTCAGCGACAATCTCAGAAGAGATGGCAGAAAGACTGTGAGAGTTAGCCATGAAGGAAGGCTCAGGAAGACAATGTCTTTTGGATATGGCAGGACCTGCTGCACTCATGAGATCATAACAGCGACCGTGGCTGCACAGATCTGCCCAAGATCAAGCCAGTTCATACTTAAGTATGGAGAGAAAGGGATTCATGAGCCTCACCCATAGCGGAGGAGCTATTGACAACTGATGGCTTCAGGAGGATGGAGAAGCAGTTTGCTTTTGGTGTGTGGTCCGGGGTAGGTCAACCATGCTCCAGTGGGGGCCCTCCCCACCATGAGTATATGAGTAGCTATGGACAGCATAATGTTGAATCTGTGATACATACATGTGTGTGTAAGTATCAAAGGGGAAGATCTGTAACAACTTAGGAGGAGGAGCTGAAGGTGAATATGATCAAAATATATTAGATATGTGTATGAAATTGTCAAAATAATAAGATATTATATATTTATATATTTCCCTTTTATTGAAAATAGATTTTTCCCCTCATAGAATATCTTCTGATTGTGTTTTCCTTTTCTCTACTCCCCCCACTTCCTCCTCACCTTTCCTATCATTCAGATCCACCCCTTTTCTGTCTCTCTCTAGAAAACAAGCAGGGTTGTATGGGATTATAATATGATATGATCTGATATGATAAAAGACAAATTAACACATTGGAATTAGAAAAACAAGCAAAGAGAGAAGAACCCAAGAGAAGGCGCAAGAACCAGAGACCTATTTGTTTTTATACACTCAGGAATCCCATCAAGCAGTAAACTGGAAGACATAAAATATACACAACCTGTAGGGTAAAAAAAAAAAAGAAACATATATATATATATGTGTGTGTGTGTACACACACACACACACACACACACACGCATACATATAGATATAACATTTTAAATAATAAGATGTTTAAAAAGAAGAAGAGCTCTGACAAGACATTCTGAGACAAAGACCCTCCAAAGATGCCACTGAGTTGATGCTCTGCTGGGCTTCATCCCACTCTGTAGAGTAGTTTGCCCACTGAGACTCCCTCGGAGGAAATTAACTTTACATTTACAAGTGGTTATCAATTGAAGACTGCTTCTAGGTTAGGAACGGGAACATGTGTCTACTCCTTTCAGCTCTAGGGCCGCATGGTACAGCCCCATGCAGGCCCGAGCATGCTACCTCAGTCTCTGTGAGCTCCCATGAACTTTGATCATGTTGACTCAGAGGGCCGTTTCCTTGGTGTCCTCCATCCCCTCTGGCTCCTACCTTCTTTCTACCTCCCCTTCTGTGGGTGCCCTGAGCTCTGAGAGGAGGGATTTGACGGAGACATCCTGCTTAAGGCTTGTAGCCAAGCTCTCTCACTCCCTACATGATATCTGGCTGTGGGTCTCTGTGTTTATTACCATGTGCAGCAGTAGGAAGCTCCTCTGATGGTAGTTGAGCAAGGCGCTGATCTGCTTCTTTGGCCTGAGTCAATATTATATTTTAAAAACAGGTAAAGAGCCAGCCATGTGGTTGAATTGTTCTTAGAGATCCATTGGCTTGAAACAAATGCAATTAAAAAAAAAAATAGGAAAATTTCTCAAGTGAAGAATCAAGGTTTAAAAGAACCATTCAGATATTTACACGCACATAAGTTTTACTGTTTTCTGTTTGGTTTTAGAGATAGAGTCTTAATATGTAGCCCAGGCTGGCCTTGAACTTGCAGTCTTCCTGCCTGGACCTTCTGACTCTTGAGATTACAAGTATGTGATACCATATTTGGCAAAAAAAAAAAAAAAAATCATAAAAAATGTTTTGAAAAACTCACATTAAGGCTCATCAATTGGAAATTTCAGTACAATAAATATGGAAAAATACATAACAGCTTCTAAAGATTCTTATGCAATATTTTAGTACAACCAAGGACTAAATCATGGGGGAAGAAAAAGGTTTTTAAAGTCTCACACAAAGGCAGACAGTAAATCAAGTGTAAAGGTAGCATAAATATGTTCTCAAATGAATCAGGCTTTTTAAAAAATGTAGTAATAGAATTAGCTAGAAACAATAGTGAGACATGAAATGTTTCCCTCAGCCCTGTTCTTCTCTGCCCACATCCTTTCCCTCCCAGGCTGGCTTGCCTCTCCTCTTCACTACCCAAGGCTTACATGGCGTAGAACCAGACTGTGCCAGAGGCTCTCCACTGAGAGCCCAGCCCAGAGAGGAACAGAGGAAAACAAAGGGGTTGAAAAGACACTTTTAACAAGGTGATTTGAAACAGCTAGGGCTCAGTTACTGACTCCATTCCAGGGCACTGTGGTTTCCAGTTATGACTTGCAGATGGGCACAGTTTTACTGTATTTGCTCAGGAAATTTGAAATAATTCAATGCCACATTTCATGGGACGACGACGACGACAACGACGACGACGATAAGTCACAGATTTCCCGAAAAGAAGAAAGTAAAAGCAAATTGTCATGAAGGTGAGTCCAGAGCCTCTGATGGAAACACAAGGTGTCTGAGCTAGACTGAAATGCTTGTCTCATTTCCCACATAACAGCACTATTTTCAGAAAAGCCTACAGGAAGAGGACACAACCTCCTTTGGATAGATAGCTGTTCTCAATAGAGGCACACATTAGCAATGCTGTGTGATAACCAGAAGGACTCGTTCTCACTAAGCTAAAGTTACCTCCTGCTAGAATATATAAGCCCCACGTGAAGACAAAATGGGGCTGGAATCTTTGCAATTAAAATTTTATTTCTTTAGCTAGAGACTTCATTCCTTGTTCCGATGCAATTACTCGAGGAAATTGGAATACATGAAGCTGTGAGGAGGTCTTACTGTGACCAAATTTTAGCACTTTTGAAAAGGCAAGATTTTATAGATGAAAGGTGGCCACAAAAGCAGGAGTTGAGCAGCACACAGAGAGGCCCACCCAACCTCTGCACTTGTCTCAGGGTCTCTGCTGTCACAGCTGGTCTCAGAGGAATCTGGAGGTTTATTCATTAGACAGACAGCAATGGCATCGTGAAGGTATTCTAGGTGTCCCTAGGACATCAGAGAGCCAAGCAGATAATGAGCTCACACTTAATAGGAAGAGAAAACGAACCCACAGAATGAATAACATTGTATTATGCAGTAGCTTAGAAAGAGGCAAATTGTTATGGGAAAAAGCCAAACACAGCTGAGTAGTGTCCTGGGGTCAGGAGGACCAAGGTGGTAGCAGGAGGCCCTGCTTTCAAATGAAGCTAAGTGGTTGGCATTTTCAAAGGAGGAACTCAGTAAGCACTGCATGGAAGGTGGTGCACAACTCACATACACTGAAAATTCACACAGTGCATGGGCCAAGAGGTAGGGAAGGCGCTTGTTATTCTCTCTGGATATTTGTAGACATTCGAATAACAACACGCTATCTCTGTTATTGTTTTGTGAATGCAAGGGATGTGCTGAGCTCCACAATCCAAAGCAAAGGAAAATGTCTCTTAGTGCTGTGACCTACCCTTGCCTCTGCCTCACCTGCAGACCTGCATATGTACAAAGCAAGACTAACTTACTGGATGTTGCTTTCATCAACGTATAGAAATACTGAAACGTTTGAGTTAAATATACTGTTACCGGAGGGTAATTATCCTAAGTGTTTGGAGTGTTGTGATCTGCTGAAGGAATAAAAGGCCAGAGACTGCACTGACTGCAAGCACAGTCCCTGTCTGATAGAAGGTAGGCCCTTAACTGTGGGTTCTGCCCCCATCATTAGTTTTCATGGGGTAAGGAAAGCTCTATCTAGAAACTGAAGCTCATTGAAAATGACATCATGACCGTAGAATGTAGTGTGTAGTTTTTGCTACCCTGCTTTAACCTTTTCGTAGACCACACTACCAGTCCTGCCCAGGTTCCCTTAGATCTGTGGATGAATCACACACATCCATCAATATAATTTTCAACCTGCCTTATGGCTCAATTGCTGGGTGCTTCTAATTTCCCACCTGGGAAACTGCCTATGGCCGCTCCACCTGAGTTCTCACATGGCTTGTCACCTTTTCTCTCTCCTAAGCATGATGAAAATCCTCCTCTCTCCCCTGAATCTTCTAGTTTGCCTGCAGGGACCTGGAAGTCCCACCTATTCCACCCAGCTCATTGGTCTCTTGCATCTTTATTGATGGATCAAGAACCAACTGAGGAACAGGACCTTAGCATCAGCACCTCCTTCTACAACAGAACAGATGAGGAAGAATTTTGCTTTGTGTTTTGCTTTGCTTTGCTTTGTTTTTTTTGAGACAGGGTTTCTCTATGTAGCTCTGGCTGTCCTGGAACTTGCTCTGTGGACCAGGATGCCTTTGAACTCACATAGATCTGCCTGCCTCTGCTTCACAAATACAGGAATTAAAGACTGAAGAGGAAGAACATAGATCAAGCTTATTTTGTCTTACCTTGAAAACTCTGTGGCGATTTTGGCCTTTGGATCACTCACTCATTCATCTTTTCTAACAAATCTTTGTGGGAGGACAACAGGAAACAGAAGTGAACCCAATGTTGGCAATCAGGCATTTGATTCACTAATCAAATGCAATTAGTGAGTAAAGACAAACAACTAAGGAAATTCAGCCCCGTGAAGTGAGATCACATATCCTGAGCACAAGCAGCAAACATCTCAGGCCGAAGTTTTCTGAGGAAACCAGCACTCTTCCTTTAATTATCTTGTGTTTGAAGGTTTTTTGTTTGTTTGTTTGTTTTGTTTTTTTAAAAAAAGATTTATTTATTTTATGTATGTGAGTACACTGTAGCTGTCTTCAGGCACACCAGAAGAGTACATGGGATCCCATTACAGATGGTTGTGAGCCACCATGTGGTTCCTGGGAATTGAACTCAGGACCTCTGGGAGCATAGTCAGTGTTGTTAACCATTGAGCTATCTCTCCAGCCCTGAGTTTGAAGATTTTCAAAGATGTATATGAAAAATATTTCTTTATGGGAGAGGGCTTGTGCTGTTAACTATACAATTCTTAGTCCTGTAAGGTAGAAAGCCTTTCTTTGTTGGAGCTAGCTAGATTTTTTTCTGTGTCTACTCCTATGGCTCAAACCATGATTCACCAATCAATGAATGGTTTATCTTGAGACTTTGTACTTTTCTTGAGTTGGCAAGATGGCAGCCAAGTAGAATCTGTTCAATGCACCTGGAACATAGCCATAGTGACAGAGGTAACCAAAATGACAGCACTACCCAGAGTCATAGCAGAAATGACTGAATGACTGCAGGGATAGACTAGCAAATCAGCCAGTGTTTCCCTTTGGTGTAGCTTGTTTATCTCTGCGTGTAAATTTATAAAGTCCTGAAAGTGTCTTGAAGGTGCCCTTGAGTCTCCCTCCCTATCCTTACCCACAATTGTAGAGCTTCCAGATGCTCTGTAATAAATTCCCTCTCAGCTCAAGGTACCCAAGGTTGCCTCCATCTTCAAGGGAGAACCTTGTCTGATTACATCCCTGTAAAACTGGATTGGTTATCCATCCTCTTCATCTCATAATAGAGAAGAGGGTGTCTCAAAGAAGCTATGGCTGAGTTATTAAGCAGCAAGATTTTCTGAATTAAAGAATAAGATATGGAAAAGATGATAAATGTATTGCATGGAACACAAGACTCAAGTTAGGGATAAAACTGCTGCTCAGCCTCGGGAAGCAACTGAATCTCAGGGAGCATTTACTTAAGAAGGGAGTGAAGCTGGCAAAATAGCTTGGTAGGTAAATCTGCCTGCTGCTGAGACTGAGGACCCAAGTTCAATCCCAGGGAACCACGTGGTGGAAGAAGAGACTGCCTCCCCCAAGTTGTTCTCTGACCTGGTTTTATAATGGAGTACTGATAATATAATTGAAGATTGTATTTTTATATTAATGAGGTAAAGACTACCCTTGAGAAAATGATTCAAAATGCAGTCATTCATGGAATCAAAAGAAGTGCATTATTGTTCGTAAGACAAGGTAAAAGTGTTACTGGTGGTCTCTCAGGACTGAGAGGTTCTAGGTTATTAGCATCATGCTCAAAGAATTAAAGAAATAAAAGTAGCAAAATAGTAAGGAATGTCATTCAGAAGCAAAACAAAAATATAGGCAACTGCACTCAAAGAGACCAGCAAGCCTCTTGAGCTAGTGTGGTCAGGAGCACTAGGCCACCAACTGAGGGTCTTCTTGGTCTAGGAGGATAAGGAGTTGGTTGCCAAGGGAAGAAGTCTTTCTTGTTTTGATTGACAGGCATTGGTTGTATAAACTTTTGTTAACTGTGTATGTCCTTTTCCATGGCACACCTGATTTTGACCAATATACAAGCTCAATTCTATGTAGATATAAGATAGTAAGGATGAGGTTTTCAGTAAAACTTTGAGAACACACTTCTCCTTACTATTCATGTACCCCAAAGGAGCCTAGACTGGATTGGTCCATTATCGCTAGTTCCTTGATATGGTCCAGGCCATAGTTAATCACAGAATGGGAGTCATTAGAGGTTGCTAGGGAACTGTAGTTTGGAGTGACCATACACATATGTCTAAAGAATGGTGTATGTACAGTTTGATGTAGGTAGGGTCTACGATTGCTAAGTGCTTTGTTGGGAAAGGAGAATGTATGTGCAGCTCAGGTGCAGTGGCTTCTGGGTTTCTATGCTCTCTCTACATTTACCTGCCTCAGATATCATTTATTTCTTTGAAAAGTTCTTTAATATTTCTAGGCTACATATCAATGCCTATGGATACCTTTTCTTTCTTTCTTTCTTTCTTTCTTTCTTTCTTTCTTTCTTTCTTTCTTTCTTTCTTTCTTCCTTCCTTCCTTCCTTCCTTCCTTCCTTCCTTCCTTCCTTCCTTCCTTTCTTTCTTTTTTGTGAGTTTGGGTAATGAACATGCAGTCTCCAGAGGTTCCTGCCCACCTTGTAACAAGATTCTAAGTTGAGGTGGTTGGATATTGATGGTGAGCTAGTTCAAGTCTCTGAATATCCTTTCTCTGCCTTTTGGTTGGAATGGAAAGGTACAAAGCATGAGAATACATTGGATGAAGAATTAATCTTTCAAAATCTCGTGATGGCTTCTCCTTCCATCCCATAGGATGGGATGCTTGTTAAGTTTTATGTGGGGTTTTATGGAGCAATACAACTCATTGTTGTTATGGTGGATTTTATTATTATTTCACTCCAGATATATTTGCAGTTGGAAAACCACTCATAGCTATTTTATGATCAATAATTTATGTAGCTTTACAAACAATTTACTTTAAAGTCGCTAGCCCACAGAACACTCACAGCCTTGTCCCATCAATGGCTAGCTCTTAAACCTCTAAGGCTGAATTCAGGATTCAAGGTATTAATAGGCTAGTATCACAATGAAAAAGAATCTCACCAGTTGTACAAAGAGAAGTGGTAAGTAGAAAATAATCACGTTGATCATGAATTAAGAGTTAAATATCACTCCCACAGAGCCTGTTGAAATCTACACTATGACATATAATGTTGAACCTTTTAAAGCACCCAATGTCCACTACCTAGCAAAGACAATAAACACCAGCTAAATGAGAGAACTTTTTTCTCTTTCATGGGAAGACAATGAGGAATTCCATGTGCTCCATTGCTGCCCCAAGGTCACTAGCAGTCACTTACTTCATGGGGCCTTGGTAGAGAGAATCTCTTGTGTAATGTGTGGAAGCATCACTTGTCAATAAAAAATCTGATGGCCTATTAGCAAATGGCAGGAAGTGGTAGGTGAGAGTTCCAGTAGAGATTGAAACTCTGGGAGATAGTCAGAGGTGGAAAATTCACCCTGGACTCTAAGGAGATCAGATGCATGAAACTGAGGAGAGGTAACTAGCCTTGGAGTTGACATAAAATAATTTAAATGAATTAAGTAAGTTATTAGGTAGTTAGTGAACAAGCCTAAGCTACAGGCCAGGCATTTATTCATACATTAAAAGCCTCTAAGTTGTTATTCTGGAACTGGGGCTTGGATAGAAAAGCAAGAGTTTACAGGTCTTCCCATTAGTATTTGAGTATAGTTAAATACAAATTGTGCTGTGTCAAAGTTAGGGTGTTGAGTTGAAGAGACTATTTCAAACACCACATGAGGAAATATTTTTAACCACAGGATTGAAAGGAAGTACCTTTTGCTCTTTATTGTATAAAGACCTTCAAGTCAAGACCTGAAACACTTGAGGCAAAAGAACCTGAGAAGGGGAATACATTTCTTCCTAGGGAACAGCAATGTTCTTGAGATAAAATGCAAAGTCCAAGAGTTTCACAATAAGGAGCTTAGATGTTATCTGATTCAGCTGCCTCTCTGGAAAGGTGCCTTCTGATGCTGAGATGGAGAGGTGCCTTCTGATGCTGAGATGGAGAGGTACCTTCTGATGCTGAGATGGAGAAGTATCTTCTGATGCTGAGATGGAGAGGTACCCTCTGATGCTGAGATGGAGAGGTACCTTCTGATGCTGAGATGGAGCGGTACCTTCTGATGCTGAGATGGAGAGGTACCTTCTGATGCTGAGATGGAGCGGTACCTTCTGATGCTGAGATGGAGAGGTACCTTCTGATGCTCAGAGTTCAGATACCCTTCCTCGGTTGCAGTACAAGGTTACTTTTTTGGTCATTTTGAGGTGTGAACAATTTGTATTGATCATCACTGTCCACGGGGCCTGTCATTCAGCATACAAATGTCACAGTGCTGGTAGGGGTAATGATGCAACAGCCCAGCCCAGGATGCCAGCATTCCATGATTTCATAGTAACTTATTTCTCTCTTCAGTGCCGTCACAAATGAAGACTTGATAGGAAAATTCCGAGCATTTCATGGTTCCTATTTCCTTGACAATATTAGCTTCTTAGCATTCTGCTCCCATCCCAAGGATTGCAAACTATCTCCTCATGCCTGTATCTTCATAGTTGTACAACATATAAGGACTATGTTATACTAAAGACTATACTTGTAACTAATCCAATTTAAAAAAATCACACACACACACACACACACACACACACACACACACACACACACACACACACACATCTGTGGAGCCAGTTTGTTATGATTAAGATAAATGCTAACTTCATTCAAAACTTCATCCAGCAACCCCGCCCTTCACACTTTGGGAAAGTCCCTTTGTGGCATGTGAGGTCAAATGTCCTGGATTGAGAATATGGATTCAAGTCTCCTACCATCAGCTGAAAGTCCATTCAACGGAGGGAGAAAAACATCTAATACAGTCACCAATGTGGGTTAGAAATGAGGCTGAATTATGGGCACTAAGGTGCTTTTTACTGTTTGGCACAAGAATAGTTACCAGGGAGACAGAGACAGACTGTCTCTACCTCTTGCTAATCACGACCTCAACTCCAATGTTCTTTAGTACACACTGTTACCTGAATGTCACTTGGTTCCTGCTCCTGACCTACTCCCTTCTAGTCATTAACTTTGTCACTGGTTCCAAGTGGCACTGACATTCAACTCAAGAAAATGTCTCTATTCCTTATCTCTCTCCTTTTGTAAACTCTGTAGAGGTTTTGCAAAATGCCATGGCTTTGTGTCAGCTGTAAGGTTTATTGCTGGTCATTATTTCTTTGAAAGTGTTACCAAATACTGTCCAATAAGATGACATCTAGCCTTGATCTTCATCAGAAATTCCTATAAAATTACAGCCTACAGTTAAAAATCTATACAAATTTGTAAATATAGTGTTTCTTTTTTCAGTGCTAAAAAAATGTCTGAGAGGAGATGGCCAGAATCACATGTAATATACAATAGTTCATATGATGTTACTGTAGACATGAATAGAACACCAGGCAGCATGCAAGGCACATTTTGTGCTATTAGTCAGCATTAGTTTCTTTCACTAAGAAGATGCTTCATTCTTAACTTTCTCCGTATTTTCAATGATAGTATTGGATTGGCCACATAATTAGCCATCAAATTATTTTTGCTTGGTTAGTCTTTCTTTAAAGGCCACATACGATTATGTTACGTCATTCTTTTCTATGTACTTAGATACATCAAAAAACCAATGGGAACCTGAACTTAAAAAATGAAAAATTCTCATACGATGATTGACTTCCGAGTAGTATAAGAGTCCTGCTATGAGACATAGTTTCCACAAGACTTAAAGATGCTCTGTGTGTTTGTATATGAATGTTTCAACTGCAGGAGTAGGATGTGCTGGAACCTGATTGCTCCTGCTTCCATCTCCGGTTCTCAGATGATGTTCTGAACCTATGTGCTATTTATCACTCCACTGCAGGGCAGTTAACACTTTGCCTTGAGTGTAGTTTATTTAGTACTATAATTTTAATACTTGCATTCTTGAGTTCTTATTTTATTTCACATTTATTACTTTTATAAAATGCATGCTAGGTTTACTATATCCAGTCCATTATATATGTACATGGTAGCACCTCTTCTGTGTGACTCATGCATGTGTAGAAATACAGCATTACCAGCACCCCAGAGTCCCCTTCCCTCATAATCAAAGCTCTCTATTCCCTGACTTCTAACATCACGGATAATTGTTTGGAACACTTCTTATTTGAAACAAGGCAGAAACCTGGAGGCAGGGGCTGATGCAGAGGCCATGGAGGGGTGCCATTTACTGGCTTGCTCAGCCTTCTGTCTTATAGAGCCCGGGACCACTCTCCCAGGGATGGCTTCACTCGCAATAGGCTTGACTTTCCTTCATTAGTCACTAATTTAATCCCAGCACTTGGGAGGCAGAGGCAGGTGGATTTCTGAGTTCGAGGCCAGACTGGTCTACAGAGTGAGTTCCAGGACAGCCAGAGCTACACAGAGAAACCCTGTCTCGAAACACCCCCCCCCAAAAGAAAGAAAATGCCCCTACAAACTTGCATACACCTCAAACTTATGGAGGCATTTTAAAGCTCCCTCCTCTCTGATGACACTAGCTTGTTTCAAGTTGAAATAAAACTAGCCAGTATATCAACTGTATACTAGTTTGAATTCTGCATCTCCCAATATACGCACACACACACACACACACACACACACACACACACACACACACACACACACACACAGAGGGGAGAGAGAGACAGAGAGAGAGACAGAGAGAGAGAGACAGAGAGAGCACTAAATTCCTTAAGCTATATCTTATTTCTTCTTTTAAAAAGAATACAATAACAGAGTTCCTTTCTCCAGTAATGTCACATTAAATCCATCTTTTTTTCTCAATTCTTACTGGTCAGACTTGCTGCAAAGCCTTCTGAGTTCCTTTAATCTTTGCACTTACCCACTCCTTCAAGGGACTGATGTTCTCTCCTGTCACCTGTTGTCCCCCAGGTTGCTCTGGTCAGAGGTCACCTTCTGTCACAGTCTCAGGAGGAGATGCATTTTATATCTTTCAAGGTGGAATTCCCCCTCCTCTTTTGTGATTCTCTGTGCAGCTGTACTTTTCTCATCTTAAAAGAAAATTAAAATCCCATATGTATTAATTAGAGAGAAAGGCTTAGCTTCCTAACGACTCCTTGGGGCACTTTCAAGCACTCGCCTCTCATTTCTCTTGGTTGATTTAGTTTTTTTTTTGTTTTTTTTTTTGTTTTTTTGTTTTTAAACATTGAAATCTAGGTATGATGCCTTGTGTCTTGCTTTGGGGTATGCATTCATCATTTTTACTGTATTAGACTCAATTGGTCACTAGTGCCCCCTTTCTGTGCCTCTCATTTGTTTCTCTCCCCTGTGTTCAGAGGCAGAATATAACTTTGGCTGGGGCTCCATTCTCTGCTTCTAGCATCAATGTTTCCTACCCTGTCTAAAGGATGGCTCAGATGATGGATATACAATATGCTTTTTTCCCCAAAGTCACCTAGAATAACTCCCCCTGAGGAAATAGTCTGAGTGCTTTGAAGAATTTGAAGAGTTTAAAAGCCTAACTACATCTAGAATTCTTGATAGAGTTGAACTCTAGGGACATGAAATATTATAGAGGATGAAGGAAGCTCTCGATGGGAAGACAAGAAACACAGGTTCTTATCTAGGGCGGGAACTGGCTACATAATCGTTTCAGAATAATATTTCTTTATCTGCAGGATTATTATAGGAATTCACAGTGGATATTGGAGATGGGTGTTTAGACCTTGTGAGGACACATAAGAAATGCCTAAGGCTGCAATTTCATGACCTTAACTATAAGAAGAGAAATTATTCAAAATTAGCCTGGGCTATAAGGATGTATAAAAGCTTTATTGAAAAGCATTGCATGGATGTATGAGTTTTAAATGTCAAGCAAGCATATCTTCAGGGTCTGTGGTTTTTTATATTTTTGAAGAATATCTTTAGGTTCCTCTAATTTCTTGAATGGCTAGCTATATCTGTCTCTCTTTTGAGTATCATGCTCCCAGGGAGTCTGCCATATAGTTTATGATGCCCTCAGGATTCTGGACCTTCTGTAGGTTTGCTTATAAAGATAAATAATTCCTCTGCTCAGCAAGAAATATAATTTAAAAACCAAAGAGCTGAGTTCATTGAGAGAGAAGCCAGCCCAGCTTGACCCTCCTGCCCAAGACCTCAAGCTTGACTCTGTCAGAACTGCAACCCTGAAAGAATGTGGGTTTGAAAATAAGTTCCAAGCCTTTTAGGTTCTGCACTAATTGTTGATGGGGTCCAGGACATGCAACCCCAAAATACTTCAAGCTGAAAGAATTTGAGGAAACAGCAGAAGCAGGAAGGTCATTCTGACCTTCCCTCCACCCTTCCTCCCCAAGCGGATCATAAAACCTAGGAAGGGTTTTCTGGCCTTCCCGGAAATAGATTGCTGACCCTTCCTTCTGGAAGAGGGTCTCCTATCTCAGAAGACACAAGGCAAGGTAGGAATTCAAACAAACCAGGGTTGCTAAATTCCCCATTTATTATCACTGGATCATACACTCCCTTTGTTCAATTGTATTTCTTCAAGATTTTGGACTCTTTACCATGCTTAGCATAAAAACAGACACGTAGCTGTTTCTTTGGGTCTTAATTTCTTTATAATGGTCCTGGTGTCACATAAAACTTGCATGTGTTTTTCTCCTGTTAATCTGCCTTTGTTCTACACAAAGCTGCAGCCATAGACCTAGATATTTTTCCTTTCCAACACTGTAGGTAACAGGCATGCTGTTTCAACTCTAGGGCTCAATTCTTAGAACAATTTATCCTTGATTCCTCTGCATTATCTTAGACTTGGCCTAGAATCACCCATGGGGTGAACTTCCTTTTTGTAAGAACAAAACTCTGGGGCTCTCAGTTGACCAAATAAACTTTACAGCTAGAACTGTGGTTTTCACATCAGAGGCTGGGATAAGTGGGGCAAGGGAGCCCTCTGAACAGACTCACCAAGGAGCCATGTCAGAATGCCAGTGCTTTGGGATACAGGATTTGAGTGAGAGGAGATAGCACCTCTCCTATTCACATCTCAGACCTGTGCAGACACCACAAGGGACAATGGCATGAAAGAATTTCTTAATGGCCTGTGTCTTAGTTTCATTTTCTGTTGCTATGATAGAATACCTTGTTAAAATCGACTTAAAAGAGAAAATATCTATTTGACTCACAATCCCAGGTTATGGTCCATTGCCAAGGAAGTTAAGGTAAGAGGTACTTGAAGTAGCTGGTCACAGCACACTTGCATGCTTCCTGGTGCTCAGATAGCTCTTCTCACTTACACAGTTCAAAAGACCCTTCCTAGGGAATGGAGCCACCCACAACGAAAGTCTTCCCACGTCAATTAGCATAATCACGATAATCTATAGATATAACCACAGTCTAACCAAATCTAGATAATCCTTCACTGAGACTCACTTCCAGGGTTATCTGAGACTGTGTCAAGCTAATAACTAACACTAACCATCGTAGTTTGGAATGGTGGCCCCCTAGGAGAGAAACTTTGAGATCTTCTAACAACTCAGGGATATTTAGGATGTGAATGAAGAAGGAAAGGAAGAGAGGGTTCAAATCTGGAGATAATCATAGCCTTAGGTTATTTGAACACTGCTTCAGAGTAAGTTGAATGGCGCTGTATCATCTGTCCTACTTTGCTACTTGACCTCACCTAAGAACGAAATTCAGACAGCAAGTCTTGGAGAGCATCCTCCCCACATGTTTTCTTCTCCTAGAAAAATATATTAGAAAGAACTGTGTTTCCCTGCATCCCAGAATGCAAAGAAGAGTCCAGGAGAAAAGAGACTAGGATAACCATGGAGAGGGAGGATCGGGTCCAGTGAGTGTAGTGTTTGTTCCTGACACTTAAACTGCATTTGCAGGGGACAAGGAAACATTGTAACTGTAAAGAATTAACTTGTATGAATACAGTGAGTTCTCTCCACCCCACCCCCCAGACTGGTTAAGTCTTCCTAGCCAGGTGCACATGGGTATGAGCACATAGTAAAAGCACAACTGAAGACGACATTGCTGTCCTCACGACTGTCAGGAGCTGACTGTGGTCTCCTCCCATTAAATGAGCAGGATGAGCAGAGAGGCTCATCTGAGGACTTGGCGGTATTTTGGTCAAAGGCATGGAAAGGCTGAGGCTGTTTTGCTGACTCCCACAGGAAGTGGTGGGCTGAACCCAGCTACAGGCTTTCCTGTGCGAGTTAAATTGGCCCATTGTGCGTAAAAAAACGTTCTTATCTGATGAAGAACTGAGCTGGCCTGCACATGAAACTGAGGAAGGGTACTGGGTCTCTGAGTCACACCTCCCCCCCCCATTCTTGTTCTCTAAACCCATTTTCATTTTTGGCAGTCACTCAGGGCTCTGGAGTTCTTTCTAGTTCCTCACATGGTTTTGTGGTTTTGATTAGGGAGATGCAACAGAATCGGTATGGATATCCTTCCTTGCCTCTTCTCTGGACAGATCTGCTTAACTGTTAAACTTTTATGTTTATATTAGAAGTGACAACATATGCAGCCTAAAAAGGCCCTTTGTAGTCTACTTATGTTTTTAAAGCTGCCTTAGCTCTTTGAATGTATTGATTGAAACAATTAAAACCCCTTCACCAAACACAGTTTTTTTTTTTTTTTTTTTTTTTAGGAAGAATGACCGAGCTGGCCAGGTATCTGGCTCCTGAGTTCTGGATGAGCATTTAACCAGCTCTGAGGTTTTTCTTTTCCTTGAAGTTTCTGGTGTTAGCTTTCTCATGTCTAAGTGTGACAAAGTTAGATTAGGTTGTCTTCTGGGTACCTGCCTATTGTGTGGGACTATCTTCCAAGCCAAAGAGCCACCATCTTGGGGAGTTAGACGTCATCATGGATGGAGTATGGAGGGTCACTAGGTGTCACCTCATAGTGCCATCTACTGTATGAAACTCTGGCCTCAGGAAGAAGCTAAAGCGGACAGACTGGAGAAGACCAAGCTGTCTTAGTCAGGGTTTCTATTCCTGCACAAACATCATGACCAAGAAGCGAGTTGGGGTGGAAAGGGTTTATTCAGCTAACACTTCCACACTGCTGTTCATCACTAATGGAAGTCAGGACTGGAACTCAGGAAGCAGGAGCTGATACAGAGGCCATGGAGGGATGTTTCTTATTGGCTTGCTTATCCAGGCTTGCTTAGCCTGCTTTCTTATAGAACCCACGACTTCCAGCCCACAGATGGTACCACTCACAAGGGGCCCTCCCCCCTTGATCACTAATTGAGAAAATGCCTTACAGCTGGATCTCATGGAGGCATTTTTCTCAACTGAAGCTTCTTTCTCTGTGATAACTCCAGCTTGTGTCAAGTTAACACAAAACCAGCCAGTATACAAGGACAATGGCCTCCATCTGTGAGCCATGAGGAAGCACTCATCCTTACAGGGTAAAAGCTTCCTACGTGCTGCCCCTTGGGGAGAGAAGCACCCATAGCCCTCTAAGGAAACCCTCACCTTTTCTCTGTAAGTAAGCCATGAACATCACTGGTTCCTAAAAGCAACTCTTAGTGGAACTGTAGCTCGGTTTGTCAATGGGACCTTAGGAGGCAGAGTAAATGTTGTTTATGTCTTCCCGTTTGGTACCACGTTTATGACAAAAACTAACACAGATTCTTAACCTGAATGGGAAGGAAAATCAGAGCAAATCCCTCTGAGTCCTTGTGTCTATAACTAATGAAATAAGACATGGCCAAAAATTTAAGTACAGTCCAGCTTAATGGCATTATTTTATTAATAAGTCATATACAGCAGGGCATGAATTTCAGAGTGGTTCAGAGTGTGGAGCCATCCGTGGGCACAGAAGCACCGATGGCTGAAGGAAGCACTATTCTGACTGTAGATGGCAAGGGACCAGAGTACAAATTCATGAAGATTCCTACTTAGCTGTATGATGTAGTAATGGTCTGAGCCTTGGTTTCTCTAACCAGAAAGCAGGGTGAATTTTAAATCTGGCAGGGAGCATCCAACAACATAGCAAGTGTGAGATGACTTGTGAAGGGGAAGGTAGTAATGTCTTCTGCTTGTTCTGTGAGTGTCTCAGCAGCAGGTGTTGTCTGCTGCCCTCACCTGAGCAGGCGCTGGGCTGTTCTGACAAGTCACTCATTTCTCCCTGAATTGTAGCTGACTCTGGAAACATGGTCAGTCGTGGATATGAATGAACAAGAAGAGTAGACTCATTTAAGTAATTTTAAAAAACACTTCAATAATTCCTTAATCCATCTCTCTGTCTGTCTGTCTGCCTATCTGTCTGTCATTTATCTATCTATCCATCTATCCATTGTCTAGCTATTTATTAAAGACTAGTTACTTAGGGTTTTTTTTAACTTTTAGATATTTCAATGCTCATTACTAAAGTATAACTGCAATTTACATAGCAGGAGTATACTTTTCAAGTTCGAACAATTAACAAGGATATAGTAGTGGATATCTCAGGGTATATTTTCAGGACTCATGATTTCCACAGAAGACAGCATAATGCCTGGGCGTCAGGGTTCTGTCTCCTTCTGATTTCTTTCTGACACTCACAGGCACAGCACCCAGCTTCTTCATACCTTACTCTGTATAATAAGAAAGTTGGCCTCTTTGGTCCTAAGGGCCTCAGATTTATGCATCTGTTACCCATGGCATGATGCACTCCTGCCCTAGTTTTTCTGCCTCTAGGCTCCAGGCAACTTGGAGCAATACTTGTTGTGTCTAGAGGTTTCGAGGGGGAGGCTAGGAGAGCCACACAACCTCACCCTTGGCTCTGCATTGCATAACTGGATCCTGCTTTGAAGACATTTACTGGCAAGTAGAGTCATCTTGCTAACCTTTAACTGCTGCTGAGACATTCCACTCCGGGGCTCAGTGGACTGCTATCATCAAAACACTCTAGTCCCAAAATACAAGATACTGCTCTTTATATCAGTGTTTATGCATACACTGTACTGAAGGAGCAAATGAACCCAGTCCCAAGTAGTAAAAAAAAAAAAAAAAAAAAAAAAAAATCCTAACCTTACAGTGGAAAAAGAGAATGCTTACAGATGCCCCTAAAAGTTATATTACATAACATGAACATGGGCTATTTTTATAATGTGTAAGAGAAGTGTTTTTGCCAGAAGCATGTGGCCCACAATTGTTGCACTCTTGGGTGACCCGGATGAACTGATACACTCCTTTCTACCAGCTTGGCTGTCAGACATCTCCAAGCAAGCTTGCAAAGGGCTAATGCTCCTGAAGGAATGAATGAGTTACATGTTAACAACCGACTAGATACGCTCTCAGTGAGAGCAGCTGTTCAGGATAAAGGAAAGAATAAAAATGTTACAAACTAAACAAACCCCCAGATTACAATGTAAACATCTTTTGAAGTTCATGATATTTCTGCAGTAGGGGGTGAGTTTTACTCACTGATCTTTCTTGCTTATCCCCAAATGACTGTCAATACGGTTATTCATCCTTGTTAGTCTGAGTGTCACCAGCACAGGGAGGGGTGTCTGTGCTATTTTTAACACAGACTTCAGGGTGTCGAGGACACATACCACATCCATGCTGCTGAAGGTTCGCCCCACCCTGGCTCACTGACAGCCCCAAAACAGGAGTCCACACTGAACTCGCTACTATGACTTATTCCAAGAGAAGTTATGGTGGTCCTGAAGGGATATGGGTGCTGAGGTAAGCACTCTTCCCAGATCTCAGCTGGAGCAAGGGTTGTGCTTACTGCAGAGTTGGCTCACTGTCAAAATTCAGAGTTAGGCAAGGCACTCCAGGCTAGACCCAACTTCTGTGGGCAAGGAGGATGCACAGGGTGGGGTGAACTCTGCAAAACCAGAGGGAAAATTTTGCCTTTCAAGAGTTTTAAACATCCAGATTCTGAAGAATTGCATGTGGTGAAGTGGTGGGTTTAGTTCAGGTCCTGAGAACAACCTGAGGTTCTGAAGTGTGAAGCAGACATACTGTTAAACCCTACTCACTGGACACACAGTATCTGTCTAAAGGGCTCTGTTGCTTGCTAAGTATTAAGTGCCCCTCCATTACTGTCAACTCTGCTGGTCCCTGCACTGTGGCCAGTGCTCGAGAAAGGATGTTGACAGCTGAAAAAGAGTGGAAGACAAGAAGGAACCAAACTAATAGTTACATCTCTAGAATACGCCCATAAAAATTAGGTCATGTGCCATGAACTCCTTGCCCAGAAATCCCACATCTCTACCTTAGAGGAAAAAAGATCTGTCCTTTAGGCTGAGCTAATGGCCCTTCATCTCAGATCATGGCACAGAACTCAGATCTTTACCTGAGTTTTTGCTTACTAGCCTCTACATACCACCTGTAAAGAGAGAACGCCTAGTTTGATATCAGTTCCAGCCCCTGTGGTGCTGAAGGTAACAGATAGGAAATCGGCTTTACAAGTCTAAAGCATGAAAATCCAGAAGTATGCAGAAGCACATTTTTTTTGAGTCTGTCTACTGAAAGAACATAATCTCAAAAGCTCTTTCCTTGTAACAGTCCAAGTAAACAAATGTGGCAGGCATTCTGGGGACTTAGCATGCCTGCATCACATCAATTTGTCAGGAAGCTGAACAATGTACCCATTAAAAACTCATAAAAATTGGAAACCATAATTCTTATTTTTATTTATAACTGAACTCAGTGAGCTGAAACCAACCTTTAGAGAGAGAGAGAGAGAGAGAGAGAGAGAGAGAGAGAGAGAGAGAGAGAGAGTTAGTTTAAACAGAGCCTGACTCTGAGTCAAAGCCAAATTAATTCCAGCTTTCTCGGTTTACTAACTTTTTTTCTGTACCTCTCACTGTCATTGATGCTACATGATTGAGCTGCTGGTTCCATAGGCGCCACTGTTTTCCTGGTGATATTATGAAGAAGGGCAGGTCCATCCCTAGCAGTCCAATGTTGCTCCTGAGTGTGTCAGTCCAAGCCCACATTTTATCAGTGGAAATGAACATTCAATCAAAATAGTAGTATGTTTTCATCAGTGAGGAATGGCGACGGGGACAAAGACACCAAAGATCATTCATTTATTAAATCTGTCACGTGGCTTCTCTTAAATCACATCTTGGAACCTTCACTGTGATTCTTCTTAGATGCCCAAGCAAAAGCCACACATACGGTAGAAATGGACTAGACTTTGTGATCTCAAACTCTGAACATACATTCTAAAGCTAGCCTTTACTTGTGTATAATCTTGAAAAATTACTTCAGTGCCCTGGAGTAATATGGAATCAATTTTCTAGTATTACTTATTCTTGAGTGTTATCTTGAAGATTCAAATCATTCTCTAGAAGGCTGGAGGGATGGCTCAGCTCTTTAGAGCACTCGTTGCTCTTACAGAGGACCCTGGTTCGGTTCCCAGTACCCATATGGTGGCTCCCAATCATCTGTAACTCCAGTTCCAGGGGATCCGATGCCCTCTTCTTATCTCTTGGGGAATGTATGTGATGCACATTTGTATATGCTGGCAAAACGCACAATACGGGTTCACAAAAATCTTAAAGGAAGATACATTCAAAACATTCTCTAGTAAGCGCCTACTGCAGTGTTTGACACAGGAACATCTTGACAAATGAACCTATGTGGGGTTTTTCACTTCATTGTATTAATTAATGCAGTATATTATGTGGACTGTTTTTCAAGTATCAAACTACTCCTGGCTTCTGGAAATATACCTCACCTGCTCTTGGATTCAGAACCAAACCTCTAAGATGGTGCTGAGCTTGCTTTGGCAGCACTTCCTCGAGGCCTTTTACAGTAGCATCCGATTGAAATATTGGTCTGCCCTTGTGGGTAGAGTTTCTTGCTGGTTCCACTCTCAGACAATGCTGGCTTGGAGAAGGGGGTGGAGCAGCTTCCCTTTTGTCAAGGCTTTTTGGGAGATTCGGAGATTGACAGAAAATCTTGGAAACCCTGAAATTCACCCATTAATTCGTTTCTCCCAAGACTTTCTCTATATTGGGAGGGTTTTGACCATTAATCCAACACCCTTGCTAGTTCCAAGAATCCCTGGGTTCTGATTCCATAGGACGCAGCTGTGCTTGGGATTTCTAGGGATTTCAGTTGGCCCACAAATGTTGATGGCACTACCTTCTGACATGTGTTCTCCTTATAACACCGGGAGTAATGCTACAATTTGACTTCTGATTTTAATATTAATTATTTGAGTATTCTCTCTTTTTTTTTAAAAGTAAGCCTGGCTAATCCAATCGTCAAAATTGCTTGTCTGTTCAAAGGACTACCTGTTACTTTAATTGTTTTTTCTCTGTTACTTTTCTACAACATTTTTGGTTTGTTTGAGGCAGGTTCTTGCACTATATCCCATGCTAGTCTGAAGCTCACTATGTAGCCCAGGCTGGCCTTGAACTCATGGTAATCCTCCTGCTTCAGTTCTCCTGAGTGCTGAGATTAAAGGCATGTATGCACCATCATACCATACTGTATTTTGTTTATTTCTGTTCTGATTAACTTATTTATCCTTTGAAATCTATGGGTTTAGTTGCTTTTCTTTTTGTACACATTTAAAGAATGAAGGTTCATTATTGTTTGGGTAATTTTATGTAAGATTTTCTAGCTTAGAATTTGCTTTTAGAACTGATTTTTTGCATTCTATAATTTTTGGTGTGTCGTGTTATATGTTTGTTTTCATTCATCTCAAAGTAACTTTTAATTCCTTTTGTGTCTTTTTTGATCAACTGGTTAAAATTTTCTTGTTTAGTTTTTATATGTTTACATTTCTTTCTTGTTTAGTTTCTATATGTTCACATGTTTTTCTTGTTAGTCCTTCTGCCATGTGTTAGTTGATTATTCCACTTTGGTTAATATAGAATTATAACTAAATAATTCTAATATTTTGAAACTTATTAAGTCTTGTTTGTGACTATTCTGTTTAATGTTCTGTATGTAAAGGAGAAAAATATGAATTATGCTATGGTTTGTTGGACTGTTCTATATTTCTGCCAGATCCAGCTGTTCCATAATCTCCATCAAGTCTACTATACTTCACCTTCTGTCTGGTTGTTCTAGTCATTGACTGCGTGGTACTGAAATCTCGGAATCCCTGGTCGTTTCTCTTCAGATCTGCTAATATTTGCTTTAGGCATACCTGGTACATGTCCATCAGTCAACTCCTTTTATCATGTTCTTGTTTCATGTATCAGCTTTTCCTTTCAAGCTGATTTTGTCTAATACTTCTGTGTAACTACTCAATTGTCATTCTCTTGATTAATATAGAAATAATATTTTTGCAAACTTCAACTCAGTTCTATATTTAGGTCTAAAGTGAGTCTCCTGTCAATAGTTCATAACTTTAAGAGGACATCCACTCTGTTCGTGTATACCTTTAAGACATCCACATTAGTGCAATTACTTGTAAGTATGTTATTTTTATTTTGTTGGTTTTTCTATATATTTTATATATACATATATACATTTTTGGCTCTCTAACTACTTCCTTCTTCTGTATTTAGTTGAGTTTTGGTAGTGACATTGTTCTTATATAATTTTATGTGTATTCTAGAGATATTTTCTTTATTAAGACCATGTCAATTGTCAATTTCATACACTCTTCCAAGGTTATAGCAATAACCTAATTTTAATTGATATCAAATTATCCTCCAGTATACAAAAGCTATTTCCAGAAAGTTCTACCCTCTTACCTTGCTGTTAATTTTATATTAATATTTATATTAATATTATTAGTATAATTACATGTAATATAATTATATACTTAGTAATAGATTTCTAATTATTTTTATACACTTTTATCTAAAATCTTATTAAAAAAACTAAAGAATAGAGTTAAAACCAGCATTTCAAAGTATTGGCTTTCATGTTTGCTCATGTATCTACCACTAACAAAGATTTTCATGTCTCCATTCAAGTTTCTGTTTCTCTCTCTTTTTTTTTTCTGGTTAAAAAACTTCCTTTGGATTCTATTGTTTCTTAGAGTCTCACCATGTAGCCTGGGCTGACCCTGACCTCACTGTGTGTCCTAGGATGGGTTAGAAATGGTGGCATACCTCACACCTTAGCCTCCAGAGTGTTGACACAGCAGACATGCTACTGTGCCTTAGAGGAATGGTTTCCTTTACAATTGCCTGTGAGACAAGTGTGGGGTTGGAACCCCCCTCAGCTTTTGTATGGTCAGCACTCTCGAACTTCACCCTCTGGCTTCCCATTCTTGTGATCATCAGCACATCCAGTCCACAAGGGCCTGGGAGGTGGGGGATAGGGGTGGGGTTTCCTGTGAGTGTGTATAGTGAATAACCGCACCAGGGCCAGCTATCAGGGAGCAGATCAACTTTACTTAGGGTGATTAAAGGACATTCCTCAGGTAAAGGCATATGTGTGGGGGTTTTGAATTCCCCAGACAAGGTCAGAGAAGGAGAAGTCCCACTAATGAAGGGAGTCTAAGACATACCTCTGAGCCCAGAAGCTATCCAGGCATGGTGGACTTCAACCTTAACTAGCAGTTTCCCCCACACCCTGACTTTTAGACAGCTTCACCAAGCACAGAATTATCAGGCGACATTGCTGTTTAGAATTTTGAGCAGACCATCCTATCCAGCAGCCTCCTGCCTTCTAGTTTCCGCTGAGAAACTGACAGATCATCTGGCTGGGGGGAAAGGGGTTTGTCCCAAGTCTGACACGCTGCTTCTCTATTGCTAAGAGTCTCTCTTCAGCTTTGCCTTTAGCAGACTGCAGTATGCCTTCATATAAGCCTCTTCAAGTTTACCATGTTTAGACTCACCCAAGATTGCTTGATTCATGTCTTTCATGAAACTAACTGGAAAACATTTTGGTTATTATGTTTTTTAAAAGCTCCTTGCCATCTTCCCTCTCCCCTTCCTTTTGGCATTTCCATAATGTATCTGTTGCTCTTCTTGATGACTTCTCGACAGTTCTCCAAACCCAGTCCGCTTGTCTTACGCTTTCTTTGTGCTTTCTACTACTCAGACTCAATCATTTAAATATTCTGTTTTCAGTGTCTCTGATTTGTTCTTTGGCCAATTCAAGTGTGCTTCCGAACCCCAGAATTTGCTGATTTTAGTCTCTGTAGCTCTTGCTCTGGCGTTACCATTGGGCCTTCTTTCAGGGTTCTACTGCTGTTGTTGGCATTTTCGTTAGTCTTGATTTCCTCTAGTTATTTGCCCACATTTATCTTAGCACTTTGAGCACATTTAAAAGATTTATTTTAAAGTCTGATGTCTGAGATCTCTTGGGGACAGTTACTGTTGATTCTTTTGTCCACTTTAATGAGTCATAGTTTCCTGTAAGGAGACATTTTATTCTCATTGTATCTTATGATTTTTTTCTTGTTAAACATTGATCCTTTGACTATTAAAATGTTATGATTCTAGAAGTCATATTTTCCACTTCCTTCAGTATTTGCTGCTTTGTGTTTGGTTTGATTGTTGCACATTACAGTAGTTCTTTTGTTTAGAGATTCTGTTTTCATACTGTCTTTACAAAGTGTTCCTTGTTATGTATACTCACTGAAGTCTAGAGGTTTTATTAGTTTTGTATAGGTAATGTTTTGGTCAAAATTCCTTGAATACAGGAGCAGGGTCATGGCTCAGTGGGTAAGGGAGTTACTGGGCAAACATAAGAACCTGGGTTCAGATCCCACTATCCATTTCATGCATACAAACAAGCGAGTACACCTACACCTACACCTACACACACACACACACACACACACACACGGGGGGGGGGCATCACCTCTTTGGGTCTATATTGGAGGTTCCCCTGTTTTGGTTTGCTCTAAGTCTGGTGATCAGACTTAGGTGGAAATCCAAGATTTTCCTAAGATTGCTAACATGAGTGTTTATTAGGACAGGCATGTAGCTTCCAGATCACCCTAAAAACAATTGCTTTTAACCGCCCTAATTTCTCAAGATGTTTCATCCCAGCTCTCTCTACTGGCTTCAGGTGGTTTATTTAATGTCTCCAGGGAGAATCTCACCCTAGCATCTGTGGATTTCTTGTTCACTGATAGGTTTGAGGGTAATGTTGTCCTCCAGCTCTCTGAGTCACACAAGACAGAAAACAGCAAGTCTTTTACCCACACCCCTCCCCCCAAGTACACTGAGGTACAATAGCACAGATATATACAATAATTTGCAGGTAAAGTCTGATTTGTTTTCTGGTTCAAAGAAGAGAGCAGAGACCCAAGTTGCTGCTGCTCAAAACCAAGACTGGAAAGGAAGACAAAGGTAGATAAAAGACTACCGAACATTCCTTCTTGAAGATATTTTTGTTATTGATTGGTTGTTATAAGTGTTTGGTTTTTGCTAGTCATTTTTTTTTTTTGAGAGAGGATCTCACTCTATGACTTGGGCTATCCTTGAACAACTAGGATTAATCAGTCCTTGTT
The DNA here is from genome assembly GCA_028551405.1 of Uromys caudimaculatus. Lineage (NCBI taxonomy): Eukaryota > Metazoa > Chordata > Mammalia > Rodentia > Muridae > Uromys > Uromys caudimaculatus. The sequence continues at coordinate 35,229,623 of CM052704.1, forward strand.
CAGCTTCCAAGTCACAGAAGCTGTGATCATGAGACTCTCTTTTATATTATTGTGAAAGAATGAGTTTGGGACTTATAGGCCTGCCATTTTCCTAATGCCCATGAGCTGGGATTTCACTCTTTGCCCTGCCCTATAGACCCATTTTCACCTTTTTCTGTCCTAGAGTCTGCCCTTCAAAGTGATCTGATAGGCTTTGGGCTTCAATTAGCAGCCTACACTGGCAGGAGGAAAGGTAACCCCATGTATTTCTCTTCCTAAAGTGTGACCATGTTTTCCAGCAAAAGCCACAGCTTCCTCCCAGCGACCTTCTTCCTCTAGCTAACGTCTGTGGAACCCAGAAGAGGCACATTTCCCTTCTGACTCAGGGGCAGTAAAGCATTCATCCCTTATCATCAGCGTCTCCCATTCTAGCTCATTGCCTTCAGCACCCCTTGAGCATCTTAACACACTATTATAGACTACTCTTGCTCTATTTCCTGCTAACGGACATTCTGCGTTGTTAGTCAGTTTCTTTCTTCCTTCAGACAAATGCCTCTGGTTCTATGGCAATTTGCTCAGATGCTAGCAGATTCCAGGGGCTACTTTAGGTCAAGAGACAGGAACTTGCTATCTGGAATGAACTTATAGCATTCATCAGGGATGAACACCAATATGGTCATTGTCATCACAAATCACCGCAAGGGTCAGAATGTGGCACTGATGAAACATCACAGCCTTTATCTTGTCATCAGAAACACAAACAAATTTACCGCTCAATTTCTACAAGCAAAGAGAATGTAAAGAATGCATAGGATTCCTCCCCTCACCCACGGACAGTGAAGGATAGCCATCCTTTATCACAGTGGCCTGCCCCAGGGAAGCAAGCCATCGTGTCTTCCTCATGCACCGAAGACCAATGCTCAGGAGAAATCAAAAGGGAGAAGCCTAGAGTGTCTTATCTTTAGTAAAGGGTTGCCTACAAGGTGACATTAAGCATACTAACCAATTCCTCTGAACTTCTCCCTCTTCTGTTCCAGATTTGATGAAGGTCACCTTCGACCACAGAGCAAAGATGATAACTATTTAGCCTATAGGCAATTGCTGTCTCTCCCATGAACATGTCACGTTTATGGCATGCTCCTTATCCCGAGGTACCCTGGTCCTGGATTCATTTTACCACAGCTTCCAAGTGGCCAATAGATATAATGCTCTCTACTGTAATGAGGCGGTAGACATATCTTCCAATCTTGTCCTTTAAGATACAGTAATTCTAAAGTCAAAGGCCTGTCATTCTCAAATGTGACCCCAAATCTCCCATTCTCTTGCCTTTACCCCTTTTGCACATATTCTTAGCACATATTGGGTAATCTGAGAATCTGTTAGACGAATATTTTTAATTCTATGATTTAAAGTTTTCTTTGCACATGGGCATATGCAGCATTTAAACTTAGAACTGAATATAGTTTGAGCCAAATTTGTTTGGAGTTGGCAGCTGCACCAGATAAAATTTGTAAATTAGTATGATACATTTTTATATTTATTTATACAACTTAAAGAATAGAACATGTCTACCAGATAAAAGTGAGAAATACAGTCCTTATGGAGCAAAAACTACATGAAGCTCACTCAACTTCAACCAGACCCTTCAAGTTCATAGCCCTGATGGCGTTGGTCTCCATACAATAGAGGAGGCAGCACCTTCACACATGAGATCAAATATTTTCTAACTGTAGCCCCAGCTCTCCAGACTGTAGCACATTATTGCTGACACAAGCTCCGAAGCAAATCACAGGCGATTGCCCTATTGGCCTTCTGAAGTCTCAGTGTCTCCCCTCCCCAGGAAAGCCAACTGCACCATTCTCGTGCTAGCTGTATGTAGGTATAAACTTATTAATAGTCATTTACTAAACTTGCATTAGAATTGCAAATTCTGTTTACTAATCAGAAGAGTACAACAACAACAAAATCCCAGAATCTTTTAAAATAGAGCCAAATTGTAAACTGTAAATAGATTCTACACACAGACAACTTTGACTTCTCAGTGCCATCAAGGATTCAGTAAGTTAATGTACACATGAACTTCATCTCAACCTCGTTCAGGGTCAGGTTCAAGGTCAAGGAAGGTCATTGTCTACTCTCCCAAAATGTGCAGGCTCCAGAGGATAGAAGAAATTCTCGAGTGTGCACGCATGCATGCATACACACAGACACATACACATAGACACACACACAGACACAGACACATAGACACACACACATACACATACAAAGACACACACACACACACACACACACACACACACACACACACACACACACACACACACTGTTGCAATTGCTACCGCCAACCCCTACTTTTCCACTGTGTTCTGTGAATAATATTTTTAAGCCACCAATTATTGTGCACTTGTGTGGTGTGGTGGGGAGTTCATTTTAATTTTTCACTCTGTAAAGTTGATATTATTTATTCCACTTCGAATATGAGGAAACTGAGGCTCAGAAAGTAGGGATAACGCAAGGTCAATTCACGACTAAGCCCTTGTTTTCAAGAAGCCAGGCGCTAATGATGGCAGATACATTTTTAGGCAGACACACTGAAAGTGTTCAAATATCATAACAAACCCAAGGTACAAAGACATCCAAACAGTGAGCTGTTAGTTCCTGGATAATTCAAACTATCTCAAATATGTGGTAGTTGACAGCCCCAGAGATAGTTCATAGTCTGAGCAATTTCTCTTTTTACCAAGGTCTTAAAAAAATAAAATAAAATAAAACCCACTGGAAAATATTTTCAAAATCTTTTTTAAAGCAGCAAAAACAAATTTAAAATTTAAACCTGTTTTGTTTTTTTTTTTTAAATGATTGTAGATTTTGATCTCGGCACAGGATTTATCTTTATAAATAACCCAGAGTGGTATGTGGATGTGTGGCCAAAAGTGATAAGATTTAAAAATATCAACTAGAAAGACAGTCACAATAGTGGAGTCTGGGAGTGAAAATGATTGTTCAGACTTGGCATATTCGAAATGGCTTCATTTTTGTTATTGCTTTAGCGTGTGTTGAATGTGGAAACAGCGGGTAACCTCCAGTGCTCCTTTTGCTAGGGAGGACTTTGAATTCTGTGTAATTACCAGTAGAGGGAACAAACTATGAAATCCAATTACTCCTGTTAAGAAATGCTAATTGTTAAAAATTAAAGAAATGTGCCTGTCTCGGGGAGATTCATTCATTCACCATTTTTTGAGGCAAAGTCTCACGTATCTCAGGCTAGTCTCCAACTCACATTGAAGCTGAGGCTGGTATTGAACTCCTGATTCTCTTGTCTCTACCTCCTGGTTGCTAGGATTGCAGGCATGCACCACCATGAGCGATTTAGATTATGAAACTCTTGGTAAACCGCCCGAGTGAAGGGAGGCCTGAGGCCGTCTAGATAAGACCCCTCACCAGGGGGAGATGACACTACACTGGAGCCAGCTTTGCCTGCCACTAAGTAAATCTTCCTCGGATTCCATAATGAGGGACAGATAAAGGAACCCAATGAGACCCCGTAAACCAGGGCTGGGTTTTGATGTTCAACCCTCTTTCCACAGAGACCAGAAACTGTTTAATACAGTCAGCAGAAAACAAAAACAAAACCTATGCTCCTTTTTCAAGGCTCCCAGCACAAATGTCCTGCTGATGCGAGGCAGCTGGGCGTCCCTGCTCTGGGAAGACAGTGGGAGCATCCCTCAGTTGGGATTTCCTCTCTCTCCTCTTTAGATGCCAGTGTTGACACCACAGATCTGCATTGTGTAGTCACAGGGTAACCCTCACCCTTAATTAAACACGATGGGCCAAGTCTTTAAAAATGGCTGCCGTTCTCTCCATTGCTTCCCTGGTCTTTTTTTTTTTTTTTTAACATTAGATAGATCTCTTGGGAGGTCTCATGTCCTGGAAGTGAACTTAGCATGTTTCTTTGTAGGTCCCCCTTAAGTCCTGCTAGATTTTTCTCCAGGGATGGCTGCTTTTCTTTTCTTTTGGTGCTTCCCAATTCCAACCAGAAAAGGATATGTGGAAAAAGTGTGAGATGATTTGCAGAGTTACAGTGATGTTACACAATCTCTGATCTACTTTCACAGGTCATAGTAAAGGCCTTACTCACAGGAAGGGGAGAACAGTGGGAACCCTCTCAGCACAGACAAAGCTGGCTCCAGTACAGCAGTCTTCTACCCTTGAAGTTGGAGAAACACCCACTAGGTAACAAGGAAGTAGAAGGACCTGTGGTACCTAAACCTTCTTCTACAGCCTTCAGAAGGGTTTTCTTCATTCCATTCAGCTCCTCCTGTTAAATGTTCTAATCCACACTGGTGCCTCTGCAACAGGCTTTTTGAGAGGTTTCTGAAGACTATGGAGGCAGAGCTGGGGACCTTGGCATAGTGACCTCTATGGAGCTCAAATAGCAGAACAATGAAAGAGAAAGAAAGAAAGAAAGAAAGAAAGAAAGAAAGAAAGAAAGAAAGAAAGAAAGAAAGAAAGGAAGGAAGGAAGGAAGGAAGGAAGGAAGGAAGGAAGGAAGGAAGGAAGAAAGGAAGAAAGAAAGAAGGAAGGAAGGAATCCCCCTGGAAGACAGTGAGCTCGTGGGCTGTGATGTCATGGTGTCGCTTGCACTGTATTTACTTTTTGTATTTTCTGAATCATCTCCTTCCTCCCCTCTTTCTCCCCTCCCCCAGCTCTTTCTCCTCTCTCTTTTTCATCTCTTCTTCCTGTCTGATGTATTTAGTGACTACCTAGGATCGTACCAGGCAGTAACATTCTACCATCTGGGTTTAGGCCAAGCTCTTAGATTTGAGACAATGGCAGGTAGGAGTTAAGTTGTTTATACCTAGAGAGAGGAAAATTTTGGAATAAGTGTTGGATAAATGGTCTTGAAAAGATTAAAACGTTGAGAGGTTATGTGGACTCCTGTAAGTTAGACTTAAAGTAGCCTCTGGGCAAGGAGAGACACACGGGGCAAAATAGATAAGAGGAATCGCTCCCATGTTTCTTGACTTGACCTGGGCCAAGGACAATGGGGGCTGGGGAGCACATGGGACAGGTCTTCTGTAGCAGATTTGGGATGGCGGCCTTGTGAACTGCTGACCAGTTACATCACACATGGATTTCCCCGGTGAATGTTAAGCCTGTGGCCAAGATGGGAGCAGCCACATGGGCATGTGGTCGGTTCCGGAGAAGGAAAACATCATGGTGGTGAATCACTGTCCGGAAGGCTTTTCTGGAATCAGTTTCCACCAGACTCTCTTCCCCTGAGGGCACTGGGTTGTGTAGTCATGGTGGTATGTGCTGTATTTAATTTCTGCATTCTCCAAAGGGTTTTTTTTTTTTTTTTTTTTTTACCAAAGTGGCCTCAGAGTAGCAGTTTAGAATATTCAGCATCTGCTGGTTTTGTGAAAAGGTGTATCTCTGTCTAAACCCTAGGACTGGTGGCTTCCACTGCAAAAGTCTAGCCTTAGCCTCTGTCTTTTAATAAATGTTCTCAATTCAAAATGAAAGCAATCACACTTTTATGTATATCTAGATAGCAGCTGACATCAATGGTAGCCACCCAAGTCTGTTAACGCTAGGTTATGAGTGCACAGCTCCGATGGTCTGATGGGTGTTTTCAAACTCTCATTATTTAAACCTTTCCATACCCACTTTTTGCTGGGGGGAAGCTTAATGCCTCTCGGGTTTCCCTAGGCTAGCAAGTTCATGCTCATCTCTGTGACCGACCCACAATATTTACTCATGGCATTCATAAAAATACTCTGCGTGCCAAAAACTGGTCTCTGCAGGAAGATGATAAAATATGAAAACATTTCATCAGCCAGTGGGAATTCCCTTACATGCTAAATCAAAGGCTCTCTCAGAAGGTCCACAGTGACCTGGGAAGACCAGCAGGGCCACTCCTGCTAAGCAACAGCAGGAGAGAGGCTGTAAAGCCAGGTCCCTTCGTGTCTCAAAAAACTACAACCCTACAGAGGAATGTGGCTTCACCGTGGAGGGAGTCGGGAGCCAGGCTGTGCAGGCAGCACGAAGCTTGACTCTGGAGTTTATATTGCTTGTATTTTTCCCCAGGTTCATGTTACTCTAAGACTGCGACTCTGCTCTTCTGGCTGTGCACCCTCTTTCTCTGATGGGAGCACCATGGAGGAGTTCTCAGAAGAAGGGCTAGAAATGACACGGGAAGTTGGGTGGTGGGAAAAGCATCCTGGAGAAGGAGTTCTCCACCAGTACCGGGAGCAAATTACCCTGCGAAGCTCTTCGAGCTACACAGGTGTTTGCTTGTAGCCCCAGTAGATCTCCATTAGAGAAGAACTTGACGGAGTACTGATTTGTATGCACCCAGCTCCCTCATTCCTTTGTCAATCGGCTCTTCCTTTACCAGTTTGGGGCTTTGGATTATACTGCATGTGTGATTCACAAAATCAGTCTTACTCATAATATAAGGAAGATTTAAAAGGTTGAACCAAGAGGAGATATTCATTCAATATAGACATATATTTGGGACTCAATACTATCCCAGACCCCAGTTTCTTAATTCTGAATGTCTAAAGACATTCAGAAATGGCTCCACAAATCCCTGCACCTACTACCCAGCCATTGGAACACACAGCTCGGTGTCAACCTATGTAAAAGCAGAATCTTCACGGTACGATTCAAGAATACTACCTTGCTTTTGCAAAATTCAGTGTGATGCTCAAGAAGGAATGCCTTTCTCTCCTTGGAGTTGTTTTCTACAAGAATAGAAGCAAAGACGTCTACTGGTGTCTCTACTGTCTAATGGTGGGGGGAGGTTGTTGTAGGGTTTTTTTGTTTTGTTTTGTTTTGTTTTTGTTTTGTTTTTTGTTTTTGTCTAGCCTTTGAATTTCGACATGACCATTTCCCTTCCCAGGACTCAGGAAATTGGGGAGCATTGTATTGAGATTCATCTGAGTGACAGGCAGCACGATAACTTGGAGCCACCTAGTCTCTCTCCGTAGATGGTTTGCTGTTGGGCCAAGCTTGCCCCGAGGTGATCTTTCCCAGATGGCTGCTCAGGACATTCTGCAGACAGTCTCCAGAAACAGCCAGCAAAGGAGCTCACCCCAGTCCCAGGAGTGGATGTCACCAGCCCAGTCACATTTATCATATGTTCTTGTTTTGTCCCGGAACCTTTTTGTTAAAGCTCACAGAGTGGCTTACGGCTGCTCCACTGGCAATCTTGGGAGAACAGTCCTGCAGTCTGAGCAGTCAAGAGGTAGAGGCAGGGGGAAGGCAATAGCCTGGACAACAGGGAGAGTTTTAGGGCATTGTCAAATTATCTTTCCATTTGGTTTTCCCAACTGTCATGGTAGATGCCTAAGTTGACTCAATTTCATGTCGTTGTGATAGTTATTATTGACTCAGAGTTCTATTGATAATTAAAATTGCAACAACTAAACTGGGGAAAACATGAAGAACTTTTAACATTCAGCTACTAAATAACATGTATGACCACAACATCGAAAGATGGTCCCACTAACATCTTGTGTGTGTTCTTCCATAACGTCTCCACATACAGGCAACTTTGTTTTACAACAATTAGGTACGCAGCATTATAACCTACTGATTATAAGCTACTGATTTGACTTTAAACAATAGCACCTGAACTCTTAACTAATTCTCTTCAGCAACATAACTTACGATGAACAAATATTAACTCAACGATATATTTTACTTATGACTTCTAAGGGCCATACACTTCATCCAATTTTATGACTTCACCCTAACTTTTATTGTTAGGATTCTAGTATCCAAGGGAATTATTATAGAAAAGATTTTATTTTAGTTTGAATGATGTATGTAAGTGATTTGCGTGTGTGACTGACTTTGTGTGTGAGTGTGTGTGTGCGTACACACATGCTCAAGTGTGAGTACACTGTGCTCAGAGGCCAGGAGAGGGAGGTAGATCTTTTACAAGCCGCTATGAATCGCCTGGTGCTGAAGCTCTTGCTTAGCATCACTGCAAGAGAAGTGCTTGCTCTTAATGACTGAGTGATCTACCTAGCTTTCAAAAATGTATTTTAAGTAAATATCAAGAAATTTAGAAATCAACAGTGCCAAATTTTACCTTGGCAAGATGAATTTATAGTTCTGACATCATTTTTGCTTATTCCCAGTAGACACTGGTTTTATCAATTTTTAATCTTTACTAATTGACAAAGGGGAAGCAACGTCTTATTTTTGCTTTTAATTCACAATTGTTTGCATGATGGTAGAAGTAAATATTATTGGTCATGATTATGTCTGTGTTGGGCAGTGCCTATTCGTGATATTCTTATTTTCATTCTGATGTGCTGCTCATCTACCTTTGGCTTCTAATGGCTTATAGATAATTGCAACATTCCCTCTGTTATATATGTAACAAATACTTTTCTAGTACTCTGACTTTAATATGTTTAGACAATTTATGTTACAATTACTCTTCTTTTTCTGACCTGTGTTCAATACTGATATCATGTTAATGGAGTGATTTCTCATCCCCAAGGTTATGCAAACATTAATTTATTAACATATAAAATTCCTAATGATTTTTGATGATGGTGTCTCTTGCATTTGTTTTGATAGCAAGATTTTGCTGCTTATTTATATGCCTTTTCTGTTTTCCTTTTAATTTCCTATTCTATTCACACCCAGGCATTCAATTGGCCCTGCCTGGCCTCTTGCTTTCTCTGTTCTTCTATTTTTAGATATTGTGCTTTTAAAAGATTCTGGCACTGATGCCGCAAGTCTCATTTCTAGAACGGCATAATACCTTTCTAGGTGATTCTCTTTTCTTAACTCAGCCTGGTATTTTATCTGAAAAATAAATAATTCATACACCTTTGATACAGATAGACTCATTTACATGTCTGCCATAATGCTTCAATGTTTAAAATCAATTCAAAAACAATCAGGATGTTTGGGTAGCCCAAATTGATTCCTCCAAGACAAAATTTGAAAATACTGAGATATATGTTGAGTTCAATTTCACCAAAATGTCCATTCTTTCTTATTTTGTTTTTCACATACACTGTAAAGGAAAATATCTAGCTTTGTGTCCCTCTTCCCCAGTCTCAGAGTTTTCTGGATTAGTTACAGAATAATTGTTTTTAAGAGTGGCCCTGAAAATGAGAAAAGCGTGATTAAGTAGTGTTTCTCTTTGTTTGATGAACGCCTGTTAATTCTTATGCTTGTAGAAGTGTGATTTGAAGGGAAAAATTCCCACAAGCACTGTGAAACAGTTCTACTCTATTCTGGAATAAAGAGATTTATGTGTACCAGGTTTCCAAAGAATCTAAGGAAATACAGGGTGGGATAGGTAACCTGGGCTTTCATTCAGATAAAGATCTCTTCATTAACCCTACTTTGTGATGAACTCAAGAATCAAGTTTATGCTCATGTGTACGGTAATCTTACTCATTCAGTCAATCAACCAACAAACATTATATACTCAGTAACACAAAGTATTATTCTAGACATCAAATGCAGCATTGAGCAAAAGAACAAAGCCCCTAGGAAGCAAAGATTCAAGTGGCACAGATTAATCAACATGGCTGGCAACATACTATTGCAATAGTACTTGGTGAAATATCAAGTTATTTAATTGATTAGAGAGTCAACTTACTGAACAAAATATTTACTTCATGAAAACTAAGCAAGATGGAACAAAAGACCAGGGACAAGAATTTTGAGACTCAGAGAGAATATCATGTTAGGTAGAAGTCTACATTTGTCATAAGCCATTCATAAAGAAAATTCTCCGAACTAGGAGGAAAGTAAACTGTTACCTACTATCAATCTATCTATCTATCTATCTATCTATCTATCTATCTATCTATCTATCTATCTATCTATCTATCTGCCTATCTTTCTGTCTGTCTGCCTGTCTATCTAATGTTCACTAAAGGAAAAATGGTGACACATTTCTGTGTGGGTTCTATTGGAAGAAATTGTGTAAGTGGTCCGACTCTCTTCTACTTTTTCACGTTAAAAACAAACCAAAGACCAAAACCAAAAAGCCCCAAGAACTCTGAGTTTTCTTTATTTCCTCCATTGCTACTGAACTCCCAATTCAAACCAATCATCAATACATTTGAGCTTTGACCCGAGCATCATTCCTGAATGCGCCCTCTGCCCTTTGGCTACTATGGCCATTCGGTCCAAGGCGAGGGTGTGAACGGCTCCCAACCTGCCCCACTCCCTTTTCTACTTTGCATTTTTGCAATCGATTTTCCACAGCTAGTCAAAGGAAAAATGTTTTAAGGTAAATCAGATGAACCCGCTCTGCTTAAACTTTGCCCTGGCTTCTCCCAGCCTTTCTGTTAAAATCACACTTTCCCATCGTCATGAAGCCCACACGGAATCTTCTAGAACGTTTTTTGGTTTAATTTGTTTTTTGTTTTTATGGTTTTAGAGTTTGTTGTTTTGTTTTGTTGTTTTGGATTTTTTGTTGTTGTTGTTTGTCTTAGTCAGGGTTTCCATTCCTGCACAAACATCATGACCAAGAAGCAAGTTGGGGAGGAAAGGGTTTATTCAGTTTACATTTCCACATTGCTGTTCATCACCAAAGGAAGTCAGGACTGGAACTCAAGCAGGTCAGGAAGCAGGAGCTGATGCAGAGGTCATGGGGGATGCTTCTTACTGACTTGCTTTCCCTGACTTGCTCACCTGGCTTTCTTACAGAGCCCAAGACTACCAGCCCACAGATGGTACCACCCACAGGGGGCCCTCCCCCCTTGACCACTAATTGAGAAAATGCCTTACAGCTGGATCTCATGGAGGCATTTTTCTCAACTGAAACTCCTTTCTCTGTGATAACTCCAGCTTGTGTCAAGTTGACACAAAACCAGCCAGTACATTGTTGTTGCTTGTTTTTGGTTTTTCCCTACACACATACCCTGCATGGTGACATGGTCTTGCTGCCTATCTCTCTACTCTGCCAACAAGCCCAGCTTGCTCTAACTTCAGAGCCCCTGTGTGTGCTGCCGGGGGTCAGCCCTCTATAGCTGGCTACTTCTCTACCTTTACACTTGAGCTCCAGGATGCTCTAAGAAAACCGCCATGTTACTTGCCTACTCATATGGCTCTGGTACAGTGGATACAGTGGCCTGGCCAAGCCACTCTTCTGCATGCTCTTAAATTAACAAGAACAGGGTGAAAAGGAGGCCTCTGGGGACAAAGAGAAGGAAGACGATAAGGAGGGAAATCCATCCTCTTGTTCCACAAAGTTTCTCTTGAAATTTCAGTCAAGCCTCTCAGCTGAATGAGCAGAAGGGGAATTGTGGTTCACACTACAGACATTCAGGTAGGAACCCAATGGTCTGGTAGCAGCTGAAACAGAAATCAAAGAACAGAAAAGAGCAGAGGATATGTGGTCTTGATCACCCCAGTTAAATGTAGATGTGCTCACTGTAATGTCCTCCTCTAAAAATTTCCACACTGTGTGGATCTTAATGTATAAGCCACTGGTAACAAAAACATCCGGACTCCACTGCCTTAAACAATGAGGCAAACCTGCATGCTTGTAACAGTTTAGTTGTATAGTAGCTTCGGAGTTAACTAGTACAAAGGCTCCTTATTGTATCAGGGACTCATTCTTCCATTCCATTTGGCCTGGCTCAGCATGGGTTTGTCTTTAAGCTAGCTCTGCATCAGTGGCTGGCTGCCACAGCTCTAGGCATCTCACTTGGACCTCCCAGAGTCCATTGGAAGAAGCAGCCACTCTTCTCTGCAGTTTTATTTTTATAAATAAAGAAGCTTTTGTCAAAATCCAATTTTCCTTATTTTGTATCAGCTAGAAATAACATCTAAGCAAATGATTAGATACTATTTCATTGTACAATACTGTGTGCAATTTTCCCTGAAAGTAAGCTTACACTTATTTCCCTGAAAAATGGATGCTGCTACCAAGGAGCCAGGAGATGAATGGGTTTTGAGCTGTCAACTAGCAGAAACTCACACACATCCTTCTTATGATCTTTGCCAGTTCTTACTTTCCCTTGTTTGAGTCTAGTTCAGGAAAGCAGTAGAAGTTGGAGTTATTTACCTAAAGCTAACTCCGATGACACTGTCCTATGAATGGGGAAGAAAGGAAGGCCCAGAGAGCCTGCCTGAGGACATTCCAGAGTGTAGAGATCAGAGCTGTTAGTTGGAACCTCAGAGAAGACAGAAGGATGGATGGGGAATGAGGTAGTTTGGAGCAGGTAGTAAGTTATATCGTGTATGGCTCAAATGCTATGATGTTTGAACTGCTGGAGTCAGTCACCCTGAGGTTCCTAGGTTGAGAGGTGAAAACAAACATTATTGGAATAAGCTTGAGAAAGAACGGAACAGGAGGCGGGAAAATGGAGACACCCAGAGTAGCCAACTCTCTACTAAGAGTTCTGATGCGGAGGGTAGCAAGGAAGTGCCGCAGAACAGGGCACCTAGAGGAAACCATTCCAAAGGGCGGGGAGAGCGTACTGCCCAAGGAAGGGAAGAGAGACCTGCTAGGCCATGCCCTCGAAAAGCACGCAGGAATGGGCTTGTAGTTCTACCTGCAAGTTCAGAGGTTCATCTTGACAAGAAGCCAAGACACTACACCCATTTTAAAGAAGGAATTAGATACTACCAGCCTCATGTGCAAAGACAGTTAGATGTCATAAAGGTGTTTATGGGTTTTTGGTGTTGATTTCATATTGGCTTTTAATTTTCTCAACTAAATGGTAAGGAAGTCATTAGTTGAGAATAAGAATAAGAGAGAAAATGTCCAGAGAGAGAAAAAGTTTGAGGAAAGGAACAAAGAATGAATGTGAAAATTAGAATGGGCTAAAAAAAAAATACTGGATAGTTTCTTTACTTGGCTGTTGCTGTACATAAAATTCTAGGCTAAAACCTAGAATGAACTTAGATGGCTTATAATATGCAATGATAATTAATCTGAGTTTATGAGGCACAAAAACAAGTCACTGTACCCTCTCAGAGACCTGGCAGCGCACTACAAAACAGAGAGTGACTTCTGTTAGTTCGTCCAAACTACAGTCCCAGCTCTGACATGATTGGTCATTGAGTGCCTTCATCTAAGATACTCATATCTTAGATATCTGGATATATTAATAGTAACACATTAGGTCATGCTGGCATTATCTATTCTAGGGTGATGTGGACTTTAACACTGCCAGGTACATGTCACCTCTCCATGGACCACAGCTGTGTATGAATTAGTCACCTAATACACAGCAGAGTGGTTGGGACAATGTCTGTAAGTACCACCTACACTGGAGCTCTGACTCCTCCTCTTGTGGTAGGGCTTGAGTCAGCCACGAGCTCACTGTGTCTGTTCGCTCATCTGTAAAGCAGGACAAAAGTAAAGCTGGTATGTGTCCTACTAAAGAAAGCAATCAAGTAAAGAATTCAAGACTTTGCTGGTGCACGGTAAACACTCATAAATATTAACTGCTTTTTATGATCATTAGTCATTGTTCAAAACTAAGAGGTTCCTGGAACTGGTCGCTAAGAAGAGAAAATCAAGGGCTGGCCCCGCCTAGCTGTAGACTAAGATGGAGGTCTCAAGAGGGTGCTATTCCTCCTTTAGTCTGAGTAAAATTATTTTGCACCAGGTTTTCAACAAAACTTTGTTAAATCAAAAATAACAATTACTTGTCTGTAAATGCACACAATATCTTTATGTAGCTTTATCTACAAATGTTGATATTAACTTCTATCTGAGGGTGGTTCATCCTATGGAAATTAGCATAATTCAGTTACTCAGTGCCAGAGACTGAGCCTCATCTAGGTTCGCTTCACATGTTCAGTTCCTTGGTTGGGCTGACTTCCCTTCCTAAAAGTATTGTCTCTGGAAGCCACAGGACGTCCTGAGTCTTCACTTCTGCCTCATAAGGATGAAATCATCCCTTCTTCATGCTTACAAATCTCTCTTTGTAATCTTCTCTCCTGCCTCTTTGCGTTTCTTCAAGGCCTGCACCATATACACTTCCATTCCTTGGATCGGGGTCCTGTCATGACCTCAGCGCTCACTCACTCTCCACGCTCTCTAATTGAATTCCCTCGTGTACAAGGTCTCAGAGCAACACGCCCTTCCTGTCAAGCCCTCAGTGATACTTTATTGGTTTTCACTTGTAATGATCTCTTTCCCACTTGTTCATCATTTCTTGCTCACTACAATATCTTAAAACTCTTATGCAATGCCCAATACATAAAATGAAATAACCAACTATTTATCATCCCATAGGACCTCTGCTGACCCCCAAATGTCCTTTCTATTTCATAGCTCCCAGAATTTTCAGATATGTTTTTTTTTCCATCAAAAGAAGAAAAGTACAAGCAATTATTCAGCTCTAGTTACTTATTTGTGTATTTGTATGCTGATATTGGGGGGGAGGAGTTTACGTTGATATATTCTAGAAACTAAGATGGACTCAGAATGGATGTCTCTGTGGGGACATACACAGGTCCACAGCATGGGATAGGGAAACTAGAAAACGTCCATCACCTCTCTGTGACAGGGTTAGTAGTGTTTATTGTAAAAGCTTTTCCTTTGGTTTGGCAACCTTCACAATAAAATGACTAGGAATAAAACAGTGGCTGAGTGTGATTAAATGACCATCCTGATATTACACTCTGAGGCTGGGCTGAGACCCAAGTCCAGTTCCAAATCTGATCCAAGTTCCCATGCCTAACCAAGCCATTTAAGAAGAATCATTATTGTTCTGTCTTTAAACAAAGACGCTAGTACCAGAAAGCCCTAAATCCTGGCTAACCAGCTCTGCACCCTGGCTCTTCCATAAAAGGGATGCTGCTTCAGAGGAGGATGTATTTTCCATCCCTCAGACTCCTCTCTGGGAGTATCACCCCCTTCATCTTGGTCCCTTCGGGGTGTTTGACATTTATCATAATGGTGCCGCTTTGCTCCAAGAGCTGTCGCCCCTCTTAAGGGAGCACTTTCAGGTTTTAAAAATACTTCGCATATTCTCAGTGATGACAAACCTTTGTCCTTTAAAAAGATCCAAATGTTACCTGAAGCCCAGTCAGGTGAATAAAACCCAAGGTTTACAATCCCTAACTGAGCTACACCGGGTACAGAGAAGACATCAGAGATGTTTATGTTTGTTTATCTTGTTTTATATTTTTAAGTGAGGCAGACCTCTAGACTAACAAAGCCTTTCTTCCTAGTGTGACAGAGAATGTCATCCCTGAAGCCTTCCCAGGGCCGGTGTAGGGCTCTCGTGCACTACCCATCAAGGCTCTTGCCAACCCTTATGAAAACAACTTGTCTAACAACTGTCTCCTTTGGTGGCTGGAACTCCACAAGGCAGGGACCTTCCATGCTTTCTCGGTCTTCCTAACCTGACATTTCATTTTTACTTAGGAATAAGCTTAGTGGAAATATGCCTTCATGAGTGAACTGGCTGTTCCTATCAGCTCACATCAAACACTGAACCTGGCCACCAGCTTCTGAGTCTGCGACCCGATCGATGCCTCTACTATTATTTGCTTTCTTTAGTTCCTCTTGTTCCAGACTATACATGACATGCTATACAATGATTGGAAAAGAACAAAACCACGTTATCCTAATGTTTTCTATAGGTTTCTTTCTTTCTCTTCCTTCCTTCCTTCCTTCCTTCCTTCCTTCCTTCCTTCCTTCCTTCCTTCCTTCCTTCCTTCCTTTCTTTCTTTCTTTTCTTTCTTTCTTTTCTTTCTTTTTCTTCTTCTTTTGTCTTTTACTTCTCATGAATAATTTTTGGTTGCCATTCTTTAATTTTTAAAGTATACAATTTCATATTTTATGATGAAAATTCTTCATTTTCTACATTTCCTCCTTTCTGTAGATTGTAGTTATCAATATATATCACTGTAATTGTAAAGAACATATCATTACAGTAATGAAAAAATAAATCACAAACATTATTTTTAAACTGTATATGAGTAGTCTTATTCATGGATAGACTTCATGATGTTGGATTTCTTCATATTATCTGTTTGGAGAAGTCTACATGTTATCTTATGCTATAGCTACTGTGATGGAATAGCCAACATCCACACTTTATATTCTGTTGCAATGTGATAACACCGTCCCATGTGAAGACTGGAAGAAACAGGCCAGCATAGTTAATGCTAGCCAGTGATGCATATTGCCTGTTTTAAATTCTTCTCAGCCCCAGAGCACTGAGCCAGCTCTGCCTTGAGGATCTTGGCACATTTGAATCTCAGTTGTCCCCACTTAGCTGTTATATTTAAAATTTCACTTCCAGGCTGGGCTAGTCTCTAAGTCTTTGGTTCTCTTCTTCCACCATATGAGTTCTCAGGATGGAATGCAGGATTCACCTACTGAGACAGATCATTGACTTATCTCTGGGTTTTTGAGTTTCACTCTTCGGTTCTTAGGTGCTTTCTTCTAGACCCTGGCTATCTATTATTCTGGTCATTCTAGACTCCTCCTCCAAGTGTGCAAACACTCACCCCTCCAAGGACTCTTTCAGAGCTTTTCCCATGAACCCTTTGGACTGTAGCCACTTGACACTAGGGGACAATAATACTTCTTGCCAAGTTTGCCAACTGAGCATACACTTTGATGCTAATAGAAGAGACAAGGAAAAGTCTAGAACACCAAGTCAAGACCCACCCCACCCCCTAAAAGAAGAAGAGTTTTAAAACTTCATTTAGAAAGTGAATAATTAAAAGCAACAGAAAACCCAACTAACCAAAACAAAACAAAAACAAAAAATCAACCTAACCCCATGGGCAGACTGCAAAGTACATGGGCATTTTAAGAGAGCTGATTTAGGCCATTGTTAGATGGGTTAGAACTATTCCAAGATCAGTGGTGGAGCTTGAGACCACTTGGAGGTGGTGCTTAACAGCCCTCTTCCCTCACTTTTTGATCTTATCTTTTTTATTGAATATTTTCTTTATTTACATTTCAAATGTTATTCCCTTTCCCAGGTTTCCCCCTCCCGGAAACCCCCTATCCTATCCCCCTCCTTCTGCTTCTATGAGGGTGTTCCTCCACCCACCTACCACTCCCACCTCCCTAACCTCAATTCCCCTACAATGGGGAATCTATCGAGCCTTCATTGGACCAAAGACATCTCCTCCCATTGATGCCTGACAATGCCATTCTCTGCTACATATGCAGCTGGAGCCATGGGTCCCTCCATGTGTACTCCTTGGTTGGTGGTTTAGTCCCTGAGAGCTCTGGGGGGGGGGGGGTCTGGTTGATTGATATTGTTGTTCTTCCTATAGGGTTGCAAACCCCTTCAGCTCCTTCAGTCCTTTCTTTAACTCTTCCAGTGGGGACCCCGTGCTCAGTTCAATGGTCAGCTTTGAGCATCTGCCTCTATATTTGTAAGGCTTGGATCTTACGTGAAAACTGCTCCTCCGAATTGTGATTGCAGATATGGTTGTTGCAGATACATTTGAAAATCGCGTATCTCCCCCTTTTCATTTCCTTATAAAAAGCACACAAGGTCTTTTAAAGTCTGAGTTTTGAAGTCGTTGCCTTTGGGAGAGTTGGCAGTTACTATGTACTTTAAGCACTGGTGATGTAAATCACACTTCCCCATAGGCCTCTGGGTGAATGGCTCCAAGCTTTGGGAGAAGATAGCAATGCACATGGAACAGGGAATGGCTGGGCATCCAGACTCTGACGCTAAGTGCAAAGAGGATGGTCTAACCAAGAGCTATTGCAGTTCCAAGACTCTGGGGCTGAGAGACGAGACCAGCAAGTGCTGGTGAGAATGGTGAACACCCAGGGTCTCAGCTAAGGTGGATGTATACATATCAGGAGCTCTGGCCTTAACAACAGCAATGGATTTCTGCATGATGGTGTCTGCAATGAAAGACCAAGTCACTGTAAGGGTTGTATCTGCATCCCACTTTAAACTTCAAAGACGGGAAGACCACTGGGCAGGTTCAGTGACTTCTGTGCTAATCATAAAATAGCACGGTTCTGTGTTAACTGCTCCTGGAGAAAACAAATGTGTAATCATCCTAAATGGACATTCACACCAGAATCCACAGCCTCATCCATGACAGGCAAAAGGTGAGACCGATGAGCTTATTGGGCTTGTTACAGATCATGGGTGAGGGGTTACTTGGAGGAGCACGAGTGACCCCCAAACAGCTGTATCCTCTCCAAGCCCCTCTCCACCATGGATGGAAACCTCATAGAGTCTAGATTTCGATTAACCTTTCAATTCCCATATACTCTAGCATCTCTCAAGATCACTTGCGCCTGGGGGAGGGCTCCCAAGTGAGGGCCTTCTAACTCTTCTTTCCTCCACCCTCTAGGGAGGCAATAGTTCTGTCACCATTACCATAGACCCAGCTGCCATGGTACTGCTCTGGTTACCATGGCTACCAGAGATAACCCAAGATGTCATTGTATCATGTCCAGAGGAAAAGTAACCATGCAATACAAGCACTATCCACTAGACTCCTCTCCACATTGCTGAAACAAAATTATACTATAACCTAGTGAACATGGGAAACTATGAAGTGCTATCTGATTTTGTATATCTTGTAAAAGCTTTCTCAACCATAAGATTTTGCCAATATTTAAAGTGTAGTATATGTGATTTCTTTAACCTTACAATTAACATATTACTAGATTTATCTTTTATTATATCCACACATTTTCTCATAAATTATCATACACTTCTTTTAGGAAATGCACAAATTGTAAACAGGTTAACTATTTTTCCTATTGCTGTGACCAAACACCTGACTACAGCTTAACAGGCTGTAATCTCAAGGGAGGAAAGTTGTGGAGGCAGGAAAGAGAGACCACCCATACTCAGCTGGTGATTCTTCATTTTTAATAGTCAATTTGAAAAATTCTAGGATTACCTGGGCAGAAGCCTCAATGAGGAATTTTCTAGATTAGGCTGGCCTATGCGCATGCCTGTGGATTGTTTTGATGAGGGGGAAGGCCTGCTCCCTTGTGGCACCATTCTCTAGGCAGTGAATTCTGGATTACCTAGTAGAGAGATAGGGAGCTTATCACTAGTGTATATACATTGCTTTCTGCTCTTAGATGTAGATGCGATGTTAGCAGCTCTTTCAAGACCTTTCTTCCTGATTTTCCTGAAATGATGAATCTTGACCTGGAACTGTGAGCCAAACAAACCCTTTCCTTCCTTAAGTTACTTTTCTTGGTCTATCTAGTGTAGACTTGGATTTTTCAAAACCCACTTTAGTAAGGATTCTTAAATGCATCAACCTCCCCTCTAGCCCACCTACCAGAGGTAGGGGAAAAGAAAGCTTAATAGGAAACTGGGGATGAGGACCTGTTTAGAAGTAGTTCTTTGGGGTAATTCCAATCATTGTTGTTAGGATATCAGCAGTCCAGTCCAAAACACCAAACAGGAATCAGTAGCAGTGGCTCAATCCAGAAGAAACTAGGAGGCTCCACCAAATCCGCACAAGTTCTTGGAAGCAGCAAGAAGCAGCCAGAATACCACGAGAAATTCTCTGGTGCATTTTTCTCTACAAAGTCATGATAAAGCAAAGACCAGCAAAAACCAGCAAAGTGTTGCAAGATGAACCAATGCAAGAGCATCATTCACTGTATGTTGGGTTCTATTTATACTCTTTCCAAACATCACTCATCCTCTCAAGTGTCTACCTCAGCAAAGCATCCTCTCATGTGTATGCTTTGGCAAAACATCCTCTCATAAGACAGCTTCCAGCAAAACATCATATGACACAATTGAGTTTCCAAAGACACCAGAAGTCTCCACTTCAATCTAGTGTTACCAGTATGTATGTGGATGTGAGATCCTCCACTGGAGTGTGGGCAACCTCTCAGGAGCCATACCATTGAAGACAACTGTTTCTCCCTCTCCCAGCAGCCATCAGCTGCCAATATTCTCAATCCTGGGTGGGGTTTCCTGAACCCTACCCACATTGCTAGGTTTTCACCTGGCTTGATCTTGTGCTGTTTTCTGAATGCAGGTGCATCCACTGTGAGTTCATATGTGCAATCGCCCTGATCCTGTGCACATCTTCTGCACCCATTGTTAGTGCACACATGCAACTGCCCTGCATTGTCCAGAAAACACTGTTTTGCTGTAGTCATCCACTGCCTCTGGCTCTTATGGTCTTTCTGGTCCATCTTCCTCAATGATCCCTAAGACTTAGGAAGAATAAATGAAATGAAGATGACACGTTTGGTACCAAATGGATCAGTGATGTGTTCTATGGGTAGGTAGATTTGGGGCAGTCTTGTCAGACTCTGCTCCAGTTTGAACAGAACAGCCAAGGTAACAAAGACAACCTCAAGGTCACCCCAGTCCTGGGAGTTCACTCACCTCATCACTATGAGAGCCATATGTCTTGAGGCCAGCAGGCTTAGAAAAGAGATCAACCAGAACATTAAGAATAGGTCCTTGTCTGGGTAAGTCCTGCATTAACTGGACAAAGCAGAGTAAAGGTGTCTCCTCCTCAGGGCAGGTCCTTAGGTACAAATGATACATCAAGGACACACATGACCCCCCAAAAACCAAGGTCAGAGCTCACGAGACTGTTCTGAGTTGAGTATAGTTACCCAAAAACTGAACAACAAATGCTTCCTGGGGGTAGGAGGAGTGTAGAGGCCTCTGGGACCCTGTGTTTCTTTGATGCCTGGCAGGTTGGAGCTCTGGGTATGTTGGATAGTTGTGTTTTCAATTATTTTTCAATTATTTGTATGAACCAAAATTTATTTTATTCCTAAGGTAGGAATGCCCTACTTAAAACAAACAGTATTTTTAAATCAGAAAGAAAAAGAGAGGTTGCTCTAAGAAATGTGTAAGACAGAGAGAGAGAGAGAGAGAGAGAGAGAGAGAGAGAGAGAGAGAGAGAGAGAGAGAGAGAGATTGTATGTTTTGATCTCATTTCCAAGCCTTCTGGGCTCACAACAAAATCCCCAGTAACGATGAGTTAAGTGATGGCCGTATTTCCACTGAGCATCTTGTGTTTTGTAGCTACTAAGGGAGTAAATTTACACTCACCCACAAAAGAACATTCTCAGTGAGGAAGGGAATCATTGTCACTTGTTTGAAAGCCTTACAAATTTCAGCTTTGGTTTTTCTGCAGACTTAATAAACATGATAATGGAATATTTATGAACTATGATCTTTAGTGAAAGCAGGGCTTTTAAAATATCTGTTGAAACCTAATGGCTGTACTTGCTCTAATTGCTCAGGATTACTCTACAAGACAGGTAAGAGCAGAAAAATATACTCATATTTTACCACTTTATCAACAGGTTATCACAGAGACCAAATGAAGTCAGAATTTACATCCCTTCTGAAAAACACTAGGTCACCGTTTGTTTGTACAGTGTACTTTAAATGATAAGTATTGTTTAGTAAGTAACTAAACATTTCCACCACATTATTTATATTATTGAACAAACATTTTTTTTCAGAAATATGTGAAAGTATAATAATTTTATGATAAAATGACTCAAAACCCTGACACTCTTGAGAGAAAACACGCACACTCCAGCTCACTAAAGCTGGGATCTGGGGTGAGTCATTTGTCTGCTATTTTCTTATGATCCAAAGCTAAGTAAAAGATATAGGAGAGACTTGAACATAAAATCAGTAAGATAAATAATGGAAGAGATGTGGCCAGCTTCTTT
>CM052704.1:35251344-35299789 GCA_028551405.1 Uromys caudimaculatus
ATGTGTGTGTGTGTGCGCATGCGTGTGTGTATATGTGTGTGTGTGTGTGTGTGTGTGTGCGCGTGCGTGTGTGTATATGTGTGTGTGTGTGCGCATGCGTGTGTGTATATGTGTGTGTGTGTGTGTGTGTGTGTGTGTGCGTGGTGAATGTGCATGTGTATGCCTGTGTAAGTATGTGAGGCAGAAGACAGCATAGGTGCCATCCCATCAGAACTGTCTGCTTTGTTCATCTTCAAGATTCACTTATTAATGTACATATGTACATATGTGTGCCCGCATGCATTTGTGTTCGCCATGAGTACGCAAGAACAAGTGGAGGCCAACAGAGGACACGGGATCACCCGGAACTGGAGTTACGGCCTCACAACTAGAAGGTATGAACTGAACTTCAGCCCTCTGCAAGAGCAGTAGGAGTTCTCAACTGTTGAGCCCTCCCATTTTGTTTATTGATACAGCCTGTCACTGGCCTGGAACTTGGCAAGCAGGCTAGGCTAGGAGGAAGTCCCACGGATCTGCCCATCTCTGCCAATCCAGCCCTGGGGCAATAACACCACACCAGACTCCATGGCTTCTCTACATGGGTCCTGGGCATATCAGTCAGGTCCTTACACTTGGCCGTGAGCTTTACCAGCTGAGTTATCTCTTCAGGTCTGACCTTTCTTTAGATATGAAAATAACTGGACACAGTTAGGAGAAGTAGGGTTGTCGTTCACATGATTTCAACCTCTGAGGAGCAATCTTGCTTCTCCATGTGCAGCTTTAGGGAGTATGAAGAGGAGAGGAAAGGTAATAGCTTCATCACTGGTCACTCTGTGTTATTGCCAGTGTGCCAGTATGACTCCTTTCCTTTTGGCCTGTAGATCTAGTCTACCCTTTTGTACGGTCAATTAGCCCCAAGGGATGGGACTGAGGCTGAAGGTCCACAGGCCCCGCATTCCCTGACTTCCACCTGGGCTTGGCACATGAGTAAGCTGTGGAGATGGGGTTGGGAGTTGGGACTTTGATTTGTCATTCCTCCAGCTCCCCCATGCAGGGTCAGGGCAGGTGTCCTGCCTTCTCTAGTTCCAGAAGACCCTCTTACTGCAGACATCTATGTGTCTATAATGTTCTGTGCCCCCTGACCATCAGGTCTGGGGTGATTAAAACTGGCATTATGCTAGTTCCAGAATACTGAAGATCACTACTTGTGGATCACATCTGTGCTAACACTGCAGCTGTGTCTGAACACAACCATTGTAGCCTGAAAATGCTACAAATAGAAAATTCATTTAGTCCACCTGTGAACATCAAGGCTTAGCAGCAAAGACAGTGCAGACAATGGTCTCATTTCCCTTCCTCCAGACCATCAGGCTTACTTCAAGGTACAGTCCTCTGAAGCCCAGGTCTCAAGACACATAGGACAGCAAATCCCTGACCTGGAAAAGGATAAAATCCAAAGTATGACTTCTATTGCATTCATTTTGCTTCCACAACACAATTAAGTGAAAATATTATGGTTTAGGGTTGGACCATCTGCAGTTAGACTGTCTGCACCCCCTCTGCACCTCCTTGCCTCATCTCAAATCACCCACAGTGAGCATGCACTGCCTCCTTTTCTTCCTGGGATTCTCTTCTAAGCATTATTCTCATTGTCTTTTAATCTTGATCTCCATCAGACCCTTTCCTAAGTAATGAAGCTCGAGTCTGTGGGTACTGTAAGAGTGGAGTCAACTCATTTCTAAAGTATAAGAATTTGAGACAGGTTCCATTAGCCAAAAGACAGCCAATCAACTTTTTCACTGAAACTGTACTTAAATTTTGAGTATCCTCAGTGACATAATTACACTCACTAACAGAAAAGCGAGATTAAGTGTTTTAGACCTAATATTCTAACTGGAAGTAAAGATGTATTCTAAATTAAAACTTGAGGGCTTAAAACTAGAGAGAAGAACCTGATTAGTTTTTCTTACTTTAATAATATTAAGAAGTAGCAGTCTATGGAGAGTCCTGTTCAAGTGTTTTAGGTGTATCAACAGATTAGATGTCCAAGCAAATCTACAATGTAAACAGTGGTCTAATGGCGGGGAAATGGAGAATAGAAGATAAAATCCCTCGCCTAAAGTGAAGTTTTTTATACTTCTTCTCCACTGTTTTGGGGGATATTCTAACAGAGATTCTTAATCATAAATCCCCAAATACTAATGTTTTCATTTAAAAACTCTTGTATTGCAGTTCCATCTTGTAACTGACTTGGGGTCCCTAACCTCAATGATCTAACACTGCCTTTTGTGATGTTTCAACTTGAGTGAGTGTCCAAATAAAAATGTTTCTCGTGACAACCTCAATAAAAGGTATTTACATGTCTGACTATCTTGTTCAGTAAGTATTCCTGGAATTGTTAGCTAAAAGAAACCCTTTCCCCCTAAGTTACTTTGTCAGCATATTTTGTTTCACAGAAATGAAACACTCAAGAGAGAGTATCTATTCCATAGCCAGTAGCCGGAAGACATGATGGTTTGATGTACAAGCTCTGAAATCAGTGCAGGAGAGTCAACGGAGCACAGATTCTTCACTAGATGGTTGTTCCTGGGAAAATTGCTTAATCTCTCCAATCCTCAATTTTCTCATCAGTAAAATGTGAATGGTAATATCCAAGAAATGGGATTTGTATATGAAATAAACAGAGGCAAAGCAAAGTGTACACATGAGACGCTTACTCATGAACTGTTGTTACTGTAACAATTCACTTTATACCTCTGTCCTTTGGGCAACCAATATATAAAGTTGCCTAACAAAGTCAGCTGCTAACCCTTGTTATCATGCAGAACAGCCTGTTGAAAGGCATGTCTGAGTGTAGGAATTTCTGCCAAGATTGCCTGTATGTGTCTTTTAAACAGTTTTAGACTTTTACCTGCTCTATCTTATTTCAGCTAAGAAGCTCAGAAGTAGGTCTACCTAGATATACATAATTTGACTTTCTGACCCATTCCAGATTTTAAAATGTGAGTCACAGATTGTGATTTAAGGCAAATCATCGCCAGTAACTTGGTATCCTACTGAAGAGATTAAAATTCTTCAATCAGATCTTAAGTTACTATGTAACTTAGTATGTAACAAACTCTTCCGGCAGAACCCTAGCAAAATCAATAAATAATAAAGAAAGAAAGTAACTCTGTATTCTAAGTTATAAGTTGACTCTCAAACATTCTAAATAGTGGGGTTTTTGTTGTTTTTTTGTTTTGTTTTGTTTTGTTTTGTTTTTTAAATATCAGGCTTGTCATCAGATATGAGCAGTGAATGCCAGTCTTGTTCCCACGTTTTGGCATGGTTAACTGTCTTTTATACAAGTGTATTCACAGTGGCTATACATGTTGTCCTAGATATTTTCCTGTTGCTGTGATGAAACCCACCAAAAACACCTTGGAGGATCAAGGGGTTTATTCAGCCCACAGGCTACAGCCTGTTATCAAGGGAAATCAGGGCAGGAACTCCAGAAAGGAACCTGGGGGAGGAAATGAGGCAGCTCCGAGGAGCTCTGCATGGTGGCCTGCTTCCCATGATTCCTCAGATACCGTTTTATACTGCACGGGACCACCCACAGTGGTCTAGCCTCTCCTACATCAATGAGAAATCACAAACATACCCATCTCAGACAGTTCATAGGCCAATCCGATGAAGGCAGTTCCATGTTGAGGTTCCCTCTTCCCGAGTGTGTCATGTAGGAAGTAACTGTGTCAGATGCAGGTTGATGCGTGTTAGTGTAGCATCTTAAAGGCTACCCGTGCTAAAAAACAAGGTCCATAAAGGTGAAATAATTAGCAAATTTATTCATGGGTGTTGCCATCTCAATTTTGGGATCACACTTTTATTTTATTCATCCTTCAAAAGCCCATGGGTCATTAGAATATGTTTTAAAAACTGAAAGACCATCTTAAAAATAAATAAATAAATAAATAAATAAATAAATAAATAAATAAATAAATAAATAAAACAAAGCAAAACAAAACAAAAAAACCTGAAAGACCACGAGTATGCAAGGGTCTATCTAAAACTGCATCAATATGTATTTATAGCTTTTAGTTTCTCTCTATGTTTGGGTAATATATGTGGTATATAATCTTATTGAAGTAATAAGTAGATATTATTTCCTATCATCAACAATCAAGTTCCCCATTTTGCCTGCTGCTCCTTAGTCTCTGTTCCATCTCTGAATAAAGAAAATATTTCTTTCACAGTTTCTAATGCTCTCAGGAGACCTGGGGCTGCTGGGTTCTCCAAGTAGCCAAATCTGGAGCCAGGGCTCTTGTTCCTAGTTCCCATTAATTCTGTGATTTAACAAAAACATCACGGGGCCAGCTAGATGGTTCAGCTGGTAAAGTCACCTGCATCTAAGCCTGATAACTCAGGTTCAACTCTCAGGGCCTACAAGGGGCAGAACTCCTGAAAATTGTAATCTCTGAAAGCACCTTGGAGCACACAGCATCCCCCCACACACACACACACTCGCCGCCACCACCAATGAATAATAAGTGTATTGTAAAAAAAACAAAAAACAAAAAACAAAAACAACAACAAAACAAACTAACAAACAAAACCAAACTGTCAGAATTAGAAGAATCAGACCCATGAAACTCATCACCCGTCTTCCCACCACATATTACAGAAATAGAAACTTTGTGTGTAGGAAGTCTTTTTGGAATATAACTATAATTGATTAATAACCTTTCTCATGAATCTCTTTTCTGAACATTTGCTCTGTAACCTGAATACTCTTCACATTTGCATGGGAAACAGGCAAGCAGTAGAACATTTTATCCACTTGTTTCTGGTGAAAGAAGGGTTCGATATATGCAACCACAGAAAACAACCATGAAGCCACAACATGAATTCAACAAGAGCTTGAATTCTATAGTAAGGGAGTCTACAGTAGGGCTTTAACTATTTATATAAACCATTCAATACTTTTAACATGATTAGAGGCCAGAAACAATGCAGCAAGTCTGCTAGGTTTGATTGACAGAACTCTCTGGGTCCCTATTAGACAATTTCCTGAGATTTGAAGTATTTCAGGTTTAAAATTTTAGCAAAACAATGTTTCTAAATTTCCATGTTGGGAAGATGACTTTTAATGAGAGGGGGAAAAAATCCCAAAGCTTGAAAATCTATTTGTGTACCCAGTTTGAGAAAAACCAAAACACGGGTAACTTTCCAGAAGAAAATTAAAAACAGAATTTGTAACTCCTCTGTGTGCTTTAGTGACCACTGCCTGGTGTGGAATTCTGGGTATTATAAACATGTCCACACTTAGTGTCTGTGCTTTGGGACTTTAGCTACTTTCGGTTTTCAGTTAGAGTTTCTTCTTGTGTCATTCCTTGGCCTCCAGGTCCTTTTATGAAGCCACAGTAAATACAAATTTGTCCAGTAGTCTTTACAAATTGTTAAACATCAGGACTTGGAGAGATGCTCAGCCATTTGCTGCTCTGGTAGAGGATCCAGAATAGGTTCCCAGCATCCTTACAGCCCCTCAGAAGCATCGAGCTGTCTAGGCCCAGGGCGCTAGCTCCCTCTTCTGGCCTTTCTGGGCACTGCACACATGTGGTACACAGACAGTCAAACACTCATATACATATAATAAAAATAAATAATAAAAGTTGTAACGATTGTAAGAATGGAATTTACAGAAGTAATGGTTCTGTTTTCTGTGGAAACACTTTGGAGATATTTTGGAAATTTTTATATATGGCCAGAAGGAGAAAAAAAAAAGAAAATGGAAGAAAGCAGAAAAAAAATAGGAAGAAAACTGCATTGGGGGAGTTGAGGGGAAGAAAAGTCTGACAAAGAAAATTAATAAAAGGAAGACTAGGGGAGCAAAGAAGAGGGAGGAGGAGGGGAAGGAGAAGCGGACCAGAGGGAAGGAAGGAGAACCTTTTACCCTTTCCAGAGACCGAGACTTTGATCATTGAAAACTACTTTCCATTACTTTCGTAATCACAGGCGTCTACACGGGTCTGCCCCACAGGCAAGTGCATATTGTTTTGTAAGCAAACTTTAAACATTTACTCACTGGTATGCTTTTGGAATTTGGATTCTTATCCCAAAAGTGTGTGATAGATGAAGTCAAGCTTTGTTGGCTTTCTATCTGACCTGAGGTCACACACAGACAGGAGCGGCCTTCATACCTCCAACATGATTAAAAAGTGAGTTGTAACAACTGACCACTAGTGCTGGAGAGATGGCTCAGTGGTTAAGAACACTGACTGCTCTTCCAGAGGTCCTGAGTTCAATTCCCAGCAACCACATGGTGGCTCACAACCATCTGTAATGGGATCTGATGCCCTTTTCTGGTATGTCTGGAAACAGTTAGTTACAGGGTATTCATATACATAAAATACATAATAACTCTTTTTTTAAAAAACAAGCAAACAAACCTGACTGCTAAAAACAAGAAAATGACAAAACTGACATTTCTGGGTTCCTCCTTTTTTGCAAATTCCTTCCAAAACTTCATCAAAGGTTGTGTTCTATATCTAGGTTTATGTAAAATGTGAAAAATTGAGAGGCCTTGAAAATCTATTTTCTTTAAAAGGAAGTCCCTAATTTCTAAGTGTCAGTCCCCACAAAACCTGGACCCGCCCTCAAGGGATTGTCTGTGGAGACTGAGAGCTGCCTGGGAGTAGTTGAGAACAAAACCGCAGAACAAGACTGGAAGTGGTCCCCAGGAGTGCCCGAGGCTTGCAGGCATGGCTGAGAAGTTAGATGATGTCTCAAAGAATCTTCCAGCTCCTGACTGTGAGGAGTTTTTTTCAGGTTCCTTTTGTTTTGGTTTGGTTTGGTTATGAGGCAGCTGCTTAAAATATGGACGTTGGCTACTTGATTCTACATATATTAAAAACTAGATATATCCATAGAATCACATGTCTGCAAGATATTTTCAAGTGTACTTTTTCCTTTTCTGTAAGCTATGCAGTGTCTGTTTGAGACTCAACTATAAAACTTCACGTAACGAAAGCCCCTAATCCGTAAGACTGTATCAGATAGCATGCATTATGTAAATGAAACATAATATTATAATCCCAGATACCAATGCACAATGAATGCTGGGCCGAATAATGGAGAAAGTTGAATGCTTTCACTGACTTGAATTCCAAGAATGGTCTTCTGAGCAAGTGAACGTAATGTACCCGGCACTAACCCTGAAACAATACTCTCACCGGACACCTGACGCTTAGAATAGCTCACATAACTCTGGCCAGCATTGTTTTCAAGATGAAGAAAGTGGGCTCTGGGGAAATTAATTCTACACCACGGAGCACCCACACTGGCATTTCTCTTTCTGATCCTATGCCAGGCAGCAGTGAGCAATCACCACATTCTTTGACACACTTGAACACAGCCTAGTCAGTAAACCAGGTCTAGACTAAGAACACATACTGGTCAGGAGATAGAGGGAAGTGCATGAATAAACACCCCTCACAGTTTCTGCCCACTCATCTGTCACAACGTTCCACATTCTGACACCTTTTCAACATGACTTCATTCTCATAAATACTTGTCGTTCAGAAAAATAAGCCATTTATCCAACTTCTGGCAGAAACCACTCTCCTTTCCTGCTGAGTCTCTGTGTCAAGGATGACTGGGATTCTGTCTTTTCACTTGGTTCTCCTGATGACCTCACACAGTTGGCACAAGAGTCTCCTCTTGCTCCCCTCTGACCCAGAGCTCCAGGCAGATGCTTGCTTTCTCTGGCTGGACATACCGTGTGGAGCCATCTGTCTAAACATGGAATCCCTCAGTCCACATCCTCTCAGAACTCATGGTGAGCCCCTCTCGGCTTTCTTCAGCACCGGCCTCAGCAAACATCAGCAAAGCAACTCATGGCGCTACCTTTATTCTGAATTGTATTTAATCATGGAAAATTAAATTTCATAAAAGACAATGTTTTTAATCTTCTGTGAGGGGTTTCTCTTTCATCGCTCTCAAAGCAACAGGCAGAGAAGACAGGAAGAAAGAAATAGATTGCTTTGAATGGGATAAGCACAATAGATACATACGTCTACATTCTTCTTAACAGTGCTTACAGGATCCTGTAGTGATACAGGTGGTATGGGGGATGGAGTCCAGCTTTACCCAGCTCCCTCTGTGCTTTCTACAGCTTGTCCCAGGGAGGGGACAAGTCCTAAAATATTGCACACTTTTTTGTCACAGCTTTTTGCAAGCACTGTGAACAATACATATTTTTCCTATTTTAGTGGACCTAGGCCTTACTTAGAAAACTTGGTCCCTAAATAACTCGACTGATTCATGATACAAATACAAAAGGAGGCAGGGACTGCCCAAAAGCTAGGCCCCTTCCCTTCATCCCGCCTGCCGCCATGCTAATAGTGTTCAAATCCTGGAAATGTCTATGAGTTAGGAACTCTAGTGAGTGGGAAAAAGAATGTCATTCTTTAAAACTCTTTATCTCTCCTCCCCCGATCATTAGCATATTTACCTAATGTGCATCTCCTAAGAGCAGATGCAGGGGACAAGTGTTCGTTTCTAAAAACCAAATACCACTCTAAAAACTAGATATAGACATTCCGACTGATAGTTTACAATATCAGGTACATAGTCATTCCCCATTCAACACTTGGATGGAGGTGACGTCATTCTATATTTTTAACCAAGTAATTCGACACAGACAGGAAAAAGTTATATAGCTTAAACTATCTGCAAAATAAACTATGGCCTTGACGGGACTCAAGTCAGCCAGAACCTGCTTTGTCTCTGAACCCTCACAGTTAAGGGAGGGAACCAAATATGTGGGTTTCCTTTCCAAAGAACAGGTCCACCTGAGGGTCTGGAGGTGAGGCTGTAGACTCCTGGGGAGAGTGAGACCTGTCTAGGGACCTTCTTGAGGCTTCTTATGATTTCTGATGTGTGACCCCAGCAGAAGATTCAGAGGCATGGTGTTCCCTTTACCTCTTAAACCTTCAGTAAACTTGTTTGTGGGGTGGTGTTAAGATGGAAATTCATGAATCCCAGGCCGACTTTGAACTCTCTCTATAAATGGAGAATGCTGTCTGAACCCCCTGCACCTGTGAGGGCCGAGGTTACTAACAGTTGTTTGCCACCTTGACCATTTCTGTGTGGTTCTGGGGGGGGGGGGTGTCAAACACAGGGGTTCATGCACACTAGGCAAGCGAGTAATGAGTAATATTCCCAGCCTTAAATTGACAATCGATTTAATAAATCTCTAAGAGAAATGTGTCCCGGAATAACTGGTATAGTCCATGCCTATTAAAAAATCTTGTTACAAGGAGTTAAACTAAGCATTGTGGTTCAAAGGGGAAAATCATAGGGTAGTGGACTTTTCAACAGCAAGCTCTATAGATTTTTCCATTGCTATTGTCCAGTGTGGTACCACAATTTCGTTGCCATAGACTATTTTGGATGAAAACGTTCCTTTGTGAACATTGCAGATGGTGCTTTGATGTCTATTCCTGAACTGAGAAGACAATATGAATGTAGATAAGTTTTGCCATGTGGCATGATAGTAACTACGGACTTCAACTTGCTTTTGTGAAGTGGTTGCCAGAACCTTGGTGTGATCTAGATGGATACATAAATCTCCGGAGAGGCAACTGCATGGTTCCTGGGAGAGATGGCGCTCAATCAGGGGACTCACCCGCATAGGACCAACAGATGAACTTGGAAGGCCAGTCCAACCCATGGGGAAGGCAAAAGCATCTCCTTAGGAAATAAAATATCTGGATGATCAACATTTGGTTAGTTTGCAGGGGAAAAGCATAAATTTAAGAATCCCTTCAACTAGAATGCAAAGCTGAACCACACTGACAGAGTTTTTGGCAGTGACCGCTTTAGATGTTTGCCTAATAGAAACCACAGAAATAAATCAGCAACAGAATTTACTATTAGAACTGAGTGCCTTTGTTAGGAAACTCCTAACCCTGGAAAGAGTGGCTAGTTTGAGTGTCACTGGGGGAAGCAAAGCCCTGAAAGAACGTTGTGTGTGTGTGTGTGTGTGTGTGTGTGTGTGTGTGTGTGTGTGTGTGTGTGTGTTTCTGTCAACTGCTACAGAAAAGGTGAACTACCTCCTTCCAGAAGCTTGCTTTTCCACAGAAAAGGTCACGGTGCCTCGATTCTTCCTGATTCCCCACTCCCAGTGGGTACTTTCTGTTCTGTATGGTTTACCTAGAAAGGTCAAGAAGAGCATCTTCTGTTCCACTCCAGACAGCATAGGGCACAGTGGCTGGAGTCAGTGACACATCTGTCAGTGCTATACAAGTGGCAGGGCCAACCAATGTTTGTGTCCCAATTTTGTGTCTTCCTCAAAGAGCCATGCTGCAGCTAATTAGTCACTGGGGTTTTGGTTTCTTTTGGGGGGGGTTCTCCTGAAAATTGATTCAGCTATAGTAATTAAGACAATCCATTCCCTCAGCAGGGACCAGACTGCAGCACTCACAGAAGGCCAATAGCCCCTCAACCTGGACCATTCATCTCATATAGAAACAAGCTAGGGATCATGGGTTAAATTATGGTTTGGATAGATTGTGTTTCCTTTTTCCCAAAGTGGAAAAACTGAATAACCTGTGTTTGTTGCTTTGCTATGTTAGTCACAGCAGAAGGTTAAACCACTAAGTTGATTTCATAACTTTTTGGACATGTTAATACAACAGAAGCATTTATACAAAGACTAATTTATTTCCTCCTCCTCCTCCTCCTCCCCCTCCTCCCCCTCCCCCTCCCCCTCCTCCTCCTCTTCTTCTTCTTCTTTTTGACCACCACCACCACCACCACCACCACCACCACCACCACCACCACCACCACCACCACCACCACCACCATCAATGGGGACTGAACTTTGAGCCCTTTCATGCAAGACAATGGTTCTACCACTGAATTAAACTCCCAGCTTAGACTCTTTTCTTTAATAAAGGACTCCCTTGTTGAACAATGAAGATGTGCAGCTGGAGCTTCTCACCTCTCTCCACGCGAGGTTACCTTCCTCTGTCCTAGCATGATTAGGTAGGGTCCTTCTGAACATTTCTGCTTAGACATCTCTGAAGGGAGGTCATTGGAACACCCTCCAACTGAGTTCCATTCAAGTTCCCGTGTCATCCAAAGACTCTCAGAACCCATGGGTTAGGGTTACACACGACTCTGCATTCTGACCTGAGAGCTACATCCATGCAGTCTAAATCACCGGAAACAGGAAGTGATGTCACCGTGTTTCTTCCATTTACAACTTACCTACTCTCGCTGGGCAGGGGTGGCACATGCCTTTAATCCCAGCACTTGGGAGGCATAGGCAAGTAGATTTCTGAGTTCGAGGCCAGCCTGGTCTATAGAGTGAGTTCCAGGACAGTCAGGGCTACACAGAGAAACCCTGTCTCAAAAAAAACAAAAACAAAAACAAACAAACAAACAACTTACCTACTCTCATCTTAACTTCTGCTGAGCATTCAGATTCCTGCCTCTCATTAGTGGTGTAACAAGTGGTCGGTCCACCCAGAATTCCCATTGTCGGTTTGTCCCAACATTCCAGACACATGGCTCCAATGTAGCCTTGGTGTTTGGGTATAGGATGATTCTTCCACTTTCCCTCTGGTTACATCATCTGGAAGGAACATGGCTACAGCAGTACTGATTCTTTAGAAATGATATTACCCTAGGTAATATGTGAATATTTAATCAGGAGTAGAATACTACATGAATGAAAGGTTTATGTACTGTTTATCTGTTGATAAACCTAGCATCTTTGATTTAAAAAAAAAAAGAAAGAAAGAAATGTCTCAGGACTGTATGTAACTTACTGTCAAATAGGCAGTAAGATATAAAGTAAATTGTATCTAGGCATGCTAACCTATGGCTTTCACCTTTGCACTTGGGAGATAACGGCAGTCAGATTTCTGGATTCAAGACCAGCCTGATCTAGAATGTACATAATGAATTCCAGACCAGCTGGGGTTACATAGGGAGACCCTGTCTCAAAAACAAACAAACAAACAAACAAACAAAAAGTAAATAAAAATAAAGTGAATCGTGTCATTAAAAATACTTCATGAGTTCTCACTGGATGATTGGCTCTATGTTAATGTGTGAATTACTATGCACACGACTGTGACCAAAAGACCTGACAAAACACCTTCAGGGAAGAAAGACTTGTTTGGTTCCTGGTGTCAAGGAATTCCAGCCCATGTGGGTGGAGAAAGCCCCGTGGAACATCCTCACGCCTGCATTGCAAGGCAGTGGTTTGTGCATGGTTGCAGACAGAAAGCAGGGTAAGGCAGTCTGGAACAAGGGTGGATGTAATCTTCAAAGCCTGCCCTTCTAACCTACTTCTGTCAACCAGATCTTATCTCCTTAGGCCTCCAACACCTGTAAAATAGCACAGCAATGATGGACCACATCCTTAAAGCATCCATCTGGAGGGCATGCTTCAGATACAAACCGTAGGAGCCGGGAGGAGGCAGGCAGGGCCCTAAAGTCCTTGGAAATCCTTCCTTCCCATCTTTCAAGGTAGGATCCTGGGAACCACGCCTCCTTGGTTGTCCCTCCTACTGTGTACCCCATTTCATCGTCCTTGCTTCTTTCCATTTTCTCTACTGCCAGAATCATCCATATTTCCCCCCTGGACTATTCCCATGGCTATCTTCTGATTTGCCCCACTTGATCCTCCATCTCTCTCCAGTGATTTCTCCATACATAGCCACAGGAAACTTTTTTCAAGGATGTGCACAAGTCCATCCCAGGCTTTCCTTCTGCCAGGTGCCCTGTCTCATTTCCAAAGGATACCCGCTCCACCTTCATTTTTCGTGTTTTAGCTTAAATGTCCGTTCCTTCTTTACAGGGGTTCTGTCTGTTACTCTTCCACTTTGCTCATTCTCTCTCACCCATTTGTTTGCCTGCACTTACTGTGTCTCTCAGTGGTCTGTGAACTCCAGTCAAAGCACGCTGGTTTATTCACCAACAAGCGCTTCAAACCTAGCAAGTAAACTGCTGTGTTCTAAATACTCAACAAATGTTTGCTGAATGGACAAGAGAGAGCAAGTTCAATTTGGTGTTTACAAGAGAAAGCATTTGATAGCAGAGGTTTATAATTTAAGTTGGTGAACGGGTGAAGGTGGAGATGAAATAATATGAGAGAAAACAGAAAGCAGCTGAGTTTGTGTGGGTACCAGAAGCAAACATGTGTGGGTGGGCACACAGAATATCTGGACAAAGAAGAGTGTGAGGAAGTCCCTAGAAAGACCAGGACAGACATCAACCTGTGCCTCATGTCGACTAGAGTCCCAGAGAAGTGTCATTAACGGTTTTCAAAGCATGTGCTGTTAAGTACATACACTGTACACTTGAGGCATTTCAACCTAAAGGGTGATTCTGTATACATTCAGCTGGTGTTCCCAACATGTCTCATATGGCGATTTCAAAGTGAACAAGACATTTGTGAAGAAAATCTGGCAGAGACCTTGAAAAAGAGCTTCAGAGTATCAGGGCGTGGGACTCTCACTGGAGGGAGGTTCCGGGCACTGTGATATCAAATCCACCATTTTCTACCCATAAGCAGCTTGGGTGAGGACTAGCTGAAGCTCTGAGATGTCACTTCAAACCCATTAATTCTCCACCTCTATAACTGAGGTAATTAGTCACCGGAAAAACAGAGTGCCTACCCACCACAGGTCTCCAGAGAGAAATGAATTATGGTGTTTCTGGTAGAGCTGGCTATGGTCATAGGATCTCCTTCCTCAGCTCAAAATGTTAATCCTACAGTAAAAGGCCAGAAGGGTGGGATGCAGTCCTTGTATTCACCAGCAGTTCAGACCACAGCCATTTTTTCACTGGTTTGAATCAACAGTATCTCATACCTAGGTGGTCAGGAAGTGAGACTGGGTGGTGATATGGTATTAAGTCTCTTGGGCCAAAGCAAAGTCTGTGATCTCGCCAAAGGAAAGTAACAATAAGCAGGAGAGAAACAACCTCGGTCTTTATCCTTTGGTATGAGAAGCCAGCTATGGGAGAGTCATGCTGGCATAGTTCCCCAAATACTTCTTAATCTCCTGGGGAGAATAGTGTTAGAATCTTAAGTACTGTATTGTGTGGGCTGCTCACCTGTAGGAAACTGTAAGCACACTCAGCACCAAAGTCTTTGCCCTCTTTAACTACCTGATTAATGGTTCACTGTTCAGTCTGGTATGTTGTAATTGGGGTGTGGCGTGTACAAAGTTCAGGATGGTCTTTGTTTGGAGACGTAGAAGTCAGATCCCAGAGCGTTAGGTAGAGATTCAAATGGTGCCAGGCACAAAGGTTTGATAGACTGTGGCCTTTAGTCTATGAGGACCAGACAAGCAATGCAGCTTCAACAAAGGTTCAAGAAAGCAAAGGGAGTGGAGTGGATTGTCATAAGGGCAGAGAGTTAGATGCTCTGGGACCAAATCACCCACACATCTGAATAGGCTAGAACTGAGAGCTGTCCTACGATCTCCTAGAGACAGCCACTCTCGAAAATGACAAGTGCCCACATGCGATAGCCACTGGGAAGCCCATTTCACACTGGGGGAGACCATTTCTTCTGGCAATGGTTTGGATCTCAAGTCTCACAAAGGCTCATGTGTGGTCTCCAGAATAGGGCTTTGGGGAGGTAGTGGGACCTTTAGGAAGTGGGGCCTCCTGAGAGGGCCTTGAAGAGGATTGTGATAGTCTGGTCCCTTCCTCTTTCTCGTCACTATCAGGTGCGTGGTTGGCTCCTCAGCACACCTTCATCATGAAGCACTGCCTTGCCACAGGCCTAATAAGTTAGTGAAGTCAAGTGATCCCAAACCACAACTCAGGCAAAATATCCCTTCCCCCCTTTTAAAATCAATAGTCTCGGATGCTTTACTATTGTAATAGAAAGCTAATACATTCTACCCTCAGAGGGCAAAGAACAGAGGACCACTTCTCAACTGTCTATGACCATTAACTGACATAGGATCTGCTCAGATGCTTTTTCTCACTTGCATCCATAAAACTGTCCTTCATTAAAGACTCAAAAGAAGACCTTGTAAGTAAGAGTGGTATGCATCTACTGACTTTCTCCAGCCAGCTCCCAGACAAAGAAGGCCAGTCGCAATGTGTCAAAGTGACCTTTTTCAACATAACCGTATTAGATATCACAATGTTATATATTAGATACTAATGAGACATTAAAGTAAACTAAGTTTCTTTAGTCTATTACTTCCTTGCAACAAATAAAACCTGGTGTTAATTGTCTAAGAAGTATTGCTGATGGAAATCTTCATCTCTCTGTCTGTATTCGCAGTGCCTCAGGTTTCTCTCACTCTTGTTCAGATTCCATGGACAGCGGAGCCCTATCTTGTTCCTTATTACCACTAATCTGTGCTCCATTTCCATAATTTGTATCTATAATATGTTTGAAAATGGAAAGCAGCATTGTGATAAGCAGAATAAAGGTGCTACAAAGACTATCCACGTAATAATACTAATGCCATACCCCCAAATACATTATACTATATAGCCAAAGATACTCTGAAGGTATAATTAAGGATCTGAAGGAGAAGAGAATATCCCGGATTTTCTAGTCAGGCCCAATATAATCACAAACGTTCTAATGGGGAGAAGCCAAGAAGCTGAGAGCTACAGTCATAGATGGAATGGTAGTGAGTGGGCGTGACAGCAGGACGAGACCACAAATGCAGAAGTGCAATCTGAGGGTAATCCCACTGACCGTCATCTACACTTGTGAATCAATGTACTTTCTCTCATTGGCTAAACAGTAATCCACAGTGCGAATATAAGATGTTATGTCTAACCTGTTCCCACCTCCATGCTGTTCTGTATAAAGATGCTATGAGCACTCATTTTACAGGTTTGGTTGTGAACACAGGTTTCCCTTCCTCTTGGTGAATGAGAGAGGCTGCATTTGCCGGGTTCTATGACAACTGAATATCTCATTTTATAGGAAACTCTTCCAGAGTGACTGTACATTCCCACCAGAAATCTCTGAGCCGTCCGCTTCCCCCTCTGTGTTCAGGTGCTGACCCCACTTTATTTTCAGATACTCGGCGGAGTGTGGCAACACTCCATTCCATTTTAGTTTTCTTTGTCCTAGTCACTGAGTTCTTAAGTCAACCATCCACTTTTAAGTTAATTTTTGTTGTAGATCTGAACTTTAGTTTAAGATCTGTTTTTGATTTAACCTTAGATGTCAAGTCACTCTGACGTCACCTGTTGAAAAGGACACCCCCATCACTCTACCTTCCTCACACATATCAAGAGCTTATTTATGCCGATGACAAGCTGACCTCTGCCCCACCACACTGGTTATATTGTTTCCCAGTTAATGCCAGTCTTGTTAGCTGCAGAACAGTCTATAGTATCGTTCTTTGTTAGGATTGCTTTAACTACCCTAACATTTTCATTTTCAGATACAAACTTTATAATAAGTCCATCTAAAAAGCTCTACTAGTATTTTAGAAGAAATTATATTGGCCTATTGATCAGTTTAGGGAGTACAGACATATTAACTATACCGAAATTCCTAATCTATGAACATAGCAAGTACCTCCATTTATTTAGTTTTTGTTGTTTGTTTGTATGTAGCCCTGGCTATGATGGAATTCATTATGTACACCAGGCTGTCCTCAAATTCACAGAGATGCCTGTCTCTGCCTCCTGATTGTTGGAATTAAAGACATAGTCCACCATGTGCAGATGGTTAGCAAGAGGAGACAATGAATCCACCAAGCAAGCTGACTAGCTAGGCAAACTCTGGGCTCAAGTGAGAGAACATGCCTCAGTATACACCAGGGAGAGCAATTGAAGGAGGCCACCCATGTCAACCTTCGGCCTCAACATGCACATGCATACATGTGCACCCACAAACATGTACACCACACATATACGCAAGCAAAAGAGAAAAGGATGGTTGCCCATATCTGTTTGAAAAGATGAGAGTACTCATACAGAAATGTTTATAATTTTTTGCAGAAAGTATTCTTAAAATGTGGTGTTTTCATACATTTGAAAAAGGAGTAGCTTCAGTTCTGTGCTTCTGGTACTAAGGCTGAAGTTGAAAACGGGCTTCATGGCAGCTGGCTCCAGCAGGCTTGTCCTCAGCAGTGGTGAGCAGCCCTGTTTCTTCTTCTCCTCCCTAGTAGTGGAAACAGCTCTGAAGATGTCTGAAGCTGGGGAACGAAGCCTTGCTATGACACAGCGATGACTCCATTAAAGTCATCTGCTGTTGTCTGTTGACCCAGAGGCATCGTACAAAGAAAATGCCTGAAGAATAAGCCCATCTCCATCCACTATCACACAGGCAACCGGATGCATTCTGCTCTGGTAGTTTAATTGGTGCATTATTGAGAAATGCTGGTTTCCAATAAAAAATGAATGAGAGTCTAAATAACTCACCCCAAACAGGACATGACCCTGTTCAGTGAAGATCATGAGCAATTTGTCTGCCATTTCTTTTTCAGGGACAGGGATGGGGTCATTGGCATTAAGTTGAAACCTAAAGCAAGGTACATTGATTTACAGGAAATTGTTCCTTTATACGGGAATTTGTCATCTACAAATGCTGTTTCAGGGACTATGTTGAAGCAAGGCTTGTTTGTTTTCAGTCAGATAAACCTCCATCTGTGTGTCTGTTGATAAGCAGAATTTTGGCAATTCAAGGGTTCAAAGTTCACAAAAATTATTTTTTGTTTTAAGTCATCTCAAGTGACACCAAAATCTTAGAGGTTGTGTGCAGGGTTTAAAAAGGTGGGTGTAGACATCTGGGGCATGGGTGGAGCCCACTGGGCACTCAGTGCCATTTTCCTAGGCGATGCTGTTGCATTGGGTCTTACATCAGAAGAGAATGTAAGTCCTCACTCTCCGAGAGAGTGAGGACTGTGAAAGTCCCCATCACTTTCCACTTGTCAGTGAGTTTGCTGACAGCCCTTTCATTGCCTAGCAGATTTATTGGCAGAACTCAATGTCCATATGCTCTGGAAGATGTGAGCCTTTAGTGACAGGTACCACGATGTGTCCTAAAACCACTTTGCAGAACTCAAGACTTGACTTGCTGATGGAAGGGTGATGCATCCTGGGAGTCGGAGCTGTGAACACTGCCAGCTCAGCGGGCTCTGCCTCTGCCTCCCACTTCCTCTACTTTCTCTCACTTTCAGCTGAGATAGGACCGGAAGCCAGGACAGTTTTCCATTCCTGAATCCCCTAATCCAAGGCTGATTGCTAACAAAGTTTTCTTCTTTCTGACACAAAGAGCCTAGGAGGACCAAGTTGCTGCAGTGGTGAACTGGGTGTCTCTATCCATCTGCACAGGATGTGCCAATTTATCCAGACAGAATACAGAATACACTAGATGACAGAAAGAAGCAAGGGAAGGGGGTTGTTTGCTTTCTGTCCTCTCTCTCTCTCTCTCTCTCTCTCTCTCTCTCTCTCTCTCTCTCTCTCTCTCTCTCTGTCTCTGTTGTGGTTGAAAGCCAGGAGAGATGTTAACCCCAAGGAAAGCAGACAACAAGCAATTAATCACCAAAGTCAGGATCTGTCCTGAATGCTTATTTTTCATTCATATTACCTTGAAAAGAAGGATTGATGTTGGTCAGTTTCCAACAACCATCTTTCAGCACTGTGTGTGTGTGTGTGTGTGTGTGTGTGTGTGTGTGTGTGTGTGTGTGAAGTGTTGTCATAGGTAGAGGGAGGTGATTGTTTTGTTTAGACTACACACACACACACACACACACACACACCACTGCCAAGGAGCCAGGAAAAGGACGATCAGAGCTGGCTCTTACACTTGCCTCTGGTTACTTTCCCAGAATCCAGTACCATCCCCTAGTGGCTCCGGAACCCACTAGAGCCAACTTGGATGTTTTTCTGCCATGACTCACTGAGTTGTACCAGGTCCTCCTGAGAATCTCATCCTATGCACTCCGAAGCCATCCTTTACAAAGCTGATTGAGGTGACATCTGCAGCAAGCTGCCTCATTGCCATTTTAACTTAAAGAG
This sequence comes from Uromys caudimaculatus, assembly GCA_028551405.1. Lineage (NCBI taxonomy): Eukaryota > Metazoa > Chordata > Mammalia > Rodentia > Muridae > Uromys > Uromys caudimaculatus. The sequence goes on from CM052704.1 coordinate 35,270,335, forward strand.
CTCGTTGTACATTTGGGTTTAGCTTTTTTTTTTTTTTTTATCATTTTTACTCTAGGTTGTTTTTTTAAACAAACCAAACCTACGTCTACTCCATATACCCCACACACTATCCTGACTTGTACTTTCTCACCCAGCATCTGTTCATAGACAAATAACACACATTTCTCTTTCAGCTGACTGCTGGAACTCGTAAGGCCTTAGATCGTTCAGGCACAGGACTAGAGATGTTTTCAGATTCCCTTTCAGTTCAGTTTGGGCGCTCATTTCTTCTCTCTCTCCTTTCTCCCCATCCCCAGTGCCTTCCTCCTTCTCTTTCCTTCTTTTGGTATGGATCATTATAGGTTTTGGAGTTTGCATTTTCTCATTTCAAAGCCTCAAGGACTTTAGTTCTCCCCTGGCCTGATCTTTACTCTACCAGAATGTCCTCAAACTGATTCATAGCTCCTCCATGGCAAATAGGAGCCTCATTTTGTAAAAATAAATTCGAGAGACTAGTGAAACTGAAGCCATACATAGCTGCTGTCTTAGTTTGGGGTCCTAATGCTGTGATGAAACCCCATGATCAAGAGGCAAGCTTGGAGAAAAGGGTTTATTTGGCTTACATCCATATGGCTGTTCACCATCAAAAGAAGTCAGGACAATAGAGGCAGCAGCTGATGGAGAGGCTATGGAGGGGCGTTGCTTCCTGGCTTGCTTCTCTTGGCTTGCTCAGCCTGCTTTCTTATAGAGCCCAGGACCACCAGCCCAGGGACGGCTTCACTCACAATGGGCTGGGGTCTTTCCCATCAGTCACTGATTAAGAAAATGCCCTACCTCCAGAGGTTATGGAGGTATTTTCTCAACTGAGGTTCTCTCCCTTCAGGTAACTCTAGCTTGTGTTAACTCTAGCTTTTCTTAAGTTGACCTAAAACTAGTGAGCACAGTTGTGCAGAAAGGGATGCCAGCATAGAGAAAGGTAAAGCTGGCTGGCAGGCTGATTAGGCACATGACCGTGGTTTTCAAACCCCCGACCATGAGAATTGCCGGCACTTTTTCTCCCATAGGCCAGGACTTTAGAGATTCACCACCTAGCACAGCACCTTTCCCCAGTTTCCTATCCTATTGGTTTAGCAGATACACCCTCATCTAATGGCTGTCCCAGGGCTGGAAATTGTCCCCTCTTCTGATGCAGACTCAGTCCTATAGCAGACTGTAATTCTTTCTCCTCAATTTGTTTCTTCATTCACTTTTCATCCCGATCGCAGCCCCCTCCTTCTGCTCCTCCAGTCCCACCTTCAGCCGCCCCACATCTCACATCCTCAACCCCCCCCCCCTTCTTTTTGACTCAGAGTTTAGAAATGGTAGGTACTGGTCACCTGGCAGGGCAGGGCGAGCTAGCCCCTCCTGTGTAATTAGCTATGACTCTGAAAAGACCTAACTGCCTCTCATACTGAAATGGATCACAACAATTTTTTTTTACACTTCTTTTTTTTGGGGGGTTGTTTTTTTTGTTTTTTGTTTTGTTTTGTTTTGTTTTTTGTTTTTCGAGACAGGGTTTCTCTGTGTAGCCCTGGCTATCCTGGAACTCACTCTGTAGACCAGGCTGGCCTCAAACTCAGAATCCACTGCCTCTGCCTCCCAAGTGCTGGGATTAAAGGCGTGCGCCACCACTGCCCGGCTTTTTCTAAAAAATATATTCTCATCTATTATGTGTTGGAAACATTCTAGGAGGTAAACTAGTTTCTACTTCTTTCACTTCGCAGATGGGAAGTTGAAGGCATAGCACACAGCGAGAGGGCTCCTGTGTAGAGCAGTAAGCTAGAGCGGAGCAGGGATTCAAAGCCTTGGCTTCACTTGTGGCTGTTTCTCCCTACAGTGTCGGTTGGACATCTGTGAACAGCCACACAGCACACTGCTAACAACACTTAACTTTGTGTCCCTAAAGGGAACCTTTCTTTGTACTTGCCACTTTTTAAAAAAAATAAATTTATTTATTTATTTATTTATTTATTTATTTATTTATTTATTTACATTCCAGTCTTGCTTCCCCCCCCCCCCCGTCCCCTCTCCCACATTTCCTCATTCCATTCCTCCTCCCTTTGCTTCTGACAGGGTGCTCCCCGCCCCCCAGCCTCCCCATTCCCTGGGAACTCAAGTCTCTTGAGGATTAAGTGAATCTTCTCTCACTGAGGCCAGACTAGGCAGACCTCTACTACATATGTGTCCGGGCCTCAGACTGGCCCATGTATGCTCCTGATTGGTGGCTTAGTCTCTGGGAGCTCCCTGGGGTCTCGGTTAGTTGAGATTGCTGGTCTTCCTCAGCTTCTCCCAGCCTTCCCCTAATTCAACCATAGGGGTCCCCAATTTCAGTCCAATGGTTGGGTGTAAGTATCTGTCTCTGTCTCAGTCACAGTTGATATTCCATGCAGTTGCTGGCCGGGCCTCTCAGAGGACTAGGAGACACTGTTTTCCAAAGCCCCGCACACTCTGTCTCCTCAATACATACTAATGTTTTAGGATTCCACCCGGTTTAAATAAAATTGTTCTTTAATTGTTCCTGGGTGATTTCTGCACACTGATACTGCCTCCTCCTTCCCTCATCACACAGAGTCTGTACCCTACTTCTTTCTTTAACCCTCCTGCCAATCAAATTCATATCATCCATTTCAGGTAATGATAGAAAATTCGAACTGTGGCGATTAGCCATAGCTCATCAACAGCTTCGGGAGCCTGCTGGAATTTTCCTCAGAAATTAGTGCCTTCAACTGTGGTGTGCTGATTGAGATAATGAGCTGCGACATGAAAATTGAGAAATAATGGAAGAGATATCTTTCCCCCCCTTTTTGTCTCTCCATTAAGAGAAAGAGAAGGAAGAGGAAGAACCAAACCGGATTTGGCTAACATTCCCCACAGCTCAGCAGCCTGGCACGGCTCCTGCCCAGCTGTTCTCAAAGCTGAGCTGAAAGAGAGAGGCCACCCAGACACTTCTCTTCTCTCCTGAGGGCAGCGTCAGTGCAAATGTTAGTGGGTTTTGCTTTTCAGTCACCCAGTGAACTTCAGTTGGAAGATTTTTAAAAATAAAATTAAAACAAGGCTTATTGTTAAAATGAGACTATGGAATGTGGACACATTGTGTGTGACTGCCTGTGTTGGTGACATGAGTGTGGGTTTAGAAGAAACCGTTTCTGGAATGTATCTCAAACAGTATGCTTGCAAATCCAGATGGCTGACACTCGGGACACTTTACCGCAGACATGACAGCACTCATCTAATCTCAGTGGACCCTGTGGCTGGTTCACTGAGTTGCCTTTCATCATAACGAGCAATGTCATACGTGGGTCTGCTTTCAGTGGCCATTTTTATTGCATAGCGATTACAATGCCCCTCAGAAAATTTAAAACGCCTGTGCATCTGCATGCATAAATCAACAGCTTGAAATGAAATATATACACGTTTATAACCGGCAGCTTGGAAGTAATTAAAAATGAGGCATAAATTGATAATAGTTTGCATGAAAAATATTACTTCCTAAATGTCATTATATATTAGTATATACGTACACACATGCGCACACACACACAAACACACACACACACACACACACACACACACACACACACACACACACACACACACACACGGTAGAAGAAAACATTCCTATTCCTTTTGTGGGCACATTTCCCTTTCTGGCATAGTTTTCTGTCATTTTATCCTTTCTTTATAATTGATTGTCCCTTTCCCAATGAAAGTCAGCTGAAAACAGGAGACAGCCTTGCTGTGGAAGAGCTGTCCAGAGCGCCTGAGTTCACGTTCTCCTACACTGTCCCAGTGCATTAATGTTCTTAACTCACTTCTTTACCTTTGTGTGCCTTGTTCCCATGAAGAAAGGAGCCTGTTGGAAATTGCATTAAAAAGATAATGCGAACAGGCTCTGTGTATCATTAGACCTACTGAGATTCATGACCCTGTCAGTCCTAAAATGTCCCCACATTTCAATGTCTCTGAATCTGCATTGTCCTGTGATGGTTAATTCATTGTGCTGCATTGGCAGCACAAGCTTTTCCTTCGTAGTGAATTAAACAGTGGTATGCCTTACAATTGGTAGTTAGACTTAATAAAACAGAGTTGGGTTTTGAAAATGTTTGTCTTGTATGTGATGCCATTCAAGAGGTGCTTGTTTGTTTTTCTGGGGTTTGTTTTTGTTGTTTTGTCAGTACAGGATGGACCACAGAATGACTTGCTTGGAACAAGTAAAGAGACTCCCCAACTCCCAGAAACCTTGAAGGAGGGGCTAGAGGAGGAAAGAATGCCATTCCTGTTTAAAAGACCCCTCCTAGTGACCTGCTCTGGCTTTTGACAGACCTGCTGGTCCTGTCCATTTTTAATGTCAATGTTCATCAGAGGACTGGTCCATAGCTTCCTTTTCTGGTTTTGGTATCATGGTAGCTAATACCAGCTTCATGGAGTGAGTTTGGTAGTATTCCTTCCCTTTCTAGCATATAGAACAGTTTGTGGAGCACGGATGGTAAACAGCTCTTCCCGAAAGATCTGCTGAAACTCAGCAGCTAATCCAACAGACCCAGACTTCTTTGGGAGACTGTCAAACTAAGGTAGAAGGCAAGGATTAGTGCACAGTCTGTCTCTTACCTGCAAACACACACCACTGTGCATGTGTACTCAAACATCCACACAAAACATGAAACAAATGAAAAAGTGTGTCGCTCAGTTTCCTACTGTTCCGGGTAAGTGAATTGCTCATCTCTTTGGAATAGTCTGTTCTTGCTATCCTGACTTCTTCACTTGGAGAAGTGGAGGAGGTAACCTCTACTCTGCCATCTGCTCCCTTGCTTTACTCTTTAAAGCAGGGGCCAAGCTGGGCCTGACAGTAGAGCACTCAGGGGGCAGAGGCAGGTGGAGTTCCAGGACAGCCTGGTCTACATAATGAGTTCCAGGACACCCAGGGCTACACAGAGAAACCTTGTCTGAAAAATAAATAAATAAATAAAAACAAGCAAGCAAGCAAACAAACAAACGACAAAGCAGAGGATAAAACTATACAGGTGATAGAAAAAAATGTGCCCAATTGATTACATACGTCAAACAAGATCTTATTTCAATGGCCTTCTCCCAGCAGCGGTTTTTCTACCCACCTTTACCCCAATAGACGGTAGACATTGACTACAGATGTGTTTTCATTCCACAATGAGAGGGAACTACTAAAATCAGTTACATAGAAGCCAGGGATGCTAAACATCCTAAAATATGCAGGAAAAAAAGAGTATCTGTCCCCAAGTGTCAACAGTACTGAAGTTGAGAAGCCCTGCTCTCTTTTATAGAGGGAAGGGGGGAGGGGGAGGGGGGGAGGGGAGGGGGAGGGAAGGGGAGGGGAGGGGGAGGAGAGGAGGGGAGGGGAGGGGGAGGGGGAGGGAGGGACCAATGCATCTTTTTAGGAACCACTCTCACCATCTCTAAAATGGGTCAATAGGTCATTTCAACTTTGGGTAAGTCGCCTGCTCAGCACTGCATCTCCCACGGACAGACGTGAAGCCTCTTGTCTCCGTGTTTTCTTCCCTCTTTCTGCACTTTTGCTCCTCTAAGTGCTGCAGGCTCCATTGCCTCCAGTAATTGGACAGCTCTGCCCCCTGCCTCTGATTTAATCAGCTGGAGGCTTGACTTTGACGAGGAGAAATCAGGAGTCTGGAAACTAGGAAGCAAACTTCTGTACGGATGCTTTAAAATAGCCCTCCCCAAAGTATGTCAAGAGGAAGAGTCCCTAATCGTAAGCATCAGGGGGTATTCTAAAAATGTTCGAGCAGAGCCTGAAGATCTAACTGAATATCGTCTCAAAGCTTGTGCTTCCATGAGAATCAGCTTGAAGCGGTCAAGGTTAGCGACTATTAATTTGTAGGGTCCTTCAATAAGAACACGGTCTTCCCTGCCCTGTTTAACCTTTACGTATTGCCCCAAGGTATTCTGGCTCTTATGCCCATTTATTTTTATCATACTGCTGCTTCTATTTTTGCTTTATTCTTGTAAGGAACTGATTTTGGTGGACATTCCTATGGTGAATATTTGCATTTTTGAATGATATCTGAATGGCACCATGAGCTCAAACAGTTTAAAATTATGAGTCTTGCAGGTAGCAATCAAAATGACTTTGCACAGTTAAAAATTACCGTGCTATGCATGAAGCCACAGCAGTGTGCTGTACTACAGGAAAGAAATCAGCTCTAAGTGTAAGAAGCATGAACGTTCACCTGAACCAAAAAGAGCTACTTTAGAATTGCAGTGGGATATTGGAGCTGTTTGTATTATTACAGTTTGTGAACATGTGCTTGTTCATAAACACACTTATATAGAGCCATTCCATGCAAACACACACACATGTGTGTGTTCCTCGTGCAATTTTCTAGTTATCGATCAGTGTTTACACACTTGTTATCACCAGTTTAGAATGTGCAGTCGTTGATAAAAATGAGCTGTCATGTACGTATGGTGAGGATTTCAGAAGCAGACAATCTACTCCAGGACTGTGCTTACCTCGTCTCTAAGCAGGATTACTCCCTTTCCAGTGCATGTTAAGTATTGTAGTAATGAATAGTTAAGCCTCCCAGAGGGGTGACCGTGACAGAGATCTCTGGATTCCCGAATGAAACACACACACACAGAGAGAGAGAGAGAGAGAGAGAGAGAGAGAGAGAGAAGCCTAATTTTGATATGTCTTGACTAGCTCAATAATTGGGCACTTCCAGACCTCCGACCTTCCTTAGTTAACACCTTCTAAATCTATATTTTATCTTTGTTGCCCCAAGTGGGCTCTTACTTCTGTTCTCTCTGCGTCCCTGTCTGGCATGGTCCATCCTATGCCCCTTTCATGTCAGAATCCCCTTCTCCTTCTCCTCTATGTTTCTTGCCTGGGAATCCTAAAAGTCCCCCCCCTTCACCTTGCCCAAACATTGGTCGTTGGCTCTTTATTGATCAATCAAAAACCAACTGGGGACAGGGACCCTCAGCATCTGGACGTGTAGATTCCCGTGTGATTTTGGGAGCCGAATTAAGACAAAGCGTTCGAACCAAGTCCCAACAACGTATTTCCACACTGCAGTATTATTCTTTAAAGATTATATATTTTTTTTGTCACTCAAAAACAAAAGTAGGGTAATGCAAGCAACCACTTCTGGAATTACTGAAAAATCGTCCATAATTGGTATTAATAATAAAAAAAGGGATTTTGTTTATAAGACAAAGAAAATCTACAAGATATAAAGAAACCGCTGTGAGAAGGGAGTGCTGCCCATTAGAATGGTGTATTAAAGAAAAACACAACATAAAGCAATGATATTTTCTCCTATAGAATTCGAATTGCCTGTTTTCTGTTTTGGCTTCCTGGTAGGATGTTACTTCCTGAACCTCACTATCCTCACAGATAAAACAGGATAAGCGACCAGAGTTAACGCTTGATGTCGTTGCTGTTCAAAGGAAGTCTTCCAGGTATGGCACGGCCACACTGCAAAGACATTACATATCCAGGAGGGAGAAACATGGCCACCTGGCCCCACACTAACTAATCCTGTGGTCAGCTCCTAAGAATCTGTACTCTTCTCTCCTCTTCCTTCATGATTCCAAACCAGCCAATCATCATCTAGAGATGAAAAATGCTAGCAAACTGATGATGCTATAACTGTTACAGGGTGGTAAGTACCCACTGCCATGAACTGAGGGAAAGGGCTCTTCTGTCATTATCATGTCGGTGTCAGATAAAACGATGAGACTAGCAATTAATAATCATCTCAATCATCAACAGCGGCTGCCTTTCCTTGAATGTTTCTCTAATGCCAACAACCAGTCTGGGTTCTTCATATTGGTCTTATTTAAGGCTCACAGCAAGTCTGGTTGGTTTGTTTTTAAAGAGTGTTGTGACTCCTACTTTACATGGAGAAACTGGGGCGCAACAAATATAGTAATAAGCAGGTCAGATAATAAGGAGACTAAGCTTTGGATTTGAAAGGCTGGTTTATACAGTGAAATGGCACTGGGATCTGAGTAGAGACACTGAAGAAAAGAACAAGAAAGGAGAAGTTGGCAGAAGCCACTCCATTCAAGGTGTCAGTCATGCCATTCAGGGACATGACGTAGTGTAAGGAGCATGGGAGACAAGAACTTGTAGTGAATGCCCTAGCCAAACCAAGAGGTAAGCATGCTTGTCCAGTACTGTGAATGCAGGTACTTAAAAGAGAGAGTGGACATAGGGCCCAGGCCTCTGTCATACAAAAGCACCACTGGCCTACACAGTCTCCGCCCTGTCTGCTCTGAACCTGTTTTCAAAGCATCTATATTCCAGATAACAATAGCACAGCTGGCAGATGGGGCAGGTTGGGGCTTGAGGGGGTTGGAGGAGGCAGTGCATCTGCCCTGACAGACAGTCAGCGATTCTGAAAGAGACATATGCACCTCCCTTTGTGTCACAGACAACTGGAACAGTGGGCCCATGTCACCAAGTTCCAACACCTTGCCAGACACCTTGCAGGATAGACTGGATCTAAGAGAGGTGGGTGGGGAGGATTACACCTAGGTCAGGACTGCTTAGTCTGTTACCCAGGCCTCTTTAACGCCGAGCTTCAAGTCAGTAACTCAAAGGCAGGCTTGAGGACCACTGACTCCCTTCCTACCATGGCCACATGGAGTAGATCCTTGTTATCTGGTTTTCACAATTATTTGTCTCTTTAATGGGCACACTGTGGATGGGTGTTTAAGCCTTCATTGCCTGTTGGGGGCTGCTGGAGCCCAGACTTTTACCTAAAATCTCCTGGCAACAGAATTAATTATCCTTGGATAAAGGTGGAAGCAGCTACAAAGAGGTGACTCTGAGCCCAGGATGCCAAGGCATCTGCAAAGACAGAAGGCAGAAGGGGCTGAGGCCAAGGAACCCATCAGGTTAAGAAAGAGCCAGGGCACAGTATAAGCTCCCAAGGGAAGCACTGTACCACACTCGTCTCTGCTTACATGCTATAAAGAGCAGGCTGTTGCTCTTCCTCCTTCTGGCTTTCCAGGGAACCTTTCTGTGCTTGTGAAAGTATAATTAGGGCACTTTGAATCTCAGACTGACCAACTGCTCACCACTGAGGAGGTGTACTGAATCAGGAAGGCTGAGTATTGCCCATTTTTTGAGAAGTTATCTATACAGATTCGCTTCATCAATATTCTGAACACCATCTTTACGTGAAAACAATATATCTGCATTGTTTTGATCACAAAGCATGATTTTAAAGGATACACATGTCTTGAGTTTCTCCAGAAGGGTGCTACAAACATAAACGGCCTCAACAATAACTCAATGAGCACTGTGCTTCTTCCTGATCTTCTATGAGCACCGTGCTCCTTCCTGTTCCTCTATGAGCACCACGCTCCTTCCTAATCTTTTATGAACACCATGCTCCTTCCTGTTCCTCTGTGAGCACCGTGCTCCTTCCTGTTCCTCTTGAGCACCGTGCTCCTTCCTGTTCCTCTGTGAGCACCATACTCCTTCCTGTTCCTCTATGAGCACCACGCTCCTTCTTAATCTTTTATGAACACCGTGTTCCTTCCTGTTCTTCTATGAGCACCACGCTCCTTCCTGATCTTTTATGAGCACCGTGTTCCTTCCTGTTCCTCTATGAGCACCGTGCTCCTTCCTGTTCCTCTTGAGCACCATGCTCCTTCCTGTTCCTCTGTGAGCACCATGCTCCTTCCTGTTCCTCTATGAGCACCACGCTCCTTCCTAATCTTTTATGAACACCATGCTCCTTCCTGTTCCTCTTGAGCACCATGCTCCTTCCAGTTCCTCTGTGAGCACCACGCTCCTTCCTGTTCCTCTTGAGCACCATGCTCCTTCCTGTTCCTCTTGAGCACCACATTCCTTCCTAATCTTTTATGAACACCGTGCTCCTTCCTGTTCCTCTGTGAGCACTGTGCTCCTTCCTGTTCCTCTGTGAGCACCATGCTCCTTCCTGTTCTTGTATAATTTATTGTGCTGTTTATGAGGTGCCGACCTTATGAATTGTCTCCCATTTGCTGCAGAAGCTGAACTGAGTCATTTGCTACCTTGGTGAGGGATTTTTTTTCCTGTTTTTATATTTATGAATTTGTCCCCCTGGGAAACATCAAGGCCAATTTCTGCCATTAGTTTCAAAACGCAGAAGGTTTAACTGTAGGTGACGTTGATCGTGCAGGCAGCCAAATATGGATCTGGGTCTTAGATACGAATGTTAAAACTAAAAACCCTGGGATGGGACATGAAGTGGTGTGAAGTAAACAAGAGAAAATGAAACAAAAGGAAAATGGAATAAGAACTGGTTGTTCTTCATTCCCAGTGTCCCTTCCGTGAGATGGCACGACCCAAGCTCTGCCGTGGTTATTCTGGGTTAATTAGAAGAGTCTAGAATGAAAATAGACAGGTGGTATATAGTAGCTAACAAATTAAGTTTTCAGTTTCAGTGTATTAGTTTAGTTCATTGGTTCCTAACCTTCCTGATACCATGACCCTTTAATATACTTACTCATGTTGTAATGACCCCAAAACCCTAAAATTATTTCATTGCTACTCCATAACTATAATTTTGCCATTGTTATGTGTCATAATATAAATATTTTTGGATTTAGAGGTTTGCGAAATGGGTTGTGACCCACAGGCTGTGAACCACTGGTTTAGTTGTTTTGGTTTTCTGAGGATATACTGGTGTTGTTTGTTGGTTAGTTGGTTGGTTGGTTAGTTGGTTGGTTGGTTAGTTGGTTGGTTGGTTGGTTTTGTTTCAAGCTAAGGCTGTAGCACATAGCTCAGGATGGCTCTGTACCTGCCATTCTGCTGAAGTAACTGGGATTCAGATGTTCTATTTCTATTTCTAAAGAAAGTAAATAGCAAATCTAACTTCAAGGGAAGGCTGTAGACCATGTACAACTTACTGCGTGCCTTTTTTGGCTGTTGGCTGATAGCTCTGGAACTCTAGCAATGTTCCCTGCACACAAGGAGGAAGAGCAGGAGGTAAACAGAATATCAGTGCATGGTATTCATCGACTACCCTGCTACTGCAGTGAAAGCATGTGGAGAAAAATAGTCTTCAAGTTAGAAATTGTAGTCAGTAACGACTAAACGATAAAGGCCACCTTTGATGCCAGTGTATACGAACATCGTACAATGAGACAGCTGGAAAGCTAACTTGGAAACCAGAAGGAGAGGGAGAGCTTTGGGCGGTCACAGGAGACCATGCCATAACAGTAAGGGCCAGATAGATATTCTAAACATTCAAGGCTCTCAAGATTTAATGCCCAGGCATCCTTTTTTAGAGAATGTTATCCATAAAAACAAGGGAATAAATCAAGAGCTGAATTAAGGAAGTAGAGGCTCCAACAATAGATCTGGGGAGGGATATCCCTGGAGACTGACCAATTCCGATTATGGAAAGGGGGCCATGAGTGGAAGGTCACTAGGAAAAAGGGAATCAGGGGGCTATCCAGCCAAATACCAACAAGTTTTAGATGTAAAAATTTTAAGGGAGAACTATTGTCCTTTTCTTTCACTCTTCTTACGGCGTGTGTGTGTGTGTGTGTGTGTGTGTGTGTGTGTGTGTGTGTGTAGTGTGTGGTGTGTGTGTTTGTTAGATTTATTTTATGTGTGTAAGCCTTTTGCCCACATGTATGTCTTGTGCCTGTTGAGGTAAAATAAAGGCATAGGATCCCCTGGAACTGGAGTTATAGATGGTTATGAGCTCCCATTCTTACACATATAATAAATAAATCTAATTTTTATCTGCCTATCATCTGTTTATCTATCTATCATCTAACTATCAATCAACAATCATCTATCTATCACCAATTTATGTAATATCTGTAGGTTTAGATGGTATCATGAGGGTGGGGTACCAAAGACTGAACTAGTGTCCTTATAAGAAACACAACAGAACTCTTGTTCTCTATCCATCTCCTCCGGACTAGCCTTCATCTGCTTTGCAGGATTAGCAAGAAGGAGCTACCCACATCTATGGAGCAAGCCCTAGTAGACACTAGACTGGCTGACATGTTTCTTGAACTGAGCTTTCAAGCTATGTGGGGAAATAAAGTTCTGGTGTTGAAGTCACCCAGTGCATAGTATGTGGTCACCGCAGCCAGAGATGGCTGGGACAGAATTTGCTGAGCAGTTTCTATATGCCCACATTGGTATAAATGTCAAGGGTGCAAGAAAAAAGTATGCTTATTGATTTGGGGAATCATATTCTAACTTGGGCAACTGATACAGACCTAAACATTTCAATGCAAATTGACCAAGGCTTCAATAGACCAAAACAAGGAGCACCATATGTCCAGAGGAAGAGATCCGCCAATCTGTTATCATCAAATGGCTGTTTAATCACCTGTGATTCCAGGATTTGGAAATAGTGGGTTTCCTTGTGAGCTTGGGTGTTTTCCTCTCCTTTAGCAGAATCATTGCACCTACTCCTGGAACAATCAAACCTTTCCAGCCTTTTACTTCTAAGTTTATCATCTGTTGGTTTTGATGTTAAAATTGGTTATGAATGTCAGTATAAAGGTAGTTTTGCCAAGGGCCTGATGCTCAAAGCAAAAGAGAAAAACAAAACAAAACAAAAACAACTAGAAGTGGCTGTGTTTTATTTACACGATTTTTTAAAAAGTATGGAAATCACAAGCACATATAAGTAAGTCTAACTTAGTTCAGTACTTTTCAGATGATAGCAGATGAAGAAACACATAGCCATCCTGGTAAAAGGCACCGTATCGCAGTGAGGTTCTTGTATACTGCTGATGAGTTCTGGAATGGTTTATTGATCCCCCACACTAGAGTTTTCATGTCTTAAGAAAAGATCCCAGCTCTCTTGAAATTATAACAAACCAGCCTGACGATACTGCCCAGCTCTATTTACTCTTAGTGTATAAGCATTGGCTTAGCAATGATATAGAACATATGAGCCAGAAGGCCCCATTCCTAAGTGAACTGTTTGGGTAAGAAGAAATGCCAGTACAAAGTCAATTTGTCTACAAAGTAAAAATTTTTTTAAAAGGCATGAAATACTTTATATCCATATAGCCAAGAAATACTTGAGATATATGAAAGTATCTTGGCTAATTGGCTATGGGGAAAATTCAGGACTTCTTCCAAACTGGTTAGCCATATTCCCAAGTTATTTAAGTGATGGGTAGATGAGTAGCAATGCTCAAAGTATGTAGCAAAATGGCAGAATCTACAGTACGGTATAGTATAATACAGTACAGTACAATACAGTACAGTACAATACAGTACAGAAACTACAGCCAGCCAGACCCAGCGTCAGCTGTCAGGTGAGCTTCAACTGTTCTTAGACAGACTCACTGATAACCAAGCGAAGGTCAGCCTCTCTCCTATCTCCTCTCTCCTCTCTTCCCTTCCCTCCCCCTCCTTCCCCCCCTCACTTTCTCTCTGTATTTTTAAACCATTCTCCTCAAAATGGACTCTTCCAGATCTTTTGTTTATAACTTCAACCTTTCTCTATGATTGAAAACTACACCACCCACCCACCCACCCACCCAACCAACCAACCAACCAACCAACATCTCCACTTTTAATTACAAAGATTTTAAGTGAAGAAAAGATTTTTAAAATTAAAACTTTTCACATGCTTATTCTCTAATCCTTTCAAAGAGATTGTGTAGAATTTTGCTGGCATTGCATTGTGGAAAACATGGCAGACCAAGATAACAGAGGGAAGAAAGCTGTGCACGCCCTATCTGTGGCAAAACCAAGAGAAACACGAATATTTTTACAGAGCAGCTGGATTTAAAAAGGAAGTAAAAATCAAATTTCCAGGAGAGACTGGTTATGGACCTAAGAAAAATATCAAAATAGTGTTCTCCAGTGTTTGTGCCTTGGAGGGATAAGAATCTGGTGGCATATGCCTTTAATCCCAGCACTTGGGAGGCAGGCAGATTTCCAAGTTTGAGGCCAGCCTGGTCTACAGAGTGAGTTCCAGGACAGCCAGGGCTACACAGAGAAACCCTGTCTCGAAAAACCAAAAAAAAAAAAAAAAAAAAGAATCTATATTCTCTTGTTCAAACTTGCAAGAACACCTACTCTTGGTAACCTCAGGAAGCACACATTTAAGACCGAATGGAAAAGGCTGGGGCTGTGACTCAGTGACAGAACATCTGCCTGGCGTGCACGGGTTCAGTCTGTAGTACACGCACGCACGCACGCACGCATGCGCGCATGCAGAGAGAGAGAGAGAGAGAGAGAGAGAGAGAGAGAGAGAGAGAGAGAGAGAGACTGAATGAGGACTCATACAAATAAGCTGCTTCTGCAGAAATAATCTGTCAATGAGATTAGGCAGCTGAACAATGAGCTGGGGACAAAGAGCTATAAAGATTCAACAACTCATCACCTGTACACACAACCCTGAATATTAAAAAAAAAAAAATCTACTCTGAAAGAGGGCATTGATCCTTTTCCACACAACTCTCTTACAAATTTCTGTTCCCTTCACTCTCCCACACAAAATCAACTCCACCAAGGAGGTAGAGGAGGATTGCCGTGTAAATTTAAAGCAATATGCAAAGTACTTACATCTCTAACAAATGAACATTTTAACCCAACCCCACCACTGTGAATTTTAAATCGTCAAGTCAAACATTCCTCTAAATCAATAGCACGAAGCAGAACCGCAAGGATTAAGAGACGTTATGGTAGGGCAGTAGAGACAAAACAAATGCCAATTTTAATTTGAGAGGATGCTGCCGATACTTGGTAAATGGTCTTTTTGCCCCTTCTGCTTATTGATAAGAAGAGGAGATAAAAATTGGCTAGGCAGCTTTGGGGTAAAAGAACCCAAAGGAAATAGTTTTTTCTGTTAACTGAAATCCAGAAAAGTTCTTGGACCTGTGTTGGTAGCTCCATGCTTACTGGAGGCCGGAGATGCCAGGAGGAAGGTCTGGCTTTTCCTTGTCTTTCTTCCTTAGACAGGTACCTCACTCCTGGAAACCATACTGAAGACCTAGACGCCTAAAGTGGAACTGGGCAGACCAGCTCATGATGTGTCCATTTCTTCATCAGGTAAAGCCTTGTTAAGTCCATGAGAGTGGCCCTTCAGTGGTACCCACTCCCGCAGGCAGACCCCTCTTATGTACTGGAGCTCTGACTTTCTTTTTTTTTTTTTTTAAGAGCCTTACAATAAGATACTTCTTTCTAAAACTCGCCCACTGTGCTCTGTGAATTTCATCCTTCAAAATTCAGGAGACAAGTACCCAAAAGCCACTCACTCAAGGTGGCGTTCGTTTGGTCAGATTGCTGGGAGCTTAGTTCTCCCACACCCAAATTAAGCTCACCAAGAGCCAAGAAAGACTGTGTGGTCTCAAAAATACCTCAGTGCCCTCAGTTCTGTTCGTACAGTGCATCACATGATGGTATTTCACAGGCCCCTGGCCTCCTTCACTTCTTCAAGGCATTTCAATTTTTGCCCCTCAAAGCCGCATCACTACAAACGGCTAGATTTTGCTATTCATTCTCTGGTGTCCTTGGCTATTTTGATAGTATACCTGTTATTACCTATTTAGAATTTCACATTTTAAAACCAGTGACCACAAGCATGGACACTTTAGTTGTCCTCTGCAGGAGAGTATCTTTGCTGACTGAAGTAACAAACTTTGTAAGGACAGAGAGAAGAAGAGAAAAGAGTGACAGAGAAAAATGGTCCAGTAAATGGGACTTTAAGACACCTTTTTAGATCACCTGTCCTTTAATCATTTCCAGCCAGACCTTCAGAAAGCAGTACAGAAAACCCTCAGTGACAATAACAGCTGACACGTAATGCTGCCAGACACCACTCAGTGCTGTGTTAGTCCGTTCACTTAATCTTCACAGCATCCTTGCATTCTCTCTCTCTCTCTCTCTCTCTCTCTCTCTCTCTCTCTCCCTCTGTGTGTGTGTGTCTGTCTGTCTGTCTGTCTGTCTGTCTGCCTGTCTGTCTCTGCCTTTCTCCCTCCCCCCTCTGTGTGTATCTGTCTGTCTCTGTTTCTCTCTCTCTCTCTCTCTGTTTCTCTCTCTTTCTGTCTCTCTGTGTTTGTCTGTCTATCAGTCTGTCTCTCTCTGTCTCTGTGTGTCTGTCTATCTCTCTCTCCCCTCTGTGTGTGCCTCTCTCTCTCTCTCTGTTTCTGTGTGTGTGTCTGTGTGTCTGTCTATCTGTCTGTCTCTGTCTTTCTCCCTCTCCCCCCTCTGTGTGTGTCTCTCTGTCTCTGTTTCTCTCTCTCTCACTATCTCTGTCCATCTGTCTCTGTCTCTGTTTCTCTCTCTCTTTCTGTCTCTGTGTGTGTCTATCTGTCTGTCTCTCTGTCTCTCTGTGTGTCTGTCTCTCTCCCCCCATGTGTGCCTCCCTCTCTCTCTCTCTCTCTCTCTCTCTCTCTCTCTCTCTCTCTCTCTCTGTCTCTTTCTGTCTCTCTGTGTGTCTGTCTCTCTCCCCCCTCTGTGTGTGTCTCTCTGTCTCTGTGCCTGCCTCTCTCTCTCTCTCTCTCTCTCTCTCTCTCCCTCTCTCTCTGTGCTGACTATCTGAAGAATTAATCTGAATTTACCTTTGGCTTATACTTCACAGCATTCCTAGCAAATGGAGACTTGTGGATGAGGCAGATGACAAAGCCATCTGGCCACACTCTATATAAGCCAAGCTTCTGATCAGAGGTTTCCAAGACATCATCATCATCACCTCTCATCTCTGGAATGGCTCCAGAAGCACACAGGTCACAAGATGTTGATGATGGTGATGATGATGATGATGATGATGATGATGATGATGATGATGATGATGATGGCGGCGGCATCAGCAGAGGCAGGAGCAGCCACAGGTTGGCCCAGACAGGAGCAAACATCGACATTCAAAGGCAGTTTTTCCCGATGGTGGGACTTACTGCTTTGAAGGGTTCACATTTCTGAGTAGTCACAGGGAGAGCTGAAAGGTGATCATCTGAAGGGAATGGGTAGAGACAGAAGGAGCCATAGGATTTTCAGTCCTTATAGTCTTTATATGAGCTTGTGGAGGAAGAAAACGTTGGTCGTGGCACCTTGGGAAGAGTCCATGTGAACGCACCTTCTCTCCAGTCCCCTCCCCCACACAAGGAATTCCACAGGAAGCTTACCTACGGACTGGCATCCCATCTTTAAATGAGCATATATATGCCTAGGGATGAATAACCTTAAGTAAATCAGGCATTTGCTATAGATCCTACTATGTGTCTTAATACCTCTGCATCCTAAAGCAAAATTACTTGCGGGTCTCTCTTCTGTAAAATGGGCTAATCCTTGTAAGCTTGTCGTGAGAATTACATGCACACTTTGTGCACACCACTTGATAGAGAATCCAGTTAAGCCCTAAAGCATTTGGTTAAATGATCTGCTAACGTCAGTTCCTCCCACATCTGCCAAACCAATTAAACCGCATCCTCTTGGCAGACAGAGGGAGAGTATTGTGCTGAGATCAAGTTGACCACCTTGCCTGGAACGAGGCCCGTGTTCAGTAATCACCCACACACGTTTGCTTGCTCTGCTCCCTTCACCTTTGACCCAGTCTACTCACTGCAGTTCACAGTGTGGTGAGCCAATATCACAAAGAAAGGGGACATTTCCTACCTTTGAAAGGAATGGGCAGAGACCCAGCAGACTTGTGGTGCCTACCATTTCCCATCTGTAAATTTCTCAAAATACTTTCCAGTAAACGATCTGTTGGGGTTCCTATCATGATGAATAACGTTAAATGTCGCAGTCATTGTGTGCCTTCTAGAGAAAATGGTTTCTTAAGGACATGCAGTTGGTAAATTATGAATGGGAGATGTTTTGTTTTTTTTTAACCAATCTTCTCTTTGCCTGTATGCTAGAATCTCACAGGCATTATAGATATTTATCAACTAGTAATTGCTTCTGCTTGATTCCAGCAACAAGTGAGTAAGTACTGCCGTGGGTAAAGTTCAGTGTCACTTCCAGAATGTGGAGCCCCTAAGTCAGCAGGTTCAACAGAATCGAGCTCCTGGAGTGGATCTTCCTGAGAGCACTTTCAGAAACCACTCTCACTTTCACTGTTTGAAATGTCACTGTCGCAAAGTTGAATGCTACAGGTTCATCTGCTCCATCATCCTAGTGGGGTGGGGTCGTCTAACCCCTGGACCTACTCCTTATTCCCCGCCCACTCAGGAAAAATGCTGCGGGGGGAGGGGGGCCCTATTGTGCCGAGAGCCAAATGCCTTCTCTCAGTCCCCCCTATTCTTCTTCCACCCCATGCCAGACATTTTTAAACAGGCCAGGCTGAGGCTGCGGTAACCCTCTTTATCTGCCTTCACACGCCTTCCTCTGCCTATTCACTGGGCAGCATAGGGCTGGACCCCGCTTCCTGAAATCTCGTGGGATACGGGGGCTTTTCTCCCTGCAGCAGGGCCTCGGAGCCTAGTTGTTTTGGGTAACTAATTTCCTCCCTTCTTCTCATTGGAATACACAGAGCTTCCTTTGCTCAGCATGATAGTCCCGTCCCATGCCCACCCCCACACACTCCCACCCCGCACCACAGAGAAGTTTGTCTGAGGCCTGGAACCTCCCCCTATGCTATTGAATTTCCTGCTGTCACAATGCAGGATTTCCTGACTGGAGACGTATATGGTTGAGGCACAGCTAGGCTCTACCCTGACCACACCTCGCCAGCACCCTCCTCCTTACTGTACAATATATCATATTTATGTCCCACGGTGATGGGCTCTGTCTTTCAGTCTTCATTTTGAAATATCATTTCCTTCATTCCTCTAGGCTGAACGAACCACAAAGTCCTCCATTATCTGCCTACCCTTAACTCTGTTTTGATTCTAGAAGCTTTTCTTTTTGTGTGCTTTGATCTGTAATTGGAAGGATTTCTGTAAAATAAAAAAATAAGAAAATAATGTTTAAATAACTAGGGAAGAAAACATTGCATGAAGTTTAGTCCTGCTAAAATTTCCTCTTGTATTAAAAAACAGCGAATAACTAAGAAATAAAAAGATTGGTAGAAATACCTAAGAGTGCACTGTACGCTCTTTCCTTCTGTAAGTCGGACCAGCTCAAGTGCCGCTGCATATCCTGGCAACGCCCAGCTGTTTCCTAGACTCTAAGTGAGTCTTTCCAGCCTTACTCTGGTGGCAGAACCTCAAAAGGGCCCCTTCAGTTACCTTCGTTGCTTCAGCATGGCACCCAAGCTCTTATCAAGGACACACCACGGCTGACTCAGGGATGCCTCTGATGGCCATACCAGAGTCACAGACTGAAGCGGTTGCACTTGGCCACCAGCAATGCTGCCAGCCCACAGTTGGGCTTCCCTCCAATCCCAGCTCAGTCGGTGCAGTGCATCAAGCTCGGCTCACTCGTCCACCAGGCAATGCTCACTCGGGAGTTCCTGCAAGTGAATGGGTCAGAGTTCTACTTGTTGCTGCCAACTCTCATTCTTACGCACATCTATAGACACCAGAGTGTCCTGAGTCACCTGCTCCCATCAACAGATGCCCTGGGTTGGAGCCAATTCTGAGACCCGGTTCTATCCTCTTAAGAAACTTGTTTAGACAGCCCTTGGTCTTCCCTCATATCCCTGGGTCTTTCCTAAGGACCTTATCTTCATCCAAACAGGTTTCCTTAACTTAGAATCGAAGGGAATAAGGGCTTGGAAATCTAGTTGTGGGTATCCAGACATTAGCTGAGTGGATTATTCATTCCTTCTCAAGAAACTAACACCTTCCACTAATTCCAACTCACTAAATGGCCTCCTTGTTCTAGATTAGGAACTCCCTGTGAGCACCCTGCTGGATCCGATGCTCACGGTATCTGATGCAGAATTAATGTTTTGTATAAACCAGTTGGATGGATCTGGTGCTCCTCGGTCATCTTGTCTTTCACGGTGACATTAGTCTACTCTCACTGTTGGATCTTCCCCAACTATTCCATCCTTTACTGATAGAATTGCCAGCTGTTGCTCATAGCTCTTCTGGTTGTCGGTGGTCTCTGTCACAAATATCTGAGATAAACCAGCTTACAGGAGGGAGGAGGGGCTTATTCTGGCTGGTGTTTCCAGAGGCTTCCATGCATGGTTCTGTAGCGTTCTTGCTCTGGGCATTTGGTCAGATCCCATAACACACTATGATGGAAGCATGTGACAGAAGCAGCAGCCAAGGTCCCTAGACTCTCTCCAGAGACACTTGGCCTTTGTAGTGAAGATCAGGAGGTACAAAAGTAAAGAAGAAGATTGGGTGACCAAAACATGTGGATTATATAGAGAAGAGCCTCTTGGGGAAGGGCAGCCCAGCCCCTGGGCTGGAGAGGGCAGGGTATGCCAGTCATACCCTGTCACAGGTAGGCACTGAGGGAAGCTGGAAGAACCTAGAGGCCAGGTCTGCTTTGATATGTTAAATAGGCACCTCTGCTGCTTATCCTGGGTTTGAAACTTAATAGTGGGGACGTGCAGGACAGCAAAGCTTGTCACCACATAGTAGGTAGGAAGAGAAGAAACAGGAAGGGACCAGAGTCAGTATCTCCCCAATGTCCTCCATACCTGGCTTTCCACTCGGCCCGATTTAAAAGGCCCATCACATAAAAGCAGTCTCACCACAAAGGCCTTTAGAGAGCACTCAAAACCCAGTTCCGCAGTTACCCACATGCTATGTCTGCACCTTAGACTTAGTGTGGGCAGATTCAGCCAGGGACCTGCCTATAGGACTCTCCTGAGTCACATGAGCAGATGCACTCAGCTGACCGTGATGGCAGTGGCAGCTCTGCCAGCACTGAAGTCTCTTTTACACTTTCGTGATGTCAGCTCCCCTACCTGGAATGAGCCACGGTGTGTCTAGATTGAGCTGACCCCAGGTCCAGTCACACTACCCATGCTTGCCTCCCTGTTCATGATTTCTTGAGCCCAAAGTTTGTAAGTACAGTTTTGTTTTGTTTTTCTCAAAATGGCTTCACCCAAAGTAATGGAAAACCCTCTCAGTAAATCAGAAGTCAGGCTTGTCTGCCAAACTTGCTTTACAGATGTATATGGTCACTCCCAGCTTACAAATGAAGCAGGCCAACAGACAAGTGACACTCAGATGTCCTGGGATAAAAATGCAACAGATTCTAGGCTCTTGGCTGGTACAGAGTCCTCTGTCTGGGTTGGAGACTGTATTTTACAAGGAGGAATGTCTGGCCCTGTAAGCTTAGCCTGAACTGGCATATAGTCTAGGTTTTGTCTTGTTCAGAATCACACACATAAAAACTGCCAACTTTAGCATCTTTTAAAAACGGTAGTCACAGGTTGTCACTCTAAGAATTTAACAGGGAGCAAAGAAGAAAGTGTAAGAATTTTAAAATCCGGTTTTGACTTATTACATTTCTAATTACGTTTCTACATAACGTCATTAAACTGACCTTGTGGTAACCAGGATTCTGTCAAAGACAATATTTACTTCCATTCGAGAATTAGGCATTTCTTAACAAAGACCTAGGATTGAATGATACAGCTTTGTCTCCACCTGCAGGAATGAAAAGAATTATTTCTTGGTTGAAAATACATAAAGCTCCAAAGACTGTCATTAAAAACAAGGTGTAATCAGTAATTCTTATGATTTACTTGTTCATTTTCCTATAATAAATTATTGATCAGAAGAGGGTCAATTAACGAAATATATAACTGGTGTTAAATATTGTGCTTCTTTTATAACTTAAAAAAGATTTATTTAAAAAATTTATTTTATGTGTATGGGTGTTTTCCTGAATGTATGTCTGTGTACAAATATGTGTAGTACCTGCATAGCCCATAAGAGGGTGCTGGAGCTTCTGGAACTGAGTTGTAGATGGCTGTTAACATCTTTGAGGGAGCTGGGAACTGAACCCAGGTCCTCCGCAAAAGTAATAGATACTTTTAGCTGCTGAGCCTTTTTACCAACTCCTTATTTTTAACTTTATAATTGAACTATATTGTACATATAGAAATGTCAAGCTGTCAATGCACAGCCCGATGAATGGCTACGATGACCACAGCTGAGTAACTGCCACTCACAGTCAGACTAAGACATCACCTGGGAAACTCTCCCAAGATTCGCACTTCCTTTCAGCAAGGACCCAAACTCTTAGTTCTTTACCAAAGATGGTTATCAGTCATATTGCAGGAGAAAGGATGGTGAGTGGTAGATCAGAAACACAGGGTAAGGCATGTTTTTGTCCCCGTCCCACCGTGATCCAGGAGCTGCCCCTAAAGGCTGTCACCTGCTCCAGCTTCTGTGGGGGTAAAGTGTCAGCCCTTGACCATCTATGGCTCCTTACTCTATGGTTTTCTTGTATGGCTTCAGACACTCTCAGCTTGGACTCTTGTTCCAGTCTGGGTCTAGCTTTGTCTTCATTTACACAGGATTGTTCCGTAAATCTCATCCACATGGAAACTAAACATGACTGATGTTTTCCTCCCTGGATACATTCCTTAAGGATTTCTCATGAAACCATGGCTCACAGTATTTAGGGAGAAGTCTTGTCTGACTAAGATGAGAACGAGGTACCCGCAGGTTACCACCATCTTCTGGGTGGGAACCAACATTCTGCACCCACCTCATGTCAGCGGTTGGAGTCCTTCGCATGTGATCCAGATGGTAAGTCCTAACCAAAATAGTTCTGCATCCATTTTAGGTTACCTGGAGCTTCTGTTGGCCAGGAGATTGTGACTGTTGTTTCAATGACTTTCTTGGGTTTTGTTTTCTTTCAGACAAAATACTACAGTTAGGCAGGCCCTTTTCTATCTAGAAGAAGAAATTGACAGAGTTCTCTAAAGAAGGACAGAGTTTCTAGTCACACAAAGCACCTGCCAATTCTTATACTTTTCTGTATTGAATAGTTGATTTCCCCCTTTATCTGGCATATGTGGTTGCTAGACCACAAGGTCTATTTCCAGGCCTAGCCTTAGAATCAATTAAAGATCCCAACTGTACTGGTCCATCAGACCAGGACAACTTTACCTGCTGATGCCATAAACCCAGGGAAAGGACAAGCCAGGAGGAGGAGGAGGAGGAGGAGGAAGCCAACGTTGAAACCCAGCAAATCGCTAGAGGCTCTGTTTTCTTTCCACTTGAAAACGTCTTATTAAAATCACTTGTTAGACCTCTCTAATACCAGACTGTTCTTGTTAAAGTTATCAGAAAAAAAAAATACAAGTGGATGCTTTTCAGTCAGAGTTAAGCCGATCTCCATGGGGCACTGGGGAGGCTGCCAGGTGCTTTCGGTAACAGGGACATAATAACTCTAGTGCGTACATATTGTGGACACACACTAGCTATTCAAAACCAGATGGAGAAAACCAAGGAGTGAGGTGGGGGTGGGGCGGGGCTTAGAGAATAAAAGACAAAATGGCCCCCAACTCTTTGCTATGGCTCTTCGAGAACTGAAAGCTCACATTGTGTGAGGCTGCAATCAAAATAAGGTTATTCAGCTTCACAGACTGCATCAGAGGTACCAAACTGCCCTCCCTGGCCAGCCAGGTTCTCATACTACCAAAAAAACTCGCTTCATTAACTACTGTGGTTTACAGTCCTGCAGTCTACATTTACTTCATATTTTCAGGGAAACATAATTTTTAAAAAATTTTCTCTAACTTGTCAGCTAATTTTGCACAGTCCGGTGAATAGAGATGAATTCTCAGACCTAATTTGATTAAAAAATAAAAAAGTCCTCCAGTCAGCCCGTTCTTAAGTATCCATGTGTTCTTTGGGAGGGCCCCCTCTCCCTCCTTCCTTGCTCTAAAGAAGCTCCCCTCTGGGTCCCTGTATCCCCTATCCCCACCCCCTTCATCTCTGTCTGTCTTCCTTGGATGAGAGCCTCAGAATGAATAGACAACGTTTTTAAGAAGGCACGGGTGGGGGGAGGTGGGATGGAGGGAGGTGGGGTGGGGGGGAGGTGGGGTGGGGTGGGGGCGGTGGTTGAGGAAGAGAATTGGAGGCCACATGGGGTCCTTGGAGGAGAAGGAATTCCAGGACTGATGTAACTTGATGGCACTCACTGCTGCTGTAAGTATGTAAGTCTCACTTAACTAGCAGCAGTTCGTGTCCTCAGCTCCTTTGAGACCATTTTCCAAGAAGAAAAGAAAACAACGTGGTTCTCAGCATTGGCTCTGTGCGGTGCGGACAGTCGCCTGCCTGCCTTTCCTGGGGACTTTTGTGCTGCAGATATTCTAGGATCTTTCTTTGTCTCCCCGCCTGCTACCTTGGGTGGCATCCTTTTGGACCAACAAACAAGGGGAAGTTGGATGTCTTGCCACTCATTTGGAAAAGGTAAATTTTGCCTGAAAAAAAAAAAAAAATATGTGCACCATAAGTCCTCAGATTTCCCTAAATACCAGTGTGCCTATGAAATGCCCAAATGTTTATTTTAAAGTAGGCTGAAAGTATGATGTCATAAGAAACGACATCTCCTCTTGTGTCTTCTGTGTTAATACAGATGCCTGACCAGTAATGGTATCATGTGCTGTTACTGTCTACAAGGGACTTCATTTCAGACAAAAGGCATATTTCTTTCATGAAGAGTCAGTCTCAGGACACACATGCAAGCAGATGACATTTATGCTCCCTCCTGGTCCTGAATTTCCTTATGTTATCTATCTCAAGGCCAAGTTCTTTTACATTTATTTTGATTAGATACCTGGAGTGGGATATCTGAAACCCTCGAATGTCTTGTGTTTGGAGGAAGACTTCCTGATGCCAGGTTTATATCTGGGAAGAACAAGTTCTAGTTTGGATTTCTGGTGTGAGCTTGATGCATCCACAAGTCCAAAGTCAGAAGCTCTCTTCATTCAACTTTCCGAGATATTCTTGGTATGTCATGTGTACTTATAATACAGGAGATTAATCAATATCTCAGAGACCCAACACAGTTATAAACTTGTTTATCAGCTGCCTGAGGGTGTAATTCCAAATCAGGAAATATTGAGACTTTTCATGGACCCTGATCATCATGGTTAATTTGATTTAAGGATGAGATCTATATAGACTATTTGTTTACTTGATTCTAGAACATTCTTACAGTATTCATTCATGATAGTTCAGTTATCAGGAGTGAAAACAAGATGGGGGTCCTTTTTTATGGCATCAGAGACCCATTTATAAGGTGACTTAAGGTCAGACTCCCAAAGAGGCTCTGCTTTGATGGAGCCACAGGAGGAATCTGAAAGAGTCTACTCAAGGGCTCCTGACTGTCTCCTGGACACAGCAGCTGAGATTTATCCCTCTGATTTCAGCAGGACCCCTGGGATCCATGTATCTTCTCACTTCCATGTTGTTGAATCTGAGAAGTCACAGCCTGGAGGCATCTCCCCAGTCTACTTCCTCCAGTGGGCCAAAATAACAAGATTTACAAAGAAGAATGTACACTATCTGGCCTCAATCCCCGGGCCAGGCAGGAACAGTGCTCTGGTTCATGGAAGTCCAAGAAGACCACATGGAGGTTAGCTTGCCTGTATAATGGGGACAATCAATCTATGCCTCCTGTCAGAGATGACAACGGATAACGTTCTGTGGAGTCCAGGTGCTTCCTGTACCTCCATCGGAGGCCAAGAGGTCCAGACTAGAATTAATAGCCAGCATCACTTAGCTATACGTCCTGTGTCATGTTCAGTTCCTCCCAGTAATTCTTTTCCTTCTTATTTTATCTTAATGCAGCTTCTGTCTTACAAATGGAGAAACTATAACACAGGGATTTAAAATGAATTGCAATGGTCAAATCCCGTGATAGTTAATTTGTGTGCAACTGCTTTGGAACTCCTTCCAAACTTAGAAATATAATTATCCTATTGTCTTGGTTTGAGCTAGTTGTAGAGACCAAATTCTAAAGAACACAATGCTGTCTGAGTGATGTTGAATGCTTCCTAGGCTGGAGTTCAAGACATTTATTCCCCTCATTTTAACTGGTTCTCTCCCAGATTTCTCCCTCTCAGGGATGCATGCAGCTTTCAGTGCTACAGCCTAGTCATCAGTGCACAGGTTGGCTTTTTTTGGTTTTGGGTTTTTTTTGTTTTTTAAACCTTTTGCTGATTCTTTGTGAGCTTCACATCATGCACCCCACCCTGCTCATCTCCCCACCCCCTCATATCTGCCCTTCGCCCTTGCAGTCTCTCTCTCCAGCAAAATAAAACACACACGCGGACAACAAAAACAGAGCATAGAAAACGTCTCATCATGGAAGCTGTAGCAGGTCACAGTGTGCCCCACGGGAGACTCCTCCGTCACGCATCTTCACATGCAAATGTTCATTGCAAGGGGTCACTGGTCTGGTTCAAGATCTTTGACTTTTGTGACACCATCAATCCTGGATCCTCACCGGGACTCCTCCCAGTCATCCTGTTGTTGCCCTGTGTCGTGGAGACCCTGCAGCTTTGGATTGGCAGGAGTGACCCTTTTATGAGTGCCAGCCATTCACAGATAGATTTTTGGGGTGGGCCAATTCAGAGTCCTGAATCTGGGCCTGGGTGGTAGCCTAGCTGTTCAACCTGCTGGCTCTCTCCTATCAGCCCACCAGGGCAAAGTCTCCAGTATTTCTCTGGCTAAGCCACTCAGTGCCACCATAGGCAGGTGGCAAGGTCCACTCCTCTCACACCCTCAGGCCGGCTCACAGGCACCTGCTCCTCTAGAGCCAGCTCCACTGTGCTGCCCAGGCAAGGTGCAGGGCCCACTCTCTAAAGCACTACAGCCTCTAAGAGGCTGAGGCAGCTCTTCTGCTCTCACACCCTCAGGGCTGGCTCCCTCAGGCCTTCACCATCACAAGGCCATCTCTACTGTGTCCCCTGAGCAAGGTGCAGGACCCTCTTTTCCGGGTGCTACAGCCAGTGAGAGGTAAGGGCTAGCTCTCCTACTCTCATGACCCCAGCTCTCCTGACTACTACAGATTGCAAGGCGATGAGGGGGAGGGCATTACCCTGGCACCCACACCACCTCATGCCAGCCAAGTGGGAAGGCCAGCTTTCCCATGCTTTCACCGGTGGCTGGCTCACCTGCATCCTTCAACCAGGGCCAGCTCTACTGTGCTGCCTAGGTGCAGTGCAGGGCTCCCAAGTGCTGCATCCAGTGAGGGGCAGGACCAGTTCTGCACAGCCCCTGTCTCATGTCTCAGGGACATCCCCATGTTCTCTAGTGGTCATATGAGCCATGGACATTGACACCGACCCCTGTGATTGCATAGCCACAGACTCAGACATGGTGCTCGGCAGTGTCTCACGCTGAGGCCTCATCATGGCCCCAGTGGCAGGGCTGACCACTCATAGCAGGCTACTCCTCTTCACCCAAGAGTCTCCAGTTCCATCTCTCTTCATAATGCTCAAGCTGCTCCACTTCTATTTCTCCACCAGGGCAGCAAGTGGGGGCCTACGGTCTACCTAGGCCTCGTGCTGGAGGGCAGGTCTATAGATGGCACGGTGGTCTGCAGGTCTCTGTCTATCCTCCTCCTCCCATGCTGCATTACCTGGGTTTGATTTGATTTGATTTGATTTTTGAGTCCTAGGCGTAAGACAGCTGTGGCCACCAAACCAGGCATCAATCTAGGATGAACAAAGGACCGCCATCTGCTCTGCCCCTGCCTGACACAAGGACAACAGTACCAACCAAGTGTCTTTTTGCCCACTGCCAGGGGGCAGTACACAGGTTTTGAAGGCAGATTATTATATATACTCTACCATTTTGCCCTTCCCAACGGCAAAGGAGATTATCTGAGAAGTTGCAGCTCTGACAATCAGTGCACACTCGATAACTATTTCATCCAAGCTGCAGAAAAATAGGACCTATTTCCAGAACCTCGACAGAGCGATGACGGCAATATCCGAGTCAGCGAGCTGGGGTCACTCCTTCCCTTGGGTATTCTGGATTAACAGAATGCTGGTTGACACTTTTTGACCAATCCTTCCTATTCAAGGCTCCAAACAAAGTTACCTTTATCTATCAGCACACGACTTCAAGCAGGGCTGTTATCTCACTAATCAGATCACGGCTTCTCTTTTCCGCCATTTCTGTTCAGAGAATACAATACAGTTACCCTAACCAAACTGGATATAATGTTAATCTATAGGTCTCAAATATTAACTCTCTTTTACCATCTTTCACTTTTGGGCTAGGACTAAGATATAAGCAATTCACCTCTTTGACGGAACCATTTTGGGAAGTGGTTATTGTCCTTGAGAATTGTTGGGACTCAGATTTTCAGAATGTGGACTCTGTGGTCATTTTATTATTACAATTGATTTTTATGACGACACTGGGCTGCATCGGTGCTAGCTCTTGACTCTCCCCTACAAGATGCGGTTAGGAATATGTTAGTCTTCCTTAGGAACTGTTGAACAGCTTTCAACAAGTAACCATTATTTGACACAATCTCAGGAACTGTAGACAATATACTTTGCCCATTACCTACTTTTTAGTACCAAGATACCTAATGCGTATTCTTTTCAGGGGTTCAGAAAGTCCATGGTGAAATACTTAAGTATATAGACTCAAGGGAGAAAAGTAGTGTGTTGATATTTTCATCACAGGGGCAAATACCTGAAAAATGCATTTTAAATTTAAAGCAGGATAGATTTTATGTAGCTCATGGTTTCAGGGGCCGTAGGCCATGGTTGGGTGGTTGTGTTGTTTCTGCGTGGTAAAGTAGAACATCATGGCTGAAATGAGTTGAGAGGGGACGCTGCCTACTCCGTGGTAGCCAGGGAACAGAGAGCCAGGCTCAGACCAGGGCAAGGACCGCCCCAAGGACACATTCTCAGCTAGGACTGGCACTCTACAGTTTCCGGCACCTCTCCAAACAATGCCACCAACTGGAAACCAAGCCTTTAACACTTAATTAAGCCTGTGGGAAATTCTGTAGTCAAACTGGGACAAATGACCTTAATGATGTGCAAAAGAGAGTGAAGAAGTGTTAACCCGATGCTGACATATCAACATGTTTCATCTTCTGGACCAGCATCAATTCTTGCCACCTCTTCATCGTGGCCATGTGGCTCCTCTGCCCGTGTCTTAGGCAGAGTCAGTGTCCCCTAAGTAATAGAATGCTTTTCACCCCTGACCCCGGCCTTGCTTATCTCCCAGTCACTTCCACGGTTTCCATTCTAATAACACCTGACAAACATTCATTGTGGGGGATGTGGATGGCAACCTTGTGAAGGAAAAAGTGGGATGGAGGGCAAGGCGCCACAGGCTCCTGCGACTCCTCAAAGAGTCTTAATCTGCCACACACGGTGTTAGATCTAAGATGGCTCCCGGCACAAAGCTCGCTGGTGAGACAGCAAAAAGGAACCGAGGCCAGGTTGGTGGCCACTTCCCCATCTTCACAGAAGTCCTCAGAGGTGATGATACCTCCCCCGCCGCCCCTCCCCTCCCCCGCCGCCCCTCCCCTCCCCCGCCGCCCCTCCCCTCCCCCGCCGCCCCTCCCCTCCCCCGCCGCCCCTCTCCTCTCCCCACTCTTTCTCAGTAACCT
>CM052704.1:35307455-35351687 GCA_028551405.1 Uromys caudimaculatus
GGATGTTTAAAAGGGACTGAAATGTTAATATGTAAGAATTTGTAAAGACTGTGGGACTTGTAAAGTTACTTAGATCTTGGGGATGAATAAGGAAGTAAGGGTCGAGGCTTATTGGTGATGTGTTTGTGTGTCAAGTTGACAAGGGGTCAATTGTACTGGCTAGTTTTATGTGTCAACTTGACGCAAGCTGGAATTATCACAGAGCAAGGAGTTTCAGTTGAGAAAATGCCTCCATGAGATCCAGAGGTAAGGCATTTTCTCAATTAGTGATCAAGGGGGGAGGGCCCCTTGTGAGCGGTACCATCTGTGGGCTGGTAGTCTTGGGCTCTATAAGAAAGCAGGCTGAGCAAGCCAGGAGAAGCAAGCAAGCCGGTAAGTAGCATTCCTCCATGGCCTCTGCTTCAGCTCCTGCTCCTTGCCCTGCTTGAGTTCCAGTCCTGACTTCCTTTGGTGATGAACAGCAGCATGGAAGTGTAAGCCAAATAAACCCTTTCCTCCCCAACTTGCATCTTGGTCATGATGTTTGTGCAGGAATAGAAACCCTGACTAAGGCAATGCTGAAGACAGTGGTTGATGCTAATTAAGTAAATTACACCACTGCCATCTGTAATAACAAACCAAAAAATATTTTTACCTTATGATATGGATCTCTACTTTTTAGGACAGTGCTATGTGACTTTTCATAGGTAAATATGAACAAATGTCTACCTACCCAATATAGGGCACTGAAGACAAAACAAAGAAGCTAATCTGTCCAAGTCTAGCTTGGTGAACCAAGAAAAGGCTTATTAGGGTTACTTATAGGAGCCAGAGTGACTCAAATCCAGCATGGGTGGCCTCTTGGCCACATTCCTGAAACTCCTTGCAAGACTTGTAGGCAGCTCAGCTGGTTAGAGAATTCTTCATCTGAGTAATTGCTATCCTGAATTCATTGGTCAGTTGCTATGTTTTTGGCTACTGGGTCTGTTCATAATTTAAATCTGCCTCTTATTTAGCTATTTCCTGAGTTGAAATATTCCTTCCTGGAGGGAAGAGAAAGGCAGACAGACTCAAAGAGAAAGGCAGACAGAAGTAAAGAAAATTTACAAGGCCAAGGAAGTGAATGAAACTAACAAGGCCAAAGAAGTTCCTGAAACAAGATTCACAAAGCCTTTTTGCCTGAGGTTATATAAGCAGTAGCCAATTTTCAAGGCACTGGGTTAAGGAATAAAATGTTACATTTTCATTATGTAGAGAGTTCACCAATATGACCAGTAAATAAATGTTAGATCCTTTTTCCTTTTTTTAAGTTTATGTACTTTTTTGGGTATGAGTGTTTTACCTGCATGTGTGTCATGCTCATGTAGTGTTGGCAAAGCCAGAAGAGGGTATCGGATGTCCTGGGGCCCGAGGATGGCCACAGATCCCCAGGAACTGGAGTTGTAGATGATTGTGAGCCATCATGTGGGTACTGAGAATCAAACCTGGGTCCCCTGTAAGAGCAACAAGTGCTCTAAACTGCTGAGCCATCTCCTCGTGATTATGGGATGCTTCGTGAATCTCTCTGCCATCCATGTGCACAGCCACACTAACCTCCGTATCTTCCAGTTTTATGTGCTGTCCAAAAGACTATTACGTTCATTGATTTTAATCAATTTTTTAATTAAAATAACACAATATTGTAGGATGGGAATTTTTTTTTTTGACAGAGGAGATTTTTATTCATGCATTAAAAATGTGCTTATTCTTTACTCTTTCCAAATAAATATATGTTTAATTGAATTGACAACCTTTATCTTGTTTCTATGCCTTTGGACTTTAACAGTCTTCTATGGGATATATTCCTTTTCTTTAAAGTCCTTTATAATAATGTAAGGATGTGCCAAAGATGTGCTCAATATTTAATTCTTTATTATAAACCCTTACTGGTTTTGCTTAAGCATAAGGTAAATTTTGAAAATAGATCAGTAATAGAGTAAAAGCATATGCAGTTCTGGAGACTCTCCTGGGAAGTGAGCAAAGAAAATTCGCATGCTGCTGCTGAATTATTTCAGTATTGGTAAACTAGAATAAGCTTGCTGGAGCAATTAGTGAAACTTCAAAAATATGAAAACTTTTATGAAGTTCATTACTTTAAAGTAAGCCTTCTTTGTTTTCAGATAAAAACAAACTGTGTTAATTTTATAAAGATAGTAAGATAATCTAGAGTAGAAATGCATGGGATTAAAGGCGTGCGCCACCTCTGCCTGGCAATTTCTCCTATTGTTATCTTTCTATATATGCCTGGTACCTGAGGAATGCGGTCTTTGAACTGGGCAATTCAAGACGTATTTCACAGGTGTAACTACCATCTTTCAAAGGGTTTTAAAATCATAGACTTAAAATTTATTTGTGCTATCTAGTATGTACATTTTCTTCAGCGCCATATTTTTCTGGAACATCAAAATGTTATTTGGAACTTCCAGGAATTATTAGTAATCATTTAGTATAAGTGAAAATCAACGCACTGATTGATGATAACAGGAACTTTGAACTTTTTACCACTACTTAGTGCTCTCTAGTTTATTGTTCTTTCTGTATTTCTACTCTAGGATGGGAATTTATAAAGGACCTTACTGTTTACAGTTTTTATGGCCAAGTATTCTCAGATTAAGGTATCAGCAGATTAGAGGCCTCTGATCTTTCTAGTCTCACTGTTACTCACAAGGTGAACAGGCTGCCCTTGGCTTCTTTTGTAAGGGCATTAATCTCCTTCCAGAGGTGCCTGTCTTACTGTGGAATGTCCTGTAGAAGGCTCCTGTCTAATGACATCACCTTCAGGGAAGGGGGTTTAGATTTGCATATAAATGGGGGTGGGGATCAAACATATAATGCATTAGAACACTGCATTCAAATATTCCCTCCACTCAGCTCTGCACTCAGCATATAGTGTCTGACCCTGTGCTAGACTATGTGGCTATTCACAGAGTATTTTAATTCTCCCAACAAATTGATCACACACACACACACACACACACACACACACACACACACACACACACCGCCGCTTTATAAAGAAGGAAAGTGATATCTTGAGAGACTGACTAACTTTCCCCAGGCCCCATAGCCAACAGGTGGAATGCAAAGTCAAACAAATAAACACAGTCACTATAGCGTGTTGGACAAGGAACACCATGGGGCTCTGGAGAATTGCAAACGATACTGCCTGTCTGGAGAGAGTTCAATCGCTCTGGCAGATGATTAGCATATTTCCATGCTCTGTGGCCTGGAAATTCTACTCCAAAGTAGAGAAAATCCTCATTTATCCAAGTACATATGTGCAGTGCTATTATGGAGGTTTTGTCCATAAAACAAAACAAACATATGGACAAAATGCCCCAAAATACATTTGACAGGACAGACAAGCAACTTGTGATTTAATGACGTATTACACAGCAGCAAACGTAGACCTTTCCATAATAGCCGATGCGTTGAAAGCTATAGTAAGTTACCTCAAGAAAGATGTCACTTTCAAAGAGCCTGTGCAAGCAGATGTAACAGTAAGGGACATTTCTACATGGAAAGGCTTAGGAGAAAGGAAGTCTAGCAGTCTCCTTTGTGGCTAGGCAGGTGGGACAACACAGGAAGAAGTGAGAGTCCTGAAGGGATTAAGTTGGGTGGTGAGATGCCTTGGTCACTGCTTTGCCAGGCTTTGTGGTTCAAAAAGTGTACGTTAGATAGAATATTTTGAACAAAGTAAATATCACCTAATTTCAACTGTCTTCTAAAAAGTTCCCATTGAGGGATGGTTAAAAGAACTGGTGGCTCAGCTCACGACCATCTATAACTCTAGGTCCCGGGATTCCCAACACCCTCTTCTGGCCTCTGCAGGCACCAGACAAGTATGTGGTGTACTTCTATACAAACAGGCAAACACCTATACTTATAAAATAATATATATGTATAAAACATAAAATATACACAATACACGCATGCGTGCGTGCGTGTGTGTGTGTGTGTGTGTGTGTGTGTGTGTGTGTGTGTGTATGTATGTTACCATTGAGACTTAGTTGCAAAACTAGATGGGTGTACCAGGAGCTTCCTCCTTCCACCCCCCCATACCCCAAGCATGGATGCCTACATAAGTACAAAGAAAAACCATCCATCCCAGGTGCTTGGCTATGATTAGCAGGGCCTGTTTTTCCGGCCTCTGAAAACTAAAGGACTACCTGGGGCTTTGGAACCTGGATAAATAATCTTGCTAGCTCAGAAAGCAGATGAGGAAGATGTAGGCCACCCACATAGCAATCAGGAGTTCCTCTGGGCGGGCCAGGAAATTACAATTTGTCCCTGCTCCTATCAGTGCTAAACTCCTAGCAGAGCCACAGCAGGGGTGGCATCAGCATGAGCATGTGACCAGCCACTGGGCCCAGTGGGTCAGCAAATAGGACCAACAGGTCAACACCCACATGTTCTGGCTGAAACAGCTCAAGGGCGGGCATAATTGCACATAATAGAGCTAAAATATAATGACCTCATTAAAATGGGTTACTAAATCTCATTGCCCCTGAGTGTGAAGAAGGCAGGCACACTGAGTGTGAAGAAGACAGGTGCACCTATGAAAGTGCAAGAAGTAGTAACTGAATGACTGTGAGCAGGAGGGATTTAAGAGTGCCTACCAGTGTCACCTAGGAGGCAAGAGACCCTGGCTCCTCTCAGTTGGGTGGTGTGTGAAACCTAGATCTCATCTTCTACAAGGTCGTCTACATGTGGGGAACCTTAGTTGTTGTTCAGAGGACCCTTGCTCTATCTCTGTTATTTCCACAGCTCGCCCAGACATGACTACTGGAGCCAACTGTGGCACCGATCATGACAGAATTCAGAACTGGAACTAGGGAAATCTAAGGATCAGAGCGTGGCTCCTCCAGCAGAGCTATGCTTGCACTCTGTAAAGGGACTCATGCAAGCGACAGTCTGCCTCCCTCCACTGGAAGTTTGCACAGGACTCCGGCTTTGCTTGGGTGCAGCCATGGTCCCAGCATGACCCCCTACACAGACACTTTCATACTCAACCCCAGAAAGTGCCATTGCTTCTGCTAGGAGCTCCCCAAAGAGGAAAATCTCAGTTGCTTGCTTCTTTTGGAAGGCTTTGAAATAAATCATGATTGCTGACAGTACTCCTGCCGTCCTTACTGCCTCAAGATAAGTGGCCAGGCTTCTCTTTCTTGTCAGTTCTCCAACTGGAGAGCAGTCTGACAATTAGCACAACACAGTCAGGAAGGAGCAAGCTAGTTTGTGTCTCTGAGCCCTCACCCACTAAAGTGTCAAAACTAATGAATTATTTTCTTTTTCGAATTAGAAGGCAGATAAATGTTAACAAACTGATGTCATGAAGTGTCACTAACAAGACTCAAAACACGTAGAATGTTTATTGTAGGCTCAGGCAAGGGGATGGAGAAAGAACAGCCAAAATGGCTCCAAGAAACAAGAGGTGCACACCCCAGATCCAACTAACTCACAGCACCCTGACTGTGCTGAGTAGCAGGAAACAGCAAGCCCAAGAAGGTTAATTGCTCACCCCAGGCCCACTAGCTTTCTTGACATGTCTACTGGATGTCTCTGACTTTAGCGGTAGCTCTTGCTTTCCAGGCCAGATCGGTTTCTATGCCTGAGTCAATGCTGCTGATTCCTAGGATAAGTTCAGGAGTACAGAAGAGGAGGAGGAGGCAGAAGAAGAGGAGGAGGAGGAGGAGGAGGAGGAGGAGGAGGAGGAGGGGGGGGGAGGAGGGGGGGGGGAGGACCCGGAGGAGAAGGAAGAAGAGGAGGAGGAGGAGGAGGGGGGAGGACCTGGAGGAGAAGGAAGAAGAGGAGGAAGAGGAGGAGGAGGAGGAGGAAGAGAAGGAGGAGGAGGAGAAGCATTTTAACTACAAGCAATTCAGCCTGGCAAATAGAACTCTCAACCTGTCCAACTCCCAGGCTTCTGACCCCCCAAGCCCCCCCCAAGATGGCCATCTGCTTCTACTGTAGCGGCCTGGGGAAGAGGTGCCCATGCAAGTTCCCACAGAAAGAGAGAATCTTGGATCAAATACTTGGTGCTAACAAAGCCTCAGTTCTGAATAAAAGTCTGTTGAACTATTTAATGGTTCTGGTTTTGGAGCAGGGGAAAATGGGGTGGTGTGGGAGCTCACAGAACCCGATTTCAGCCCATCTTGATGGAATGTGGGAGTTATAAAGCCTACTCTTGTTCCTCCAGATTTTCTGGTGGAGGCCAGGGTGGGCTGGATATTACAACCCTTTGGAAGGATCTAACTGGGTTCCTGTTCTGGCCTTTCTTGAGTGCCAGAACACCCCAGAAGCCTCTGAATGAAGGTCTTGAAATGTTAGAAAATAAGTTGGCATGCTTTTCTGTCTAGGCTGCCAGGCTAGAGAAGAGGTGGGGGGGTAGTGGCTGGAGGCATAGGAAGGTGAGTGTGATGTCAGCTCTGTGTCGTGAGTCAGCTAGGAAAGTGACCCCACAGATCAATCTCCAGGCCAGGAGCAAGGAGATGGGCAAGGAGAGCAGAGGTGGTGTGGCAGAGTCTAGCCTGGTTGCAGCTGCTAAGTCTCAGCCCGGCTGTCAAGAGCTATCAGGGATGCTAGGCGCCCTCCTCTGGTCAGTGAGGCAAGGGTTTCCTGCTAAATCCTGGTAGCAGTAACCTGGCATCTGTGCCTCGGTGGCATTGGTACCTGGCTAATTGCTCAGGATATATGCTCAGCAGAAAGTGACTCCTTTTTCATACTCAGAAACTATCTACACACAGCGGTGAGCTGTGAAGTTTGGGTTCTGCTCATTCCTCTGCTAACCACCAAACTTCTATGAAAGTTTCTCAGGGTACTGGGTATGACTCAAACTCAGAGTTTTACACTAAGCTTAGGCTCAGGATTCGTGATTGTTTTAAAATAAGCAAGATATCCACCACACAAGAAAAGTGCTTTCCTATTTGTTAAGCAACAAAAACAAAAACAAAACCCCTAGAGGGAAAATGGCACATCCAGTTATAACTGGGATTCACATTTTATCTCAAAAACCTGGAGGCTGGAAAGCAATGTAGTATATAGCACCTTTTAAAAAAAATTTTTATTTATTTATTTTTTAACATGAGGAAGTACTACAACGGTAAGATTGAAGACTAGCCCATCTCCAGTGTGTAAGATTCCAGGATCTTTTACAGATGAAAGTCACATGCTAAAATCTAGTCAGAGCCAGCAGATTCCAAGTCACCTGATCACGGATGGAAAGAAGAAGAAAGAAGCAATGTGGCTGGAACCTCGGCATGCTGTGAGGATGTGGCCTGGTGTATCAGTGGATCAGAGCAGCTGGCACGGCCAGTAGTTCACAGAATGACTTCGTTGGCAAGTGCACCATCTAATAGCTGAGGGGTGAGGCAAGGAGAGATGAGACGCGCAGGGGCAGGACAAAGGAAACTAGCCTCATTGCGCATTCTTTGTAAGAGGACACGTCATCACCATGCTCCTTTGTTGAAAACATTAACGGCAAAAGTGCAAACGACATATTTCCAAGTGGATCACACTTCGGAGAAATAAGTCAAACTCAAACATGGAGGCATAGATGAAAACACATAAAGCAAACAACAAACAGACTGAAAACATAAATTCAAAGTTGCTGCGAAAGCTTATAAAGCTCACAGATCAAACATCAAGAAGGCTACAGATGATTACCAATGGCATGAATGAACATGTAGAGCGCTTTACACAGTAACTACAGGAGTGGCTTCATTTCTTCATTCTAAAGAGGACAATTTACTACAATTATTGTATGTCAGAACAAGTAAGCATAAAAAAATTCAAAGAATTGAAATACAGGATGCGTTTTTGATGCAAAGAAATAAAATAATGACAGAAACATTTATGTTTGTGAAATATATCCAATTAATCCAGCAAACACAAAAGGTCACTATGGAAATTAGAAAATGCTTGAAGTGAGCTCAACCGATGGTAGGGAGCCCAGCCCCAAAGGTACACATCTACACCACAGCTCGGCATCACGGACACATCTGCACCACAGCTCGGCATCACGGACACATCTGCACCACAGTTCCGGCATCACGGACACATCTGCACCACAGTTCCGGCATCACGGACACATCTGCACCACAGCTCGGCATCACGGACACATCTGCACCACAGTTCCGGCATCACGGACACATCTGCACCACAGTTCCGGCATCACGGACACATCTGCACCACAGCTCGGCATCACGGACACATTTTGCATGTGCCCGCGGTCTTAGCTCCGGAGGGGTCACGAGGACCCTGGCCTTGCTGGCCAGCCAGCCAAGCTGTACTAGTGAAGTCCAAGTCGTGAGAGAGTCCGTGAAAAAATAAGGAGAGGGGAAGAGAGGAAGACGCCCGGCACGCACCTCTGGCTTTGGAAGGCTTCTACACATGGGCATCCCTCCCACACAGGAGAAAAATAACCCACTGCCGGAACTCCGTAGCACTGACTGTACACCCTACCCAAGAGTTCAACCTACATTACATAGAAGATAAAGCTATAGGTAGAGAAATATTCCCAACCTGGACAATTAACCACTCCTACTGAGAGTTTTCAGGAAAAAAAAAAAAAAAATCTTACCTTCTGCTTTTTTTTTTTTTTTTTTTTGGTTTTTCGAGACAGGGTTTTACCTTCTGCTTTCAAAACAGGTTGCCAGGTGGTGGTATTTCTACGTTTCAAAATCACGTACGATGTCAATATTTGAATTTGAGATGTGCAAACTGGCATCTTACAGGTTTACTTTCTGCAACTCTTCTTTTTATTAAAACGTATCAACAATTTAAGTTTACCAAATGGTAACTTTAGAGAGTAAAATGCAGTGCTTGATAGTGTATTCCATATTGTGGAGCCATCACTGCTAATCCCAGAATATTCGAAAGGTACCTATCAGTGGTCAGCTCCCACTGCCTTGTCCCTGAGCCCCTGCAAGCTGCTAATGTGTGAGCATCTCCGCGTGGGCCCCTCCTGCACACTTCGTGCTCACGAGTCAGGCTAGATGTAGCATTCTGTGCTGGCTCCTCTCAATCACGACTCATCCATCCTGGAGCACGTATGAAGAGTTCACTCCTTTTTTGTTTAATGGGTGAATGACAGTGTTTGTTGAACTTTGGGGAGATTATAAGTGCTGCCACAATATTTCTATAGAAGTTGTGTGCAGAGGTGGTGCTCTAGTTTTCTTGGCACACTGAATGGCTAAGTTGTATGGTGATCCTAGTTAATTTTTTAAAAAGCCATCAGGTTGTTTTCCACTCTCGTGACCATGAATGACATTTCAGCTTCTTCATGTCCACACCTACTTGCTTACTTACTTCCCTCTAGACACCGCTAAGGTTATCGTTACCCCAGTGTGTGAGAAGTGCTGTCTCACTTTGCCCCTCCCTCTCCCTCCCCTCCCCCTCCCCCCTTTCTTTAGGGAAATGCTTAGGCAACTGCACAGATAACAACTCAGCCCTATTGGCGTTGTCTATTTTACTCACACATGGTGGGCACCATAGGCCTTTGTCAAATGCATGATCTGCAAGGGTCTTCTTCCCTCCCCTACCAGCACAGGGCTTCTCTGTATAGCCTTGGCTATCCTGTAACTTTCTATGTAGACAAGGCTAGCCTCAAACTCAAAGATCCCTTCTACCTCTGCCTCCTGAGTGCAGGCATTAAAGGTGTGCACCACCATGCCTAGCTTGCTTTTCATTTTCTTACTCCAATTTTGTTTGTTCGTTGAGAATTTCATGTAATATGTTTTGACCACATTTATTCCCCTCTCCCACCTCCTTGTGGATCTACCTCCTTACCGAGCCAACTTCATGTTCTCCATCTCAAACCCCTTGCGTTGTGCTGTGCTGGCTAACTAATCTTGGGTATGGGATCTGCCCTTGAGTGGCAAAGATACTAAAGGTCACACTGTTAAAGAAAACTGACTCTGTCTTCCCCTCAAACAGCTCACCAGCTCAAGGCTGAGTCTAACCTCCTCTTCTACACTGGGTTTTCTCTGGCCTAACCTTCACAAGCCTTACCCTCAAAACAAACTTTTAGAAAACGTTTGATGAGATCCATCCCCCTCCCATTGGGTGTCATTGAAAAGAAACTCTTAATAAAAAGTGTGTTGGGGGGGGAGAGTGGGTTCTTGCTAAATGCAAGACCACAAAGATTTATAACAAGTTCTTTCTTTATAGTTTTTGGCTCTTATATTTCATTTTTCTATCCACTCTGAGTTCATTTTTCAATATGGCTTGAGATACGGTAGACCTACGGTTGTTCTAGCCACTGGTGAAATGATCTACTGAAGAGTCCCGGCAGCCTTATTTGCTTTGTGTCTGGATGTACAGGTTTACATCTGAACTCTAAATTCCATTTCAACCCCAGTCCCGGTGTGTAGTAGTTAACACTTTCAATTCTCTGCCTTACGATAGTGGGAAAGCCATACCTACTCAGTGAGTTCATGCTTTCCATTGTGAAGTTGACGTTCCTCCTGGCCGTCTGACATTCTGCACCTGTCAGTGTTGACAGCAGCAGCAGCAAGCCAAGCCAGCCCATAATCACCAGCATGTCACACTGACACTCTGCACTCGTGCAGTGTGGGTAAGCTCTGCAGTTCATGGTTAGGTAGATGGAGTGCGTTTTCACTAGGCACTGTCATCTTGGTCTGGGCTTATTAGAGTGTAACCCTGTTATATATGGGGAGCTGAACTGGGCCTGTCTAGGCCCATTCTGGTAGGAATATATTACACTGAACACTGCTGCACTGTGTTTGGTTTTAAAACGGAGATGTTTTGGCTATTCACAGTCCATTTCTGAAAGAAGAACAGGCAGATGGAATGTTCACAGGGATTCCACTGATGGGGCTACAGGGGAGCACTGCCACCTTGAATCTCTAGTTCTGCCCACATGACATGTATTCATTCTTATGACTCAAGCCAGCTTTAATTAGGTTATATTTATGCAAATCAATACAGTCCAAAATATAAAGCTTGACCTCAGTAGGCCTGTTGTTCTGACTGCCGGCCTTTAGCATCCGCTTTAACATGCTTCTCAGCTTCCCACTGCACCACACCCACTGGGATCTGCTCCTCTGTTGTACTTCCTTTTTATCAGTATTTTTTTCCAAAATGCATTTGTGAGAAATATAAAAATACTACAAAGACGGTTGCTCCAGAAATAGTTTAATATATATTAAAAAAACCAGATAACAAGAAAAAAATATTTTTTTCTCTTAGCAAAGTGCTAAGTGCATCAATCTTTTTTTCACAGTAGAAATAAATTATGCACAATGTAAGTCCCTGCCTTGTATTATGCTGCTTTGATAAATACGCCATATAGTCATTGAACACCCCGACCCGGCAGATTGACACCACAATGGACAGTGCGGATCTTTTGTTCTGAACAACCCTGCTACTCTGAGCACAGGACAGAGCGAGTGCACACTGTATGGTGAATACCCATCCTGGACAGGAGGCTCCCCTGGGGCAGGCTGAAGCTGTCTGCACAGGAGGCCTACGGAAGGGTCTTTCCCTCTCTTTTCCAACCTTTCAGCTTAGCGTATTTTAAACACATACAAACCTGCAGCAGGCATCAAAGTAAACAGAAAGGGACAACAGCCTGAATTCTGCTTTCCCCAAAAACCCCTTCAACACCTATTTGGGGGACAGAGACATGGGCTAGGTTCAAGAAGCTATTCATTACAACAAAAACAGAGGAAACTTCTATTGGGGACATTCATTACCAATAACAGCTGTAGTTTAGATGTTACTTAGCACTAACTTAGAAGTCATCATACTTAATCCCAAAATCTTCCATCTGACTTTTTGCCTCTATTTATAATCCCAAATCCAGGGGACCTTTAAGCTACTATGCAGAGGCAGCTAATGGGCAAGAGAACATTGCTACCTACAGAGGAGATACAGCAGTACAGATTCAAGTCAATATTGATTTACCTC
This sequence comes from Uromys caudimaculatus, assembly GCA_028551405.1. Taxonomy (NCBI): domain Eukaryota; kingdom Metazoa; phylum Chordata; class Mammalia; order Rodentia; family Muridae; genus Uromys; species Uromys caudimaculatus. Next base: position 35,319,399 of record CM052704.1, read on the forward strand.
CATGTTAGCTGAGAATGAAAGAAATTGACCTACAACCTCATACAAGGAAAAACTATTAATTCTCAATCTTCAAGTAAAGACTCATAGATTAAAAACTCAAACCACCTTTGGTGTTGTTGCCAGGCAGCCATAATCTGCAAACGCTATCAACATCATCAAGAGAGCAGTGTCTTCACCTGCTCAGGTGACCTGTGAAGGATGGTCTCTGGGTCTTTGTACTCGTTGACTGGATTCATCACAGCTGCATGCACTTCCCCATAGGCTCTGCAGATGAGCTCGGTAGACTGCTTTATAATCTGCTCCCTGAGGATGAGCAAACAAAGCCAGAGCATGACATAAGCCAGCAACGGTGAGAACACACGCCTCATGGAGCCGTGCTTCAGCTCCATGCTGATGGTTCCTGCTAACGGGCAGTATTTACTGTTTATTCAAGTTCTTGTCAGAATATGCAGCCTCCTAAGCCAGGGGCTGCATTTTACACACTGCTTGGCCATCAGGACCGGAACAACAAGTGCCTCACATACCGATGTACCTGGACTTACATCTGATGAAACAAGCTAAAAAAACATGAGAGAAGAAAAATGCATTTCATCTCCATCTCCCTACCAGTTTCTCTTGTGGGGCCTTGTAAGCGTAACACCAAAAAAACCAGGCTGTTCCAAGATTTACAAACCCAACACGTCTCACAGTTAGAGAACACTTTATAAATGATCCACACTGTAAATCACAGAGCAAACAGAACAACCATGGAGCTAATTTACCACAAGAAAAGTGAGTGAACTGAGGATCGATCATCTTCACATTTCTACCGACTTTTTATGTCCTTCAAAACACTGAACACAGAAATCATTTACCCACTTACAAATGTCAAAATTTCAAAACTCCTAGTACAGATGACTAAGGAAGTGCACAGAGAAATCATTCTTATTAAAACATGTTCATGTAAATTGGTCGTATTAGAAACAGTTATGTAAAGCGCTGAGCTACCAAATGAACTGCTTGCGTCTAGAATCGGGGAGCTTGATATTCAGTACTTAGGATTCTTGTTGCTAACAGCCCCAAGCATTACCACAAACCTACTATTCCTCAAAATAGCTTCTTTCTACATTCAGGTTCTGAGACCACTGAGCGTGAGCTTTCCTAGGGTGCACTCAAATGCACACTGGGAGAAGGACTTAGCAGTTAAGGGCTGTGCGTGCAACCCACCTGCACTCAGGGTGTGTGTATTGCCGACAGCAGGGACCTGAAGCACACTTTCCATTCCGTCTGAGAGGTCCCTGCCTCTCCGTCAGTTACCTCCCATGCTAGAGTTACAGCTACTGCCTTGTGTTTGCCTTTCCTGCTCCACCTGTGCTTTATCCACTGTTTGGTTGCTCAGAGGCTGCCGGAAGGTTACTGTCTACCCTGTCTACCCTCACATAGTGCTGTGCACCCCACGGAGAATCCAGGAGCCCATGTCACCACAGCAGCTTCTCTCTAGTCCCTTAACTCACTTCCGTGTTCAGTCTGTCTTCAGGCTGAAGAAATCTCCATAATTCTGAGGTTATTTTCCTCATCTTTTTCCTTCATTCTGAAGAATTTCCTTGATTATCTCCTACAGTGAAGTGTCCTGATGTTTATGCAGATGTAAAATATATTATTAGTTTTGTTATTTGCTTTCAGCAGTTCTTTTGGTATGATTTTTTGCTTTACTGGGGGCTAGGAGTTGAAGCCAGGTTTGCCCAGACCCTAGGTAAGTTCTCTACCATTGAGCCCTGAGGACCATACAGTTCATGCTGACACTCATTCAGCTTGTTAAAGACAACACTGTCTTCTAATTGAATTGTTCCCAACCAAAGTCAACTCCTATAAGCACTGCTCTTCCCTCTGGCTGCTCTAAGATGCTTCTCTTATGGTAATAAGGTATCATATGATAAGGCTTTGATATGAGGACATTGGAATGCCCTCGTGCAACTTCTCTGCTCAGGCTTTTAAGAAAAATATTCGATATTTAAAAATGGATGCATTTCCTAGGAGCAGACACTTACTTCACTGTGGCACTGAGCAGGGAGTTCAGCTGTGGCATCAGCAGGTGGTCTGGGGCTGAGAGGTAGCGGTCAAACTGAGCCTGGGAGAAGAATGAGACATGAAATGTGTGGACGGCTAAGGAGCTACCAAACCCCCACTTCTGAGAGCGGTAAAACTTCAGAAGATCCCCATCACAACTGTCTAGGGATAGTTGTACAAATGAGCATTTCTTAAAACACTGTATCGCCCTAAAATGCTATATTAAACACATATGCACCAGGGTTTAAAGGGTTGGTAGAGAATAATGAAGAGTGTAAGAGTTAACACACAACTTTCATTTTGTGTGTGCGCATTTCTGTGTGTGTGTGTGTGTGTGTGTGTGTGTGTGTGCGTGTGTGTGCATGTGCGTGTGTGTACAGAGGACAGCTTTAGGTACTGCTCTTCAGTACCATTCGCCTTTTTTTCCCACCAAGACAGAGTCCCTAGTAGCCTAGAATTTGCCAGGTGGACTAGGCTGGCCAGTGAGCCCCAAGGATCCCCAGTCTCTCCCTCCTCTCCCCAGTACTTGGGATTACAGGCAGGCACCACCATACCTGGCTTTTTAAGTGGGTTCTGGGGACTGAGCTCAGGCTCTCAGACTTGTGTGGCAAGTACTTTACTGACTGAACCATCCCTGAACCTTACAAATATCTTTCTAAGGAAGTCAGGTCTTTTTAAGTGAATGCTAAATCTATTCATTGTCATTAGAATTTTTAAGCATGGATTTTTGTCTGACATTCTAGTTTCTCGTACGGTTTTTGACTTTAGTACATACAATGACTGTTCTTTCCATGTGGAGTTTTTACCATGACATAATGCACCCTATGCATTTCCTCAGGGCTCTAAACTGTAGACTCTCAAACAGCAACACTGCCAGTCCTCCTGCCTCTTCTGCAGAGTTGTGAGCACAAGCCTTTTAGTTACTTTAGTCCTGGAATGTGGTTGTGATGGTTAATTGTCAGCTTGGCAGGACCTGGGCAGGGGTCTCAATGATGACCGTCTATATTAGGCTGGGCTGTGGGCATGCCTGTTAGAGATCTTAACTGGGTTAACCGAGAAGACCCACATTGAATCTGGGCAATACCATTTCATGGGGTGGGGCCAAATGAACAGCAGAGAGGGCCGAATATGTATTCACTGCTCTCTTCTGCCTATGGACTACATCTGGCTGGCTGTTTCAAATCCTCATCAAGGTAGACAGTAACCTTAACTGTGAGTTAAAACAACCCTTTTCTCCATTAACTTGATTTTGTCAGAGTATACTATCATAGCAACAAGAAAGAAGCTAAGACAGTAATATGTAGGTTATCGGGACTGTTCATCAGCGCCCATCCGTTCTGTTAGGAATCACCTGAAGAAGTCAGGACAGTTGGCAATGCAGCAGGCGAGCCTCCAGGCTCTGGAAGCTGACTTCCTGGGTGAAAGGAACTAAGGAGTTACAGCAACTGTGCTGGTGTGGAACGCACAGTTTCACTCACGAGTCACAGGGCTCCATGACTTACAAGTCATGCACGGAACACACAGGCCCATCTATGACATAGCCTAGAACAAGCTTAGGTGAGAAAAGCACACTGCCCACAGCGGTGCCCACCCTTCCTGTGTGCGAGCTGGAGACTGTGTGCGTGTGTATTAGTATACAGATGGGTGTGTGTGTTTGGAAGTGTGCATGAATGTAGGAATTTGAGTACGTATTAGTGTGTGAGTGTTTATTTGTACACACACGAGACTGTCAGTGCATGTTTACGTGCATATGACTGTGAGTGTAGGTATGAGTGTGGGTATGTTTATCAGTGTGGTGTGCCTGGGTATGTGTACACCTGCGCGAATGTCTATGACTGTATGTATTTGTGAGGTTGTGTATGGGTGTGTTCACGTGTACAATTGTGTCTGAGTGTGCATGGGAGAGAGTGTGTGTGTGTGCGCGCACATGCTGTGTAGTGCTAGGTACTGAACACAGAACTGTGTGCATGCCAGTCAAGCATTCTACCACTGCCACAACTGGAGCTGTTCACTTGAAAAACATAAACTGAAGGTTTCATGAGTCTCCTGCTGAGGAGCAACACACTATTCTAAAGACAGAAATCCAAGTTCATTGATCATCTCAGGAAAAATCACAGGTGTAGAGCAGGAGTCATGGCAGTACCACGTCTGTAGTTCACAGCCTAACTTCACATCCGTCACCACTCCTGTTTCTCCGCCAGATTAGGAACTAAACTCTGAAAATAAAGAAATCCTAAACAGCCCTGGTGACGTGACTGAGGCCTGATGGAAGAAGATTCCAGTATCTGGAGAATCCTGGGAGAGCTCATAAAAGGAGCACACCCGTAGGAGGTGCTATTGGGCTCCAACTGAATGTCAAGAGAGCAAAGCTGTCACCTAGGACGTCATCGCCACACAGTAAGCCATGGCCAGTGCTGCCAAAGCAAATCCCACTTGAATGTCTTGTTGCACACTTACCACTGCAGCCTTCAGCGCCCCAGAGTCTAAGCTGGGCATACTGGCTAAAGGGCCCTAGAAGAGAGTTATAAAATGCTCCATTAGAACACGGGCCAAGTTCAGAAAATCACGGAGTTGCTTCCAAAGAAAAGTGGCTTCTCATAACTGTAGTAAGAGTAGGGCCATCATTGAGAAGCAAAGGCACAAGTCATCAACACAGAAATACCACCACACTTGAGATTTACTCAGAGCAAGGAAAGGAAAGTGACAAGACGTGGAGGCTGTGGAGAGGTGTGGAGGCCATGGCCCTCTTAGTGAGCAGAGAACAGTGAAGAAGTGCGCACTGGCTGGTTCTGTGTCAACTTGACACACGCTGGAGTTACCACAGAGAAAGGAGCTTCAGGTGAGGAAATGCCTCGATGAGATCCAGCTGTAAGGCATTTTCTCAATTAGTGATCAAGGGGGGAGGGCCCCTTGTGATTGATACCATCTGTGGGCTGGTAGTCTTGGGCTCTATAAGAAAGCAGGCTGAGCAAGCCAGGGGAAGCAAGCAAGTCAGTAAGCAGCATTCCTCCATGGCCTCTGCATCAGCTCCTGCTTCCTGCCCTGCTTGAGTTCCAGTCCTGGCTTCCTTTGGTGATGAACAGCAGTGTGGAAGTGTAAGCTCAATAAACCCTTTCCTCTCCAACTTGCTTCTTGGTCATGATTGTTGTGCAGGAATAGAAACCCTGACTAAGACAAAGTGGTTGCCCTGTCAATCCACTTCAGCAAACCCCAAGGGCAAAAGCTGCTAATTCTTTGCCTTTTAAGGCAGGATGGCTACTTTGTGTTAAGAGTTTCCCACCACCACAGGACTTATTACTGTTGGGGTTCTATAAGATTATTTCAGTTCAAAACATTTTTCTTTAATGATCTTTTAAGTTAGATGGAGAATATTACTTGTCTAGCAATCCATATATTCATTTGGCTGAAAATAAAATGAGACTTTAAAAGTCCATCATTATGAACCAATTTCTCTGTATTCACATCTTGTGACACTAATTCCCACATATTCTCATTACTTCTCACCAAGAATTATTCTCATTCTCGGGCACTCACCTAACCCTGACAGTCACTGTGCTTAACCTGTCTCAGCGCAGACATGAACACAGAAGACAGATAATCAGTAGCAGGGCCACGATTAACATCTAGAGTCCATCTCCAGAAGCCATCCCTAGGCTGCCCCTTGCCAGGCCAAGTGGTACTCACCTGGTCAGGTCTATGCTGCTGTATAGTATTGTAGATGAAGCTCAAGCCAACTCTAGTTAAAACGTAAGAGGCTTGCTCGTTGATTAGAGTATCCAGATGGGCCTCAATCTACAATAAAGCACAGCAGAAGAAACGTTTAAGAAGAGAACCATCAGTGAGAGCAGTGAGAGCAGAGCACACTGGGGCAGGCAGCCATCATGGACCTGACAGGCAGCCTCCATTCAAGATAGCTGCTGCTTCCCTCAGTTACAACTCACCACAGATTCTAGGGATGGCCGCTAGCTAAGAAATATGGGTTGCTTCTCAGTTGTTTCAAAAGCAAACTCAGAAGTCATAACAACCATGTAAAATAAACTACTCAGGGAGAAGGAGGGCTTGAAGGCTATCCTGAGCCTCCTCTCTGTTCCCTGGACAGCCCAATCTCTGAAAAACTTTGATGGGAATTGGTGCTGCAGCTGAGAAATGGGGCACCTGAAGGAAAGCACCCCAATAAAAAGAAGCTGCCCCTTGCATCTGCCAGTCCCTTGTCCCTGACACACCACGAGGCATCCCCAGGTTTACGAAGCTGCCAGTTCCACAGAGCACCACCAACTCCCATCTCTGCGCTCTGCCGAAGCCTGCCGAGTCCAAGCAACTCGGTGCCAGCATTCCTCCTACCAAGAGGCCTCCTGCACTCGGCTTCTTCACGTAAATACCCAAGGAGGGATAATTAAGAGTCCTTACTTCTTGGATTTACTAAAAATCAAAGAAAAATAATTCGTTCAAATGTAAGCATTTAATGAAAAGTGAAAAAGAAGCCAGTTAATGCTGCCAGCCAAGTCAGTGAGCTGAAAAAAACAAAACAAAAAAAGGACAGAGAAAGTATCAAAGAAACAGGACAAAGAGACTCGGAATAAACTGGAGAAGAGATCCATGATATATAAATGAGACAAACATAGGATCTCCAGAGCATAAGACAGCAACACAGAGAGATGACAGACAGATAGATAGATAGATAGATAGATAGATAGATAGACAGATAGAGTGAGTGAGTGAGTAAAAAGTTTGAATCTTTGAACTGAAATGGCTTTCAAATGTCTACAATGTGAATAATCGGAAAAGAGAAATACCTACTGTATTCTGGAGAGGGATCTGAACCCAAAGAAAAATCCTTACAGGCTTCTAGGTGGGCATACCTGGCTACTCCAGGAGACTCAGACTTCCCTGGTTTTAGCAGCAGTGCTGGGGAAAGCTAGGTGACAGCAGATCAGTGAGGGAAAGGGCAGGTCTAGAGCCCTCAGCCCAACAACATAAACTATAACTGGAGGACCGCAAGAACCATAGTTTATTTAGCTCCAACTCTGTATGTCTCTAGAAGCAGACACACCAATTGTGGTGGGGAGAATACAGACTCTGGACAAACTAACAAACTCCCTTTCACAGATAGGGACCTTTGTGCCATGTAGAAAATGTACAGAACTCTGAGGACAGGCATGTAACTGCTGGAAATGCAAAATAATGAACGTTTTAAGAAAATAGATCTGTGACAAGTGCAGAGATTTGGGGTTGACTTAGTGACAAATATGCAAAACAAGTATGGAAATGAAAAGTACTCAAGATAGGAAATTAATCGTTCTCCCTACATGGCTCACTTAGCAGCAGCACTTGTCCTACGTCAACACAGCAGCTGTCTAGCTGAGAGTTTAACAGCACTGAAAAGGGGAGAGATTGCCTCAGACCGTAGTGTAGGTCAAGAAGGCCCAGGTGATCATGAGACAGGAGGACGAGGTCGTGAGGGAAGTGGGACACGGAGAGAGGAACAGAAGACACAAATAAGCACAGTGGGCTGAGGGTGAAGCAGCAGCCAGCGGAGAGGGCAGGGGAGGGCAATGGAGGGACAGCGGAGAGGACAGTGAGCAGCACCTGTGCAGATGCCATTATGAAGCCCATTATTTGTGCACTAAACTAAAAAGTATTAAAACCTTGAGCCTCTCCAAGAATTTAGAGCTGCCAACGTCCATTCCAAAGGAGATGAGAGTACAGATACGTGGATGGGAGGTGCCAGTTCACTACTGTGCCTTTTTACAACAAACGCCAACATTATTAAGACGTTATTATTGATCATCTTCGAGTATTCTTAAAGAATTAGAAATATTAGACTATTACATATATCAAAAGCTCCTTCTCAGAAAGCCACAAAGCAACAAATCAAATGTATTGTATCCACTACCAAAGTGTTCATGCTTTTGGTAGCATGAACATTCGGGGTCTTTGCTTCAGCCCTGTTCCCTAGAATGCTGCATTTGCTGGTCAGTGCATCAGAACCAGAGCCCAAGTGTTAGGTAACTTACAACAGCTCTGACTCAGCCTTCACTCAGTCTTTGAGAGACACCAGCTGGCTTATGGGAACAGTGACTGTTAAAGGAACCACAGCGTTTTGCCTAATACTGCTTCTGTCCTCCATAACACACACTGCACGCACTGCACAGCCAGAGAAATACAGCGTACTACAGAACACTGCATCTGCACGGCACTGAACATTCAAGTGAATCAGAGAGCTTCCTGATACCATCCATCCTACGTCTGATCAAGTTCCTCCACCATCTCTCATTCTGGCATCTCTAAAACTGAAAATCAAAACTGTGTGTGTGTGTGTGTGTGTGTGTGTGCGCGCGCATGCGTGTGTGTGCGCGCGCACATGCGCGTGTTTACATCCTTTGGCTAGACTACCTTAAGGAATTCATGGAGTTAGTTCATTGACATTTGTCACAAGGTAGCACGCTGAAAAAGCAGCATCACAGAGAATCCACTTTCTGGCAAAATTCACCTGAAATTGAAGCATTTCTAGGCGCCTGTCTGTGAATTCGAACAGGGCAAGTGTTGTCTTCATCATGTACAGTGAATTGACCATGAATGTGGCCATGTCAGCTGTGCCTAAGTTGCTGGCTGAGACTGTACACATCTGTAGGAGAGGATCCAGGACACAGGACAAAACCTGTAAATGAGAAGGAAATGAATTCTTTATTTCTTAATAAGGAGATAGTCCTGGTATATAACCTTTCAGAATTAAATGCAAAACTAACTGGAAGATAGCCAACTAACTTTTAAAAAGTACACAAAGAAAAGAGTTAATAACAAAACCAGATAGCTTAAAAATGGGCAACTCTGATTTACCTTTAAAATCAAGAACTTGTTTAATATTGAAGAAAAATCAACAACGAAGGATTGTCAAAGTCCATGGCCGCTCACACCAACGTTTGACAGAGTGTAAGCCGGAGGGGAGCAAGCAATCAAGGAACTTACAAACTACCTGGACAAAGTCGGCCTGCCGAGCATCCAAGGGGATGACTGAAGAATCGTGTGATGCCAGAACATCCCGCAGCAAAGTGAGGGTCTGACTCAGGGCAGAACTGGGTCCGAGGTCAGGTGGTGGGAGCTCAACCTGGACAAAAAGAGCAGTTTACCCACTGCCCGGGTTTTCCTTATGAAGTGTAAGGCATGGGGGGGTTCATAATAAAAACGCAAGTGTAACGTATCGCCATGTCTAATTAGTACAGACTCACAACTTACCAACACTTGATTCTGAAGGATGCCACTCAGGGTGACAAGGTTTTGTCAGCCCACCCAGAGTTCCTATTACAACTTTCTATGCTAAAGCTCAAGATCTTATGAGAAAAGCTGGTATTCCCTTGAATTGTAGAATTACACTTGTTACATATTGAAAAATAACCTAGTTTATTTTGGGTTTAGTCCAAGTTCTAAGAATAAATCCACACAGCAGCACAGGCCCCAACAGCAGTGTCGCTGAGAGTGATCACCCACTCTCAGGGTTCAAGGTCTGGGCTGGGGCTCTTGGCTGGACAAAAAGAGCAGTTTACCCACTGCCCGGGTTTTCCCTGAGAGGGTTTTCCCTCTTCACTGAGAGGCACTGGAGAATTCCACAGGCTACTCACTTGGAAAAGGAGTTCTCAGGAAGTAAGAACCACTACAAATTGAAAAGGTCAGTTTACATCCTGGTCTACCACTTATGGTCTATCACTATGACCTTGGGAAGGCCAAAGCTGAGGCTAAGGTCTCTGAAGGCCTGGTTGGAGAGCCTGCATCCACTGCTGAACAGAGCTCTGAGTTACCTCAGGGAGTGCAAGCTTGGCCTAACACAATACTGCTGCTCGCTAGCACCGCCAGAGGGCTTCTGTGAACCTACTTTTTAATTTTGTTTCTTTTTAATATAAAAAAGATCTTATGCAAGTATGAGATTCTGCCTATGAAACTTCAAAAGAATATCAGAATACTTTTAACTGATAAGATTGTAAATGAAACAAAATTTGGCAATTAGAAGTCTTTGTTAAGAAACTATACCCTTGTGTCAGGAAGACAGAAAGAGAAAATATTTAAATGTTAGGATTTATTTAAGAGCTTCTCATGCATAAAAGTTAATGAATAATTCACATCAGTAGGATTGGGAGAGTGACCTATGAAAACCCTCTTTCTTTTTTGAAAGTAATATTAATAAGAAAATGCTATGAGACACACAAGCAAACAAGAAAATATGGCCAATGGCAGGAGAAAACAGCCAACAGAAACTGTCGCTGGTCGAGGCTAGGTAGTTGGATGACGTAAGACTTTAATACCAAAGAAAGAACGAGAACACAGCTGCCACACACAGGCATGGCGAAACAATGAACTGAGAAGAAAACTTGATTGCAGCTTCATTAACACATGGGCGGGCACAAAAACTGGCGACTGAACATGGAGAGGGGCGGACTGAGACCACGTGCTCTGTGGAGCAGAGAGAAATGGAGTGAAAAAGAGCCCCATGAGACTCCATTACCATCAGCAGACTGCAAATCCAGAAGAAACAAGGAATGAAGAACAGGAAGTATTTGAAGAAATAGATGACTTCCCAAATCTGATAAACACTGATCTGATTGGCCAAGCAGGTGACTGAATCCCAACATAAATCTACATCAGTCTCCATGGAGACAGAGAGGCTGGGGAGATGGCTCAGTGAAGAGCATGGTCTGCTCTTTCCACAGTACCTGAATTCAATTCCTGTGACCCACATGGTGGCTCACGACCGTCTACAACTCACAAGGTTAGCAACCAGTGTTGTTAGCGTTCACAGCATCATCGAGTGCATTAGGTCACACATACTTGATGGCTGGAAGAAGTAAAATTGTAGCCAAGAATTCTATATTTGGGAAAGACATTCTTTAAAAATGCAGGAAAATTGAAACCATTAAGACAAACACAATTTTTCAGTATTTTTTGTTTATATTTTCTTTTCCTCTCTGTGAATGAAAAGACAACTACATGAAGCTATAATTATAAATTATGTTGGTGGACACATATGTAGTGCTGCTGTCTATGATAATAGCAGCATAAGAAAGAGCAGAACTGTATAGAAGGAAGAAAGCAAAGTACTAAAGTAATGGAGAAAGGGGAATGAAAACTTAAGACATATAGCAGACAGAACAATCTAACAAATCCAAGTATCAGGAAATCATCCAGATGTAAATGGGTTAAACATACTCACCAAAAGACAAAGACTAATGGATAAATTTACTGTTTACAAAACCAGGATCAAACTGTATGCTATCTTCTAACAAGCCACAAGTAAAAGGACATAAGAGAGATGCACTTTGCAAATATTCAAGTGAGAGCTAGCACAGTCACATCGATACTGGACAAACCACAGTAAAGCAAAAGTGCCACTAGAAATAAAGGCCTTTTATGATAGTAAAGGGATTGATACGTGACGGAAGCTACAATAAGTACGTAACAGCAGGACCCAGATACGAAGCTGACAAAGAGGAATTATTCCTGCTACAGAACTGTGCTCAACTTAGAACTAGATCATACCGATCTCCTGGGCTCTGCTGTCTGCTCACATTACATGGTGGGTTTCTACGCACTCTCATAGCGTTTATGTATATGAGACAGAAGACAGAGCTGCACCGTTAGAACATGAAACTACGAGACATCTGGAGACGTCCTATAAGAGCTCCGGGCTTCCCTGTCTCATCAGCTCTAACACAGGAATAGTTCTAAGTTTGCCTAGCCACACATACTCGGGAAACTCTGTATTTAAAAATGATTAAAATTAAAATTTTTAGAAAACAAAGTAATGAATTCACCTTGAGATTTTTCTCACATTAGGGTGAAATTATGCTAATCCTGGAAAATGAACTATGACCTGAGGTATAGTAAACTTCCCCAACAAGAATGTGAAAGGGGAAAAAGTATCACTGAAGTCCAAACACGAAAGTTCCCCATTCACATGGCCATAGTCCAGGGAGGCCAGGCGGACCCACCTTGTCCATCAGTTTACTCGCATGGAGACTCAAGCTACTGAAGAATATTTTTTTGCTTAGCAAGTGCATTTCTTCAATTGTTATCAGAAGAGTAGCTGCACTATTTCCAACGATGCCACTAAAAGTAAAGAATATTCATTTTAGGTTGAAAAAAAATCCAACACAGTTCATCTCATGGAGCAGTGCTTTAAAGAGATCTACATCTGGAGGCTGGGGAGATGCACAATATGTAAGCATGGAGGCCTGAGTTTGAACCCCTAGCGTCCACATAAAACACATGTATGCCTGCAGGTGCCTGTCACCCCAGCACTGGAGGCGGCAAGAGCCCTCCGATCAGCCTAAAAGCCAAGCTTCAGGTTCTCAAGGGGACGAGGCCGCCAGTGATGGAGGAAGCCATCTGACATCCTGCCCCGGCCTCTCAGGACATGTCATACCCAAGCACACGTGCACGTTTACCACAGAGACACGGAGAGAGGGAAAGGGAGTGGAGTGGAGAGGAGATATTGATTGAATTACCTGGGCTACAATAATGACTTTACAACAAAAACAAAAATAGACTTAAATAGGTATAAATGTGTGTGTTCTGTAAAATAAAACTAATCACTCTAGTTTCATATAAAAATGTCAGCTTTCTTCTTATTTGAGTCAGGGGTTAAAAGGGAAAGAAGCAAACATGAGCATCCATAGTCTGAGAGTCTGGAATATGGCAACGTGTACATCACGTTAGTAAAGCTTGGGATCTCTGTGGATTCAGGATCTGGAAAGGCAGAGGAGTGATGCTGGGTTGGCAAAGGCTTTTTATAGCTATTCCTCATTTCTGGCCTCAAGCATTCCGGGTAAGGTTTAGTCAACCTGTACTGTGTTCCCAATATGTCATAACATATTTTAGCAAGGCTGTGAGTCAGAACTGACATCTGTGACATGCAAGCACTTTTTTCTCTTGCACATCACACATGCATCTTGATTACACAGCAAAGTCTGGTTTTAATTTTAAGAAAGATAATTAATAGCTCTTAGTGACTTGATAATTAGATTGTATAATACTTAGCTCTTTTCATTAAAACTAGCTTACCTAAAAACTATAGTTACTCAACTCTTTACAGCTGCTTAGAGACCAGTATATTTAGATTAATTATGAAAATCTACTATTTTGAAATAATTACATTAGCATATTTGGTAATTTTCAATTTTCTATTAAAAAGATGATTCTTAGATCCATCCAAAGAGATCTCTCATTTTTGCAAGGAGAAAAGTATGTTTACATATTTTGCTCATTGATATTCTGAAAGGAATTTTAATTTTAATGCTTTTTAATAAGATACATTGTTTCCAATGTTGGGGTACACTGTGTGAAATTGTGTCTCTATCCTTCCTCACCTACCTAAGGCATTCTCTAATTGGCTTTAATAAGAATTTGATCGCCTCTCCTCGGTAGGAGTGGAAGGTAGGACTTCCTGGGTGGGAGGAGACAGACATGATTAAAGGCCTGGAATGTATAGCTAGTCACGTGGCTGCATGGGGTGAAATGGCTGGGTTAACTTAGATGAGAATCTGCCCAGCTAAGGCCTAAGGCTTTGAAGTATTAAAAGGTCTCTGTATGGTTATTTGGGGAAAAGCTAGTTAAAGAATAATTGCCACCGTATTAATTTCCAGCATTAATTAATATAAACAATATTAATCATTTAAATTTACATTCAAATCCTATAAACTTACTTTTCTGGAGAGAAGATAAAGCTCTGTCTAGTCTACCATGTATGCAAAATTAAACACTAATGATGAACTGAGGACATTGGTGCCCAAATGACACAGCTCACTCACTCAGTCCTGTTCTGCAGATACGCAAGGGCTCTCACTGTCATGGATCTCACTTATTGATGCAGAAACACTGACTTTGTAGGTCTATTTGTTATGTACACTGTGTGTGTGTGTGTGTGTGTGTGTGTGTGTGTGTGTGTGTGTGTGTGTGTGTGTGGTCATTCAAGGAAAAGGAAGGAGAGAAGAAACGACAGCCCCTAAGGCAGACTGGCACACGGAGCATGTGTGGACTCACTCAGCGATACACATATCAGGACCAAGACTGTGTTCTGACTGTGGATAAACACCTCAGGGGATGCAGGCACATTCACTGCTTATTGTTACCTGATGGTATGGTGGTAAAACTTGAGGAGGTTAGAAATTTTATATAATAAAACTGCCCCAGGTTCAGCAAGTATTACTTGTTCAATTCGAACCTATGAAAACATGAAGAAAAAAACCTTGAACATTTCTTAAAAGTATATCTTTTCTTCATAAATGATAGGATATACACAGCATAAAAATACTCAAGATACAATTTCATTGCTGTAGTCATCACAAAATGCTTTCTAAAGCAATTCTGCATATTAACACATAAGATAAATAGTTTAACACAAACTGTTAAAGGTGACTCAGTATCTCCAACATTCGGCTTACACAAGTAATAGCAAAAACTACAGCAAGGCCACTTTGAGGTTCAGCACCACTGTGTACGTAGATCTGGTTAAGACTAAACCGCAAAAGCAGGTGCAGAGAGAGAGAGAGAGAGAGAGAGAGAGAGAGAGAGAGAGAGAGAGAGAGAGAGAGAGAGATATAGAAGGAGGGAGAGGGAGGGAGGGAGGGGGAGGGAGAGGGAGAGATATGTCTGTATTGCCATGGTTGGTCCTGTTAGCAGAGACAAGGAAAACCGTATCTGTCCAGCTGTAACGCTGCCAGGACAAAGCCTGCCCCGGCTGAAGATGAACTTGCCCTTGCCAGGAATCTTCTAACTAACTGCTGCCACTCACTGCTCCCCCCCTTAGTCCATCCCCCACGATGCTCACACTACCTATTCTGTCTGTTCCTACAGGCTACTCACACGATTATCTCCCTGCTATCTAAAAACAGACAGGCAGTGTTTCTTGTATCCTTCCACCTCTGCAGCATCTGGCACAAGAGTGCACACAGCAGATGCTAGTAAGTCCTTTGAAATTTGAGGTTTCTCTGTTCCTTTGTTTCAGGATATAGATACTATATGTGTGCCGCTTTACAAAGAACTCTTTAGTAGCTATGGGCATTAATTTATCTTCACATTTGCATGTTTATAAAAGTGACTCCTCTTTGGCATGAGGCAACAAGATAAGGAATCACATTTATTCTTAAAAATCACTTTCTAAATGAACACATTTCTTGGTGCGTGTGTGTGCACACCTCCACGTGGGCGTGAATGTTCTTGCAGTCCTGTGTAGGGCCAGCAATCTACACAGGGTGTCTTCCCCTCAACTTTGTTTTCTAAAACAAGGCCTCTCACTGAACCTGGACCTAACTTGCTGACTTGACTCCTGGTCAGCAAGACTCCAGGATTACAACTAGAAACATCATTAAAAATAGTATGTTTAAAAACTTAACACAATTAAACCATAAGGACACTAATTGCAGACAAGTTTTCCTGGGCAGATGAATGTTTAACACCAGTTCAGTTATCCTGCAATCTGTCTTATAGAATTTAGAGACAAAAAAATTCTTATTCCTACTTCCTTTAGAAAGAACGTGGGAACAGTGGAAGGGTAGAGGAAGACAGAAAGGGACAGAAGAAGGCGGAAGATAGAGAAGTGACAAAGCACACTGCTTGCAGCCCAGAGCTCAAGGGAAAGCAACACCCGGAGTCACAGCAGAGACAGTTGCAACAGTGGAGAGTGACAAACGGCACACAAGGCACAGACCTTTCTCACAGAGGCCACAGAAGATACCAGCCATTCAGCAAAACCAACGTCTTAGAAAAGAAACAACTTTTGTTACAAGAGAAAAATAAACTAGGAGACTGAGACTGTGACAGTGGCAGCGGCAGCAGTGGCTGAGGTTAGCCCAGAGCTGCTGGTGGAGGACAAGACCTTGGCGGAGAACAGACAGGAGCTCGTGCTACAGTTCAGACATCCACGTGCTCAGTCAATCATGGTCCCTATGAAAGAGAGGAGGGAGCCTCAGGCAGATGCTTAAAGGGCACATGAGCTGCTGGCAATCTAACGGAGCAGAGCTAGGACACAGGGTGGGGCAGTGTGTCCTCTTAGTGCCAGAGCAAGGGTGGGGGGAGAGGGGGAGAGAGAGAGAAGAGGAGAGAAGAAAGAAGGGGAGGGAGGGAGGGAGGGAGAGGGAGGAGGGAGGAGCGATGGAAAGGGGGGGGGAGACGGGGATGCTGACAAGCCTGTGTTCTAACCTCCTGGGGAGCTCAGTGCTGGCATCTGTCTAGGCAGCATCAATGCCCACTCCAAGCCATGTGCCACACAGCACCATTTCCCATGCCTCTCTTCTCTGTGTGTGCGTCTGCTTTCACAGAATGTGTGACTTATGGAGGTCAGGAACACAGGGCACATTAAGGATTTTATTAGAAGAAACCGAACACTTATGAGAAGGAAGGGCTTGTAACCCCTGGACTGGAAGAAGGCAGACTCAAATTCTGGTGCCTGTTTATGAGTCTGATTTATAAGTGATGCTGACAAGACTGCACCCTACATACAGTGGAATAAACCTTAGACTCATATTTCTAAAAAAAAAAAAAAAAAAAACCACAAACAAAAACAAAACACAAAAAGGGAACATCAAATGAGAAAATGTCCCCTCCAGATTGCCCTGTGGACAAATCTCTGGTACATTTATTTATTTATTTGGTTGATGACTGATGTGGGAAGGCCCAGCTCTCTGTGGGCTCTGACATCTATGGGCAGGTAGTCCTGGAATGTATAACAAAGCAGACTGAGCAAGCCAGTAAGCAGCACCCCTCCATTGCCTCTGCCTCAACTCCTGCCTCCAGTTTCCTGTTTGAATTCCTCTCCTGACTTCCCTCAGAGAGACTGTGATGTGGAAATACAGGCAAAACAAATAATTTCCTTATCAAACTGCTTATCCCTTTAAGTATGATAAGAATAAATCATAAAACGTAACGTCTCCCTACTGAAGGGAAGTCAGACACTGCCAAGCTTTCTGTGACTCCATAAGTGAGAAGTCTGTAGCAGGTGCAAACTCTGGCAACCACACAGCACGCCTGCCTCACTTGACCCTGACCGCGGTCACGTGCAGCCCTTGAGACAGGCCCATGTGAGTGTATTGCAGCACAGCAGAGTGAAGCTCTGGGACAAGGGCAGAATGAGGCCTGGACCTGCTGACTCCAAACCCTGCCCTGACATGGCAAGTGGTTTAGCAGCAACAGCAACAGGTAGCTATGTTCATATTTGGATTGATCATTATATATTGATATGAAAAACAACATGGCTCATAGAGTTCTCTGAGCTCCTAAGAACAAGCCAATACTTCGGTCAGATCCTTGAAAACACAATGAAGATAGAACCCTTACCTTTAGAGGCCGACACACACCCTCGGTGATATGCCCAACAACTTCTTGGATATTTTCTTTAACACCTAAAAATAAGTATAACATAATTATGATTTCCCAAGTTATACTTGACTCTATAAGTTATAAGAACCATTCAACAGAAATACCTGGGTAATGTCGTGAATGGCGTTTAAAATAAACAGCAATGCCTTGTTAGGCTAGGTGTCTTTGGGACATTATAAGTTGTAGTTTTTGATCCATGTCTAAAGCTGCTGGTAACTAGCATGTGTCTCCAAATGCTGACAACTCCTACGAATGATGGGTAACATTTTTGTGAAGCCCCGCGAGCTGGAGGAGGCTCAGGAAGGTGCAGCACGTGGCTCTGAGAATGCCTCAACTCGCTCGAGGTGGTGTGGCACTGAGAGGGAAGGCTGAGAACTGACCGTGCGACCAAGGAAAAGCTGACACTGCTCGTACCAATTATTACCATGCAGGATACACTTAAAGGGTGGGGCGGATAGGCAGCCACTTTCATTTTCAGAGGGAGGCTCAGAATTCACCTCCCTTTGACTTATCTTCAACCTTCTGAACACTGTCTCATAACCTTCTCTAAAGACACCTCCGAGGAAACACACCCTTCTTTCTTTTCTCCTTTGGGGAGGGGCTGGCCTAGAGCTCACTATGTGTAGCTCAGACTAGCCTCAAATTCACAGAAATCTGCCAGCCTCTGCTTCCTGAGTGCTGGGATTAAAGGCATGTGCCACTATGCTCAGTTCTAGAAATACATTCTTTTATTATGGGTGGCGTGATAGCTCATACCTATAATCTCAGCAAGAAGGATAAGGCTGGAGTGCCATTTTGAGGCCAGTCTGGAATACACAGTAAGACCATGTCTCACACAAACAAAAACTGCAAACTTTGTACAGATCTAAGGCATGTGCTGCATCAAATCTCAGTACTGAAGAGCTGAGTCTGAGACCACAGTAATGTATGGCCACACTATGCCACCCAGTCAGATAGTACCAGGAATAGTATGTCTCTCTACCTTCTATCAAAGTCAGAACACCTTTAACTTACACACTAAACCTCCAGGCTCTAAGATAAGTCTCTTGTAATGGTTGTTCTCATCTATTTGACTGGATTTTAGAATTGCTCAAGACACAAATATTTTGGTACATCTCTGAGGGCATTCCAGTGTGGTTTAAGTGAGGCAGAAGGCTCAGTCTAACTATGGACAGGGCTCAAACTGATTCAAGTGGGAAAAGGAACAAGGGTGCTCAAGGCAACCCACCTTATCTCTCTGCTTCTGACTGTGGACCACTATGATGGAGCACTGGTGCCATCTCTCTGCTTCTGACTGTGGACCACTATGATGGAGCACCAGCGCCATCTCTCTGCTTCTGACTGTGGACCACTATGATGGAGCACCAGTGCCATCTCTCTGCTTCTGACTGTGGATCACTATGATGGAGCACCAGCGCCATCTCTCTGCTTCTGACTGTGGATCACTATGACCAACCATCTCCCACCCCTGCTCCCATGCCTTCTCTGCCACAATGGAATTCTTTCCTTCCTTGTGTTGCTTTCATAAGGAATTGTATCACAGCAACCAAAAAAGTAGCTGATATGCCTCTTTAAAAAGTTACAACTAAAAAAATTTTATAGACCTCAGCAAGCAATTCTGGGATGCATTCATTGTCCTCTCTTAAAACCAAAATGTTTTAAGCATTTAGAAGAGACCCTTGAGAAAGGGAAGGGTCTAGGTGATAAAAATAACCAATTACAGCTTAGTGACATGAGCGACACTCAGCAGTTCCCTGCCTCCTTCCCTCTGAGCCTGATGGTGAGGGTCTGAGCAAATGTCTGCCTGGTACTCCAGCCATGTCTTACCAGATGGCAGCAGGGCACCAGAAGACAGGCAGACCCCAAACTTGAGTGGCAGAGCATAGACGAAAGCACAGAAATCTATTAACTAAAATCAGGGGTCTCTAAGGATAGCAGGATGCTCACATGGCATCTAAGCATGATGAACGGAAACACAGAGCCATGTGCGCTTCCTCTGTTAGGAGTTGGAAATGGCAGCCAGCACACTCACCCTGTGCAGTTACATGCTTTAAGAGAGCTTCCAGATGTTCCTTCTCAGAGGCAGTAGCTTGATGGAGCCATGCCAGCATGTCTCCCACATACCTAAAGAGAACCACCTGTTAGTAAGGATGCCTCAGGGGAAAGGGTCTAATCCCCTTCTAGTGTCAGTCACTATACCTCAGCGGGTCATGGGAGTGCATTTCAATGGGTCTAGGTGTACCTCCTGGCCCTCCTCTTGTAAGAGCATCAATAAACCCACGAACGACAGTGCTTCTCCTGGCAGTTCCAAATTCATCTAAGGTATACCTAGAAGAAATACACGCTATGAGAAGTACGTATTTTCCCTAACAGACACCTCAGTCGGTCCTCAGATCAGCATCAGCACCCCCTCAAGATGTAACATCTCACAACTAAAAGTTATGAGTCACTTTATCATGTTGAAAATTCAATCTAAAGGTACAAATTTTGCTCCTTCCAAGAAGGAATGCTTTGGACCAAGAGCAACTGCAGAGGCAGCAGCGGCGGTGCCCGGCAGCAGTGGTGGCGGTGGCAGTGGTAACAGAACAGTTAGCTCCAGAGATCACAGAAAGCTGCATGCCTAGTTCTCAGAAGTTAGCTAGAATTCTACAAGCCAAATACCAAGACCTTTTTTATTTTTTTTACATATTAAAAATTTCTCCTTCTGTCACTATCACTTAGCACCCAAAATGGATCCAAAATTGCTGATTTTTAAAAGCTTATTTTGACTCAAATGAGACATATTACTTGTTCAATATGTTTATTGACTGGCTATGTATGCACAGCAAGTGTCTTTTACAATAGAAGTTACTCATCATTGATGAAGATGGAATTTTTCTGTGGTGGAGCAACTGACCTGACAGAGGAGGAAAGCTATAACCAGAGTGCAGGGTGATCTGGGATAAGTGTGAGGGGATGGATGGATCAGTCCTTGAATCCTAATATACCTGCCATTCTTTACGCCCTTTTTTATATTTCATACACAGCAAAAAAATTTTTTAAAAAATTAAATAATGTAAAGTCAGCAGATCCCACACCACCAATGTTTAAATCCCTAAACAGTATTCTCCCGGTCTAAGCAGCAAGAATGAATTCAGTGACTGATAAGCAAAATTTACCAAAGTTTCCTCAAGATGTCCAGAAGAGTTACTTTCTCAGGCTACACTGCTTTCTGGATTATTTATAGTATACGGAAAACGCCAACAATGTAAGAGCACTGCTGGGAGCTTACTATTCACAGTATTCCTGACTGAGAGGGAAGAGAGTGCAGTGACAGACGGTGGGAGTTAGGGACGCGGCTCTCTCCCCAGAGAGGGACGGGGAAGGGATCAGACAAAGCTTTGCTGGGCTGCACAATGGCTTACATTTGTTTTCTATATTTTAAGACAAATTAGAGCCAATACTTCACTTCCATCACACACTGAAACCACCCAGTGCTCACAAGGAACATGTGTGTCAGGCCGGTACAAGAACACGAAGTCTCACTTACCATTAGGCCAACCCTCCTGTGGGGTAAATGTAACTTAGGAAAACACAGCATGGGGCAGAAAGAACCTTCAACAATCTTGGAACATCTTTCTCAGAGAAAAATAAAAACTAAATAGGACTTTCCCAACAAAGCCAAAATTTCAAAATGTAGCTTTTATAAGACTGACTATTCAAAATGTATAAATATTCTAAACTTCTACACAAAAAGCAAATCAAAAGAAAAGAATACTGTAGACTCTCCTTTTTGGAATGCAACACAAATTCATAAAACAAAAATAAAGCATCAGTTTTGTATAAGTTCTACATCGTGAGGTAACACATACTCTTCAGCTTACTAAAGGAGACAGGGTTAGCAATTTATTTTAACAATGTCCACTTATACTCAGCTTTAAAGTCAGTGTGTGTGCACAGCTGCTCTGGGTTCCTTTCTGCTGCTGTGATAAAACCACCCGACCCACAGCAGCTCTGGAGAGAAAGGACCTGAGTTTAGCTCACGGTCTATCACTTCTGGGAAGTCAAGGCAAGGAAGCAGGTCACACCACAGGACAGCCGAGCAGCAAGATGCACCTACTGCATGTCTGCTGCCTCATTCGCTGCTTTAGATTAGCAAGCCTCCTTCCCTCTTACCCAGCTCACACCCAGTCTACTTGGTGCCGCCACATCCGGGTGGCCTTCCATCTCAATTGTCAGGACAGTGCCAGCTCACCCTGGCAGATCCACAGCCAGCGTGACTGGATAGTTCCTCTTTGGGGCTCTCTTTCCAGGTGACCCCAGGTTGTGTTGAGTTGACAATGAAAAAGTACTGATTGGCAGAGTGGTTTATTAATATAGCGCATTAGCATTACAGTTACAACTACTAAGGAACACAAACCAGGCAACTTTCTCAAGGACTTCAATTGACATTTTCTTGTGCATGCTATTTATTCACTTGTGAGGGCTACACACTGCTTAGATGAAGTCCTACACTGCCACCTGCTGGTAAAGGAAACTTTACTTAGATGAAGGTCCTACACCGCCCCTGCTGCAGGACATCCTACAGCTGAAACGGGCACTGACAATGGTTGCTTAAGAAAGGCGATTTCCCCTCTTAGCATTCACCGAATGAATGGTGTCTAAAACCTACTTTCCTCCTCAGCCTGCAAGCATTTCTTACAACCTGCCAAGTTCACCACTACCCTGGTGGCCTGTGCTGTGCAGAGTAAGTCAATGCTTCCTTCCTCGGCTGTCCGTGGTGGCTCACAGACCCCTGCCTGGGCTGCAGTTTCTGCCTGCCTCCGCACTGGTTAGAAATGTCTGACATCCGGTGACATGCTCAGCATTAATTGGGCACCTGCGGAAATGAGCCCTCCCCAGCCTGGGAAAACAGGCACCATTACCATCCTCACTGCAACTAGGAACAAAGGTGCACAGAGGGCTGAGGGCTCCTTCAGGATATCCGACTCAAGAATCCACCCTGAAAGCTCAGGACCTGGTGCCTGGGGAGATGGCTCATCGAAAGAGGACCTGCCAGACAACCATGAGGATCTAGGGTTAGGTCTCCAGCTCTCATGTAAAAAGCTAGGCATGATAGTTAACAACCTAAACCATCGTTCTGAGGAAGCAGAGACAGAATTCCTGCCACTCACTGGCCAAATGGTCTTGCTGAATGTGCGAGCCCTAGATTAAGTGAGGGATCTCGTCTCACAAAACCAACATTGTAGTAGTAGTGGTAGTAGCAGTAGTAATATAATAATAATAATAATAATAATAATAATAATAATAATAATAGTAAAGTTCAGTGGTAAGACACCCAACATTGACCTAAGACATAAATCAATCTAGGTGTCCATCAACAGATGAATGCATTAAAAATTTGGTACATATGTAGCACAGAGCATTAATAACCACAAAGTACAAAACCTTTTCCCTAGCAACAAAACTGGATGGAACCAAAGATGGCATTTTAAGCAAAATAAGCCAGACAGCCAAATTTGGAAAATTGTGAGTACAATTCCCCACCTCTTCAAAACCCTCCCTCTGAAACAAGATCTACCAGGAACTGAAGTGGGGCAATGGAAGTAGGCCAGATAGATGTCACCAACACACACCGTGTACTTGTGTGGAAGTTCACAGTGAAGGCGCTGGAAACATTACCCTCTGAACAAGGACAAACCCACAGCTGATGCAGCACTTGCTTAAAAGCAAGCAGAGGTGTCCAAGGACTACAAGACTGTGGTAATCACTGCCAGTACTATCAACTGGACGGAACTGCAAAGCTGCTCATCAAGAGTCAGCACCGGCTTGTCACAGACGTGCACAGCCAGTTCACACCTTCCCAACCAATTCACATCCTCACACCTCTTCAACCTGGGGCTCACTGTACACTGTTTCCCTTAGGAAATACCCTGGTCATCCTCCTCGCCTATCACAGGACACTGGGGCCACACAGCCCCTGGAACATGGCATTCAGACTATCAAGGACTCTTCCTATTAAAATAGGTTTGTTTATATGATGTTCTGAAGTTAAAGGAGGCTGAGGGAAGTGTTTGATTGATATTTATCCCTAGCACTCAGGACAGGGTCTATCCTGTAGCACGTAGTTGGCTGCAGGACACTTTACTTCACACAGCTGGCCTGGCGCAGCATTTGTGTTCTGTGATGTAATCATGTAAACATCGATGAAAGGGGCCCCCAAGGGGGCACCCTCAAGGGGGGACCCCCAACGGGTGGCTCTGGTTGGGCCCCTGGCCATCCCCCAGAGCATCAGCACTTGCTGTCCTTACAGCTGGCTCTTAAGCTCCAGAGCTTTAAAAACGCACTGACTTTTGTGGGTAAGACACAGAATTTAAAAATCAACAAGTTAAATGCATAGGGTCCCCACCCCAAGCATTAGTCTGAAGAGCTTAGCTGGCACAGTTACAAGACTAATGACCCACACCTTTAAAAAAAAATGCTTGACTGTGAATATCTTTTTCATCTCAAAGTAACCATATTATAACATCTCTACGTGATCACCTTCTTTCAGAGCTATACTGCTATAGGGATTTTAGTGATGTACAATCTCAAAGGAGTTGATGAGATGGCAAACTGACTAAGTCACCCAGCTGCCACATAACCAAGAGACAATCACACTGCAGGGACACCCTGGTCTTCCCTTTATTACATGCAGTGTTCAAATAACCCGGTGCTCCAACGGCACACACTACGTGAAGTGTCACTGAGCATGAGTTGGCTCCAACGGCACACACTAGGTGAAGTGTCACTGAGCATGAGTTGGCTCCAACGGCACACACTACGTGAAGTGTCACTGAGCATGAGTTGGCTCCAACGGCACACACTACGTGAAGTGTCACTGAGCATGAGTTGGACATGTGCTCCACACTACTGCACTTGAGGTAATGATGGAAGGCAAAGCAGCACGTCTTACTTGTACAAGACAGGCCTGTCCTGCAGGGCTTCCATGGCCTGAGTTAACACCGCAGACACATCACAGGACTCTTGAGTCAGTGCTCTGCACTCACCTGGAAAACAAGCAGCGCTGTAAGTCAGCAGCCTGCTCACACTGCCCATCCTTCTCCTCCGCAGCAATCCCTATTTTACCTTATGCCTCAGCTTTTCCTAGGACTGAGAACTTACTGACTGAGAAATGCTGAGGCACCTAAACATGGCTCCATCCCTGGGAGCCAAGACTGCACAGCTGGCCAACACTAGCCTAAAAGTTAAGGGAGCACAAAGAGATCTGAGGCAATGTCCCGCCTTTGAGGAAACATAGTCAAGCCATAAGGATAAGACAAACATGTGAAAAGCTGTATCACAAAACAGCAGCATGCTAAATATCCCAGTGGCCACCTTTCAGTAACAGTCACTGTGTCACAGTGGGTGTGGACTGTAGTGTCTTGAATACTAAAACCTGGATACAGAGAAAGAACAGTCCACTTGGGAGCAGACTGTATAAACAGGAAGAGAGGTAGAAAAAAACAAGGAAACTCAACCTTAAACCAACGAAAGACTAAGCATCCAGTGCACGGTAGCAGCCAGCTGACTGGATTAATCCAGCGCTTGCCCCAGCCAGCTGTGCTTACTACTAACCTACCACACGCTCACGCTCCACCCAATGCAACTGTCTTCCCCAACTTAACATGTTATTTTGCAAACACTAGTCTATCTCACAGGACCACCAGGACCTGAACCAACACTGGTGACACCCATGGGACTCTTGGGTCTGGGCAAAATAAGCTCTGAAGATAGCCCTACTCAAGTTCCTGGGACCTGTGAATGAACTGTCTTCTGCAGCAAAAGGAACACTGCAGGTGGCCTGAAAGTGAAAGACCGTGATATTAGAGCATTTCTCAAACCGCATAAGTACGTTCAAGGTAATCACCAGCCCTAAAATAGAAGAGGATGCCATTAACAAGTCAGAAATAGGAAACAGGAAAATAAAAATCAGTGAACTGGCCAGCCATGTGGACTGTGACGACAATGATGACGATGGGTGACATGGCTAAGCAAGCAGTGAGAACTCTAGTGACAGTCGGCAAGGGAAACTCAAGACTTCATTCTTTCAAATGCAGGCAGCCAACCAGTCCAACACACGGACTAAGGAAGGAGAGAAGCTATCTGAACAGGGCCTTTCCAACACCGTAATGTTAGCACAGTGAGAACCACTCCTGGCTTCTGACGAGACTGCCAAGATGACACACTCGTCACTGCATCACAGTCTGCGGTAATTTATCATAGTTCACCACTCATAACATTACAGCCACATAAATAGCAAGAGCTGCCCAGCCGAACGCTGCCCTCGTTTATTTATTCAGGACAGGAGCGTCATCTTTGCTGTTTTCCTTTAGAGCAGGGACACTGTCTTCATTGATCCCCCTCCTGAGCAACGTTCCTGATAAACATAGAAACACGGTATGTGAACATGGGAAGTTTGCTCGGCTTTGTAAAAAGTGTCAGTTAGAGACTGAGAGACGGCTCAGCAGCTAAGAGTACGTGCTGCTCTTGCAGGGGACTCGGTTCAGTTTCCAGCAGCCGTGTTGGGAGGCTCACGACGACCTGTGCTCGAGCTCCAGGGATCCCACACCCCATCTGGCCTCTGTGGCACATACACTCACATGCCTAGTTTCTGCATACATACAATACCTTGTAAGAAACCAAAGGCCACGTGAGATTTTAAGAATTCACTACTAATATACATGAAAAAAATTACTTACTTTGAGCCCATCGGTAAAGTCTTTCATAAGCTGTTTCTTGAAGCAAGGCCATCTGTTCCATAATCTCCAAACTTAAATGAAAATTAAAGAATTATTACAATGCAAATTTTAGTCAACAGTTGTACCTAAGAATTTAGTTACTCAGGTTTAATTACATAACAATTTGGCCCTTATTAACGTTTTATCATTTTATGGATTTTTTCAGTAATTTATTTACAATTAAATGTCAATTCTTAATTCTAACAGCTAATGCCCAGTTTTTTTTACAGTCAAACACATGAAGCTAGACGCTTCCAACTTTCCCAAAGGCTAATGAAGATTACATTCCTATTTCAAAGAATGTCATTTCAGAAGCCAGAGTGAGCCTAAACATGGATGAATACAAGCAGCACTGCAGTTGGCTCACCAAGCAGCTACTCACCCTGCTGTCTGCTGGTTGGTTCGCAAAAGAACTTTGACGTCATTATGAATCTGTTTCACTCTTCCTAATGCCTTGAAAAAGTCCTTTAAAATTAAAAATGTCATTTAAAAAAAAAAAAAACCAACTGTGTTTTCAGGAGAAAGTACACCACTCTAAATTAAAAGATCACTACCCAGGTGAAACAAAATTCTACTCTATTCTAACAAGGTCTTACAGATTTCATCTGCATTTATAGAAGACATGAGGCATTTCTTCACATTTCAAGCCTGATATTAACCTAGTGCTCACCATGTAACAAAGCCTATGCTAGCTGCCCGTCACAGGAAATGTGTAAAGACTAAGTCGCTGCCCTCGGCCAGCACACAGCCAAGTGAGAGAACTGCAGCCCTGGACTGCCTTATGCCTCTGCTCCATATGTATTCCTGCTCCCTCACCAGGAGGAAAGACTAGAAGTTGCTCATTAAACAGACAGGACTCCCGGCAGGAAGAATTTACCGGAGCCTTAGGGGTTAGGAGATACAAAGAGTTCTTACTGCACAAATTGCATGACCTTAAGGAAAAAGAAGAAGAAAATAGCGTTTGAGAGGCTTTATCGGTCTCTCATTCAGTCTGTAAAGTGTAGCAAAGCATAAAAAAAGGAGAGAGAAAGTCAAGCAAATTCCAACTTAAGCAAGATAAAGTTATGAAAGAAAAAATAAGCAATGTATAATTATCCTAATGAAAATAGGAATGAGGAAAACATGTATATGCATCGTTTACACTGGAAGAGGAGATATAACAGGCTAAATCCTGGTATTCCATGTCAGAATTATTCTATGTAGACCAGGCTGGCCTCAAACCCCAGAGATCTGCCTGCCTTTGCCTCCTACATGCTAGAATTAATGGCAGGTGTGTGCCACTACACCAGACTGGACAAACTTTGAAATAAAACCCCAAATTAATTAAAATACGTGCCTTAATTTCAAATTCAGAAATTTCTCACATTATCTTTCTTAGATGAGAAAATTCAGCTTTTAAAATCCCACCTTCCTTGTAGCATCTATAATTGCTACACTCTAAGTGACCCTGGTAGACACAAACGTACCTCAGTAACGGGGCCTCCTCTTGTACCTCGGAGAAGACTCATTTCATCAGAAGTCAGCTGGAACTTGGATAAAAAGGCATCTGCAACTTGTGCTCTAGTTTCTAGTCTTTGGCTATAACAGGAAGAAAAATGAAGTATATTATGCTCTTGCACCACTATAAACCAAATACCCGACATAGTATCTTAGAGAGCAAAGCAAAACTGTGAAAGACTCTCTACAAGAAAGCCTTGTTTTCATCTCAGATGTTGCAGGATCACCAGCAGGCACACGATGAAAGCATTCCTAGCTCATCAGGCACAAAGGATTCACAGATAGCCGCTATGCTCTGTCCTGCTTATCTGCACACAGTAAAAGGTACTGTTCATATGTAAAGCAAGAAATACATTCACAAATGGCACCTGCACTAACTTAGAGTCTCTTAAAGGGTACTTTCCAAGACAGAAACACACTCTTGATTTCAAGCAATTCCTCTTACTCCTTAATATATCCTGACCTCAAAGTTTTCACATGAAACATACAGCAAACAAAAAATTAGTTCTGTCCATTTTTATTTTATGTTACAAAGAGATAACAAGCTTGGAAGTCAAAAAAGCTTGTCTCTAATTAAAATATGTGCCTTAAATTCAAATTTAGGCAAAGGCAGGCAGATCTCTGGGGTTTGAGGCCAGCCTTATCTACATAGAATATTTCTGATATGGAATACAAGGATTTAGCCTGTTATAGCACCTTTGGCCTTCCCCACTTGTGGTGGCTATTCTTGGCTGTCAACTTGTCCACATCTGGAATTAACTAAAACCCAAATGACTGACTACACCCATGAGGGATTTTTTTTTTTTTCTTAATTAAATGATTTGAAGTGGGAAGACTCACTTCCAATTCAAATCTTTGGGGTAGGAAGATAAACCCTTAATCCAGATCCTTTAAGACAGGAAGGTCCACCTTTAATCCGGACACCTTCTGCTGGCAGCCTATATATAAAGGACATGAAGAAAGAAGCTCTCTCTCTCTGCCTGATTGCTCCAGCCTTCACACCAAGTCCATTCCTTCACTACCATTAGAGACTACTTAGTCAGGATTCCAGGGTATACTGATGACCAGCTGAGACATTCAGCCTCACGAACTGAACAACTACCGGACTCTTGGACCTTCCATTCCCAGACAGCTATTGTTGGATTAGCTGGACCCCAGCCTGTAAGACATTCAAATAAATCCATTTTCTATAGAGACAGAGATTCATTCTATAAATTCTGTTACTCTAGAGATCCCTAATATACCACTCTTTCTACTTGACAACAAAAACAATATTGTAAACTATTCAATCTGGATATAACACAGATGGGCTAGCCGGCAATTAGGAAAGGGCACACTCTAGAGTAAAAGGCAGGCTGCAGTGACCAAGAGACTGGGAGAGTTTCCATCTGAATGCCAGCAGTGCCTGAGCTCCCTGGGCAGCAACTCAACACTCCCGGTGTTTGTTTGAACCCTAGGTCTGTATACAGAATGGGTATACAGCGGGGCCCAGCAGCGCATGCCTGAGATTACAACACTTGGGAGGCAGGGAGACAGGAGGACTGCAAATGTGGGATATATCTATGGCAGAGACTTTGCCCAGCACAATATTCTACTGAAATCATTCTGTTGATAACTAACAAAGAAAAGCATTATAACTATACTCATGGCAAGGCATGTCTGCCTTGTATTATTTATATCTTTAGGTTGAAAGACTTTAAATTCACCAAGCAAATGTCACTGTAATGAATAACACAGAATTCTAAAAGGGAAACAAAATCCAGGTATTTACTTGAACCAGTCATGTAACCCCTAATCAATTCTACACAGAGCTGAAAGGTGGATGTCCTACTGTCCAAATGTCCTACTATCCGAAAGTCATCTAATGGGCCAAGCATCATCACACAGATTTAAAAGTAATTACAAAACTTCATAAAATTCCTTGAAGCAACAGAAATTAACCATTTTATTAGCAACCTTTTTTGGAGCTGTCTTTAGACTCATCTTGAGCACCAATTACCAGGCACAAAGAAGAATTGTTCTCCCTGTGGTTCCATTAATTAAAGTGGTGCTGCTGCAGTCTTGACTGATCTTACACCCTATCACTATACCTGATTCCAAACACCAGATACCCTCCATTCCAGACAAAATCATCTCCCAAACCAAGGACAGGCACAGTGCTCCTAACGACTGTCTCCATGCTGAAGCTGCCCATTAATAGCTTAGGAGCTGTGTGCTCCGTGAGCCTTGAGTCACATTCTACATTATTTCCATTTTGACTTAGTATTATTTACAACTTTCCACTTAATCTGCATTAATGAGGAGGTGACTTACTTTTAAAGAAAAACTTACTTTTCCGCTTGAAGCTTAGTGGTCTTTACTATTAAATCTTGAGTCTGTTCTTTTGCTGCCTAAAATTGTAAATACACCAAACATCAGTATATTCCAACTTCATTATATTTCATAGCTAATATCCCCACCTCCTGAAGGTCAGACAAATGGCAAGGAGCCCAAAAAGGCTCAAGTGATTGGCACAGAGGTTTCACAGCTCATGAGCTACCTTTCTAACAGGTGTTCCCTCAGAGTTCTCTCAACACACACGGTGGGTGCGGAAACTCCGAGGACAGCAGGGCCCGGATGCTCTGTAGTAAACCACAGCGCCAGGAGAGCATGTTGAGGCAAGAACCTGGTTCTTGCTGCGCTTTGGTGAGTTGCATACTATAAAACCACTAAATGGGGCTGTAAATTATGTCACTGGTATACAGGGGTACAAATCTCAGCAGCGCAGGTGATGAGAATCAAGTCTCAGAGCCAGATAGCACAGGGTCTGAAGAACAGGTGCTGCAGACAGACCTGGTTGCTCCTGCCCAAGTTTCATTCCAAGAAATGCTCTCCTGCTCCCTTTTTTGCCATTACCAAAAAAACAGAAGTGAATTTGGTAAACAGCAACCAGTAATCCGAAGATTAACCAGCCATCTATGAAGCAGAGTCCAACAAAGCACAAGTGATCCAGCAACAATCTCAAAACCCCAAACTATAGAATACAACAAAATAAGCGCCAGCGCTGGTGAACCGGCTCGGTGGAGAAAGGCCAAACCTGGCATTGAAACACAAGGGCATTCATGTGTTTGCACTCTTTTAAAAACCATAACATTTGTAATATGAACTCCCTACACACCATTACATGACAAATGCTCCCACATTTTTGAGACCTCACTTTTACCAGGAGCTACCTTAAAATCCAGCCACTCTAAGATACCTGTAAGCGACTTGTCATGTCCTGACAACAGTTGCTCATTGCTTGTACATCTTCATTGATGCTTTCAAGTTCCTGAAAGGGAAAAAATAACATTGTCTATCGTACAGGGCATAAATATTTTCATTGTTAGGTCAAATCCCACAATTTTTGTTGTTTGTTATGTTAAGATACTGGTCCATTTCTTTTAAAGGGTACATGAAAACAAAACAAAAAAAAACTTTAACAGATGAATATCTGTTTACATCTTAAGAACTTAAGAATAACTACATAGTTAATAGGTATAGTATATATAGTATATATAGTTCCAAATTTATATGTACTTCAAATTTATATTTGTATGTAACATTATATATGTGTGTGTGTGTGTGTGCATATGATCTTTTAATTTCTAAAAAAGAAAAGATCTTAGAACAAAATAGTAAATGTGCAACAACGTATGCAGGACAGTCAAGAGGTCCCCAAACAAACTGACATGGAAACAGTTTAGCTAACCATGGAAAGGGGGTTGGTCAGATTAGCAACTGTGATGAACCTGTGCCTTTCAAAGATATCTACATAAAGTTAAAAGTCATAAACTAAAACGCTCAGTGCCTCATCATTTCATTTAAAAACTACTTTTATTTTCAAAATATAGGAAAGCAATGCAATACAACATGATAATGTTACTTTTGAGTGATACTAGACAGGTAGTCTACCAACTGAGCTATGTGTATAGCCCAATGTATAAAGTCTTCATTTTAACTTTCACTGAATCATCTAACTGTACTCACTGAACAAACCTACTGGCTACAGAACATGGAAGGCACATGGTAACTATTTATTACAGACTTTGACACTGAGAACCCTTAGTACTCCATCCAACTTCAGCAAGCATCCACTCGGAGCCATTCTTGCTTCTTCTGTCTGCCCACTTCCTCATCACATTTTCTATATCCCTATAAACTGAATTATTCTCAGGCAATTCCAAACGCAATGCTATCCCTGTACTCATCTTTATGTCACTTGGAAAACCAAGTTTTCCTTTTTCTCTCTGAGATTATTAGCCTTCAATCAATGAAAGCCTAGTAAACACTTTAGAACTGTTTGTCAAGTCCTTGCTAAAACCATGTTTATCACTTCCATCTGATTTCTACATTAATGTTGGTATATAGCAATACTAACAATATAATATTAACAGTCATAAAATATTACACAAAAAAGAAATCACAATATAATAAATGACATTTATCTTCATCCTATGGTTGAATAAACCACAGTCAAGCATGTTGAATTGTTATTCATGTTGAAATAATCACCATGACCTAGAAATTACATACTTTAGGAGATAACAAAAGTAACTCAATACTAATCAATTTCCAATGAAGAAGTGATCATCTAAGGTAGTGCATT
>CM052704.1:35352187-35398863 GCA_028551405.1 Uromys caudimaculatus
GAGTTCTGGATTCCGTGAACTCTTAGAGAGCATCCTGTTGTTTGTGAAAGTGTTTTTCCCTGCACAAAGTCGTCAAGATGCTTGAAGAAGTGAAAGCCAACTGGCAAGAAGTCGGATAAATACGGTAGGTGAGGCAAAACTTTATAGCTCAATTCACTCAAATGGTGAAGAGCGGCTTACGTGCCTGGCAGTGGGGAGTTCTGGAGAAATGGGTCTATTATGTTGATCAATCCTTGCAGCAGGGTTTGCAGTACACTTCTCACGTGTGATGTGGTGCGCTGGGATTCAGGAAGTTTTATTGATCAGACCCGCAGCAAACCTCTCAAATCAGCGACCATGACGTTTTTGTTTTCTTTGCGCTATGTTTTGTGGATCAAAGGTCGGCTTTGTGAAGTGATTTGTAGTTTCTTCTCGATGCAAACACTGAGCTTGTTATCCCAAGCTGTCCTATTCAATATACTTTTTGTAGCAGGTCACAACCCTATCAAGATCAGAGCTTTATTTATAACTCAACGTGTTAATGTTCTGGTTTTGACACACAGGAGTCAAATTCTGGTTGACAGCTTATTTTCACTTACCAACATCTTTACCTATGTCTTTACAGCTCCCACTTTACCGTATTCTTCTGTGCCACGTTGGCAGACCCGTATACCTGGCTACTCAAAGTTGCAGGGGAGACAGCCAGCTCTGATAAGAGCCGCGAAGTTCGGATCTAGACGGTTGCGGGGAGGGCGTGTGGGAAGGTGCTCAAGTAAAGCACACAGTCTGGGCGCAGCTAACTAACCCAAGTGAGTTTACCTGCACCTAGGGCAGCAGCTCCTGCGTAGGGCAGATCTAGGCTCCACCCCCACTCCCTCGGTTACCTTGTCATTTTCTAGCCGCGTCTCCAGGATCTTGTGCAGCTTGCGCGACAGCGGGTTGTTGGGCTGCGCGGGGGTCGCGCCTGCCCCATTGCTGAGGCCATTGGCGGCCCCAGAGGCGGGGACCGCAGCCACCTCCCCGCTGCCGTCAGCCATCGCCGACAGACCCGGCGTAACGGAAGCACTTCGCTTGTGCACCCTCTCGCGCATGCGCACAACTGGCTGCGCATGCGCACTACGACCCAATGCGCTCTATTTGCCGGGTTTACTTTAAAATCCTGGGAGGTGAGGGCACGCTCAGAAGAGGAGAAATTGGAGGTAGTAAAAGGGACTTCAGGAATCCGAATCTTTAAAAAAAAAAAAAAAAAAAAAAAGCCGATGTAATAATGTAGTATATGTAAAATACGCCGAAACTAGTAGCTGGCATGCATGGTCAACAAAACCGATTGTAATTAAATTCCTTTATCTAAATTCATCTTTCTGAAAAGCGTCAATCGAAGATATAGTATTTGCCAGGGCCACTGGTGTGCACTGGAAAATCTCCTTTGTGCATTGACATAAATAATAAACGTTGTTGGGCCAAGACAGTAAACAGAAGGCAATGGAAAGAGAGGAAAGAAATGCAGGCCCAAGAAGTCTTGGAAGGACCTGGCCTTTAATCTGAGATTTAAAAGAGATTCGGAACTGTGAGAAATCTCCAAATAGGAGAAAGCCTACATGTAAAGGCCCAGAAACAAGGAACTTTGCTTTCTCACAAACTGACCAAAGCCAGTGTAGCTGGAAAGCAGTGGACAAGAAAGTGTTTCTCCTGTATGCATGTATGTATGCATGCAAGTATGTATGTATGTATGTATGTATGCATGTGTGTATGCATGCATGCTGTGTGTATGTACGTATGCATGCATGCATGTGTGTATGTATGTATGCATGCACGCACGAACGTGCACTGTATATATGCAGTATCAGTGGAAGCCAGAAAGGGCGTCATGTCCCCCTGGAGCTGGAGTTATGATGGTTCCAAGCCACCTCATGGGTCCTAAGAACTGAACCCAGGTCCTATGCAAGAGCAGCTGTTCTCTTAACCACAGAGCCATCTCTCCAGCCTCCACTATCACTTTTTTATTACAAAACCTGGTGGCAATGGTTCATAATGACCATATTGTGCTAGTGTTAATGGCTCTTCTCAATTAGAGCTACGTGTTCAGATTCACATTATTGAGCTGGTCTCATTTGTTGGCAGTTGCCCCAGGGCAGCAACACTCTCGCCATGACATGTACTGGGCACAGGCATCCCAAATGTCAAATGTCTATATACTAATTCCTACAACCTACTTTAATCTTTTTCAGCCACTATAGCAAAATACGGCAGCTCATATACAATAGGAATTTATTTCTCCTCGTTCTGGAGGATGAAAGGTCCAGGATCAAGGCGCCAACAGCCCTGGATTCTGCTGAGGGTCCTTTTATGTGGTCATAGTTGGACATGTTTGTGCTGCTAACCTCATCTGATAGGAAGGAGAGATGAGCTGGCTCTCTGAGAGCTGTCATATAAGACCACAAATAACTTGCCCTCTTGATCTAGTCATAGCTCAAGGTTCAGCCTCCAAATGGCAGAGACCAGGGACTCAGTGCTGAATGTTAGGGAATCACAAGCATTCAGACCATAGCACCACTCTTCCAAGGAGGTCAGACCTTGTAACCCTTATCATCTTCTATATATCTTTTATATTCTTCTCAAAGAACAACTCTCTTCCCACCACTTCTTTAAAAGAATTCCCCATGCAAAGTCCATAGCAATAAAAAAAATATATAACCCCTATTCTAAATTCCTCATTGAGTTGTAAAATATATATATATATATATATATATATATATATATATATATATATATATATATATATATATATATATATATATATGCTTTTGTTCAGTATCTGCGTGAAGGTGACCCTTACTCCAATCTGCTTTTGTACTCAAGTCAAGCTTTTGTCACAAGTACCAATTTTGTCGCAGTCTAGCCTCAATAGTAGTAAAGTAACCATCAATTACCAATCCTATAGAAGCTGTTACTCAAGACAGAAAGGAGAATAAAATGGGGTAACCCCTACAGTTCTCATCTCTACAACTGTCACTAGGCTGTTGTTGAAATGCAAGAATTCTGTCTTTTCCAGGCCATTAGCTGACCAAGGTTTGATATCTGGGGAGGTGACTTACACAGTCACACAAAAAGAACCAGAGCCTTTGGGTGGTTCTGTCGGTATGAGGTTTCCATGGTTTGCTTTTCATTTTGCCCCAGAGCACAGCGGTTTTCGGAAATGGCCTGGTGATTCTCTAGGTCCTGTCCTTGCCCCCGCACTCCACAGCTGACTCCCGTTCCTCCTTAGGGTCTGTCATACAGCCACCCCAGTCTCTCTTGGTTTGGTCACTCAGCATCATAAGGAGTTCTCTGCCTCTCATTCAATGAATCCCTGCTGATGTGCCATCTTAATGTCCTAATATGCAAGACCTCGTTTCTGTCAATTGCAAACACCAAGACGTCACAGCTGGTTGAAGGTCCAGTACTGGCATTAAGTCAATGATATATTTATGCAGACAAAGAACAATATGATGGGAAGTCCCATTCTACACACACACACACACACACACGCACACACACACCTGCACAAGCTTGCTTTGCTTCTAGTTTATATATTCTGACTAGGGAAAGTAATGAATAAAAATGAACTTTAGTTAAGAACAGCATGGGCCCTAAACTAATGAGGCGCCACCTCCTGGCTATGGCTAGCAGGTTGTTGATAGGGCAATTACCTCTTCAAACTGAAATATATACTAAAACTAATGAATTCCACAGGCTTAATACTTCTCTTACTGTAAAGAAGTTTTTAGGGTTTGTTTATTTATTTAGTCTACATGCATCTATGCCTGCCCACCAGAAGAAGGCACATGATTACGTTATAGATGGGTGTGAGCCACCATGCGGTTGCTGGGAATTGAACTCAGGACCTCTGGAAGAGCAGTCAGTGCTCTTAAACTCTGAGCCATCCCTCCAGCCCCAAGAATTTTTTTTTAAGTGTAAGAAGAAAGTTATATATGAAACTACGGTGAGATAGAAAGTATTCAGTAATCGGTGGGTAGCAGAAAACCAGCACATTCAAGGATGACTTTCGTTGAAAAGAAAATATTTCTCCCTTCCTAACAGAAAAAGACTAATTATTCTATGCAGCCAGTCCTCCTGAATTTACCCTGCTTTAGCAGATGGTAAATTGGGTGCTCAATACTGAATGACAGGTATAAGGATCAACCTGTTGTTAAATTCATAGTCTTAACATTATTTTACTTTGTTCATGGGCCCCAATGGGTAACTAGGAAGAAGAATGATGGATACTTGGAGTTGGTGACATATTAATGTTTGCATTGTAGTGGGGCCTCTCAGAGAACTCAAAAATGATTTTTTTTTGTGTGTGTGTGTGTGTGTGTGTGTGTGTGTGTGTGTGTGTGTGTGTGTTGATCCCCAGGCTGATTTATTGGCGAGATAAGAAGGCAGGTCATAGAACTGTAGGAATGATGGAAACCTGGATGGAAATTAACTGTGGGGTTTTGGGGGAGGAGCCACTGGACAGATTTTAGGACTAACCACCATTTTTCTGCTTTTGCACAACATTCAAAGTCTGGACACAAGCTCACTTTGGCCACTTGCCCATCTATTGAACAAGACTCCATGATTTACAGACCCAACCTGACAGCATACAACTCAGGAGAGTTATTTCTAGTCAATGTAATAACTATAAATTTGTGGTTTGTGAGACAGGTAAGAAAGTAATCCATATAGGAAAAGTGCAAAATCCAACTAGGTAGTAAAGATATTAGTCACAGCACTAGCGCTGGGAAGTAGAAGGGTAAGAACCAATTAACTTTAGCAGTCAGTGCAGATTGATTGCAAATGGGAGGGAGGTGAGTTAGCAATAAGATGTCAAGGACCCAAATTAGGCCGTTAGATTTATGAAAGGGGTTAGAGCAAGACTTGTGTAGGAAGTTGCAGTAAAAATAAAATAGCCAGATGAAGCCATTTGCAAGAAAAGTTAAGGACTTGAAAAGTCTCTTTTCTACATTAATGGACTCAATGTAGAACATGAAACCTAAGTCAAACTTTTTGGAGAAACTAGGCTCCAGGTCTTTGTCCAGAATCACTAAGAACTACATCAAACTTTTTGAACAGATGGAAGATAAATAACTTAGCAATGTTGGGCTGGTGTGAAGCTATGCATAGAAGAAGACAATGATTGAATCAAATCCAGGAATCTAAATCTTCTTGTACCAAATTTAGAATGGAAAAGGCAAAACCAGGCCACACAACCCAGAAATACATGAATAGGAAAAGAAGCGATCTTCACAGTGTATCTGTTCATCTCAATAATGTGAATAATTTTGTTCTTAAATTTGGCACACTGAACTTGCTATTTCAGTTCTTTTTTCTTTTTCGTTAAAAAAAAAAAAAAAATTCACTTTAAATTCCGATCACTGACCCCCTTCCAATACCCCCTCACACAGTCCCTCTCCCCATCCCCCATCCCATTCTCCTCTGAGAGGGTGGAGACCCCACCTGGGTACTCCCCCAACTCTGGTGTTAGCATTTCCTCTAGGCCACGCCCAACAGTTACCTAGCAATGGCCAGGTATATAAGGACTATTCTGGCTTCTCTCTCCCCCTCCCTCTCCCTCCCTCCTTTTCCCTCCCCTCCCTCCTCTCCCTCTCTCTTCAGTCCCTCCCCCCTCTCGCTCCCCCTCCCTCCCCCATCCTTCTTTCTCCCCTCTCTCTCCCTCCCTTCCTCTCTCCCTCCCTCCCTCTCCATCTTTCTCCTCTCTCCCCACATGTTTCCCACTAGCCTCTCCCTTTCTTTCTCTCTCCCCTCTCTTTCTGTCCTCCTCTATCCCCTTTCCTTCCCTGCCTCTCCTCCCTTCCCCAGGCTCCCTTTCCAGGTCCCAAATAAACTTCCTTCTATACTAGACCTGTCACATGGCTGATACCTAAGGGGAATGCCTCAAGTATGCCCCGCCCCGCTAAGGCGCCCCCCGCCCCGCTAAGGCAGCCCCTCCCCATGCACCAAACCTCATTTTATAAAACGTATCACCTGGTGCATCAAGTCTCCGCAGGGCTAGACACATCCTCTCCCACTGAGGCTAGACAAGGCAGCCAGTTAAAGGAACGTGTTCCACAGACAGGCAATAGTTTTAGGGATAGCTCCCACTCTAGTTGTTGGGGGACCCACCTGAAGGTTGAGCTGCACATCTGCTGTATATGAGGGGGGGCTATTTCAGCTCTTAAAGTTTTAATTTTAGATTTTAAAGGTACAAAATGAATAGGCATATTTTGACAGTGTGGTAGCTCCCACTTTATCTGCAAGGGGTAATTCTGAAATCCCTAGTAGATATTCGAAGTTGCGGATAGTACAAAACACTACATATGAAATTTTTCTACATTTACATCTACATTACATTTCATTTTTTCACCGACACACAAGAAAAGTGGGGTGGCTAATCTTGGTTGTCAACTTGATCACACCTAGAGTGGATTAAAACCCAAGCTAGTGGACACTCCAGTAAAGAATTTGCTTATCAGATTATCTGAAGCAGGAAAACCCACCCTAACTCTGGCATAGGCCTTCTGGTGGTAAGGAGACTGAAGAGAAAAGCCTTTGCTTATTGCTTCATTGTCTCCACTCTCCCTAGCAAGTTCATTTATCCTGTTGCTGTAGCTTTGCTTCAGGGTTCTTGGAACCCTGTTTCAGGATTGCAACAAAGTTACTGCTTTGTGTCACACCTTCTCCGGTCTTACAAACATGATGTGCGTACATATTAGCATCTTAAACATGCTGTAAGTTGTTGACTGTAATCAAAGAAAAAATACATTTTCACATTAAGCATCCTACTAATCCAGGCTCAGTTAACTTCATTGTTCTGTCTAAGGAAAATCAAATTCTTAGGTCAACCTCCGATTCCTAAAACATAAAAAATTACAGGTGTTAAGGATGCTAGTATATCAATATCATATCTTAATATGTTATATATTTTAGTTAAAGAATTTAATAAAGAATTTTAGGATACCAATCTAAAAAAATTTAGGTTGATGAGAAAACTGGCAAATATTTGCTAACAATGAAGCTACTAAAAATGTATAAGTTGTTACTAAAATATTATGAATTTTAAAATTGCTAAGTAGGGCCACAAAAATCAAACACACAGATGGCTAAAAGTGATTTGTTTCATGAGCACAGATTTATGGCCTAGTTAATCAATATTTAAATTATATATGTGTAGCCGGGTTGTTAAGCAGTTTCTCCACAACTGCAAATTAATATTAAGGAGCAATTCAACGGCATTCAACAGCAGCATTCTGTCACTGTGCTAGAGCAATCATTGATTTTAATTGAAAATATTAATGTGGTCCAATTCTGTCAGCTTAAGGAAATAATTGTCCAGAAACAGCAAGACCTAAGTCTGCTGTGACTCTCACAGATTTGAGAGCAAAATATCAACAGTGACTGGTTAGCAACTGTCAATCACTTTAGGTGACCCTGAAGGATTTACACACGCATTGTAAATAGCTGATTCTGGACTGATTTGGTTGTAGTCTGAGGCCAGTCTGCTTAAAGAACTGCCTGGTGTCTAAGATGGTCTGCACTATTATGGTCAAGCAATTCAGTCATTGTGCCATGGGCCCTGTCATTCAATCCAGCTGATAGAGAGATGAGCACAGAGAGGAGTCTGGGGAAAATGTGGCAGCCTCTGTGATCCAGCATCCAATGAGAGGCCTGATTAAAGATGGGCTGAATGTTGCCGAGGCAGAGGGAACCTGTGTTATCCTGTGTTATCAAACACTGGAGTAGAGGAGATTTGCCAGCATCAGGAATACAATGACAACCTATGCTGGTGTGGGTGTATCAAAACAGAGCTCTTA
Organism: Uromys caudimaculatus; assembly: GCA_028551405.1. Classification (NCBI taxonomy): domain Eukaryota; kingdom Metazoa; phylum Chordata; class Mammalia; order Rodentia; family Muridae; genus Uromys; species Uromys caudimaculatus. Next base: position 35,360,002 of record CM052704.1, read on the forward strand.
TAACCCGGTGGTGGGTATGTAAACAACAGCAGACACTGGAGAAATCAGTCTCTGGAAACCTAGAACTAAAAATGCCACATGACGCAGCTATACACTGTAACGCCTGGGCTGTATGATGGCTGTTCTTGATTTTCAAATTGACTATACTTGGAATCAAGTGAAGCCCAAGCCCCTGGGCACTCCAAGAGAGAAGGTCTTAATCGTAATGCATAAGACAGGCATGCCGCCCTAAATCCAGGCTACATTTCTTGATGGCAGCCCACGTACAAGAACATAAAAAAAACCAAAACGTTGGTGTTTTGCCTGCTTGCTCTCATTCTTGCTAGTAAGTCCATCTGTCCTGGTGCTGTGACATGTCTTCACCGATAGTCTTCACTGCTTCTTCATGATTTTAGAATGAAAGCTTTAGACTGAAATCAAAATCTCTCCAGGAATTCTCTGGGAGTCCAACACCAGACTGGGGCTGCAAAGATACCAACATCATGGACTGAACAACTGCTGTGTTATCTGCCTATTGTGAGACAACTATTGTTGGACTCCCTGACCACTTCCTGTAAGCCAATCTAGTAAGTCATAACACACACACACTCTCTCTCTCTCCATATGTACATATATACACACACATATGTATGCATACATATATACTATATAATATATAATGTAGAATGTAGAATTATAATATACAATATAATATATACAATATAGTATAGTATATAATATAACATAACATATAACATAACATATATAATATGTAACATATAATATGATATATAATATACAATGTACAGTATATTTTTATGATTATAATTTATTTTTATATTTATATGTGTTATATATTTATTGTACACTCATTATGTAATATATTTATACATTTATATTTTATATTATTTATATATTATGTGTAATAATTTTATATTTTATATAGTTACATGTGTAACATATATAATAACATATATATCAGTTCTGTTCTTTTACAGAACTCTAATACAGCATGTACTACTGACTTTATCTTTTACCATAGAGACACAGTGTTTACTATAGAAGCACATCCATGTTCACTATTGCTCTGTTCACTACTGTTAGGATTCGGATCAGCCTAAATGTCTGTCGACAGATAACTGGATAACAACAACGTGATACATATATACAAAGAATGCTATTCAGCTATGATGGGAAATGAAATCATCAGACTTGCAGGTGAATGATGTACCTGGGGGAAATATACTGAGTTAAAAACTCAGATTCAGAACGACAGAGCTTGTGTGCTCTCTCTCCTCAGTGGATCCCACCTTCAATTTTTTGTTTTGTTTTGTTTTGTCTGTTTAAGTTGGAGCCCAAGTGAAGCCAGTAGACTAGAAAGAAGCTTGGTGAAGGGGAGTAACACATAGTAGGTAAAACATGCATTTAGGTGGAATTCTGGGGGTGAAGGTCTTGACCAGGAAGGGGAGTGGCAGTGTGGGAGAGATGACGGGAACTGTACGGAGCCTACTGCCTCACAGACCAACTTTAAAATGGTGGAAGGATAGCTGATCACACGTGAACTGAAAGATGAGGTGTGAATACTGAGGGTAAAGGACTAAGCTGGGAGAGGGACTAGGAGAGAGAGGAGGAGGTAGCTAGGGGTAACCAAAACTAAAGATCTATAAACAAACAAACAAACAAACAAATAAATAACCCTGATGTAAACTGATGGCTGTTATAGGTTGTCAACTTAAGTACATCTGGAATTAAATAAAAACCCCAGTAGCCGGGCACACCTGTGAGGGACCCACCCTAAATCTATTCCACACCTTCTCATGGTGGCCTATAGAAAGGACAAAGAAGACAACGGCTTTTGCTCTTTGCCTGCTTGCCCTCACCCTTAATTCACTAGCGATAGAAACTACTTCTCTGGGATTCTGGCATATTCTGTAGACCAGCTGAGACATCCAGCATCACAGACTGAATGACTACGGGACTCTCAGACTTTTCACTGGGAGACAGCCATTGTTGAACTAGCTGGACCACAGCCTGTAAGCCACTTTAATAAATCCTCTTTTACACAGAGATTAATTCTATCAGTTCTGTACCTCTAGAGAACCCAGACTAAAAAAGAAAACCACTAGTTAGCAAACAAATTTCAAAGTACAACTTTTAAAGGGAGTAGGGAGGGACCCAGAAATGGCTCAATGGTTAAGGGCATTGGCTGCTTTTCTGGAAGACCCAGGTTTGACTCCCCACACTCATGTAGCAGCTCTCAAGTGTCTGTGATCACAGATTTGTTAGATAAAGTCTTAAAACCGGTGACCTTAAAAGCTCTCACCCTTGTTACACCCCTAGCTAAGGAGCTATAGGCAGTTGATAGCTGCTGGGAGAGGGCCAGGACACAAGTATGTGGCCCCTGGTAGATCCACACACTTCAGTGGAAGGCCACATGAAAGTTATAAAGGCACAATGGTCAAAGTAAGAAATGTACTAGTCAGGGCTGGAGAGGTGCCCAGCAGAGGACCTCTTGCTTCAACCGGTGGAGTGCTGACCTTCCATGTGTGGCACCACACACAGTTCTCTTTGATTTGATCAAGTTCATCCTTTGTATTATATAAGTATTTAGGTAATTTGAGACTATACAATATCCTGTTTTTAGAAACCCTCTAAATTATATCATTTAAGATTTGTGGGTCCCTGTTTTACTGACACCTGTGGTTTGCTACTGCACGTTCTTTAAATGCTCAGATTGTCCCAGATGTGGTCGGGGTCAGCCCATCCATGATAACCCGTATGTCCATGTGCTCTGAGAATGTGCTCCTGTGGTGATATCCTGGGAAATCCACCTACCATCCTGATCACTAACGCACATCACTGAGTATACTTCCCACACACAGAGGACAGACATCAGTGGCCATTGTCACCTGTCCCTGTCTTTACTTATAGGAAAGAGAAAAAGCCCAGTTTTAAGATCTGAAAATTTCATGATTCTGAACAATGAAGATAAAGAAGATATCTAGACTTTCCCTGTGCTTGGGACTCCTTTATTTACCCCTTAGCTGGTCTGGGAAACCACTATAATTTGAGACTTTTAAGTAATTTAACATACTCATCTGCATTGAGTTATTTTGGCTAAAATATGTTTGAAAATGAGATTTAAATTTGAGTTAGAAGAGAAATTGTTAAGGGGAGGAATTTTCTATGTAATTAAACATAAATTTGTTTACGTTCAGTCTTTACTTTCCTTCTTCCATGACTCAAAATTGCTGCAGGGATGGAGAAAGGAAAAATAAACAGAGACATTTCTGTTGATCACAGAGGGATGGTAGAGGCTTTTTCCTTGATGATGATGTCAGGGTGAAGTCTGAGAATAAATGCTCAAGTTTGACTTGTTTTTTCATTTCGCTTTTCCTCTCTGTCTTCAGCACTTGAATACACACATGAAGTGAAATAACATAGATATGTGAAATCCAGTACCAGTCACCCCCAGTACAATCACTTCTGCTAGAACTAATGTGACATGTGGCATGTGACCTCGTGATGACATGTAAGAACCCCGTGGCTTGGCCCTCGGCTTCTTACTTCTGGCATGACATCGGTCTGGTGGAATAAAACCCCTGAGTCTGTTTCCTCTTTGGTGGATGGAAAGAATCCTTCTGCGTGCCAGACACCACTATTGCAACTTAAATGATAGTGTCTGCTTGTCTGAAAACACACTTGACTTGCAACGTGTTTCTCAAAGGTGAGGTTTAATTAATCCTTAGGACTCATGACGTGGAGATGGACATAGAGAAAATGATATTCCTGAAATAAAATTTATTTTGGAATATTTGCAAATTATGAGAATTGCAAAGATAACATGGTGAGCCCCCATATTCCCCTTGATCCATGTTGGTGTCCTCTTGTGTCAATTAAATTTAAATTTGAGTAGAAAGAGAAATTGTCAATCTTATATTCCTGTGGTAAATTTGTTCCCACCAAGAACTGACACTGGTATTTTGTTAGCTAATACCAAACTTTCACCAAATGGACTTCCCTGGTTTTCCTTTTACTGCCCTTTTCAGCACAAAGATTCGTGCAGGATGCTGAATCTGATCCTCATATTCCTTGGGCAAATACCTTAAAGTTTCTATTGCTGCAATGAAACACCATGACAAAAGACATTTGAGAAAAGAGTTTATTTCGTTCAGCGTCCCTTATAACTGTTCATCATCAAAAGCAGTGAGGGCAGGCACTCAGGGCAAGGCAGGAACCTGGAGGGCATAGAGGGATGCTGCTTACTGGCTTGCTCCCCTGGTTTGCCCAGCCGGCTTTCTTATAGAAACCAGGAGCACCAGCTGAGGGATGGCACCACCCGTAGTGGGCTGGGCCCTCCCTCATCAATCACTAATTAAGAAAATTCCCTACTGACTTGCCAACAGTCAGATCTTACAGAGGCATTTTCTTTTCTTTTCTTTTTTATTTTTAAGACTTATTTATTTATATTATGTATGTAAGTACACTGTTGCTGTCTTCAGACACATCAGAAGAAGGACTCATTACAGATGGTTGTGAGCCACCACGTGGTTGCTGGAAATTGAACTCAGGACCTCTGGAAGAGCAGTCAAGTGCTCTTCACTGCAGAGCCATCTCTTTAGCCCAGAGGTATTTTCTTAATTGAGGTTCCTTTTTCTACAATGGTTCTAGCTTGTGTCAGGTTGACATGAAACTAGTCAGCACAGCAAATTTCTCTGAATTTCCTTTTACTTTCCCTGGATTGACGGGTGCAGACTTTTGCAGGTATTTAGTACAGTGGCCCCAGTCTTCACTGATCCGCTGTGGTTAGCCTGGGTTTAGGGTAACAATATGGCAGCAAGGATGCCTGGTATCTACAGAGCAGCAGTGGGAATCTTCACTTACTCACCCAGGTGACGTCATATCTGTAGACGCCTCCGCTGCAGTTATGCTGTTGCCCTTTCTATACACCAGTGTGGGTATGGGTCGCTCAGACAAGCCTGCCTTCAAGGACCAGAGGATAAAGTGATGCCCGTGGGGAAGAGTAGAGAACAGATAGTAGTAGTGTTTGTGTGTTGGGGTGAAGGGATATAGCTACATATACTCACTGGAATTTTTCTATCAGGAAAACTAGTATTTTTTAAGCCATCAAATAATGGAAACAAAGCTGATGGGCTTGAGGTTCCTTCTTTCTATTTTCTTATACTTTTCTTTATATTTTGGTAAGAATGAGAAATGTAACCTTTAAATCTGTAAGCAGAGAGACCTCGAGTTCACGCTTCATCCAGCCATACCGGTCAATGGAGCTCCGTCAAGTGCCAAACTATACCCCTGAGGCCCCAGCAGGTGTCGCTGTTGAGAAAGAGAGATTAAGTCTCTCAGTCCATGCCTGAACACTGAACTCCTGGATAGATTTGCAAAGTACTGCATCTGCCTTCCTCCAGGAAGGATTTCTCTTTTAAGTAAATAAGAAAAAATAACATTCACGTCCTCAAACCTGAACAACATGAAATGGTGTATGTGAGCTTCTATATCAATTTCATAGTACTGCTTTCGCAGGCTTCCTCCTGCTTGGTACTCAGTTCTATCTCTACTGGAGGTAGTAAACGGGGACAGGAGAAGGGTAAGTGCATAAAATAGATTCTATACTGAAATTACAAAATATCATGTGAAGCTTTACAGCTTCTGGTCTGAATTGCTTCTCTAAATATGTAGAAGTTCACTGAGTTTGTGGTCTGACTACTGGGTCTGATTCCTTTCAATGTGTGAGCTTTTTGATAAGATTTTTATAGTAAAATTTAAATAAAAATTTTGAAGATCATTGATATTTTTGCAAACTATTTTGTATCTGACCCAGTGATCATTTTCAAGAGTAATTATTACAATTGAGAAAAATAGGTAAGCGGTATTGTGGTTTTGACCTAACGCCTTCTAGTAAGGATTCTGGGGATCATATGAATGTTTTCTTTGTGGACCCAAAGGGCTTTTACCTTTCTAAATCACTTCAGTGACCACCTGGTCCTCAAATTAAAGAGGAGGATGCTTCAGGTGGCTGCTAAACTGGATTGACAAGACAGGTTCAGAGATGGCGTGGAAGGAACAACAGCCTCATTAGCGGACAAGCTTTCTGAATGAAGCTTTGCACTTGGATTTCACGACACAGGGTAAACATTCATTCCTATATAGATATATCAGATATATCCATATAGATATACCAGATTATCAAAGACCATTTATGAGGAATTTTTTCCTAAGCGTCATTTTGATATTGCAAACTCAACAATACATTAAAATTAGGATGCATTCTGATTATTTATGTAGCTGGAATGTATTATTTAGAGAAAGATCTCACATAGCCCAGGTTTCCCTTGAACTTCTGTTTGTACTGTCCAACTGTCTTTCTCTCCTTTGGCCTGGGGTTACAGGTGTGCACAATTATCCCTGATACTGGGAACCAAGTCTTGGACTCTTTATGAACTCTATAGAGTGAATCCCCGGCCTAAATGTGTCTCTCTTAAATCATGGCAGGCCAACAAGGTGACTCAGCTGGGAAAAGCCCTTGCTTCCAACCTGACTGCCTGAGTTTGGTCCTTAGGTTCCACAGATAGAAGGAGAGAACTGGCTCCTGTGAATTCTCTGATCTCCACACGTGGGCCACATGTCATGTTTCACATGCATAGACATATATGCACACATCAAATCAATAAATACTATACAAAATAAATCATGGAAAGCAATAGATTATTGGACGATCACCTAATTCTATATAGCAATGCATCTTACAAGGATAGATTAGATAGGTTTGGATGTGTTGTGTCATTTGTTACCAGATAATTCTAAAGTAGTAGAAGTCTAATTAAATATTACCTATCAATTATTGAGCAATTGCTATGTGCTAAAAATTTTACATATATTATTTTCTTTAGTTTTCAGAACAACACTATGGGTAAATGTTATTAAACAACTTACCTAAAAATCAGAAAGCCAGGGAGTGGATACTGTGTATATCTTGCTAGACCAAATCCAGGTCAATCCAGTTGTGAGGGCAGAAATTCATTGTGCTGCCTTGGCTGTTCTACCACTGACTGAGGTTACGCTTTAACATGGGAAAGTGTTTGGACAAAAAAATATTTTCAGTAAAAAAAAAAAAAAGTTGGATTTAAGTTTATGGCACCCGGTTGTGTTTTGGAACTTGATCTTAGTAAGCACCTGGCAAATAAATCTTACCCGAAATTTCTCAGAGTGGTACACAGAGTTTTTAAAAATTAACTCTTTTAGTTTTATTTATTTTATTTTTAAGTCTGAGTGTTCTGTCTGCATGTATGTGTGTACACCATGAGTGTGTGTGGTACCCAGGGAGGTCAGAAGAGGGGACTGGATACCCTGGAACTGGAGTTAGTGATGTTTGTGAACCACCCTGTGGGTGCTGGGAACTGAACCTGGGTTCTTCAAAGTAGCACCAAGTGCTCTTAACCACTAAGCCATTTCTCCAGCCTCAATACATAGTTTTAAATGTACTATTACCACAATGTCATTATTATTCTGGCCTTAAAAATAGACGTGATGTTATTTCTGTCTCAGTAATGGAGGAGTAAGGCAAGGAGGAAAAGTTAGTCTGACAAAATGGTGTGTCGCTTTGTCTTAGAGCACTGCCTGGGGTGAGGTGGAGTAAGGTGGGGGTGGGACACTGGTGCCAACAGAATGTCACTTGTCTGGAAAGGTAAAAGCCAGCCAGATCCGCAAGGCCCCTCCCTCCCTAGCTACAGAAGGTGTAAAGGACCTCAGGGGAAGAGATGCCCGATCAACCTGATTGTAGGGACTCCTTGGCTCTGTGGAGCTGTCTAAGTTGTGCAGAGAGCTGGGTGGTGGTGGTTAACTGTGTTGGGGTCGGCTCTTTAGTGATGTACCTCTTTCTGAGTCACTGTGCTCCTGTAACCCTTTGCTTATAAAACCCATTGCTTTGCCAAACTGGACTTTGGTGCAATAGTTACTGTGGTCTGTCTTGGTTCCCTTTCTGGGGTTCACAGATGTGTGTGACAGCTCACCTGGGTCTCTCCTAGGTTACTGAACTTTCAAGGTTTTCTCATATGGTCTTACTGACATACTATGGCAAGAAATCTGCTACCAGCCTGATTGGCCATCAGCCTTGTCTGGCTCATTACACAGTCTAATTGTCCTGGACCCAGTGGCATTTGGGAGTGGGTCATTTAGGAGATGAACAAATATGTGGGAAATACTTTTATAATCAGGGCTTTTTAAAAAGAAAAATAAAAAGGCCATAGAGTTCCCTTGCTCTCTGCCTGTGCAGGCGGGGGGGGGGGGGGGGGAGGCGGAGGAGGCAGAGGAGGAGGAGGAGACAAAGATGAAGAAGAAGACGAAGAAGAAGAAGATTATGATGAAGCAGCAGCAGCAGGAGCAGCAGCAAGGGATCTCCTCTCCTCTACCAGATAAGGCGAACTGGAGAAAGATAAGACCACAGCTGTCTGAGCCAGGAGGCTAGCCTCAGCAGACATGGAATCTTCTGAAGAACTTCACACCCACCACAACTATGAGGAAGACATTTGTGTTGCTAAGCCATCGGGGGTTCTTGGGTCTTGTTTCTGCAGTCCAGTGGATCTCAGATTGCTATCCAACTGTGTCTGGAGTGGGAAACAGGATAATCAGATACCTCATTTTACAGTGTTACTTGTCCAAGGTCAGACAGCAATTTGGCAGCTAAATCAAGCCCAGAACTGGGTGTTCCTGCCTTCTAACTATGCTTAAATCTCACAAGTATCTTTTTTGTGCCTCCTTTTTTTTCTTTACACTTAAAATGCAAATGAGAGGGCATCACGCAAGCAGCAGATGTTCAGGTCTCTTCTGTTTCACCAGATTCAAACTCTTCAAACCCAGGCGATCAGGTCCCCTCCCTCACTGGGTGGTCATCCTTTTCTGAGTTGTAGGCATGCTCAAATAAGACCCATGATGGTCTCTGCTCAACACAGCAGCTGATAGGAAAGAATGTAACAATTTATCAGTAAGCATAATATGTATAATTTCTGGTTGAGAATCATGACTCTGACAGAAAAGCCCAGCGAGGTTGAAAACAAAAACGGGGACAAAAATAATAAGAGTTCATTCGTAAGCCTGGTGTGGTGACTCACACATTTAATCCCAGCGTTCTAGAGGCAGAGGCTGGTGGATCTCTGGGTTCAAGGCCAGCCTGGTCTACATAGAGAGATCTGGGACAGCCAGGGCTACACAGAGAAACCCCTTCTGAAAAAGAATTCGTAATAGCAGAGAAGGCATTTGAGAACCTTTGGTTTATTGGTATTTTCAGCACTTCTGTACTAAACCACACATGCTCTCAGGTTAAAGTGTTCCAAGTACAGAGGTGCTGGGACGCTAGTCAGTTATCACCAGAGACGTCAGTTTAGCTGCAGTCTACTAAGTTCCTTCCTCCTACAGGAGAAATTATGGAAGATGATCCCCCTTTGCTGCACTTTGGACACTAGGGGGCTTCTAGTATCAAGAAACAAGCACACAACATTGCAGAAAACTCCCAACAATCCCAGTGCCTGCATTCATTCAAACCCTCACCGCTAACTAAGACAAACTACCAAACTACGGGCTTGACCATCTCCCCTCAGGCAAGGGATGGAACATGTTGTTAATGGCTTTACTAGGTAAAGGCGCTGACCAGAATATAAAGAAATAAATAATAAATAAATTACAACCAGCTTCGGAGTCACTATCGGTTTGCCTAAGGTCCAGGCCCTGCATTTTGACTCCTCATAATATTCTTTCCCCCCACAATGTACATTTGATTACAATGACCAGAGTTAGTTATGACTCTTTAGGAAAAGAGAGATTTATATGTTCTGTCTTAAAAGTCATTAGGTGGACTTCCTGTTTTTAATAGTTTAGCTTGAGATATCTAAGATGAGATAAGATACATGCTAAGTAGATGAAAAGCTACTGATTTTAAAGATATATCCTTTGGAATATAGTCATGTGTCTTATTCTGTGTGTGTGTGCGTATGTGTGTGTGCATGCACACATGTGCGTGCATGCCAGAGGTCAGTGCTAAGTGTCTTTCTCTACATCTCTAACTTTTTCAGACAGGGTCTCCCACTTAGCCCGGAGCTCATTATCTGGGGCTGGATTACGACCAGCAAGCTCCAGCAAGCTCCAGCAAGTTCCAACAAGCTCCCTGTCTCCATGCAGCACCAAACCCTGGCTCCTTGTGGTTTTTAAGTGGGCACTAGGGATCTGAACTCGGGTCCTTATGCTTGTGCAGTGAGCACTTTACCTACTAAGCCATTGTTTCTTCTAGCAAAGACTAGAGTCTAGTGATGTATTTTAACACGTTTACTTTATCTTATAATCGATTAACTAATGAATATATAGGGTGTTTTACTTGCATATACATCTATATTTCACAGGCATCAGATCTCCTGGGACTGGAGTCACAGGTGGCTGAGCCATCATGTTGGTGCTGAAATGGAATCCACACCCTCTGGAAGAGCAGCCACTGCTTGTAACCACTGGGCCATCCCTCCAGTCTCTATTTTATATGATTTTAAAAAGAAGCCTGGTGTTCAGTCAGTTCATGTTTGAGAAAGGCACATTCAAAATATTTCTCATCATGAGAAATGTTTCTTTATTTGAGATGTGGCAGGGGAAGAGATGTTTATGGTCCCTTTGTCTATGCCCTTCTCCCCCCAAGGATGAGAGCGAACAACATCGATAAAAACGGAGAAAGCTAAAAATGCCCACAGACTAGAACCAAGACTCGGCTTCCAAGGGCAGCCTGGGCAAGGGGCACAAGACAAAGGGTTCATCTGGGGAGATGAACCAACCTGACTGTTCACAAAGGCAGCAGACAGAGCTCCCTAATTAGGTGATAATATAGGGCATTCTGCACTAAGGAGCTACAGGCTCCTGAGGTACACGCTTCCTGTGGAGGAGTTTGTAATGAAGTTACAAAGAGTGAACGTCTCCTTGGCCATTTTAAAAAATGATCGGCTCATGAACAGGAATCTTTTCCCATTTTGGAGGCAACGTGAGTATGGGAGGGTGAGACAAATCTGAGACCCACAGCCCAGTGAGAGCAATGTGGGCACCTCCACCAATAAAGGCAGAAGTAGGAGGCTAAGGTCAGCCTCCTGTGGTTCAGAGACATTTTCTTATAGTTAGGCCTTCGGGCGCTTTGAGTCCAAAATATGTTCAGGTAGAAAAAGAAATTGTGGATCCTTCTCAGCCCCCTCTGGTTCCCCCCCCCCCATTATTTGCATTTTGTTTTCTCTCTCTCTCTCTCTCTCTCTCTCTCTCTCTCTCTCTCTCTCTCTGTGCGTGTACATGCATGCATGTGTGTGCAAGTGAGTGCTTCCTCCTGCCCATCGTGGTATCTGGCTGCAGACACATTCGATGCTGTATCATGCGTCTAACTCTATTTTTGTCCCTGTATCTTCTGCTCTTGTCACGTTGCCTGCACTCTAGCTTTTCCCACGCAGAGATATTGATCTTCGGAGACCTAACTAGCCAAATGCCATTCCGTTCCCAGTCACTCTTTCACTCTAGTTGGCAAGTCAACCAAGTAGAGCATTTAGGATACAATCTTTGGCAGTTCAGCTCAATGTCAACTTGGAAAATTAGTTTCCTTGTTTTCTCTGTGTCTTGCTGGCCCTGCTCTGGAGCTCCCAGCAAACTCTCATTAAAAAAAAAAAAAAAAAAAAAAAAAAAAAAAAAAAAGGCTAAATGAATGTGATCACTCCCATTTGGTCTCTGAAGGAGGGCAGCAAATAGTAATCTTCTTCATCTGAAGTCTGAACAAATTGAAGGGGATAAAGTGACAGGTAGAGCCCAGAGTGTCCATCTCACTGCTGGTAGTTAATCGAAGCCTGTCACCTGGTGAGGGGCAAACGTGTCTTTGGCCTGAACCTGAGCACAGCACACATTGCCATTCTGCTCAGTCTCTGCAGTGTGATCAGAGCAGGACTCCTGGGTTTAAAGTCTCCTGCTGGTGTGGGAGAGTCACTAGGTACCCTGCCTTTTCTGACCCTTCAGTTTGTCTAGGTGACAGGCATGGGTGCAGAGCGTGGGGTTTGTAGGAAACCGGAGAGCTGGGGAGAAGTCTCCCATTTCACTCCAGCTAAAATAGGAAACCACTTCCTCTGGGGAATTATAATCTCGAGTTTCAACTGTAACTTTCTCTTGTTAGTTCAGTCTATTAACACATTGGTCCATAAATGTCCTTTATTGTGTGATGGGGAGAATTAAGATTTCAAAATTCTCAGAAGTTGCAACCGATTGCTAGTTTATATTATTGTGCATAAAAGTTAACTCTTTCAGGGAATGATGGTATATGCCTGTTACCACAGCACCTGGTAGGCTGAGGCAGGAGAATTGCTGTGAGTTGAAAGCCCTGCCTAGGATGTCTAACAATACACTGCCTGAAAACCCCATGAAATATGACAACAATTCTTATCTCCTGTCAACTGTCTTCATAAAATGCATCTCTTTACATACTGTGAAAGGACCAAAGCCAAATAGAAACCATAGACAATGCCTGAGATGATGGTGAAAGAAAAGAATAATAATTTTATAGTAGCACAAAAACCATGATTCATTAGGAACCTAACTATGCACAATGCACACTGACCATCTAGCTAAAATATGTATTGTGGTCATTTCCCATTTTGACAGCTCAGTGTGAAGCCCTTAGTATATTAAATGTGATTTAATACCTTACATTTTCCAACTTATGAATAAATTATTGATTTAAAATTTGTCTGCTACTTTAATGTGTAAAGGGATAATATATAGAAATTACATGACATTTTACATTTCCAAGGTAATTTGTAGACAGCACCGCTGGGAGCAGGTCAGAGGCAGCATACACATTATTTCCACGAGTGTTCTAGGGAAGAGAGCCATACAGATTGCTATGTTTAGAAATCGTGCATAAGTAGGCAGATACAACTTCTGTGGGGTAAGGTGACCTGAGTCTACAAAAGCCTTAAAGGACATTCACAGGAAATGGGCATAGCTATGCTGAGAGCATGCGTGGCATGTCAGTATTGCTCACATGACTTCAAATAGGGGCCAGGAACCCCGTTCCCTGTTTCTAAGATGGACAAAATGTAGTAAGACACCTTCTCGGTGGCCTTTCAAATCAGTCTCAAGACGGGATGTAGGAAGCAGAGGGATTGGCTCACAATGAGGGAAAGAAAGTAGTTCACTGGTTCCGTACTGACAGCTGGCTGCAGTTGTGCAGGGCGGGGCATCTGTGGGCGATCCACGGTGCCCTCCAGGAACACACGAGCGTTTTCTCATTGGTGAAGAGCTGGTGGTCATTACAGGAGTGAGTAGCCAGGTAAACTGCTCTTCCCTGGTCCCGTCAGCATCTCTCCTGTCTACAGTTTTCTGTAGACACCTACAGTCTTCCTGCCTGGGCTTCGAGGGAAACCTCGATCAGATAAATGTACAACACTGAGGACTTCCCTCTGTGCATCGTTGGCAGGTCTGACTTGTATAAACTGTTTGTAAGCCTATTCCTGTTTCTTCTATTGCTGCGCTTTGAGAAAAGCTAGTGTTTCAAATACAGTAACTATCTCCCTTGCCCCTTTACCATTTGCTTGAGAGCTCATGGCTCCTTACACTGCTCCATCCTCTCTGTCTTAGTGTTCTGTCTAACCCACTTTGCTGGAATGCCAACTGCTTGACTCTAAGAACACACAGTGACTGAGCCAGGAAAAGCTTGAAGTCTTCCAGAGAGTCCGATGTAATCCAGTAATCAACTGAAGGCATCAAGAATCCTGAGTCTTTCTGTATCCAGTGTCCTCATGCACACAGTGTTGAAGTTTATCATCACGTCTGTCACCCCACGACTGGAACATGGGTACTCTGTGGTTAGATGTCCACCATATCTAATTCTGGCCCAGAAAAGACCTCATGCAAAGGCCCCATCATCACTTCTCAGAACCTGACATCAAGACTCGACCCTACATGCAGGCTGGAAATGGAGATTTTAGCTTTTGCTGCTTCCTTAAGAGAGAAAGACAGGGAAGAGAGAACAGGATATAAAGGTGAACCAGCTAGACAATGGTGATTTCAACAGATATGAACTAAAGAAATCTCTTGTTCCTCTCCCCAGGGATCAGAAGTGCTTGATTCTACTACATCATTACCTCAGTGACGTCACATAGCATACCTTATTTGTTTAAAGGAAATTCCACTTGCACCACAGCAAGTATAGCAATCACCTGATGTGGATCTGTTCATTAATTCTTCTGTTCATGTTCAGTTAGCGAGGCTCTGCTGTACCCACCGTGCCAAGCACCACAGTACCAAGTTGACTCATGCATGCGTATTACAGTCATTGAGCATATGCAGTGTCTATAGTGCTTAATGAGAGATACAGTTGTTAGAAAAAAAGCACTCAACTTATGGTGATTTAAACCATATGAATGCTTTATTGTTTACTCAAAAATATCCGCAAGGGTGTGGGCATGATGGCATATGCCTATGATTCCAGCAGAAAGAAAATTCAAAAGGAAGTAAGGAGCTGACAGTGTGAGGGTGTTGGGTCACGTCTCTATAGCCTTCTCGTTCTCATGGATACAAGATGGCTGCTGTAATGCTGAACATTTAATGCTTTAAGAGCATGAGCAAAGACAGTCAGGAAGATGGGAGAAGCGTTCTCTCAAGCTTCCCTGCTTGATTACAGAATCTTTTCCCCAAGGCTCCTTAGTAGATTCATTGGCTACAGGGGCATTAATTAGGTAACCTCTGAGCTTAATGGAAGTTAGAAAAGCATCTGTTGAACAAAAGGGGTGGGAGTGGAAGTTAATATTGGATAGCCAACTGGAAGTGTTGTCGTGAATGCCCACAGTCTCCCATACCGTCATGATATCATCTGACTACTCAATAGCCCTACTTAAGCCAAACGGTCTGCTCTGGAGCCCGGAATGGGAGGTATACCAGCATCTGCTGTGTGGGAACTTCTGGCTGTGAAGAAACTTAAAGATCCTTGGAAGCTGCAAATCGAATGCAAAGGTTCTCAGAGATATTATAATGCATGCGTTTGTACATGCCAGAATCCGGAGGGTAACTCAGAAGGTTTTATAGTTTGGGAAGATAACTATATGGCGACATGAAAAAGGAATGAGTGGTGATTCTAGACCCGGCTTTGAGTGAGGTACTGGAAGGATCCAGAGCCTGTCACCTCGTCTGTGCAGTCGTGCACTTGCACAGATTAGATGCCCCCTACCTCCCTTCTCCAGGGTAAGAGTGCCCATAGTGCCGTCACACTGACAGTTCAGAAACATTAAATGTAACTGGTTTCAGGCTCTGTTTTACAAATGAGGGAACAGACTCATTTGAGTTGGAATGTTGAGTCCCAGGGAATGCAGCAACACAAGGATCCCACACATAATTAATATTTCATGCTGATAAGATTCTAAGCTTTTGACTTCTTCATTTCTTCCTTTTTCATATTAGCCAAACCCCTCTGATAATATTTACATTACTTAATAGAATGCAAATAATGAGATTTTTTTTAGAAGTCCGTGTTTTAATCACATGCTTACAGGTTAATCAGTTGTTTCTCTGTAAAATGATAACTACCTTCATGGTTTTTTATTCCATTTTTGGAGATAATTCATCTACTCATAAGCCTAGTGTACTGACACGCAGTAATGAGAGCATTTGCAGTTGGCGTGATCACAACAGACGTCTCCCTGACAATCCATGTCACTCTCTAAAGCTCCTCTGAGCTTGAGAAAGTGTCCTAAACTGGCTCTCCAGTGGGTAGTGTGTGAGTGTCTGTGTGTGAGTGAGTCTGGCTGCCACTGTATAATTTTATCTGTGCTGGTATCTGCTGCTTCCATATTACATAGCTATGAGATATGTGATAGCCGGGCGGTGGTACTTAGCTAGAAGTCGGACCTGTTATTATATGGCCACCATGCTCAGTAACTGGTGATTTGCACAAGCAGAAGTAAAACGCAAGTTAATGAAGGAAAACTTCAAATCCAGACCTCTAAACCTGAGATTCATGGGTGAGCTAAACCATGTGACATTTTGAAACACGACTTCCCAGCCTTGGCCCTATTCACACTTCAAGCTAAATTATTCTGGGTGTGCTCTGTGTAGCTACAGCAGGACTTTATGGTCTAGCTGTCAGTAGGGCCTTCCCAGTCTATGGGTCATGCTTACCTCAAACATCTCCAGACTCTGCCAAATGTCTCCTGGGAACTATTCTCTCCTCTTCTCAAGAATATTGTGATAAGCTTAATGTGTATTACACTGTTTTCCTGGGAGGCTTATTACCTATATCATATTCCTACAGAGGAAAGGCTTGGAATCAATCACTTAAAACCTTTCAAACAATCTTGAAACAACCTGTCTCCAGCTGATGCTGCCTAATTAAACGGTGCACTTGAAATTTTATTATGAAATATATTCCTACCCATTTATTACTTCCAGCTACTTTGAAACGGCACATCACAAAAAACTGTGTCTGGGAAAATATGTACTTCAAAAGTTGCCGGTCCCAGATGACAGCTTCCTAAAATAACTGTCCTTTGTGGAGACTCCAGAGGTCAGTCAGTCACCTACAGAACACGGCTCTGGCTTCCGAAGGGTTAAATGGTGATGGCAAGTCAATCCAGAGAAGAAATCAAAAGGAGCGATTTTCAGAAAGGAAATCCAAAGGCTGTGTAGATTTTAGGGTTGTTCCTGGGTTGGGGAGGAGAAAGGAGGGTAATGGAAAGAGGAGAGAGGGTGAGAGGAGGGGGTAAGGGAGGGGTGGTGGGGGGGGTGGGGGGTGGGGGTGGTGGTGGTGGTGGGGGGAAATACAGGGAAGAGAAAGAGGAAGAAGGAAAAGAGGAAGAGAATGTCTTGAAAGAAGTTCCCAAAGGTTTCCGCTGTTGGGAGAGGCTGGCTGGAGGAGTAGCCTGCTTTCCTTCTCTCTGGCTTGCCCCCACGGAATCCAGCAGCCTCGCGTGTCGTGCCCAGCCTTCTCATTCCTACGTCCACACCCGTCATGGTCTCTGCCCTCCAAAGTGACCACTTCTCAAGAGCTCCTTAAAGCTCACAGACATCACTCTACCCATCTCTGAAGCTACTTCCCATCCACGTCCTCATAAAGGCTGCGCGAACACTGCAGCCCCAGACCCCAGTGCTTGACCCAGAAAAGCAAACGGGGGTCGGGTGTGGCCTCGGCGCCCCCGGGGAGCTGCAGAGAAGGCGAGCAACTTTCTCCCCGGATTCTCAGTCTGTCTGCCGCCCCCACTCTCGCGCGTCCAGGACTGCGCGGCGGGGCCGAGGGGAGGGGACAGCGGCAAGGGGAGGGCGGGGAGGAGGCGGCGCGTGCCTCGCCTGCCAAAGCTGGATCCGGCATCCACGGTGCTCCCGGGCCGCACGGCCACAGCCGGCGGGCTCTCCAGGCGGGTCCTCCTGACCCTCCACCCCGGCTCTCCAGACTCGCCTCGATCTCCGTCGGGATAGTGGCGAAGGCGAGAGAGACAATCTTCGGTGCCGCGCTGTCCCCGCCAGGGAAAGATAGCAAGTTGTGCTGCGCCCGGGACCCGCGAGGGACCGCGGCCGCCGCCCGGCCGGGTAAGTAGCACGCCCCGCGCCAGGGTCCCTCCTGTCGTCTTTCTGAGCAGCGTGGTTCAGCTGCGGTCCTGTCGGCCTCTGGGAGGGGCTGCCTTGCTCCCCATCCTTATCTGTCCCTTTCTCAGAGGCGGGTCCAAGAACTTCCCCAGGCTGCTCAGCATCCAGAGATCATTGTGTGTCCCTGTGTACCCCAGGGTGCGGTGGGTGGGTCTAGCCAGTTTTGGGGGAGGGTGGTGGCTTTAAGTTCATCTGGACTAGGGTAACTCACTCCAGCTGAGGAAGAGTGCCCCCCTTCCTCCCACTCCCCACCTTTACTAGTAACCCCCAGACCAACTCAACTTCAGCCTCTGCTCACAGCTGACAAGATTTTAAAAACCTTAGCCAGAGGGAGCTCCCTTTGGGTAGAATCCAGAACTGAGGACAAGTAAAGTGAGCGAAGTGTAGGAGACAAGAGTTTGCTGTAGGTTCTGAAGCTGGAGTTTGGAAGCAGTTTGCAGAGGGAACCCGAGGGCGGGTGCTCTTCTGTGTTCTTTGTGGAGAGTGTGGTCAGGTGTGCAAGTCAGCCCACCTTTTCGAACCCTTTGAATAGCTGACTTTTGACATTGGGTATTGGAAAAGTCTGAGTGCCCGGTCTGAAATGACCAGCAGGTGAGATCACTGAAGCCAATGAGTCAAAATAGTAGGCGTGACCATAGGAGGCTTGCATTTGCCCCGGAAGATTAATGCAGAAGGCGTTCTCAGTGATATTGAGTACCGAGAATGTGAAACTATGGGTCTATCCAATACATACACCTGGGTGGTGAATACTGTTAGTTAAATTTACAGTACTCTGTAATTGTAAGAAGTTCTCACCATCATTTTGCTTGGTTGGTACACCCATCAAGTGATGCCGAGGGGTTGCTAGAAACTACATGTGACTTGTAAGCCAAATAAACAAACTACTGTATGGTTCATTTTATTTTAATATCCAGAATTATGTCTACTGCTAGTAAAAAATGCTACATTGCTTTTAATGTGAGTATGTGAAATGAATTCACTGGCTTGGCAAATAGAAGCCATTCGTTTTTTTAAGTAAATAGCTGTCAGAGTTAATTTGGGAGCATTTTACAGGAGATAAAGACATGGAAGAGCTTTGAGCTAGTCTGGCAAAACTTGTATAGAGATGTGTATGGAAAGAATTAGTTCTTCCCATTTTTGAAGCTTTGAATGAAGTTTGAAGTTTCTTAACTGAAAATCTGGGAGCTTCTTGAGACATATAAATAAGCTAGACGTCCTTAGCTCTCACTGTTTCCTTGTTTTACCAGGGCCCACCATCATTACTCCAAAGTATGAGAAACTGACTGCAGTAAGACAGAGGATCTGTTACAGCAAGTAGCTACATACGCCTTGAAGAACTGTGGATTACCTGGGAGTTGCTCACGACCACACGTCCTCCTTCACACCTTCAGGACAATCCCATTGGGTCCTCATTGCCCTGCCTGTAGGAAGATGGCAGCCAGCCTGACATGTACTGGAGTGATCTGGGCTTTGCTTTCCTTCCTTTCTGCTGCCACCTCCTGTGTGGGGTTCTTCATGCCTTACTGGCTCTGGGGATCTCAGCTAGGCAAGCCCGTGTCCTTTGGCACTTTCCGGAGGTGCTCCTACCCGGTACATGATGAGAGTCGGCAGATGATGGTGATGGTGGAGGAGTGCGGGCGCTACGCCTCCTTCCAGGGCATCCCCAGCACGGAGTGGAGGATCTGTACCATAGTGACAGGTCTGGGCTGTGGCCTGCTGCTCCTGGTGGCTCTCACTGCCCTTATGGGCTGCTGCGTGTCGGAGCTCATCTCCAGGACAGTTGGAAGAGTAGCTGGGGGAATCCAGTTCCTGGGGGGTAAGTGACTGCCAAACTTAAGTGGTTTTGATAGAATCTCAAAGCAGTATTGAAAATGAGGTTTCATTGGTCTACGGATGCAACTGTAATTGGCATTTGGAGTACAAGAAGAAATAGATCTGAAGTGGTATGGTAAGAGACCCAGCAAAGTCCAAGATTTTTACCAGAATTCTTTTACAGTGTCAGGGTTTTTTATGCCTATTCATCCTTAGATATATGCATCCTTGGCCTGCTGGGTACAACCTATGTGACACAGACATGTATGGACTGTTTGTAACATATGTACTGGGGAGATAGTTGGTATTTCATAGCATCTTGGTCTTTTTGTCCAACAGTAGACCCATGGATTGTCTTTGCCTTGCTAGGCACTTGAGGTCTTTAGAGGCAAAGACATCGTAGAAAAATGCAAAAGGTGTTTGATTCAATATTGTGATCATAAAGACCCTGTAAGACTCCCGGTGGATATAACACTAATCCTTGTTTAATTTTATACTACTTTTTGAAGTAAGTTTCAGATGCCCAATTTCATCTTGGCAAGCATATTTTTCACGATGTTACAAATACAGTTCTAGGTTGATTATGGTGTGAGATCTTAACTTCTCTGGTAACTTTTTCTGTGGGCGAAAGAAAAGAATACAGTGTTTAAAGAATGGTGTGTGCTGTCCCAAACGCGCTGGATAGTCTCAGTAACACCAGACAAGGTCTGACTTTCACTTGGCACTCTTCCAACAAGTATTGCTTCAATATCTCTGGTCATATGGTTCTAATTGCACTTTATATATTTTCCACTGGGCTTTTTCACCTCCATCCTTCAACCTGACTGGCTGAATTTGTCTGATTTACAATATGGCCCGGTGAAATATGACAGCCTGCATAGATGTTACAGACGGAAGGGAAACAGGAAGCTTGGAAAACTGGGGAAAATGTGCGCATAACTTCATAACAAAAGAAACGTGTATTATTCCTCCACCTGATAGTTTTTCTTCACAGTCTTTTGTGAAGAATCCAGAAGAGGAGAAGGCCCTTTAAAATGACCATTTTGAGGTGTCTGATACAGATTAGAGAGCCCCGGTGCCTTATTTCAGATTATCTATCATAAAACTTTGTAAGCAAGTGTGCTGAGAATGGGAATAGCAAAGTGGCTTCGTGTTTCCCAGCAAGACTTAGGTTCCTGTGCACTCCTTTGTTCTCTTATCTGGAATTTGCTTCACTGGGTTTCACATCTTAGACTGTGCTGGGGGTGGGGGTGCTTTGGGGACTGTCAATCCCTCTATCTGTTTCCCTATTCCTTTATTGACTTTAATACATATGTTTACACAGAAATGTAGCAAAACTCTTAGTAAACAGGGAGGTTGTCACTGAAAGTGGAACTATAACCACAGTGTTTGAAAACTTGTTGTCACAGACTCTTAGAGCAGAGCTAACACTAGGGCGACTGAGAAGAATCTTTTTTCTTTAAGAATAAACGGAGCTTGCTGGCGTTTTACTTGGCTCAGGAAAATTGCTTAGCCAGTTCCATTTTCTCCTCTTATGGTAAATATTACTTTCCTTTTTTTTTTTTTTTTTTTTTTTTTTTTTTTTTTTTTCATTTTAGAGCAGAGACTGCTATTATTTCTGGCAGAATAGGAAAATGCTTACAAAGAGAAATCAGCTTTTATTGATTACCTTTAAACGTGTAATGAAGGAAGGCCACAAGAAGTGAATCTGAGACTCAGGAGACTTCTCCTTCCCTCTCGAAGCTGGGTATAGATTTTTTTGAATTATATGGAGCTAACTCTTCATTCTATAGAATACCCAAGGGGATAGACACTTGAGAAAGTTATATATGTATTTAGTTAATCTTGCTTGGCTTTGTATATATGTTTCATGATCCCGTGTATAGATTTTCTTAAAAATTATATGGAGCTAACTCTTCATTCTATAGAATACCCAAGGGAATAGACACTTGAGAAAGTTATATATATATTTTTAGATAATCATGCTTTGCTTTGTATATATGTTTCATGATCTCCTGCTTAGTAAGAGTTACTGACTTTAAGTTAGAGATAAATATTGGTTTGCTCTTCTCTCTCTCCCTCCCTCCCTCCCTTCCTTCTTTCTTCTCAGTTTTTTTCTGGTGTGTGCTTGTGTTTCTGTGTAGTTTGTGTACATATGTAGGTGCCTGCAGGGGCCAGAGATGGACATCAGGTGTTCTGCTCCTTCCCCCTCTGCCTTATTCCCTTGAGACAGAGTTGCTCACAGAATCTGGAACTAGACCAGCAGCCTGAAAGCTTAATAATGCTGGGGGTTTGGTACATGTACAAGAAAGCCCGACTTTTCACACGTTCCAGGACTTGAACCCAGGTCTTCATACTCATGCAGTGGGCATTCTTACCCATCTCACCTGTCTCCAATAGTTGGCATTGCCTTATTTCCTATACATGTTTCTTAGGTCAGGCAAAAATCTGATAGTAAAAGCCTAAGAGGGTTATTTTTAAAAAATCTACCTCTTAAATAGATGTGCCTGTTACCACAGAAAATTGTGAATTTAGAGTTAAAAAGTAACATGGAACATGGAGAGAGAGAGAGTTTGAAAATCTGCCGCTAACCATCAACAGCCAATGGAAGAAGAGCTGACAAGACAAAATGCCTTCAGATTTTTCTCCAGTTGTAATTGTTTTTTATTTTTAAATTCACAAAACTTAGTGGTTAGTAGTTTTCTTTTATTTGATTCTTCATAAAGTGGGTGAGTATTTTTAAAGACCAGGAGATGGCAAATTGGTGAGTTCTGAGAGTCTTGAGATTAGTGTCAGAACGTAAGAGCATTTAGGAGACTCTGCCGGGAAAGAGACAGACTCTCTTACTAAAAATGAATCTCCAAGAACGGTTATGTTTAGCTAAAGTGAGGGTTGTTCCAGAAACAACAGGAAGCAGCGGAATGGCAAGATGCAGAGGCATCCTGCTTACTGTTGCCTGCTGGCTCTGGAGTCTGCCCATATGGTGTGACATCGGGCAGTATAACCCCTGCAGTATTTTGGAACAAGGTAAAGGACAGAATGTCAACCTTCAATTTGAATATTCTTGTGATGGCTGATCGGAAGTTAAAATGACTCCTTTCAGCCAGTAGGCCAACATCAAATGGAGACTTCTGTATAAAGACCTCCAATCTTGGGAATATTTCAAGAGACAAGTAAATGCTACATTCCCTAAGATAACTTGTAGGTGAAATTTATTGCTATTATCTTTATTAGGAGACATGCTTAAGTCATAATTTAAAAATAGTGAGTATTAAGTTTTACTCTTTCTTTAGTTTTAAAGGACCCATAGAAAAACTTTGGAAAATATTATGTATAATAAAAATATTAGCATGTATGGGGTATGTTTAGGGCTCTCTGAAAAAAAAAAGATATCTGACTTCTGTCTTCCTTTGTCTGCTATAAGATGGTGTAACCGTTAAACACACACACACACACACACACACACACACACACACACACACACAGAGTTTGGAGGGGACCTGATATTTGCATTCCTGACAAGTTTCTATAGCGCTGCTTCTAGGGGCACAGTTTAAATTGCTGCTTTATGAACAACATTTCTTATTTTAGGATGGTAAATGGCTGACTTTGAGGTTTTAAAGTGAGTTGTGCCACATATAATCTCCCCTAATCCAGATGTAGAGGGTTCCCATCTTTGCAGTCTGGTTTTTGTTGGGTACATCTGGGTTGCCTTGTTCTTGTTACCTTTTTCTGGAATTTGAAATATGTTTATGATATCTATGTTATATAAAACGCCCCTTCTCTTATCATTCTTTTACACCAGAAACAAGATTTTACTGAAGAAAAACTAAAAACATGACCATAGTTTAGCCTCTGTAATTGGCACGTAGTGGGTCTGGGTCTCCAGTAAGGAATTGTTCACTGCAATGGCCCAGGGTTCCCTGGGATGGCCCAGGCAGCTCCTGGTAACTCCATACCACCATGGACACTGTGCAATGCTTAGGTCAGGAGGGTACCTGAGGAGTCACGTTTGATTGGTGAACAGTTTTCTGGTCTTCACCAGATGTACAGAAGGTGATCCACTCTTGCTCAGTGGTAGGACTTTCTGATCACCCAGTCCCCACCTTTCATTACACCTATCATGTGTATTGATAACACACAAGGACTAAGATTGAGCTGGAGACAGAGTGACATGCTGGGAGCAAGAAGGCACACTGTGTGCTATGACACTGGCAGTGCTTGCCAGAGCCTGCCTGCTCCAAGTTCTAGGTTTCTTAGATGCAGAAATGATGGCACATCAGCTATTCATTCATAAAATCTGTAACACCAAAGTGTGTACAGCCATACCTTGTAATGTTTGTGAATGGCAGGTTTCGTGTAGCCATGGATGTCAGTCTTAGTTTTCACTTGAGTTTTGACTTTTTCTGTTGTTTGGATACTTTGCTATGGAGCTTCCAAGCTTCTCATGCAGGGATTCAGTGTAGCATTCTTTTAGTTCTATGAGAGGTCTAGAGATATCACCTGTGAGCTTATGAGTCCAGAACCCTGCCCCAGGGAGGATTCAGTAGGACTAGGTTGAGCTCAGGGGGAACTAGGTTAACAAGCTCCTCCAGGGACGACAGGCCCAGTTGGTGCACAGAACCCTTGAACAAGCCAAAGCTACTCCCTGAAACCCTCCTACTTTTCTATGACTAAGTCATATTGCATGGGTCACAGCATAGAGTATATAGGTGTCAATCTTAGAGCCATCAGATTTGTTATCTGGGAATAATAAGATTTGAGGTGAAGAACATTAGAATTGGTGCTGTGGGAACAGACCTGTTAATTCGGAGATTGCCTTCTTTATATTATCTTGTTTGCCGTAGGCGGTAGTTACCTTAATATATGCAATTATAAAGCAAAAGAGAACCAACTGCTATTTTCCATGCTATACTTTGGGAAAGATTGTATTTCGAGAGCTGTGCTTGAGTCCTCAATCTTGAGATCTTGAGATACAACCTCATAATCTTTATGAATCTTAGGCTCTTGGTTTCTTTTTGGGAAGATTGTACTCAGCCCCACCCCCACCCCATCCCCAGTTTGAGTTGTTGCTTTTCTTTCTTTCTTTTTTTAACATTGCATCTCTGAAATAATAATAATAATAATAATAATAATAATAATAATAATAATAATAATTCTTTAAAATGACAGACTATGGGATATCCATGGCACAGGGCTGGCCATATTAGCAGCTCCACAACAATCTTCCTTCGATTGCTGAGATTTCTGACTTGCTTCGGTTCCTCTGTATTTTTTCAGAGTGGAGAGTCTATGATTTTTCTGCTTACCCGCCTTGTTGCCACCAGCTAATCCATCCATAGCTGGAGACTACAGGCTGGAGTCACTAATGGATTAGACAGCCTCACTAGTATATCAGCTGCAAACTGGTTTGTCACACCTTTGAACTGATTGAGGGCTGTGAATTAATAACCATTTGCTAGAAAGAGCTCAAGAAAGACAGTTGAGATCCTTACATTTTTCTACATGGCCTCACAAGACTCGCAAAGTTTGCACACTACACCGAGACACCATTGTCCACTATCAGGACCTGAACCTTCCAACTTAGCCAGGGTGCTCTGTAGGTGTGTGTTAAAATCAGAAAAATAATTATACCAGACCAAAAAATTTCATCCTTGATGCCTTTAGAATTGACCTTGCTGATCTCTAAGTATAATCCTCAAGACAGCCTGAGGAACACTAATATCTGTGTATACCAAGATGTGTTAACCAGAATAATCTAATTAGCAGGAACGAGAAGAGTTCAAAGTGGTTAGTTATGAAAATTATCAGATGACATTACGACAGATCTTTATAGGTCCTTTGGTGTGTTGAGGCATATAGACAGTCTTTGGGGAGAATGGGCAGGACTTGTAGTATTTAACTTGGGTTCAATCCGGTGAAGAAACCTATGGTACGATTTTCACTTCACCTGAACTAAGCAAGTAACTCTTTATAGATGAGAAAAATTTAGAGTAAGACCAAAGATATCCCTATTTTTAAAAATCAATTAAACTACAAATACTATCACTATCTTATTAAAGGGCTAATTAAATGCTGCCTTGTGAAGCTGGAGAAATGGCTCAACTAGATGCTCATGCAGAAGACCCGAGTTTGGTTCTCAGCACAGTGGGAGGGTTACAGCTGTCTGTAACTCTAGCTCCCAGAGATCCGGTTCTCCCCCCGGCACATGCTCATACACACATATGCACATAAATCAAAATAATTCCTTTTACAAGCTATTTTATGTTAAATTTTGAATTCAGAGTTTCTGAGCATCATCAGCACTGAATCTTTTAATCCAGGGGAACAGTTTGAAGAGTTATTTGTTTTATTTTATATATGTGGATGTTTTGTCTGTTACCGTACTTGTGCAATGATTTCAGAAGCTGGGAAAAGCATCAACTATCAGATTCCCTGGAACTGGAGTTACAGATGGTTATGAGGTGCCATGTGGGTGCCAGGAACCAAACCCAGGTCCTTTGTAAGACCAGCAAGTGCTCTTAACCACTGAGCTATCTCTTCTGATCCCAGGTGAATATTATTCTCTGTTGGACTCAGCTTATGGGTCTGGCAGAAACCTGGTGGTTGTATTATACAGCAACTTTTCACAAATATTCACTGCAGGTTGGTGGTAATAGTCCGCTTGTTTGTAAGGCCAGTGCTACCAGCCTGAGCCATTATCCTACACCCCCATTATAGATTTTTAATGTGGCTGTCTAACTCACTCTATCTATCTATCTATCTATCTATCTATCTATCTATCTTTATATATCTGACTAGGGGAATATAACTGTTTCCATTTTGTATTCTATCCTCAAATTTACAATCATAGAAGAAAAAAGACATTATACCTCTAATTTCAAAAATTAAATTGCAAATGTCATTCTCACAGAAAATCCTAGGAAGGGAAAGAACAAATTCAAGATGTTAAAATAAGATCTTATTTCTGGAGTCCAGCAAAGTGCCTGAGAGAGCTGTGATAATAATTTGTTATCTGCTCCAAACTCCATATAATATGGGCTCTTTGAAAGTTTTTTTTTTTTTTTTTTTTTTTTTTTTTCCCAGAACGGCAGATGCTCCCCTTGTGTTGAATATTGATGTTAGCATCTGCCGTCAAGATGTCCAAACTCTGGTATCAGAGACTGTGCAAACAAATGTGCTGAAAGGGCTAAGGAGCTTCCAGCATCTGCCCAAGCTTATTTATGTACACCCTTTGGGTAGGTGTGACAAAAGATCAGCCCACAGCGTGCTTAGCCAAACTCAGCTTAAGATCCCAAGTCCTTTATTCTAAATATTCAGTATTGCTATGAGAGAGAGAGGTAGGGGCAGGTGAGCAGGCGAGGATCCAGCTTTGGAGCTCGGCAGTGCTTTACTGCTGGTCAGACTCCCACTCTGGGAAGTGTTCTGCAGAATCATCACGGCCACTGAGTTTCTACCCTCTCTTCATGCTTTGGGGGGAAAGGGTCGTCTCTGTCTTCATTTCCCTTCTCTCAAATCCTCCAGTCAGAATTCTTACTGGATTATGGAACCTTTGGCTGGTGATTCCTCTGAGCTGGACTCTGCAAAATGTATGAGGCAAAGACGAAGGTGGGTGAGGGGAGGGGGGCATTGGGAACTGGTTGTCACTGATAAGAAGAAGTAGCAATGGTCTTTCTGATTTTGAGTCCAAGTGACGCCTCGAAGGACTCTGCCATTCATGAGGAGGAAGATGTCTACAGATTTGGACAGCAAGGAGGTCAGCTCAGCTTGGGACGCTTTGTTGTTCAAATTCTGGTGGGAGCTGAAGCTTCAAGGTCAAGGGGGAAGTTGGGAACATTGAGCATGAAGCTTAAAAGGATGATCAGGGTTAGAGTACACACTTACAGGAGCTGTGGTTTTGAAACTTCGTGTAAGAAGACATGTCTTCATTTACTCGCAAGCAGACAGAGCTTTCGTTTCTCACACTTTCTTTTACCATTGGCTGTGCTGGCTGGAAGGAGAGTGTCTAGCCTCAGCGGCTGGCTTAATGGTGGATGTTCAGCTACCCTGGAGAGT
The DNA here is from genome assembly GCA_028551405.1 of Uromys caudimaculatus. Classification (NCBI taxonomy): domain Eukaryota; kingdom Metazoa; phylum Chordata; class Mammalia; order Rodentia; family Muridae; genus Uromys; species Uromys caudimaculatus. The sequence goes on from CM052704.1 coordinate 35,387,488, forward strand.
GCCACCTGCTTGTGTTCTTGTGTGATGGTTCAGGGTCACAGGGGACTTTTCACTCTGTGGGAGTAGGTTTTGCTACCTGGAGTAAAACACAATGGAAATCAAGGTGGGATAAAAATCCTTTTGCATAATATTCGTTAACAAAAGACCGCCTTAGGGAAGATAGAGTCTAGAAATGTCCAAGTACTGGACAAAAGGCAGAAAGGTGAGGGGTGAGTACCATAACTTTTGTAGGCTTTTTTCCCGCCTGGTCTCATGCATAAAGATGGTGCTCTATTTCGATCCCCTGGTAGAAAAAAAGTCAGTTCATTCATCTCATCTCCACTGGTGGCTATCCTGATTATAGCCTCTTATAGGAGCCATTTAAAATTCAATTTGGCTGCCCGAGCCCTCAGTGCTCAGTGGGTTTATTAAATGACACAGCAGTGACTTCTCCTTCCCCGCGTGGCCCTTTTTGATACACATTTGACTTTGCTGTAATTTCAGACAACTGTGCTCTGTGTGCAGCGGCCTTACTGTAATAGTGTTCCAGTCCAGTTGAGGTAGACCCAGAGATCTGAGTCTGAGGGAGCTTGAAGACAGTAGAAATGGCATAAAAGAAATGTTAACTTTTCTCTAACTCTTGCTGCTGAGCTTGTCAGGCTTGTAATGTTTGGCAGCATTTAACTATTTTTTATTTTATTTTATTTTATTGGTGTTACTGTTAAGAGTTGTAGTGTTTGGTGACATTTATTTTATTTTATATTATTGTTTTGGTGTTACTGTTAGGGTGATAGTGTTTAGTGGGCTGTCTGTGCGGCATTACCCATAGCCCAAGTGCAAACGAATATGTACCCCATGCAAGGTAGGTTAGAATTACATGGAGTTAGATTCTAAAACAGAGTCTTCTTGAGCAAGCAAGTCAAATGGAATGTTAGTATTTTTTTTCTCATGTTAGCAGTTCTTCAGGTATTGCTCGCTGCCTGTGGGTTCCTGTGAAAATTAAGTAAGCAGGGCCCATGCGTCAGCCTGGTGTCTCTGACCCCCACCTCCATTCGTTCAGGCAGTAATTAAATACCAACTCATGGAAGGTTTCCATGTACCTATCTGTATATACTATCAAGCCTGATAAAATAGATTCCCCAAAAAAATGATGTCTATGACTGATGGGCCACTGAATAAATTCTTACCATCTCCTGCTGTGGCCGCCGCATTCCAATGAGAGGGGAAGCAGCAACAGCTGAAGCTGAGTGAGAACACACCAGCAGGGAAGACTGGATCCACAGCATTGAGGAAAAGGCAGGCAGGGAGAATGAAGAGAGAATGAAGGGAAGAGAGGGCGAACGGGCTGCACCACACAGCAGCTCTCCTGTTGGTTTGTGAAGTATCAGTATTGTGAAATATTCTTATTTATTACTTGTTGGTCTGTGAAGTATTAGTATTCTTATTTATTTAATACTTGTTATATATTTTACTAATTATTACATCATTTATTACTTATTATATATCATTATGTATTACTTATATATCATTATTTCTTTTATTACTGTTATTTATTATTATATCTATTATTTATTTATTTTATTAAAGACATAAAAAGCTCCTCTTTTTGTCTGCATGTGTGTACGTTGGTATCTTTTTGATCACTCTCTACCATATGTATTGAGGTAGGTCTCTCCACAAACTGGGGCTTTGTCTCTTTGCCTGGTCTTACCAGGCAGCTTGTGCTGGTGGCTCTCTGCCTCTGCCTCCCATGTACTGGGATTACATGGGGTCACCATAACCACCCAGCTTTGCATGGGTCCACAGGCTTGTGTGTCAAGCACTTTCCCTAAGTCATCTTCCCAAGCCTGAAACTCCATCTTTTTTACTGAGTGTTTGCCTTCCACAGACCACAGTTTGAGATGCCCCGTGGCTATCTGTTATGTCCTCAGTGTCCACACAACTGTGTTTTGCTCTGTTTTGCTTCTGTATAGTGTGGTTGATGTCCTCAGTTACACTTTTCAGTCTTATCTGTTTCTTCTGAGAGACACTGCCTGTGTGTACACTGGGTGTAGAACTCAGGGCTTTGTACCTGCTGAGCAAACGAGCCACACCCGTACCAAGACACATTTCCTTTAACTCCCAATCTCTCTTCCAGCCCATGTATTTTTAGCCTGATAACAACTTTGAACATAGCAAGAATATCATGTACTAAACTATTTCCCATGTGTTTTCCCACTTAATCTTGTGATGGCACAACAGCTCTGTGCTTGCAACTGTGACGGGTATAATTAAAGGAGCGTTTGTGATTCAGGGTATAACCCTGAAGAGTTTGTAAGTTCACTGCTCTGCCTGCTAGACTCTTTCCTTCAGCAACACGACACTGATATTCACAAAAAGAAAGCTTCCGCGCTGTTACCAAGTTGGGTCATCATTCCCGGAGTAATGCTTGTAATGGTATTTGCAGGTGGGTATTGCAGTGATGTGAGGATTAGAACTCAGCTCAGGTTTTTTGAGAGCTTGCATTTCTGATCTTCAGGGGAACTGAAAAATATAGAATATATATCTTTAGAATATATAGCTTTAAAAACTGTCACAAGTATAGTATAAGAGAAAGATACTTTGACATTGATGTTAGAGATGGGTCATGGGAATTCACTGTAAAAATAAGTCATTTTGAGACCAGAGACTGAATCCTGAAAACAAAAAGAAATTTTGTCTCGATTGTACTTGGAAGTAGTTACTTCATGCGATATGCAACTTATATGTAACTACACTATGCTGCTGTAGCCCTGGCTCCGGTGCTCGTTCACCATGTAAGCATTCAATATTGTCCCCAGTGTCCTGGTACACTTAAAACACTGTGGCGCGGTACAAAGTCAGCCTTTTTCCTGGGCCCCTTCTGAGTTTGTTTTATTCTTTCCCATCCATCTCCATGTCTCTGAGAGAATAATCTTGGCTGATTGTGGCCCTTCATTACTCAATGCCCCTGTGAGACAAGGGCTTCCTGTGATGTGCCTCGGGCCCCACTGGTGATGTCCGGAGCCTCAGACCTCTTGTTCTTGCTGAATCAGCTAAACGGAATCCTTTAGGAATTTCCGTTCCAAGTCCTATCTCCGTGCTTTGGAGAGCTTTATCTTCACCTTTACTTTCCCCCCCTCTGCAGAGCCAGCTCTGCTGCTTTCCAGACCCCCTGTGAGAGCAGACTTCCCAAGGCATCACCCCTGCACATCTGGTTAGGAGCCCCGCTACCACAGCTCCTGTGGAGTCTATGAGCATCTATTTTTTTCCTAGTGGAGGTGGCGAGAGCACTGTGCCCCATGTGTGACTGTCATGTGCCCCTGCTGCAGTCTCAGCAAACTTGGCCTGTCTCATTTTCCTACACATTGGATTGCTGACTCCCATAAAATCATTCAGGAAAACTTTACATCCAAGTGTTCATTGGAGCAAGATACAAATTTGGGGCTGATGAGGCGCTTGGCTCATGTTCTCGGGATTGTACTTCAGAGTTCCTTCTTTTCTCTGGGCCAGTCACTTTTGTGTCTCACACCCGGGCACCTCATTGCACAAGACAGGGTCTGACTTTTTCTCTTTTGCACTCTTTCGGCTCTATGCTAAAAATAAAGCCATCTTTAGGTGTAAATATTTCCGATCCACACTCAGTATCCTAAGGTGGTCTCATTTTCTGCTCTCATTTTGCCTGCATTCCTACCAACAGCCAGTGATGATATAGTCAATGCCATAAGTTCCTGATGATCCTATCAGGGGTATCTAACAGGACAGGTTGCTTTTGTCTTATTCCAAGATGACTGACTCAGCCATTTACTTCAGACAAAAGCCAGTTCCTTTTCTGAAAGGGTAAAATGAACGTTACCGTTGTGTGTGTGTTAAAGGCAGTAGGTATCTTCAGAAGTCTTCTCTTGGTCTTTGGGGACACATATTTTCTGTCAGGCTGCCAAGGTATTCACTGCTACCCAACATCTCTCTTTGAAAGAATTAGCCAATCTGAGAGTTAGTATTGGGCTGTGGGAGGATCCTGTAAGCTGTCTGTTGATCCTGATCTGTACAAGTGCCTACCTAGTCCCTGTCCCACCCATATGGAGAGATATAGCAGAGTTCCTCCAAGCAAAACTGAAGTGGTAAATATTTGAAATTTTACCTCTAGTAAATACCTCCATTGTTGTATTTTTTTTTTGGGGGGGGGGAGGGGAACACCTTTGGAAGGTGACCAAAAGACATACATTAATTGATTGATTGATTGAGGACAGGGTCTCACTAGGTAGTATTTACTGGTCTGGAACTTGATAAATAGATCAGACTGGTCTCAAGCTCACAGAGATCCACCCGCCTCTGCTTCCAGAATTCGGAGAGTAAAGGCACGTACCCCCATGCCTGGCTGACCAAAGGCAGTTCATGGAACGCCTCGTAGTGCCTCCTGATGGCTTGGAGGCCACTGCTTCTGCCACAGTGGGACTCCTGAGTGTGTGCGCCTTGCATGTCTCATTCTTCTTCACTCTTCTCTGTGGAGCACTTCACTTCCCCTCTAACATAGGAGCTTTTCCAAGTTTAGAAAGCAGTTTCCTGAGCCCCTCACGTGTTTACTGCTTTTGTTTTGCTTGGGATAACTTGCCATATCACTGCTCTGTGTACCCTGTGCTCCAGTTTTACAGGTCATCTCAGCACTTAAGTATTATTCTTTCCTTTTTCCTTTTTCCTTTTGACTCAGGATAATGAGTACGGCCTGTCAAACAGAGTTTTCTCCCACCTGTAGCACACCTAACATACTGAGATTGCATCATTGATTGATTGACACACTGATGGACTAACAGGTAATTTTGAAACTGGAGATGGTGGCACGTGCTTGTGATCTCAGCACTCTGGGTGTTGCGGTTGGAGAATCAGGAGTTTGAGCCCAATCATACCACATGAAAAATATCTTAGTCAAGGTTTCTAAGTGCAACAAAAACATCATGACCAAAAAAGCAAGATGGGGAGGAAAGGGTTTATTTGGCTTATACTTCCGGATCACAATCGAACACTGAAGGAAGCCAGGGCAGAAACTCAAGCAGGGCTGGAACCTGGAGGCAGGAGCTGGTGCAGAAACCTCGGAGGGCTGCTGCTTACTGGCCTGCTTCCCAGGACTTGCTCAGCCTGTTCTTATAGAACCCAGGACCACCAGCCCAAGGATAGCACCACCCACGATGGGTCGCCCTCTCCCCCCCCCCCCCCCCCCCGTGGATCACTAGTTGAGAAAATGACTACAGCTGGATCTCATGGGGACATTTTGTCAACTGAGGCTCCTTCCTCTCTGGTGACTCCAGCTTGTGTCAAGTTACACACAAAACCAGCCAGGACAGCAAGTTTGCAGCCAGCCTGTGCTACGTATAACGGGTAAGAAACAACTACTTTAATTCTATTAGTTGAAACAAAAGAACAATTGAATAGTGACATTTGTATCTCTAACAGAGAACAGGTGACATAATTTGAAGAACAGTCAAAATGGACACACAGGTCCCCAAGGTAAAAAAAAAAAAAAAAAATTATCAAAAATTTTGAAAAGGCAAGAAGAGCCTTAAAAACTATGAGTGAGCTTGTATGGCTATCCAGGGTGGACACCCTTCTACTCTTCTTATTGTAGAAAGGAGATAGAGGTATAGGGGTGTGTGTGTGTGTGTGTGTGTGTGTGTGTGTGTGTGTGTGTGCGCGCACGCGCTCATACCTGGCAGTATATGCAGAAGCCAGAGGAAGACTTTGGGTATCTTACTCTATTGAGCTCTATTTTATTCATTGAACCTGGAACTAAGTTGGCAACCAGCAACACCTTGGGGATCTTTTTCTTATGTCTGCTCCCTATGATGCTGGGGTTGCAGGCAGCAGCACTATCCTATCTTTTCTTGTGGTTGCTGGAGATCTGAACTCAGATCCTCCACTTGGGAAGCAGGTGCTCATTCCCTTGATCTGTCCCACCAGCCCTCTGTCTTGTGAAATGAGCGGACACCATCATTTCATTTCTAGGCAGTGGTGAGAAAGCTTCCTGCTTAGACCTTTTTGTGGACTAGGGAGAATGAATATTTATGCTCCTACCTGTCCTGACACAAGTTGGCACTAATGTTTACTTTATCATCTTTGACATGTGCCTTGTATCAGTAAGGAGAACATTTAAAGCCTCACACCCTTCCAATCTAAGCAGCCTGCTCTCGTCTGCAGCCCCAGAATTTTTACAGGCCTTTTGCTGTATTGCACAGGTAAATCAACAACTCAGCTCTAGTCTGTATGAACTCTGGTAAAACTATTATAAATCAGAGCAGCGGGAAGTGAGCTGAGTCCTACTTTAGTTTTAAAAACATCAGGGTACGTCTAAAATGAGATAGTCAGAGTCTCTGGTTCCACGATTAGGAAAGAAAGCTTCCTGTTTAGGAAATCCCCTGAGGAGGTTTAGTTTACACAAGAAATTGAACTGTAATAAGGGAGGAGAAAGAGATGTCTCTTTTAGAATGCCTTGCACAGTACATAGACTTGAATAGAAAGTAACTAGTGGCAACTCTGTGATCTCCACAGACTTGAGGTAAAGAGACCTTCACTTCATATATCAGACTATTTTTGTAATGGATCCCAAAGAATGAAAAACTTCCCAGAAATACCACGATGAAGAAAGAGCAAACAACAAAACAAGCAACCCTGAGGACAGTCAGAGGCACTGGCTTTCCAGGAAAGGGTCCCATACGGTCTTGATTTTGATAAGCAAGCTTTGTAAGACAGAGCAGAGAGATCAATGATAGGCAGAGCCACACCTGGACCAGGGGCACTTACTTTATCTAATATGGGCTTCCTGAGAAAATTGACTTGGGGTGAGTCACTGAATTCTTATATTCAAGATCTTCTTCCCATTGTGGCCACACCGATCAATTATTTTCCCCCCTTATTTACTGCGGCTTGTGGTCACAGATGTAGCATAAACCTGGAAGCATCTATGGTTTATAAAAGAAATAGAGGAAGAGCATCTCAAACTTCACTTCTTATATTTTATACATATTCCTTATAAAGTTGCAAAATGACTCTTAGACTACAAGATTATTTCTGATATTTCTTTTGTGGGGTAAAATACAACAAAGGGATATTGCCATTTTATTTAAACTACAAATATTTGTGAGTCATATAAAACAAGAGCTTAAGAGGTTTTTAATTTTCAAGCTCAGAAATTTTACCATTACAACTGTTTGCTTTTCCTTTTATGGTGTGCTGGCTAATTTTATCTGTCAATTTGACAAATCCAGAGTCACCCAGAAGAGAGTCTTGATAAGGGATATCTAGGTCAGGTTGTTATGTGGGCACCTCTGTGGGGGATTTTCTTGATTGTTAATTGGTATAGGAGGACCTAGCCTACTGTGGGTGGCACCATTCCCTAGGCCAGACCCTGAACCACATAGAAAGAAGCAAGCTCACTGAAGTGATGTGATTGTCTGCTTCATTGATTTCCCTCAAATGATGGACTGTTACCAGGAATTGTAAGCTAACAAACTCTTTCCTCCTCCAAATTGTTTTTAGTTTGTTTGTTTGTTTGTTTGGTCAGGATATTCTATCACAGCAACAGATTGAAACTAGAACAGATGGAGATTCTTACTCATAAATATTAATCTATTTTGATGATTGTTGACTCCTTAAAATGATTCTATTTGCTCTACATTTTAATTAAGACTCTCCAAGTATATTCTAACTGTAGAAAAAACTCAATATAAACCATTTTGGGGGGTGGGGATCATTGAGACAAAGTCTCTCTGTTTAGCCCTGGCTGTCCTAGAACTCACTGTTTAGACCAGGCTATCCACAAACTCAAGAGATCTTCCTGTCCCTCTTCCTAAATACTGAGATTAAAGGCATGTGTTACCATGCTCATTCCCAAGACCATTATTCTATATTAAAAATGCCTTCTTATAAAAATCTAGGACCTTTGTGTAAATATTTATATTTAAATTGTAAAATAATTTATTTCCCCAATTTTGTTTCCTTAGTATTTAAACAAGAGTGAATCTCTGTTTCCTCTTTTCATCTGTGCTAACAAGGGGGAATCCTAGCCAACCTTTTAGAAATACAGAGTTGTATTCAGAATTGTTTGCCATATACTTTTAGAAAATTCCAAGCAACGGTATCATATACAGCTTTCATTAAATTTAAAAGACAGATACAATGCAACTAGTTTTAGACCTGGCTTTTTAAAGTAAGTTTAGACGTTTGTGGTCATTGAACCAGTACGCTGTGTCTCACCTTTAACATCCTTCATTACTTTCCTGTGAATTCTGATCTCACCCAGAGTCTCTTGACTGCTTAAAGACTATGTGTCTGGCATGGGAGAGGCAGGTGCTAATGATGACTGACCTAGTCCCCAGACATCCTTCTGTCCTGGAGAAAGATGGCTTTTCCACAAAAATGCTGATGGCTTAGGTATCAGGTTCAGCCAAGATGTGGCTATCAGTGTGGGGGCCAAGGCCAGTATGACGGATGATCCTAGTGAAGAGAATAAGACAGGAAGTGGAAAGAGTGGAGGAGACAGCCCACCAGCACATTTCAGATATGAACACAGGAAAGTAAGTGGCCAGTCGTACTTGATGTAGAAAATTTGACAGTGGTGTGCTTTGCTAAAGCAGAGGCAGAAGAGGCACATACTTACCTTATACTGTTTACTAAGTTCCTAAAACCTGAACCTCAGATTAGGGCTCCTATTGCAGGTATCTGTAGAAGAGAGTTCTTGCTGGGCTTTGCGTTGCTCCATATGCAGAAATTTCCTTGGACAATAAGGTCTTAGCTTCTTGGCTTCCTACATGGATTTCATTGTACACGCATGTGTATGTGTGCATGTGTGTGTACACATATACACTATTAAGAACTGTATACTACTGCTGCTCAAAGCCCCATATGAGTAACGGTAGTTCTTTTGTATCTTACATACCCTTTTTATGTCTGGTTGCTTTGTATCTAATCTTAGATACCTTTTAGGTACTTTTGCAGAGGCTTCCTATCTTGCTATCTGGTTGCTTCTTATGTAGGTCACAGGCAGAGCTCCAGGACTTTCCTTGTCCATGCTATGATAGCATATCCATCCCATGTCTTCCCTCCCTGGTTGAACGTTTGCATTTATAACCTCATACATGATGAGCTGTAAGCTTTACTTAAAGCTACCAAGATCCTTGTGGTTGGTTCATTGTTACTAGATCTCTTGTATGTTAACTCCCAATACTGCATTTGACTATTATCCAAACAGGTTTACAGAGGCATTTGTGGGTTACTTCTTTGTAGAATAGAAAAGAAACCTAATTCTGCTGTTTGGGAATTTTGCCCACCTATCTGGATATGCTAAGCCTCTGCTACATGCCAGGAAGCGAGCTGAGGGCTAAACAGCTTTAGATGAGCCAGCTAGGATGCACGGACGTGGCTCTTACATAGTTTCCCTTTTATATTCTTTCTTTCTTTCTTTCTTTCTTTCTATCTATCTATCTATCTATCTATCTATCTATCTATCTATCTAATTTAAATTAACAGTGGAAATCAGGATAGAAAATGGTTTTAGGCCCCAGTGAAAATTATTAGGTACTCCGGTTTCAGAAAGGATGAATGAAGAAATGTGGTACCTCCATAGAAAGCCCTCTGTGTTTGTCGAGGCTTCTAACATCCCTGACTTTGGGATGGCAGGAAGACATTTTGACTTGTAATGCAGAAGGAATGTGAAACACAAGCAGGAGAGAAACAATCTTTTAGTACTTTCCAAATTTCATTTCTAGGGTGAAACACAAACAGAGTTGAGAGAAAGATAACCAGCTGAGAAATCTAACTTCTGGAAATGATTTGACTTCGGTTCAACTTCTGTATGAGTATAACAGGCACTTGAAAACTGCTTTTGATAAAAAGCCCTGACTCCTCCCTGAGGCCCACAAAGTCACTCCATGCCTGGGATCTCTGCCTTCCTGTAAGGACTCTGGACAGTCTCTTGCTTGACTTTGCATACACATGGTAGTCCTTGAGGAGTATCTGTCGTCTACCTGAACTATATCAACCCTTTCTGAAGCTGGAGACACAGGAGTCAAAGTTCTAAGTGTGTGTGTGTGTGTGTGTGTGTGTGTGTGTGTGTGTGAGAGAGAGAGAGAGAGAGAGAGAGAGAGAGAGAGAGTATATGTATGCGTGAGTGTATGAGTGTGTGTGTGTATGTATATATGTATGTGAGAGTGTGTGTATGTGAGTGTGTGAGTGTATGTGTATGCATGTATATATGAGTGTGTGTATTTGTGTGTATGAGTATAAGTGTGTGTGTGTGTGTGTGTGTGTTACTGAGGTTGCTGAATCAGGACCATCAGGACCTCTTACCTTAAAACTCTGTCTAGTTATCTTAAAACTCTCTGTGTCTCTGTGTCTCTGTCTCTGTCTATCTCTCTCTCTCACACACACATACACACGCATACACACACACACACACACACGAGAGAGAGAGAGAGAGAGAGAGAGAGAGAGAGAAAGAGAGATGCAGCATTTGCTCTATTTACTAGTTTTATATCTTTTTATAGATCTGTATTGAAATTGATCAATAGAAGAGGCATTTTCTATCCAAGCAGGTCATTGTTCTGAGTAAAGCAATTGTGCCCACTAAGCGCTGCTTAGGCTCCCCACAAACTCACGTTCCTCTGAAGGAAGTTTTCCTGCCCCAAGTTTACACTGTGCATCCTTCTTTGGAGTTGTAACAAGCTATTTCAGCTTTTCATAAAACATTTTGTGAGAGGCAGTAGTTCCCATTCTAGGTTGTTACAAACTATGAAATTGTATGTCAAGCCACCCATTTTAAGGAACGAATTCTCCTCCTCACACTGATTTCTTATATAAAATTTATCATGCTTTGACTTTTATGATATATAATATTGGCAAGAAGAAAAAAAATCCCCTCAACCAAGTAACTGGGAATTCTCTCTGTAGTAACTCGAATTCTCTCTGTAGTTGAGAGTTATGGAGAAAGTGGTAAGAATGAAGTATTTTTGTTGCTTTAGAGCAGAAAATATCATTTCCCTAAGTCTGTCAGTACATAGTATTTGGGGCTTCGTGGGCCATGTTGTCTCCGTGAAAGGGATTCTCCTCTATGGGAAAGAGTCTGGAGACAGTTTGCAGACAAGACAAAGTTGTGTCTAATAATTAAGCTTTATTTAAAAAACAGGCTGCAGGTTAAATTTGCTCTCTGTTTTTGTACAATTTGTTGGCTTCTGTCAGCAAATCCAGGCTGGAAGCTTGTTTTTGTCTTTTTTTTTTTTTTTTTTTTTTTTTATGTTTTAAATTTTTGTCAGAGGAGAGAAGAGTGGAAGGAAGAAGGAGGAAAAGGATGGCAGAGGAGAGGGAGGAGAGGAGGGAGAGGAGAGGAGGGAGAGGAGAGGAGGGAGAGGAGAGGAG
>CM052704.1:35398963-35459997 GCA_028551405.1 Uromys caudimaculatus
AGGAGGGGAGGAGAAAAAGGGGAGGGGAGAGGATGGAGAAAGAAACAGAGAGGGGGAGGGAGAGGGAAGGAGGGAGGGAGGGGAGGGGAGGGGACAGGGAGGAGGGAGAGGAGAACAAGGGAGGGGAAAGCAGGGGAGAGGAGAGGAAAGGAGGAGGGGAAAGGGGGTGAGGATGAAGAAAGAAACAGACTTTATGTGGTCTGCAAGGCCTAAAATATTTATTTTGAATTTTTTGGAAAAGTTTATTGTGACTCTCTAAAAGATTGCTTACTTCTTTCTTAATTATCTCAAGTTATATTTGGATTTGGGGGGTCTTTGTCTATTTTGTTGTCCTTCAACTTCAATAATAGGGAATAAAGAGAATTCACTACAGAAAGTGTGGTCTTTAAAGTTTGCAAAATATCAGATTTCAGAGAAAGATACACTGATAGTTTTGTTCGGTCACTTCTTTCCTTTAAAATTTAATATTTTATAGAGATTTAAAGATTTAGTTTTATTTTACATGGATGGGTGTTTTATCTACACCTATGTATTCAACAATGAGTAGAGTGCCTGTGGAGATCAGAAGAGGGTGTCAGATCCCTGGAACTAGAGTTACAGATGGTTGTGAGCCACTATGTAGGTGCTGGGATCTGAACTCCAGACCTCTGGAAGAGTAGCCAGTGCTTTGAACCACTGAGCCATCTCTCCAGGCCCTTTATAGGACGTGTGTGTGTGTGTGTGTGTGTGTGTGTGTGTGTGTGTGTGTGTGTGTGTGTGTGTGTGAGATCATTTAAACACTCCTTTTCATTCTGTTCTTTAAGACTGGCGTCTCCTAGCCTGTATTCGGGACACCAAGGCTGTCTCAGTAGCTGTAATGTTCCTGATACGATGCATAAAACAGCACTAGTTAACACGTGTTCATTCCATGGCTACCATGGGAAAGGCACCAGGCTAACTCTTTAGCCAATAGCTCCTCAGAATATTAATGAAAGTTGTAGTTATAAACCCGGGTTTTAGGGGAAAGCAAGTAACAAGTTCAAAGTAACATCCAGAAGCAGTCCTGTCTAGTTTTTCCTTCAGCTCTGTTCCCAGCAACTCTTGTCTGCTGTCACCCCAGCTGAAAGTGGCCACAGGACACACACTCCACCCTCCACCACTGTGCCTGTTTCTGTTGTATAGAGAGGTTAATCAAAATGATGCTTGATGGTTTAGCAAGCAGAAAACCCCAGGTTACCAAGAAAAAAAAAGGACCAGGAAACTTAGCAGCATTAAATTCCTTTGTATTCCTGTACAGCTAGATACCGTTTCCACCTTCTCACCCATGGGGTTAGAGTCCCATCTGAAGACACAATCCTTTTTTTTTTTTACAGCTGTCCTGTCATAATAAAAACCTTGTGTATGATGCACGTGTGTGGTGCTTCACACTAGAGAAGAACAACTTGCCATAAAAAATGTTTTCTCTCAAGTTCCCAGAAGTCATTTCTACATTTGTTAGCATTTGTCTTTCAGGTGTACCTCAGGGCATCGCTGGTTACAAATTGAGTTAAAATGTAAACAAAATGGCCTCGGTGTTTTTCTGCCTTTTATTTGGCAGCCACCTTTTTTGTAAAGTTGTTATTCTTCATATGACTTCCCCCCACACACACACAGCTGGTTGGCCCAGCAGCGGGTCAGAGGGTGGGGGCTATTCTCCCCCAGCTCAGGGTGGTGGCCCAGGCTGTGAGTAAGACACTGGAATCTGTGAGCTCCAGAGGGATGGTCTTCTTGCAAGCAGTTCTTCAAATCTCACACTCTTGAAGCCACTCTGCCAGGAATTTGCCAGGACTAAATTGTGTACGAGATGTATCTTTCTAATAAGCAAATGTTCCTTCAGAAAGTACCTGGCACTGAGGACTAAAGCTCCCAGCCTCCCTGAAAACTGTTAGTCTCTTTTCTGCTGTGTTTCTGTGACCATTTCCTCCTCGTCTGTGGTTTGTTTTCTGTCCTGGGGCAGTTTGCCAGCATTCCATCTTATTTTAACAATCACCTAAATATAAAAACCACAGCACCAAAATTGTAACTGAGGCTTCATTTTGCAATAACAATTGTATTATCATATGTAGCCTGCTGTGAACCCAGTTAAATTCTAGCCTTTCTTTTTGTCTGTAGTGCTTAGAATTGACATTCTCGCTGATATACACTGGGTTCTACTTTTTAAGAAAGAATTCTTTTCCACTTCTTGATATTGTAATGCAACTTTACCTCTTTTCTAACTCCTCCCGGTTTGTCTTCCTTTTTTATAGGAGACGAGCTGGGCAGTAAGCTTATTGGGGGGGCAGTTTGACTTGGTTTTAAGCAGATGGTGTCTTTTCTTCTTCTGTGCTCCACACACCCCTTTGCAGAGGATGCAACCCAGACCCTGTGTATGTTCCCACTGAGCTATACCTCCATCCCTGAGTTCCATCTTTTATAACCAGTACTAATTATTTTGTGAATACCATTGGATTGTAGTAATGTAGGAGGGGTATATTGTCTTTAGGAATGTCATTCATTTGATGTGGTTACTCTGTATGAAACAAAGATTTGTTTTGCTTATCATGGAAGGGTGTTTGCCTCACAATATCAAGATATAATAAGGAACATAGACACTCCTTACAGACCCTTGTCTCATGAGTCTTTAAATTGTTTTCTTATTGGTACACTGCCTCAACTTCCATAGGAGAATTAGATGGCCACTGGAGACGAGACAGGCATCCTTGACTGTTTATGAACAGAAAGGATCTCAGTTTAAGTATGCACACTTGATCTTCCACCAGTGTTTCTATATCCTCACATCAAAACTCAACTCGTATATACTTGGCTTGATGCTTCGAGCGTGTATAACCCAAAACTGTATAGTTTTACTGTACAGTTTATGGAAATTTGGTGATAGTGGTTATTTTGGGTGTATAGTTGACCTGGAGTAAGATGCTGCATGTGATGTCTTATAAACAGATTAAAAGACCATTACTTCTTGCTTATGGGTCTTGGATTGCATGAGCCTTGTGTGGAAGTTCACAGGTGTTGGCTGCTGGGTGTCTGTTGTTCATATTTTCCTTTACCACCTCCATTGAGAAGGAATTCCAAAGGTCACTGCATTCAGTCATGGCAATGTGTATCATGTTCCATCAAATACTCCTCGCTAACACTCAAGGCTTGCCGTGGTACTAGATGTTATACGTGGAGTAGACTAACTAGAATTAGAACCTGGCCGTGGCAATTTGCATGCTAATCTGGCCATATCTGTGATGTGTTTCTTTTTATTAAAAAACAAAACAAAACAATCTCTCCAGAGAGAACCAGTTCACAAACTGCCAGGTTTGTAGCCATGATAGCAGCAGTCCCTGGGTGTCTAGTGTTCTACCGTGGACCTGACATGGTATTAGTGTGACTTGAATTTTAGGGCAAAAGCCAGGATTCCAAGAGCCCAAGTGATAAACCAGTGAATGCATTTTAGCAACAGTTTCTACATGCTTTTTGTACTATGAGTCTTACATGCACATTGCTGGAGTCTGATTGCCTTTGGGGAATACACAACAAGTCTCTGCTCTTCTGTATGACAGATAGCCCTGGCAATGCTATCTATTAACCTAACAGGAAAAGCAGAGGTTCTGGGAAGAAAAGGATTGCACCAGACTCATTCTTCATTTTGTTCTCAGTTCCCTGAGTTAGCCTCTATAGTTTATGACCTCAAATTATTAATATAATCTGTTACCTGGCAGGAACAATAAAATACAGAGACATGACAGTAGATTAATAAAGATCTGATGAGGAGCAAAAATCTTCTGATCACTCTATGAAATGCTGTTCCCAGGGCAGCAGAAATTATGGTCCAAATCCCATGCCTGTGCTTGCTTGTCTATTTTACTCTTATTAGCCGGGAAGACATTAAAATATGTCACAGCGCTGCTCTGCAGAATGCCTCTGTGCTGCTGACTTGCAAACTTTGTCCTTTTGTCTTGTTCTCTAACATCTATTTTGACCCTTGTAAGTCACTTATCAACCCCCTGGACTCATTCATTGGAGTCAACTAAGAATGTGTTGCTTTGTTGGAGAATTCTCATTTATATTCTCTCTCTCTCTCTCTGTCTCTCTCTCTCTCTGTCTCTCTCTCTCTCTCTTTCTCTTCATATTGACCTATGTCTTTTATGACTCATAATGAGGAATTAAAAAAACAACCTACCACTCCCACTGTGATCATTGCCAGTCGTCACCCATCCTTATGCATAAAATACTTTTTTCCCTTTTGTATACCCTCTTTTTCCCCTCTGTGTGGAATTTATTCCCCCCTTGGTGTGTGGGGACAAATTAAGTTCATAACAGTCATTAATGATAATGGGAAGAGTATATAAATCTTTGATGCATTGAAAACTGAATGGTGCCCTGGTGGGTCTTTTTCTCTATCTTTCCTTACCAGATTTTGTTTGACAGCACATACAGTAGGTTGTGTAAAGTACATTTACTCATATTTTTCTCCTTATTGTGGGTACATAATACATACATATACACACTGGTGTATTTCTCTCTGTGTGTGAAGAAGATTGCCCCTTACTGCTTGGTATCCCCATGAGAATAAGAAACTGATTTGGCTTATTCTGCTCTCCATGTTTAATATTGAACACAACATTATGCTAATAGTGGGAGCTCGATAAGGTTTTATGAGCAGAGGAATGAAAGAGTCCGTGAACATTAAAGCAAGTGACTACTCACCCTGTCTGGACATGATGGTATTCTAAAATAAATACCGTAAGAGTGAATACATAGACGTGCATTATACTGTGTGAGAACCCTGTAGGGAAATGACTAGAATTCAAAATTTAAAATGAGTTAAGTTTGGCGCTTATCCTAGTAAATAATTTTTTGGAGGGGGGAATTTCCCTCAAGTCTTTAGCCTCAGTTTTCCCATCTTTGGCAGTGAGATGATTGTTCTTGGCTCTTAAGGGCTGACATGAGAAGCCCTGGAAGTGTTTCCTCTTTGACTCACAGAACATTCTCATAGTCCAGTCCTCCTAGGCTAAGTTTAAAGATAAACAGATCCAACTGTTTTCATCCTGATTTCAGACTGTGAAATGGGGGAGGGTCTTGTCAAGGTCTATAGTCTACCCATACCCCATGAGACTTTATGAGATCTCCTGTTCTAGGTTTTGGGAAGGCCTGAGATTCCTGGGAATCTTATGTTGCTGGTCCACAGAGCACAACTTGAATATAAAGGCTCTAAGGAGCAGTTAGCAAGCAATCGTGCAGAGCAGGAAGTGCTGGAGTGGTCTTCAAATGAGGGCTGGAGTGGTGCTCAGTCAGCATGTGCTTAGCACTGGCACAGCTGGGCCCAATTTTCAGCACTGTAAAGCACAAAGTTTAAACATAAAAGTAGACTGGGAAGGAAAGCTGGAGCTAGATCTGCTGGGGAGGAGGGACAAGCTAGGCTACACTGCCTAGAAGTGGGCAATCTGGGTCCTGAAGAGTTATGGTGATTTTTCAGGCAGAAACCCAGAAGGGTTTTGGTTATCCTGATATAGACTGTAGCTAACTGTAAGGAAAGCTAAAGAAGATGACTCTGGTAAGAGAAGAGTCTAGAAAACTAACTTAGAGCCAAATGAGCAAGAATTGGCTCTGTTGGCAAGGCTAATTCTGGGAATCAGTGTAGAAATTAACTAGGCAAGTAGGAGGCAGTAGGTTCAGTAGAAATATTGCATAGTATATAGAAAACTGTTGGGAAATTTTCATCACAAGGTAGATTGTGCTTGGATACTTAATACCTGCAGGGAGTAAATTCCCTTTGAAAGAGTAAGAGTAAGCTAAGAGGCAAATGTTTAGATTTCCATAGGCTTTGGAGACACATGGATCAGGGATTGAGTCCTCCCATGGTTTGTCATGGTAAATCTTGAGTCTCAGCTCGGTTAGATGAGACATGCCTAGGAGATCAGAAAAGTACACCTTGTGTGTCTGTGAGTGTGCGTCTCCTGAGGGAATTAACTGTGGGGAAAGCTCTGACCTGAATGTGAACGGCAGGACAACCTCTTAGGCTCAGGCCCCAGGGGAAATAGAAAGGAAGAGAGAAAAAGTCTGCATGAACTATTCTCCCTTCCTGCTTCCTGGCCACCATGATGTGGGCTATTTTACTCTGTGAGGATAGACTGAAACCTCAGAAATCATGAGCCAAAATAAGTCTTTCCTTTCGGATTTCAATTGACTCTCTGGGTATTTTGTCACGGTGTCAAAAAAGGCTGACACATAGCTAAATAACCTTGGTATAAGTTATTAGTTTTCGGACCTTATTCTTATCATTATAGTGAGGGTAAAAAATACTGTCACCCTCTTCTGGGGTCTATGGGTATTGTACATATATGGGACACACACATACATGTAGGCAAACTCTCATACACAGGAAATAAAATGAATCTTTAAAAAGAAGTCTTTTGGAGTTGGAGAGTTGGCCTAATGGTCAGGAGCAGTTATTCCTCTTGCTGAGCACTTGAGTTCAAGTTCCAGCACTCACATTGTGGCTCACAGCTATTTGAAACTCTAGTTACAAGGGGTATGATACCCTTGTCTGGCTTTCGTGAGCACTGCATGCATGGATGAACATATATACATGCAGGCAACATTCATACACATAAAATACACCTTAGGAATCTTTAACACTTATATAGGTGCCCACTGTTATCCTGACAAGAATATTATACTAAGCACAATACCTAAATTAATATCATAAAAATTTTGCATTCCTTTATATTCACTGGTGTGAGCACCAGTTTCAAGAAACTGTTTAATAAATTCACTGAAGCTTATTGTTATGTTACTGTTAGCCAGTCACTATAGATTAAGGAAACGGTGCCCTATGGTGATTCGGAGCCTTTTCTGAAGGTCACTGAGCTGCTTTCTCAAGGAATGCTAACAAGGAGTTTATAGAACTCCCTGCTGAATACAGTTGTTTGTATCTGAAAGTAGCTGTTTCATGAGTTCTCGTACTAATGTGTCATTTTCTCTCTTTTCTTCAGAGCAAAATGCAAAAACTGTTTATAAATGAAAAAAAGGGAGAGAGTTCTATTTTGTAAAGTTTTGCTGTATGCATAAACAGCACTTACGTATCTAATTCTGCCAAATGTGACAGACAGACAAAGGGTGAGACTAGAAAAGATGCTTCTGGAATGTCTTGATTCTAATTGAAATTAGCATAGTTGTTGTTGACAGCCTTTGGATCAGTAGTGGAGCATCTGCTGCTGTATTGTGACACTGAAGTGAGAATTCTGAAACAGCCAAAAGTAGCTTCATTTTGTGCTGAACTCCCTGCTTTGGTCTTGGTCACCCCTAGTCATTTGCACCAGGTCTTGCTGTGCTTCTTGGTCAAACAATTACATTTTTTCTGATCACATCCCCTCTCCTCTTGGAAACTAAGATCATTAATTTATTAAGTTAATATTCTATTCAGTAATATAGTATTAAATTAATATTGCTTTTAGCATATGAAACCTGTGCTATGTGTATGGTGTACAAGGGGCACAAAGATTCAAGAGCTGTGTGGCCAACGGATTTACAACCTTCTCGCATCCTGACTAAAAAGAGATCAAGCTGCAATGAAGATCTTATCGGGATGGAGGTGTGGCTATAGTATTAAGGAAAGGTCAAATCTACTCAGGGTGCAAAGACACGGGAGTGGAGACTGGCAGGATGCATGCCTGCGCAGGAGAGTTCTTAGTTGAATCAGTTCGTTGAAGGCCATTAACAGAGGAAGAAAAGGGGTGACAACATTTCAGAGCACTGAGATGTGAAAGCACATGGATTCCTTTGGTGGTAACTCCAGTTTTAACAGGACTAAAGAAGTCCAGTGGGCTGCAGTAATGAACAGCAAGAAGAGAAAGCTGACATCAGATGATGGAGAATCTTGGCATTCATGCTAAGCTCTTCAGAACATCCTGTGGGATCCTGGAAGCTTTTAAGGTCCCTGACTTGAACTTATGGGATGATAAGTCCTAACAGGTATTTTAGTAAAATAATGATTCTGATTTAGCAGGAAATTACTGCAATGATTAAAGAATGTGCTAAAAAAAGACCAAAGAATGAGGAAAGGAGGTCTTTTAGAGGGCATCTGGTGAAGGGCTATGCAGGGCACAAAGGATGGAGAAACATGACCTAAATGACCCATAATGGGAAGAGTGGGAGAGGGACAGGCTGGAGTATAGTTACTAATCCTGAATCATAGCACATGGTGATACTGAAGACAGAAAGTGCAAGAAGAAGAAGATGAAAAAAAAGCTATCTCTACTGCAACAGTAACAAAGCACATGTGTTAAAGTTGACAGCGAGAAAATTCCATCCTGGGGCAGCAGCCAAATCAGTTTTCAAACAACAATCATATGACAGCTGTGTCCGTGAGGTTATGAGTTGGCAATGTGTTCTTCTGAAGTGGCCTGGCTTAGGTGAGAATGACCTTTCATTCATGGGTTTACCCTGTGCAAAGAAAGAGTCTGGTCTCAGCGGGCTGGCCGGCCTGGTCTAACCTCAGCTAACATCACTCCTCTAGTCTGGGTCTTATCACATAGCAGGCATCTTCCAGTTTGTTTTCATGATTGCAGCAAGATCCCAATGTGAAAATGGCCTTGGGAGAGTGAGTCTCTATACTGAGATGGTACATATCCCGTGACACTCTCCTAGCCAAAGCAAGCGACTGGGCTGTTCAGCTTCATAGGTTGAACCAGAAGCTTACACTTTATGTCCGGGTAAGGTTACTGCTATAATCAATCTACCAAAATGACTCATAATTATTAGGTGCTTATCAAAACAATTTAAAAATTATATTCCATTAATTTCATTCATCTACCTCCCAGAGAAAAATTAAGATAAATGGTGTTCTAATGTGAGTATAAAATTATTGAAACATATACTTAATTTTCACTTATTTTTTGTTAGGCATGCTGAAATACTATTCTGCTTTCTCTTTTGGTTTTTTAGACTTTATATATCTGCATTTAGCTTCACTATAGTCTCTTTTCTGTAGAAGAATATACTGACAAGCGATTCTTACAGTGTAGTATCTCAAAGCATCATTGACATCCGTGACTACCATTTCTAAAAAGGCGTCCATTGAATAAAAGCGTTTGAATGTGGCAGTAAAGGTGCCTGCACAGTCCTTGGGTGGAGGCGTTCAGCGCACAGGCCTCACAAACCACACAGGCTGACTCCCTGTGTTGCTGGTGCCTTACAAACTCTGGTAGTATGAGCAAGGTGTGCTTTGTCTCAGTGACTTGACTTCAGTTTTATTAATCATGTTTAGCTGCCCCATGCAGAGCCTGTAAATAGCTTTTCCAGGAAAGACCACCTGCAGTGAAAATATTAAGCCTATCTCGTGGACTTGAATACGTTCCTTATGAAGCTGAATCTTTATGTAGAATAGACACTTGGGAAGCAATTATTATTAATTACAGACCCTTTCATCACATCTTTTGATCCTGTGCACGCTCCGATCCTCTCTGCTCTTCGTTCATAACAAGGATAGCTCAACAACAGCTTCTGTGCCATGAAGAACAAAGAGACTTTTAAAAAAATATCCAATTTATCAATTATCGTCACAATCGTAGTCTTTGAATGTGGTCCTGTGTGTTTCTCTCAGATAATACATTCTCCTCGTATTAGTGCCGGGCTTTTGCCTCTGTTACAGGCATCAAGGGATGTGTTTTAAATGCCCTGCTGATGTCAAGAGTGGCCTGACCATGTGTCTAATTAATTTTGATAAAAAACTCTCATGAATGAGATGAATGCGTGTAGTTACTGATCCATGAAGACACATGTACCTGTCACAGGTATTCCAATTTTGTGTTCCCATGAATTCTTTTCTGAGGTTGAAATGATTATGTTGTCTAATAAAAATCAGAAACCTGGAAAGATGGTTCAGTCGGGAAAGTGCTTGCCATGTTAGCACAAAGACTCACGTTCAGTGTCCAGTATGTGGGCATGTCTGGGGCAGTGTACACCTGTCATTTCAGTGCTAGAGAGGCAGAGACAGGAGGATGCCTGGGGCTTGCTAGCCAGCCAGTCAAACCAAATGAGCAAGCTCCAGGCTCAGTGAGAGAATGAGAACCATAGAATACAACTGAGGTTAACCTCTGACCCTCAACATATCATGTCAATTCCACAGAGTTTATTCACATATAAGTAAGGAATTTAGTCAAGACATTCGCGGTTTCTATTTACTAGAAATTATAGGTACAAAGAAGTACCATATTAGTAAATAAAAACTTAATAATGGCTGTATATTCTTTAGTGATCACAAATCTGACTTTGGGGAGTGAAATACTCTTGTCAGAAATAGACTATAACCCCCAAAGGCCTTCCCCTAGTGACTCACCGCCACAAACCATATTTTAACTTTTAAAAGTTCTTTAACATCTCAAAACAATACCACAGTTGGGGACCAAGTATTCAAATACATGATCCTAGGGGACCTTTCACATTCAAACAATAACAATGATACATAAGTTTAAAAATTCTATTGTTAATTCTTGTAAATCCTTCATACACCTGCCTCTTTCCTGATAAAAATTCTATTTTCTTAGAAAAGCTTCACATAATTGGTATCAAAAGTTGAAATAATTCTATTTCTAGCATTTCTCTTAGTCTATTTGCTTCTCAAGAATACAAAGCTCACTGCTAATGTAATAAGCATATGTAAACTGGATTTATTTTATTCATAAACAGTAATCAACAGAGGCAGGTCTAGTTAATAGCTTTATAATTGTTACTGGAAATGCATATTACTATATTACCTCATAGTTATGCAAAACTTAAACAGGAGACTGAAACCACTTTAGTTATCAAAATGTAAAGACAAATTAAGTATAAAGAAGTCCTCTATAATGACTGAGATTGGTCCACTGACCAATAAGCTTTCTGGAGTAGATAGATATTCAGTTCACAAGCTAATATATAAAATTAAAAATCATAGCACTAAAGATTATTTTTTCTCTGAAGATAAAATTGTTTTTAAATGCCATCTTTATCAAGGTGTTACTTGAGGGGGTCTGGAGAGGTGGCTCAGTGGTTAGAAGCACTTGTTGTTCTTGCAAAAGCATCTAAAGAATGGCTCACAAGCCCCTGTAAGTCCAGCTGGGATGGACCCAATGACCTCTTCTTGCCTTCAAGGGAATGATCTGGGGTCTGGGATCAAATTCAGGTCTTCAGGCTGGGAAGCAGGTGCCTTGGCTGTGGAACCATCTTGTGGGATTCTAGTCATCTGTGTTTGGATTCATTTTCTGTACACCACCAGTTCTTTTCTGCAAATAGTGAGCACTGGATGGTCATGGAAGACGTCTATGATTGAATGTTTTGTTCTTATACACATAGAAGATTGTAAAACAACAAAAGATCCCACAGTAACAAAGCACATGTGTTAAAGTTGACAGCAAGAAAATTCTGTCCTGGGGCAGCAGCCAAATCAGTTTTCACCCAAGTTTTAGTTGTTATCAATTTTGCCCCCTCTTTTAGTAACAGGTTTATGTTGTGCTTCAAGATTTCAGTGAAAGTAATGATTATTCTCTTTTTTCCTTCGCTGTCGATGATGATAACTAGTGTATTCCAGGCAGAATGGATAGCTCTGTTGCACACAGAAAATGGAACTCTAGATAGATTTCCCAAGTATTTGAACTATAAGTGGTAGAGTGTAGTTGCTAAAGAATCTGTAAGCAAACTCTTTTTGTAGATCACGAGAATGCTTTGAAATCTTAGACATCCTCCAGATATGTGTGAGGTTTTTCATCATGATACTGGCATGTCTTCATGCTAATTGGTACCAGGAAGTGCAGAACTGCACAGGACTCATTCGGAATCTTTATTTTAGGCTATTATAGAGCTGTAGATTCCTGAGACCTGAGGGACTGGTAGTGTCAGGCAAGGCTGGGACTAAAATTCCTAGCAACCCCGAGCTCTCAGTCCACACTGCTTGTGCTTGCAGAACAGCCTGCTGTATCTTTGGATTCTACATTTGTATATTCAACCAACTGCAGATTAAGAATACTGGATTTAGGAAGAATGAATTGTATCCATCTTGGTTGTACAGACTTCTTTCTTTGTCACAAGCAAAACAGCACAGCAACCATTTGCATACCATTTATTTTGAGGTAGTGTTCTATTAAGCTAGGGATGACCTAAAGCACACAGGAGGATGTGTGTATGTTCTATGCAAATGTTACCACATTTGCAATAAAGAATTGGGACATAGGAAGATTGGTTAGCTGAAGGGAGTCCTGGAACCTTTGGTATCCAGGGCAGTCTGCATGGGTACCAAGGAAATAGCTATCATTTTGTTTAACTATCATCAGAAATGATTCTAAAACAATCTGTGTCTTCAGGACCAGTTTCCACTGCACGGATGCAGAAGGAAATAAGTGTAGACTCCCAAATCATAGACTAAGAAAAAGAAATAAACTGTAGAAAGAGTCTCCTTAGGAGAGCCCCCTGAAATTGTGTATCCATCACCAAGCAACTGGTAGTAGGGTTTTTATAATATTTATATGACAACACTATGCTGGGCAGAGGACTAGACAGGTAAGTCTTCCTGCAAAACACAGCACAGCTAAGAACCAGGCAGGCAACTTGTTATACGGTGCGTGCGTGCGTGTGTGTGTGCATGCGTGCATGCGTGCCTGCATGTGTATGAGAGAGAACATGTGTATGTATGTGTGTATTTATTTTTCTATTGCATACTCTTACAAAATGTTGAAAAAAGACATTGTACCATTCAAAACATCAAAACACACCACCACAGTCAGGTCTTACAGAAAAGCACCCAGTATTACTTTGTTTACTTTCTGCTGGTTTTTCTTTGATCTCTTCTATATTTTTTACAGTATAAAACATTTCTACTATATAACTCTTATTCCGATGAAGTTGTAGAATATTGCTAATATCAGGAGTCGCCTAATTCTTTTTTTCACTTTCACCCTGTTCGGACTACCTACCAACATGGTGACCTATGCTACACATTTAAAATGTGCATCAGCTACATGCCAGATGGTATGAGGCACAAAGATAAGTAAGATCACCCCTGCTCTCGAGCAAGTGCCATCTCAGAAATGGAAGTGAGCATAGGAGAAACAATTTGACAACTCCACAGGAACTGTAGGAAGCTCCGTAAGACTACAAGGGACGGGGAGGGGGAGGGGATGGGGGTTTCCAAAGAGGAGACCTAGAAAGGGGGAAACATTGGAAATGTAAATAAAGTATCTAAAAATAAAAATTAAAAAAAAAAAAAGACTACAAGGGAGCCATTCACGTGAGCTGGGATAGGCAGGGCTCTGCTTAGAAGGGAGGGTCTTGAGGGCTAGTGGGTGGGGCTTAGAGAAGCAGAGCATGAGACCGAGGATCCCACGTGAGGCATGAAACCTAGAAGCAGCCACACACAGCACGTGGTTAAAGAGGTCAGGCAATGCAACGTCACAGGATACGGAGGGCAGCACAGAGATTTGAACCCTAGAAGTGGGAGATATGTCTGCAGATTTTTATTTTCCATCTGAAAGTTTTCTTAAAGGACAAATATAGGAAAATGACAGTACTTAATTTATCTTCCAGCTGTGACTTTAAAGTGACTCAGACCAAACCCTTCCCAGGGTGGCTGTCTCTATGATGCATCTCCTCGGTGGGACCATGGAGGTGAAGGACACTTTTAAGAGCAGGATTGAGTTTCCCTGAGTGGTGTTTGTTCTCAAGTGTGTACCACAATGGCTGCCATCGGAACCACCTGCCAAGTGACAGGAGGCATAAACCTTTGCCAAGCTTGCCAGGCGTCTGTGTCCCCTACAGAATATGTCTGCACGATTGCTTCTCTATAGCGGAGTACTTATTTTGGCTTTCAAACTCTACCAGAAACAGAAATCAGAGGTTTGGCAATTAGAAATAGCTTAAGGAGAATGTAGTTTTGTTGTTTCCTCATTAACACGGTGGTTTAAATTCTTAGACAAGTATTATCCAATGTAAACTTGTTTTGTGATAGGGTAAAACTATTTTGTACTTATAATACTAATTAGTAACCCCAAAGACTCCCTCAGAGTTGAAACTTCTATTAAGTAGACTATAGATATCCGTAATAACCTTATCCATCCCCTCCCCAAGCTTTCTTTTTCAGTAAGAAGGATTGAACCCAGCTTCTTATTCATACTAAATAATTACCCTATCACTGAGTGCTCCCTTTATTAAATTGTGATGAAAATCTCACTGAGTTCCCCAGGGTGGCCTTGAACTTACAACCCTCCTACTTCAGCCTCTGGTGTAGCTGGCAGCACAGGCACCATTCCCTGCCAAAAAAAGCCTTTTAATAGGTTAGGGTGGAGATAAATCTCCCCTCCTCTTGACAACACTGACATATGTTTCAAGCTACCAATTAGTGTAACACTAGAGTAATATTTCCAATAATGTCTGGGTTGTGTCCTGGGTGGGTGGTATCCTTGGAAATGGGTTTTTAAAAAATAATTAACATGATTATAAACAGCCTTTAAACAACATTTAAGGATTTTTTTCTCTTATCTGTCCATTTAAATGACTCCTCAGGCAATATATAGAACTAAATTAGCAATCTATAATATAGCATTCTTTTTCAAAGGCTCCTACTTACTATTCAATTTGATCTACAAAGAATATCAACATGAAAAATGTGATCCGGACTGTGTGGATTTATGTTCTATTTCATCTACTTTTATGACCTTGAAGCTTGGCAGGCATTTTACCCCCAACCCTCATTCTTTTTCCGGAGAATTTATTGGCCAACTCCATGGGTTTATATTTAAAAAAAAGTTAAATCATGATTTGACTTTCTATGCATTAATAATGAGTCTATATAACATGGCTCTTCTCTCATATATATAAAATATGGATATTTGCCTGTGTGTTCGTTGCTGCACTGTGAGCATGCAGTGCCTAAGGAGGCCAGATGAGGGTGTTGTATCCCCTGGAACTGGCGTTATACATTGTTATGAGGAGCTCTGTGAGTGCTGGGAACTGAACCCACATCTTCTGAGAGAACAGCCTGTGCTCTTAACCACTGAGCCATCGTCCACTCCTATATCTCAGTTCCTACTCATCATCTGATTGAAATTCCTTCAGAAACGAAGTCTATTTAACTTGCATGATATGTCACAGCCTATAAAAGTTTATTACTTTTGGTTTTAATAGCAGAGCTGAATAGACTGGAGCTTCTGATGTTAGGTGAACCCTTAATGGGGAGTCTGAACCAATGGCGTAACTTGATTAACTGTCTAAATATTTAATGCCGAATTTTATGTTTCTAATGTCATCTTGAAGAACAGCCTGAGTTTGTGAGGGTCATTCTTGAAGATAATTCATTTATAGGAACCCAGAGACACAGACAAGTATATTCTAATCATATTTGTATGGCTTGGTATGAGGTACTGGCTCTTCTACACAGCATCCAGATTGAGGCTGGTTTACTCAAAAGCGGTGAGACCTGAATCTGTTCTCCGAAGCCAGGTGCTTTCTGAGTAGCCATCATCTAACAGACCTGGAAGAGTGTGTTGGTTCCAGATGCGAGGGACCTGTTGACTTTTCCACTTGCCTTTGTAAGTTATCTAGTTGCCACAGTTCAGCTCTGAATATTTCCCCAAGGGCTCATGTACTGGTCTCCAGCTTTGCACCATCAGGAAGTGGTGGCCAAACTGGAGCCAAGTGGGATGGAACTAGGTGACTCGAGACAAGTTCTCAGAGGGGATTGTGGGATCCCAGTCTCTTCCTGTTCTTTTGTTCCCTAACAGGGGGTGAGAGGATCTCCTTCCATGCACCTAACATAGTACACAGCACCACAAAGCAATAGAGTGAATTGATAAAACCTCCAGAACTGACTCCCTTTTAGGAAGACTTGTTTCAGATTTTCATTATAGGGCCAGAACAGTAACTTACACAGTGGCCAAGCCCTGATCAGGCTCAGGTCATAGATCCTTGGCACTTGTGAGCCGTGAGCTAGGAGAACCTTCTGAAGAGCTGAATTTTCTTCTTAATGTTTGTTTCATTAACTACATTTCACTACAGATGGTTTTAAAAGGTCACAGAGATACCTGCTGGAAATAGGACTAGCTCTGTAAAGAAATAACTTTGTAGCTTAATATGGAAGGACCTCAGTGTTGTTTTGGAGATAGGGCCTCACATAGCCCAGGTTGACTAAGAGCTGTCCACCTTCCTGTGCTAAGCGTTTAGGAATGTGTTACTCTGGTTGGCAAGGTCTTCATTTTTAAGTGGAGAGATGTCAGAGACATGCAACCAAATGATTAAAGATTATAAACCTCACAGAGATGGAATAAAAATACGATTCTTGAGATTTATATAGAGAAGATAAACTGTAAGTGAATAATTATACTTAGGTAATTATAACAAGTAAGAACTTTGAATGCAGTGTCAAAGCTCTGAAATTCCCTAGCTCACGGGGTTATAGGACTTCAATCTAACTTGGCATGAAATATACCAGGCATAGAAGAATGCCAGGCACTCAAACCTGTGGCCGTTTAAAATGGACTTGTGGTGTGTTGGTCTAAGATCGTATTTTGATTTACCAAGTCTAGTTTTGTTCACATGTTATCTAGAACCACATGGATGTGTTGGATAGTCCAGTGTATTTGGGACCATGAAATCAGAGTTGCCAGTGATCTAACCTGCCCTATCATTTTCAAGCAGGAATTCATTTTAAGCAAAAAGAGAGCGGGAATGAGAGGGAGGAGGACACTGTAGACAGTGAATGAATTTTAAAAGGCCCAAAGAGCCCCACGAGTAGGAAGACAATTAATTGAAATAGCAGCTGCTATTTCATAGGGCATGGCCTATGATTGACCTATGAGATTGTAGATAAGCAGGGGGAAACCAGAACTAGATCCGTTACTATTTCATGACTCAAGGTATAATTTTAACCCTGTTCTTATCATGAGCCATGCACACGATTTGGATGCGTGTTAGGAAACGCTGGTGACCGATAGGAAGGGAGGGGGAGGAAAGGGGGAGAGATTGGCAAACTGGGCTGGCATCTGACCTCCCTGAAGTGACTGAAAAAGGACAGGCAGGAAGATCTCAGAGTTCATTACAGCTCTGGTCTCAGCCAGGCCAAGGAGGACTCTCTGAATAAGCACTGCCTGTTAGAAGAACCTGGAGCTGGATAGGCGAGATTGATTCTCATACACCCTCAATAATTGGCGGAGTGCCTTTGAAGAGGAGGGTTGAAGATGTTACAACTTATCTGTGGATGGACTCTGCACCCTTCATGAAGGAGCTCTGAGTGATTCAACTCCATAGCTACCACAGAACATCCACAAAAATAACCAAGATCATGCCTCCTTCTCTTCTGTCATGGTCTCTATCGCTTCTCAGTCATCACATGGTTGCATAATTGTATTGAACACAAGACCTTAATAGTGTCAAAGAGAGACACGACAATGGATGCTTCTTTAACTCTTTAGAACTTGCTCCAGGGTAAGCATGCTTTCATAGTAGTAGAAGTTTACTGCTGGCTCATATGAACACAAGGCTATTGCCTGACAAGCAAGTAGATCTTCTGCCAAGAAGATGAAAAGATACACAGCATACAAAGACTGAGGGATGCAATGTCCCCACCTTCTTCCTATCAAGCCCTGAACTGAAGTCATTAATCAAGTACTCTTCACGGATGGTTAAATATGCTTATCCTATTCATTTATTCCTTGAGTTTTTAAATTTGGATTGTTCATGGTCTGTGTGTGAGACCCCATGTTCCCTCTGTCTTGTGCCCAGAGCTGGATTGCTTATTCACTTCAATAACCAAGAACAGGTGATTGTGACCCTCAAAAAAGGATAAAATCACCACACGAGGATGATATTCTGCATATAATAAATCTTCAGGTTAATTTCCATTTTATTTACTTTAGCTATAAAATTTAAAATAGTGCCTATGTATTTAGAGCATCTTCAACCAGATAAAAACTGGCAGCCAGTAAAGCAGAGGATGAATACTAGGGCTGAATGCATAAAGCAGCCTCATCAAGCACCTGAAATTGTCACTCAGTGCTTTATACAAATGGCCTGATTTCCTATAAAAGTGAATACAAATAAATTTTTGCCAAAATTTCTTCCAATAAGAAATTACATTTTGGACTAGAGAGATGGTTCAGTGGTTAAGAGCACTGACTGCTTTTCAGTGGTCCTGAGTTCAATTCCCAGCAGCCACATGGTGGCTCACAACCATCTGTGATGGGATGGGATCTGATGTGCCTGAAGACAGCGACAGTGTACTCACATACATAAAATAAATATAATATTTTTAAAAAGAAATTATTTTTTACTGTTTATGATGCTAGCCAAATCACCAAAGGCAGATAGGTAGCCATTAGGGTTGCCCAGTCCCCTTGCTGTATTGTGCTCTGACCAAAATGAAGGGGCAGAGAAAGGAGATGCATGGGGCCTGACCTGCAGTGGTGTGGTTATAACAGTGCCATGCATTGAACTGTCTCCCAAAAAGGTACTGAAGTCTAGCTCCAGGTACCTGTGAGTCTGACCCTGTTTAGAAATGGCCCCTATGGATACAATCAAGCTAAGGATGGAATCATTAGGGTGGGCCCTAATCTAACATGACTGGGGTCCCTGGAACAATGGAGAATTTTGGACAGAAACACACAGAAAAATATACTACACGAAAGGAGGGAGGGGGTCCTTCCCCAGAGCCATGATGTTCAGCATAGCCCTTCCGAACCTTGGGCTTTTCTAGCTTTAGAACTCTGACAACAAATTCTTCTTCTTTTATGATGCCAGTTATGATAGCCATAGGAAAATAGCATGGGTAACATTTCAAGTGGAAATAATTCAGTAATAATATGAAAACATGTAATTATCACCACTGATTTATTTGAATTGGTAATGCATGGGTGTGTTGCACATTTATAGCGTTATTAATGGCACAGAGTAAAAGTATCACTCACTATCTGCTCAGGTCTCCCCAGAGGACATCTGCTCTTACCATTCAGCTATGCAGGACATTCATTAACATGACAGGATACACACACACACACACACACACACACACACACACACACACACACACACATACACACACTTTTCTTCCAATCCCTCTCAACAAATGACAACCTATCATTTGCATATTTGAGACATTGACTATTTAATTTGCATATTTGAAACATTGACTATTTAACTCATAAGATACTTTGAGGGCTGGTGAGATGGCTCAGTGGTTAAGAGCACTTGCTGCTCTTCCAGAGGTCCGAGTTCTGTTTCCAGCACCTGTATCCCATAGTTCACAGCTGCCTATACCTTCAGAGATCTGATGGCCTGTTTTAGCCTCGGCAGGTACCAGATATATGTCCAGTGTACAGACAGACAGACAGGCACTCACATAAACACATAAAACAAAATTAACAAGTCTTTAAAAAGATATTTTGAAATTTTTGAATATTAACATTTATAGAGCTGTTCAAGAAGAGACTTTTTTCATTTTGGTTTTTGAGACAGGGTTTCCCTATGTAACCCTGGCTGTGCTACTTCTTGCTCTGTAGACCAAGCTGGCCTAAAACTCAGAGTTATGCTTGCCTATGTCCCCGGAGTGCTGGGATTAAAGGCATGTGCCACCACCTCCCAGCTGCAAGAAGGAATTTTAAATTTTTACCCCAGTTAATCCTAGGAGTCTCCTTCACTTGCTTTCTGTCACTGTCTGTCAGCCACACACAGTCACATATGAATGCTTCATACCAGCATGCTTAGCAAAGACTGTATTAGTTACTCTTCTTCTCACGGTATCAAAGCAAATAAAAGAAGCAATGTAAAGAAGAAAGGCTTTTTTCGGGCTCACACTTAGGCAAGGTGTGGTCAGTCCCTGCAAGGATTCAAGGCAGCAGAAGAACATGGTTGCAACTCCTCACATCCTAACAGACCAGGATGTGGAGAAGGTTCTGGAAGGACAGCAAGTCAATAGCCCTAAAAGTCTGCTCCTATTGTTCTATGTCTGCTAGCTAGACTACATGTCCAAAAGACTCTACAACCTCTTAAAAAGGTTTCACTAGCTGAGGTCAAAGTGACCAGATGCATGTGCCTGTGTGTGTGTGTGTGTGTGTGTGTGTGTGTGTGTGTGTGTGTGTGTGTGGCGAGCGTCGGGTGGGGTTCACTCCACATTCATACTTAACCACTACCCATGAGCCAGGAGCTATACAAAGCGGTCTAACTTGTTGGGTGGGGGTGGGAAGAGTAACAAGAGAACACCAATTTCCTGACCCTAAAAAACATAAAAGATAGATTTTCTATTGGCACAGGATCATCTGTTATTTGTGCTGTAGACTCCTGAAAAGAATGAAGACTGGCAATTTTATAAGCAGTTGTGATTGTTGTCAAATTGCTTCAAGGTGAGCTTCATGCTAAAATGCTTATCTCTTGTCTTTTATTTGTCATTACTGAAAAACATATTTCTTTGCTGTCATAAATCTAATTTTCCTGCGTAATAGGTTATTGCAAGGAAAAAACTCAATTTTGATATTTCTGAATGCTCTAACTAGGCTCAAGACAACAAGGGTACATACGTGTTTTGTATTGAGGTTGTGAGCCCATGATAGGCACAACTCAGTGTGTTGACCCCAGGTTATCATGACTATCACAGCTAGCCCTGTTTGAATTGGAGATTTGACAGCTGGCAACAGGAGGGATATGTCAGGGTTGAGAAGTGTCCCCGTCTTAGGGTTTTACTGCTGTGAACAGACACCATTACCAAGGCAACTCTTATAAAGAACAACATTTAATTGGGGCTGGCTTACAGATTCAGAGGTTCAGTCCATTATCATCAAGGCAGAAGCATGGCAGCACCCAGACAGGCATGGTGCAGGCAGAGCTGAGAGTTCTACAGCTTCATCTGAAGGCTGCTAGCAGAATACTCGATGTCAGGCAGCTAGGGTGAGGGTCTTAAAGTCCACACCCACAGTGACACACCTACTTCAACAAGACCATACCTATTCCAACAGGGCCATACCTTCTAATCATGCCACTCCCTGGACTGAGCATATACAAACCATCACAGACCCCAAGCCCCACCATACAAGGCTCAACATATCAAATGGTTGACCTCTAGCTGGTGGCACTGTTTGGAGAGGTTCAAGAAACTTTGCGAGATGAGGCATAGCAGAAGGAAATAGGTCAGTGGGTCATGATCTTCTGCACTGAGTCCTATGCTGACCCCTCATGCTGCTTCCTGGTCATCGCAGAAGGAAATAGGTCAGTGGGGTCATGCTTTTCTTCACTGAGTCCTGTTCTCACCCCTCACACTGCTTCCTGGTCACTATGTGGTGACCACCTTTTGCTCCTCTCTGCCTTCCCTACCAAGAGCAGAGCCAAGGCCTGAAACCTCTGAAGACATGAGTACAAGGAAACCTGCACCTCTTTCACATTCTTCTGTCAGTGGGAAGTTCACTGACACAGGAAGCATTGTCTATGGTAGTGAAGGAAGGGGGAGGGTCCTTTCATCACTCTTACCCTGAGGCACATATGGACATATGGACATCAAGAAAGCAGTGTGATTTCAGAAGTTCTGTAGACACAGGGAGGGTTAGGTCCCTGCAGAGCACACCAGAGACCTCCAATCTACAGTAGCTTTACTCAGCTGTCTCTGTGGAAACACCATAGGTGTCCTGGCTAGGGAGACTGTTTCTGCCTCCTATGTGTGGTAAGTAACCAAGTTTGGACTAATAAGATGTAGGTGGAAATCAGGCCGGCACATCTGTGTCATAAAGGAAAGCATATCTTTGTTGATGCCAGAATTACTGTGGGGATACCCATGTAATGGTGGAACCAGGAGCTGCCACCTAGAGCCCAGTGGGAAAGCCACGTGTTGATGATGGTCACCTCACCAATATGGGATGCTACCCCTCTCATTAAAGCTCCTGAATTTGAGGGTGGGGGCCATTCTTTGTTTCACCAATGAAGACTGTGCCCTAATTAATCAACCCCATGCCCAGATGTTGATAGGGACCTGAGCCACACACATCAGTATCTCTTCTGGAATCAAATATTGAACAGAATATGCTTTTTTGAAGCATCCTACAGTCCAAGATTGTGATGTATTTTTCTCCTTCTATTTATTCAGTTGTGTATTTCAGAAATTTCAACAGCTTAAGGTAAGCCTGGCTATTGTCGTGTTAGTTACAGCATATTTTCCAAACTGCTTTTCAGAAACCTTGTATTCACCAGTGCTTCTACAAAAGCAGTGAGGAGGCAGGGTTAGGGGATAGTAGGTGTGAAAAGGTCATGGGTCAAATGACTTCAGCCAATTTTTTCAAGGCAATCAATGAAGATCAAGTCTGCTTCAGTTTTCAGAGGGAAGAATGGTGTGTGATGTACTCCAGTGTTGTTTAGCTGTGAACTGTCTCTTGGGAACGCATAACTAATGTTCTTACACATGGCTACGGGTAGCAACCTTTAGGGTTACCATCATACCATACTTGCAGGTTCCTTATTAAAGATAACTATGCATCTTACATGTTTTGTTTTAAAACATAGAGAACAACTTTATTTTCCTTCATATTTGACCCCAGGGAGTACATACAGAAGAAGAGTAAAAGGCACAGGGCTTTATAGAAAAGAGCTAATGCAAGCTTTAATTCTGACATAACATTGTAATGATGATATATTTTTATTTGTTTTATGTGATTTGGGTTATGTTTCAGATTTTTCTGGGAAAGATTCTACTGTAACAAAAATAAGTCAATAAACCACTGCTGGTATTTGTTGAGCAGTGGCAGTTACTATATTGGAAAACATCAACCAGGGCTGAGTTGTGGCGGGCAATGAATTTAGATGGGCTGCAATACCCCCTTGGAAGCTGCTGGGGGTTGAGCAGGGCAGCTGTAAAGTCAGCATCATTTCTTCCTCCTGCTCTTTTATCAGAACAGTAAGTGGTTTGGGCTGGGCTGGAGGGAGGAAGGGTTATCAGTCAGGAAGTTTCTAGCTGCTCAAGGGATGAGCACAAAGGGAAGATGGCTCGGATAACTTTCAGACTTCCCGTCATCCATATCGACATCACTGGCAGTATACTGTGAGTAGATCTGGCTTGTGACTTTTTAGAACCACAAACCAAGAGAAGGTCAAAAAAGTTGAAGTGTACAAATGGCACCGGAAACTACCCAAGCCAGGCCTTTCTTCAGCATGGCTCTTGGCAGCTGTGTGTGAAGGACACTGACAAAGGGCACTCGGTGAGTTTTGGTTATGCCATTGGCCCTGAGCCACAGGATTCTCCTTTCTTTCTTGTGTGTATGGGGGAGGGTAGAGGCCAAGTCAAGGTGTCACTTTCTGTCCACCATCTTCTTTTTCTTACCTTTCTAAGTTGGGGTTCTGGGAGTTGAACTCGGGTTGGACTTGGGTTCTTGGCTTGTGGTTCACACTATAACAGCTGTGCCACTTCCAGCTCAGACTCTCTGCCTTCTTGAGCGTTCTTGTGGCTGAGAGTTGAATGGTGGAATTATTAATTTTTTAGCATCAACACTTTGTTCTGTAGTTGAATATCCTGTGCTCCTTCTGTGATCGTTGAAGTTTGAAGGAGAGATTTGCAATGCCTTGGGGCCACAAACTCTGTCTCTCAGGTGTGTTTAGGCATGGAAGTTCTCAGAGGGCACCTGGTTGAGGTCTAAGGAGCCTTCACCCTGACGTTCAGCTGTTTTACGTTCTTGACTTTATACTATTTCATGAACACTTGTTTATCTAATGTATGTGCTTCAGTGTCAGAAAAATGTTTTGGCTTGCATTGCCTGGAATCTCAACAGGACATCAAGGAACATTTTGTTAATTTAAAATAGTCTCTCCCATTTTCCTGAGTGTGCCCTAAAGATTTCACTGTTTTTAAAGAAAGTTATATGCTCAGATGGTAACAAAATGTAAGAACAGCTATTTACACAGAAGCAACGGGTACATTAAAGCCTCATCTGTGCCCTCCTAAGACCTAACCTGTTTTCACCAGTTCTGCCTATTTTTGTGTTAGAAATAGCTTGCAATATATTCAGAAAGATGCTGTTTACTCAGAGCATGTCTCTGGGGGCAGGTCTGTGTCCAGATTGTTTTGTGCCTGTTTTGTCAACCTCACCAACGTCATTGATCAAAGCTGTGGCGTGGTAATGATCCTGGCCTGGCCTGGCAATAGTTCTTCTGTGAAAGCCGGAAGTGGTTCAGCATGTCCTGCCTGTGTCATTGACATTACCCATGCATGTATACCGTTCTTGTTACCATGCTTAACTTGCTGCTGTTCCTCTGTCTATAGCAAGTGGGGGATGCTTGCTTCCAGTGGGGTTTCTATTTTATTCTCTAAACTAGCTCTATACTTATGATACTAAGCAGCCTGGTGGAGCTTTGTCTCTGGATGTCTGTGGTTGGGATGTTTAATGTCACCAAGAATCCTTTCTTCTTTCCATAGGCAATATTTCAGATTCAGCCACACACATGTAGCATTTCGCTTTGCTTGTCAAGACTTACAACTGGCCACATTCCAGGGGACGCCCTTTATTGGAGATACGATGTGGATGGTGCCTTTTGATGACCATTGTCTTGATGGCATACACTGGGAACTTTTCAAGGACAGAATGTCTCCTCATCCTCATGAGTACAGTCTGTGATGCTCAGCTTGCCTGCGCCCTCACCTCTAGGCACACTTCTTCCTATATCCCTCCCACTCACTGTAGCTCTTACGTGGGGTGTAGCAACATGGCTACCTGCCTTTTATAGTAACTCCACACTATGTTCACCTGATAGGTCTTAATTAATTAATTTAATTAATTAATACTAATTAATTTAGTGTTTAGTGTTTAGCAGTTACTTATTGAGCTCCTACTATGGACAATGCCAATGTACATAGATAAAACACATAGAAAATATTCAATTATCTTGGTTTGGGTAGATTAATCTTTGGGCAAACTTCAGAAAAAAAAAATGACTTCTTTCATATAATTTTGGTCTTCCTGTCACTTTGTGCAAAGCTTTCTTTTACATTGTTACTTTTGTGTCATGTCCTGGTTGCTTATTTCATCTGGGATCCTCCCTGCCCCCCACTCCTGATCATAAGAGCTTTGAACGCATGGCTACTTATGTATCTATTTGCTTCCAAGAAAACTTCTCAGTGCATTGAAGCATGTAAAAGTAAGAGTGGAGTGAGATTCACTGGAATCCTTACCCCAGTCCTTAGTCAGTTAAGGTTATTTAACTTTAAACCCTGGCTTTCAGGGGGAGTGTTAAGGAGGAGAGTACCCAAGTAGGTCAACTCAACATGGTGTATTCATTGCTTTTACTCTTTCCTTAGACTTTAAATGAGAGCTCGCTTTAGTACAGTGCCTTATCACGAGTGCCCCTTACATGTCGCATGAACATTTACTACCTAGCAGTAGTCCCATCATTCCCTCCTTCTGGGACAATTAGCCTAGTAGGAACTTGTGAATAATTATTGTTGAACACGGACTCTGCCAATAAATATGGCTTTGGGTAGGCATGGGTCTTGGACTAGGATATTGTTGGGTAGGAACAGGTGTTGTGTGTGTTTGCTTGGCCGTGGCACTTCTGTGGATTGGGTGCTGAGAGACAGTAAGGTTGCCCTGCAGCTGCTATTACAGATGCTGTCCTTCACTGCCTTGGCTACCTTTCTTTCTTTTAGCAAGATAGAGTAATTCTTTGAAAATCAAGTCATGCAGAATTTTTTTTCCATTCTAAAAAAAAAAAAAAAGCAACAGAATAAATAAACTTATTATTCATTCAGTTCCTTCAGTGTTGTGCTAATTCTTCTTGCCAAAGGGGAAAAACAAATTTATAAGAAATTCCAGGAAGACTATCTAGAGACCTAAAAATAAAAATCCTGGTTTTATTTTAAGCTTGTCAACAGGGGTGACAAGTGCAAGAATTGTAGCCCAGATGTGCGGGAAGCACCTCATAAATTCGACATCCTTCTCTGTTTTATCTTGCCAGTCACTTTCTCTAAAATGGAAATGATTTTAATATCACAGAGGTAGGTGGGAAAGTTTCATTTTCATTTGTAAAGTGGCAGTGTGATAAGTGGGGGTTCGTGGGGACTGTTTTGGTTGCTGGACTCTGGGGCAGTAGGGTGGCCTACAGCCTGTCCTCAGGCTCGCCAGTGTGCTCCTGGCCCTGCCATTGTTCCTTTGGGGTCTCCAATAGCAGGGAAAGGGTCCTGATTAGAAGTGTTGTCATTTCCCTTTCTTGCTCAGCTCTTGCACAATCCAAAGGTCTAGTTCTTTTCAGGTACATCAGGGGAG
The DNA here is from genome assembly GCA_028551405.1 of Uromys caudimaculatus. NCBI lineage: Eukaryota > Metazoa > Chordata > Mammalia > Rodentia > Muridae > Uromys > Uromys caudimaculatus. Next base: position 35,425,210 of record CM052704.1, read on the forward strand.
GGATTGCCAGGAAGGTTGGGTGCTGCTGTATCTGTTAGCTTGGCTAGGGGATCAGGCCAGGGTTAGCGTATATTTAGATATCTAGAGCTGGTCTAGACTCTGAGGCTGAGGGTGGGGAGTGGGTCAAGCAGTTCGTCTGTTTGAATTCTGCCTTGCTTTATAATGTGAACCAAAAGTCAAATGGCCTCTACCCTTCTCACAGGGGACGCCCAATTGAAAGCAGATGCATGCTTGTGCAAGCATCAAGACTGTAAACGAGCAAAGCTTTACCAAGCAGGAGTCAGAAAAATAACATTTTCTGGTTTAAATTTTATAACCATAAGTCTCATAGAAAAAGATTAATTTATAATTGAAGAGGGCAATCAGAGATAGAAATGACTGGTTGTTATTAAATCTTTGTTTTTGACAGCTTGGCCAGTGCCTGGCATGTGCAAAGATGTTTCCATGACGAAAGTAAAGGGAAGTGTGGAGGTTTAACCCGTTCTGCTGAGTTTATATTCTCTTTGCAAAGGTTACACGCAGTTGTGAAAGCAAAGATGCAGACATGCGGGAGAAGAAGGAGGAGCACGTAACCTAAAGAAGCCTTTGTTTGCTACCAACATTGGGAAGTCCTTGGGTTCTGAACAAGACTTCAAACCTCACATGTCTGCTATGATCAAGAAGTATTTCATGGTTCAGCTACTGGGAGCCTGGTGTGGCCCTGAGGGATGAGCCCTGTCAGGTCCATGGGTGATAGCAAGAGGCTGTCTTAGGAAAGAAGAAAAACACATCACCAGATGTGTCATCTTCGTAAGGGATAGGCCTAGGTTCACCAGGTTGTGGAACACAGTAGGGACAGCCATAGTGTCAGCAGCTCAGAGGGAAAGGAGACAGGAACCTACCAATGTGAACTTTACTCCAGAGAACTGATTGATTCTTTGCTTTATGGCAATCCCTATCAGACATGTGACTTCTTGCTAGTCAAACCATCTCGGGCAATGGAAGTCTTTGCTGGCACTGTAGAGGCCAGCTCAGTGGTCAGGAGATAGTTGGGAACAAAAAGAAACACACAAGTGCTGGGCAGTGGTGCTGCATGCCTTTAATCCCAGCACTTGGGAGGCAGAGGCAGGCGGATTTCTGAGTTCGAGGCCAGCCTGGTCTACAGAGTGAGTTCCAGGACAGCCAGGGCTATACAGAGAAACCCTGTCTCGAAAAAACAACAAAACAACAACAACGACAACAACAACAAAACAAAAACCAAGAAGCATACAAGTCCCAGAGTGTCATTATTAAATGCAAAATCTTTATGACTGTGAAGAAGAGGAAAACAAGGTATTAACAAACTGGAGGGAAAGGTCTAGCTATTTAGCGTTTTAGTGTATCAAACATTGCTGAAAGTTTTAAGCGATAGCGTGCACTGAAGATGGGCAAAAGGCTGCCATTTAAAGAGGAATATATATAACTTGTAGTATAATTTAGCAGATTTTTGAACAAACAGAATATGTCATTTTGAAACTTGATTAAATATATAATTTAGAAGTGAATTTAGCTGAGCATATCTAGCAGAAAGAGCCTCTCGAGATTTGCTGTTCAAGCCTGGAAGGTACATTTCAACATTTCTGGTTCTTCCAGAGGAATCACTTAAAGCCTTCAAATTACAGATTCAAAACAAGATCGCTGTAATTTCAATGGCGTCAATTACTACTTTGAAGCTAAATTGATGGGTCTGAAGGTAAAGTGAGCTGGGCAGAAAATGCGTGTCTGGCTTTCCTGAGAACTGCTGTTCTATGCTCGGATCCTGCCCTGTGGGCTCACCACATCAGCATTCACCTGGAGTGGCTGCCGAGCACTGGGCAGGCAGCTTGGGAGCGCGTAAAAGGAAGACATTAATACCTGTGACTTCCCTTGCTATCCACCTTTTGGAGGCTGGATTTCTCACTAGACATAGAACTCACTGGTTGTCTGGACTATCTGGCCAGAAAGCTCCTCTTGTCTCACATGCCTAGTGCTGGAATACAGGTGCATGCCACTGTGCCTAGTCTTTATGGGAGTGTGCTGGCCTATAGGTGCACACCACCATGCCTGCCTCTTTATGGGAGTGTGCAGGATCAGAACTCAGGACCTTGTTTGTGTAACAAGCACTTTACTAACTGAGCCATCTCCCCAGCCTCCAATTTATTTACCTCTATCATTAGTTGTAATTGCAATATTTAAAAGTAACCATTACAATGGGAATGGCCTCAAATGTTTCTGACCCATGATATTCATGCTGTTTATCTTTCAGCTTTGGTTCTGTTTTTGTCGAAATGGAGAATCATGGTCTCCCTGCAGCCTCCCCCAGGTGCATTACTTAGCTCCTTATCAATATTCACATGTACGTTCGCTCTAAACACAGGTTATTAAAAGTGCACTTCAGTTCATCTCAGACCAACCGGAATCCTAAGTCTCCACTTGCTCATATCTGTACTAGGGTCTGGGTTTACAATGGTGGATAAACTCTTGGAGTTTTCTTAGTCAATCTGGGGCCTGTTCTACTTGTTAAGATCTTTGTGATTTTTTTTTTTAAACATTTCTTCCCATTTGAGGAGATGATCACGCATGTATTTAATTCCTAACCAAGACACAGATAATATGAATCTGTTTTAGTAAAGAAGATGAAAGTTTTCATTTTAATCGGCAAGACCCAGTACAGTCCAGAATATTGACTTGCTTAAGGGCCTGTGATGTAACATTTTGTCCTCAGCATCCACCAACTGTTAGGTAGAAGGAAGGATTACTGCACTGAATCTGTAACCTTGGGCCTTTCTGTGACAATTACGCTTGCTGCATTGATTATCATAAACGCCCTTCGAATGCACTAGTTTCTGTCACACAGTTATGAACATTTCCTAACGAGCCAGCTTAGAAAGAAGCAAGATGGGCCGGGGAGGGGACTTGGTGGTCAAGGCAACTTGTCTCATAAGCATGGGGACCTACCTGAGTTTGGAACCTAGCACCCACATAAGAAGCCCGGCATGGTCACATGTGTACCTGTAGCCCGTAACCCCGACACTGTCATCAGGGTACAACTAAGGGGGTCACTGGGGCTTGCCGGCCACCAGCCAAGGTCTAGGTTCAATGAGAGACCCAAGCTCAAGCAAACAATGTAGAGAAGAGTATAGGAGGTCACTAGTGTCCTCCTCTGGTCTCCAAGGATATGTACATGGGTGCGTGCACATACACACGTACTCATACATGTGCTCACACAAGACACACACATATGTACACATAGGTGCTCACACAAGACACACATGCATACACATATGCGCGCGCGCACACACACACACACACACACACACACACACACAGAGGCAAAATTTCTTAACTACACGAGCCTTTGCCTTCAGTCCTTGGCCTGGCTGGTCTTGTTATTTTGTATCTGTGTTTTTCTGTGTCAAAGTATATGAAGAAGACGTAAGGGTCTGAAGGATCTTAAATAATATTTACCAGTTACTGTCCCTTCCTGGGGGACTTTATGGCGTTAAGCTAACCATTGAGTGGTTTGTCTCAAGTGAGCAACTAACAATGAATTTATTATGGCTGACATACATACTGAAGATAATGTTAAATACAGAGAGGTCTATGGCATTGCTGCACTGGATAAAATCCTTCCAGAAATACAATACTGTGATGAAAGGCATTCTCATGGAAATTAGTTATGCCATTATCTTTTCAATATAAATTTTAAGGGAGGAGAGAACTGTATCCGGGTGTCTTCATTTTGGAAATCTGAATGTTAAGGAAGAAAGGATAATATCTTTTCTCAGGTAGTGACCCCATCCACAGGCCCGTGATTAGAGACTGATGAAAATGGCTCTTAGCTGGAGCCGAGGAAGAATTATGATTCAGATGTAAAAAGGCCTGGAAATCCAAGACAAAAGCATTGCTCACAGGGCTACCTGGGGCCTGAGAGGCGAGCAGGCCTGGCACCTTTCTCCTGTTCCTCCTCCATGGTTCTTGTGTAGACCTGAAATGCCGAAGCTGTGCCGTGCTGGGGTGAGGTCCTTCCTGTAGGCGAGTCTCTCTGCCTACTCCATTTGAGCTCACTTTCTGGATGTTATTTCTGCTGCCTTGTGGCTAAGTTCCCCTCCTGGTAGGTCACAGAATTAGTCCTCACGTTTTGTTTCCTGGTCTGGTTTTGCATTTGGGTTGTCCTGTGTATCATCCTGTATACCTCAGACTCAGAAACCCTAAGTGGATGCGATTTTTTTGTCTCCTTTCTACTTCCTCATACCATTTACCACAAAGGCAGTTAGCTGGTTCTGTACTGAGCTGTATTAAGGCTCATTGCGCTGTGGCCTCTGCTCCCTGATAGCAGATCTGTCTGTCTCTTTTCCCACTAAGTCCACTCCTACACAGTGGGTGTGGAGCAAGGAGCAAGTGTGGCAGAGATTCATTTATCCTCCAGAGTGTTTTATGTGGAAGAACTCAGGAGTTTAATAAAAGTCCAGACATCTTCCTCTTTTTTTTTCCACAGCATACCTTATACAGACCAAAATAGATTATGCACCAAGTGTCCCAGGGGACTAATCAAGAGCTTGTACCTTCATGGAGCCAGGCAGTGGCACCAGCCCCAAATATGCCGACTTCCTGGAAACCATGTGATACAAAACTGTAGTGAAGCTCAAAAGATGCGTAAATAAATTTGGTTTTTAATGTCTCCCAACCCCCTAATCCTAGACTCACCTGTAAATTGTATCTTCCCTTAAATAAATAAATAAAATAAAAACAAACCCCAAAAAAATTTAAAAAGAAAAATCGATTAAATCATGATTTTTTTTTTTTTGAGGAAAATCCAGAGTTTCTCAGTATTTCTTTCTTCCTTCCTTCTTCCTCTTCCATTTTTGTCTCTCTCTCTATGTCTCTCTCTCTTTCTCTCTCTCTCTCTCTCTCTCTCTCTCTCTCTCTCTCTCTCTCTCACACACACACACACACACACACATACACACATACACACATTTTTACTATTTGCTGAGTACAGACCACACTCATTGTATCCAGGTTCTTTCTCATTAGACTCAACTAACTACACATCAAAAACATTCAGAAAACATTCTGTGTCCCTAACAGGATCCCTCTTTCACTTGTCACTGTCCCCTAAGCAGAGGGACTTCAGTCCACGTGGCATTTGTACTTTTATCTGGGGTTGTAAGCAGTCTAGATATGACATTGGTGGAGATTGTATACGTGATGGAATTGCCATCTGTCCTGTGAGAGGGATGGCGTGCCTGTGGGGTTGGTATGAGTGCTAGACCAAGTCCCACACCACAAGGGTCAGTTGCATCTCATTCTCAAGAGAGCAGTGGTGTCCCTACATCCTGTACCCTCTTCCTGCCCATTAGTGAAGCATCCATGTAGTGTTCTGGATAGCTATTAGTTTCTTTACTTCCAACTACCTTGTCATTGACCTTGGCTTGACATGGCTTTTGCTTGTACTCTTGCTGTCTTCTCCTGTCCCTCCTGTCCACAGTCTTCCTTGTCAGTGTTAAGATACGTTAATTCGCTTTTTCCTTTCTAGTTCTTCTTCCTCCTCTGTAGAGAGAATCTCTTATAAGCATTGCCTGTCAATAAATAGCCTATGATCAATGAGCTGAGGCAGGAAATATGAGGTGGGACACTGGCAGGAAAAGAGAGGATTCTGGGAAATAGTGAGAGAATAAAAGGAGACAATGGGAGAGACACTGAGGGGAAGATGCTGGAGGAGGTGCTGAGGAAGACACTAAGGAAGAAGCAGGTTGGAACTAAAGGAGAGGTAACTGACTATGAGGAAAGCATAGAACAGTTTGAATGGGTTAAATAAGTTATGAGCTAGTCGGGGAATGAGCCAAAGCTTATGCCCAAGGTATTTATTAATAAATAATTAGTCTCAGAGCTGTCTTTCCTGGAGCAGGAACTGGAAAGAGGAAAGATGATTTTTTTACACTCCTCCTCCTCTCTGTCCCTTTCTCTCCCCTTTCCCCTTTCCCCTTTCCCCTTTCCCCTTTCCCCTTTCCCCTTTCCCCTTTCCCCTTTCCCCTTTCCCCTTTCCCCTTTCCCCTTTCCCCTTTCCCCTTTGCTCTCCTCCTTCCTCCCTTTCCTCTCTTGTCCTCTCCACTCCACTTAAGCCCTTTTTAAAGTGAGGAATAATGGCTCATGCCTGCAGCCACAGCTCTCAGTAGGTGGAGATGGGGGGGGGGTGTTACCTGGTCTAAATATGGCGTCCCAGATCAACCAGGTCTATAGATTGACCCTGTGCCAAGCAACCAACATTTTAAAAAGAAAAAGAAAAATCTCTCTTGTGTCACACTCTTCTGATTTATTTTAGTCCCCACCTCAAAGCTGGCACTTTTATTTATATTTCATCTTTTGTAAAGTAAATGGGTGTTGTGTTTGTGTATTTATTCAGACAACACATGAGCTATAGCATAAAATGGTGCAAAAGTAAAATTAAAGACCTCCAATTTCTCACTAACACCTTTAACATGTGATTTTTAAATCAGTCTAGAATGTTCTCCACAATCCAGTCCAATTGTAAAGTTATTTACCAACAGAGTGCAGTTGGATCAGTCTTCTTGCAATCTGGATCTTAATGTCCATTCCAGTTGTCATGTGACGCATTTGGCTTCTACCTAGTTTCTAGACTCCTAGGCCCTTGTCAAAGTAATACATAGCAGTTACCAGAGACCATGTAATTCTGCATAGCAGGTACATTTACATGTATTGGTTGTAAAACCTAAGATTAAATAGGGGAGGAAATGAAATTCCCAAATGATTATATAAATTGTCCAGCGTCATAGATACAGTAAGAGTCACAGTAAGCCTTTATTTTACTGCAACCCTCTTCTGAAATTAAATTTCCCTCATCCTATATTTTATGCTTACTAATATGCCAGATATGTAAACATACAGTACTTAAATTATGTGCATTACAACCCATTCTTTCAGGCTGATTTTTATCATGTTTGTTGTTGTTGTTTGTCAGTGTGCTTACAGCTTTGCATTCTCCAGTACCTGAGAGATACTATGTATCCGCTTTTAATTTAATAAAAAGTGTTTATCAAGACAGGAGCAAGCACAGGGGAGTCGCCCAGTCCTGGGGGTTTCATATCAAGGCAACTTGTTCCCTACTCAACACTCTTAGTATAGTGTTAGTATACAAGGTTTGCTTAGGCACAGTGGTGGCCAATTTGTGGTAATCTATGTGTGTGTATACGAGTAAGTGTGTGTATGTGTTTGTGTGAGTATGTAATTATGTGGCTATGTGTGTGTGAGTATGTGTGTGTATGTGTGTGTGTGTGTGTGTGTGTGTGTGTGTATGTAGGTGTATATGTGAATGTATTTGAGTGTTCATGTATGTAAGTGTGTGTATGTGTGTATGAGTGTGTATGTGTGTATATGAGTGTGAGTGTATATGAGTGCGTGTATGTGAGTCTGTGCCTATGTGTGTAAGTGTATATGTATATTGTGATAGAGTATATGTGTATGTGAGTGTATATGTATGTGTATCTAAGTATATGTTTATGTGTGTGTGAGTGAGCATATGTGAGTATGTGTATATGTTAGTATGTAAGCATATGTGTATATGTGTGTATGTTAGTGTGAATGTATATGTACGTGAGTGTGTTTGTGTGTGTGTGAGTGTGTGAGTGTATATGTATGTGTATGTGAATGTCTGGTATGTATATGTGTGTGAGTGTATGTGTGTGTATCTTAGGGTTTTATTGCTATGAAAAGACACCATGACCAAGGCGACTCTTAAGAAGGCAAACATTTCATTGGGGCTGGCTTACAGTTTTAGAGGTTCAGTCCATTATCATCATGGCGGACAGCATGGCAGCCTGCAGGCCGACATGGCGCTGGAGGAGCCTAGAATTCTACATCTTGATCCAAAGGCAGCCAAGAGGAGACTGTCCTCCTGCAGGCAGCCAGGAGAAGCTCTGATTCCACACTGGCCAGAGCTTGAGCCTAGGAAACCTCAAATCCCACCCCCAGAGTGACACACTTCCTCCAGTGAGGCCATACTGGCTCCAACAAGGCCATACTCCTAATAGTGTCACTCCCTTGTGGGCCAAGCATTCAAACACATGAGTCTATGGGAGCCAAACTTATTCAAACCACCACAGTGTGTATGTGTGTGTGTTTATGTATAAGTGCGTATATGTGTATATATTTGAGTGTGTATATATGTGTGTATGAGTATATAAGTGTGTGTATGTGTGTATATGAATGTGTGTGAATGTATATGTATGTGTGTATGAGTGTGTATGTGATTATGTGAGTGTGTGTGCCTGAGAGTGTGTGTGTGTGTGAGTGTGTGTGTGTGTGTGTGTGTGTGTGTGTGTGTATACACGTACATGTAAAGCGGTTAGGATGAGTTGGGAGTTGGGGGAAAAGCAATGAGAAAGTCAGTGTAATGGGCCAGAATCGATGAGGAAAGGTGAACAGAGAATAGTGACCACCTGCTTCCTTCCTTTCAGGTTCCATTACCTTTTCCTTCACTGGTTAGTCTTCTGCTTGTTGGTTGATCGGAATTAAACCTCAAATCACAAGGTCTCTTTTGTTTTCTTCCACCTTTTGAAACAACAAAGTTGTCAGCAACAGGTCAGTCATGCAGACTCTCTCACTGCTCTGCAGTTGGCACAGAAAGGCATAGTGCTGATAGCTAGATGATGAAGACTCTGCATAATAACTACACCCGTACAGCTTAAGAAAAAGGTCCAAGTGTTGCTGTCCCTGTTAATGTGGTTCATAAACAGCAAGCACATGTAGGACAAACCTGACATGCAGCAGATTTAATGAGTACTGTCACTGGTATGAAAATCCTGTGTCATCTATTGGTCAAATTATATGAACCCAGGAACGAAGCAGGGGATCTTCAAATATTGTAGAAGCATTGGATCCTCATTTTTTAGCTCCTAATTTCCTTTTCACTGCACAGCATGTACATGAAACACATGTATAGAGAATTGCAGGCTGGTGATACAACCTGGTTATATGTACCTTTGATAGCTTAGGGCACTCTGAAGGCCTCCTTGCTAAAATCCAATTCAAGACGAAAGGATCACACAGATATTGTACTGTGCAGCCCTAGATAGGGATATGATTTAAAAATAGGTTATCTTTACTTCAAACTTGGAAGAAGTATTGATTGAAGCTGAGAGCAAGGCTTTTGTCTCTGATTTATCTAAATGGTCTGAAAGGCTGCAGGTAGCTTACGCCCCCTCCGTCCTGGGAAAGCAAGACAGCTGGTAAGACAGCAATAGTGGGATGGCTTTCTATCACTGTAGCAGAATGCCTGAGTCAATTAACTTACAAAGAGAAGGATTTATTTTTGGCTCAACGTTCAGAAGTGCAAGTCTACAATTGGGTGAAATCACTGCTTTGGAGCCTGGGATGAGTAGCTCTTCATGGTGGATCCATCCAGTAGAGCAAACACCATCTCATGCCAGGACAGCAAGAAAAGGAGGAACGGACAGGCTTCCACAATCTTCTCTGAGGACATGCCCTCCAGTAACACAGAGGTCTCCTAGGAGGTCCTACCTGTTACAATGCCTACTGTCCCCAGGAGTGCCACCTTAGAAACCAAGCCTTAGACACATGGGCCTTCGGGGGAGACTGGAGACACAAACCCTAGAAGCTGGTATCTTTGTAGGCACATTCCAGGATTATGCAGAATTCAACCATGGGCATTTCCTTTCAGATCATGCTGGGTGCTGGCATCTTGGCTGTCATGACCCTAAAACCATGCTATGCATGACTCACCTGGAGTCAAATTATCTTCTGTTCTCTGTTAAAAAAAAAAAAAAAAAAAAAAAAAAAAAAAAAAAAAAAAAAAAAAAAAACAGCCCAAATTACTTTCTTTATCCTTCAGAAACCTAGATCTATCCAAAGGTAACCCCTCTTGTATTACTGCTGCAAAAGGTGGGATTATACATGGGGCTCATCTAATGGTCACAAAAGAGTGAAAATTCCCATTCTCAGCTTTGATGACACAGTTCTCATATATCGTGTGTGTGTGTGTGTGTGTGTGTGTGTGTGAAAATACTCAGTGGGTATTTTGTTATTAAAGTTATGAAATGAGAAAATTCCTCAGTGTAATTGATATTTGAGCTCTCCTGCAGTTGTAAGGGCAAGATGAAAAGGAAGACTCACTAATCATCCCTGCAAGTCTTCTAACCCTCAGACTTCGTTAAGACTTTGATGCTAAATAACCCACCAGTAATTTGAAGAAATAGTCCCCACCAACTTTACTGAAAAACTGGTATGTTCAAAAGTCAGGCTAAGGTCAAACACATTAGCAACTCTTTAAAAGAGGATTTGAGGTAGAATTTCTGCCCTTATCAAATTTCCCAAGTAAATTTATATTTGAATTAGTCTTGTCAATTTTGTGGCATTTACAATATCATGTGTCATGTTTCTGTCGACATGCTTATCATCTCTGGTTTTGAGGCACCGGAGTAGAAAGACTTGTTTAGCGATAATATTTCTCATTTTGGTAGAATGTTGCTGGTTTTCAGATGTTTGTTTTTGTTAAAAATAGTTTTTATGAGTAGGCTATTCTTGTTACTGTTTGGCAAATAGTCAGAGCTGGCTTGTGTTAGCTATTTGAAATGTGTTGATTATTATTTGTCTGCCACTTAGCCCTTACTGACTAAAGTCTCAATATACATGAAATGCATTGACTTGGCGAATTGTTTGACTAGTCACATCAGCTGTCATCTGAAGAGGAAAAGCTAAGGTGAGTCTGGATGAGGAAGTCCTGGGTCAGCATGGAACTTTGGGGGTCTCTGAAAGCTGATAGGAGGGAGAGCCGTCAGACTTAATTTTTGAATGGAAGTGTTATCAGTAGTATTTTGGCTTGGCACAGCTGTTTTATTTCTCATTGACAGGAAGTGCCTCTGAGAAGCTGACTTTGTAGGTAGCTTTTGACGGAAAAAACTAGCTTATACTTTTGAGTTCTTATAGGGTTAATCATTTTTTATCTTATCCCTTGGCCCTAAGGTATATAGAAATGTTGTTAGGCCAATGATATAATAACACATGTGTTGTTATAACAATATAACACATGTGTTATATTGGAAAGTCAGTGACTATTACCAGGGTAGAACTCAAAGTTATGAATGAATCTTTTAGAACCACCATAATCAGTTATATCATGGGCAGTGTAATGCATAAAGCTGCATGCATTGTCATAGAAACTGCAGGAGTAGCATAGGAAACCAGTCTGAACTCCAGACCCAGCTTCCTCTTAACTGCTGACTTTATAATATGCTTACTTCTGCATTGTTCTTAGTGTATGCAAACAGAGTTTTCATTTATACAAAACTTGGCCAGTGTAGACAGCATAAAGAGAGCATAATGAATGAGCTCGGTGGGATGATTTAGGTCGTTTAAAGCTGCTTCTATATTTAGGCCCTGACTTTCCAAGCAGCCTTGTTGCTTAATATCTGGTTTATTGATTCATTTTTGTGCTGGTATCAGACAAGATGTGATTTATCTTTACAGCTTCACAGACATATCTGTTTTCTTCTTCTTTTTTTTAATTTTATTTTTTTACGTATTCACTTTACATCACACTCACTGCTCCTTCCTGCTCACCCCCTCCCACAATCCTTCCTCCATTCTCCGCCCCTTCTCCTCTGAGTGGGTGGGCCCCCTGGGTATCCCCTGACTCTGGCACTTCAAGACTAGGCACTTCCTTTCCCATTGAGGCCAGACAAGGCAGCCCAGTTAGAAGAACACCTCCCATGTACAGGCAACAGCTTTTGGGGTAGACCACAGTCCAGTTGTTTGGGACCCACATGAAGACCAAGCTGCACATCTGCTACATATGTACAGGGGGGCCTAGGTTCAGGCCGTGTATGTTCTTTGCTTGGTGGTTCAGTCTCGGAGAGGGTCCAGGTTAGTTGACTCTGTTTGCTCTTCCTGTGGAGTTCCTAACCCCTTCAAGACCAGTAATCCTTCCTCTTATTCTTCCATACAGTCTCCAAGCTCTGTCCATTGTTTGTCTGTGGGTGTCTGCATGCATCTGAGTCAGCTGCTGGGCGGAGCCTCTCAGAGGACAACATGCTCTTGTCTGCAAGCATAACAGAGTATCATTAATAATGTCAGGGATTGGTGCTTGCCTATGGGATGGGTCTCAAGTTGGGGACACGCCTGTTTTCAATCCTAAGTCACAGGTGGAGTTTCTGAATATCTGAATTTTAAAGTTCTCTCTCTCCAGTTAGTATGAATGCATCAAAAAGCTGAGAGACTATCACAAGAGGGTGTGAACACGAAACAAGTTCCTGGAGATGTCCTGTCAGTCCTGAGATATCCCGTGGGTTGGCCCAGTGTGAGCTATCATAAAATTTAGGGGGAAAAAAGGTAGAAAATATGAAGCTAGTGAAATAGAAAATATAAATACTATATTAGACTCGTTCACTATTCAAAAATATTCCTACAAGGGACATTTCAACTAAAATGTTTCTATAATACATTCAAAGCATATGTGGTTGACCATCTAGATTGTTGAAAGATATTGCCAAACTGTTTTTCAAAAAGATATCTTGGATCTTGTGTTGTTTACCAAAAGACAACTTAAGACCTAAAATACTCACATTTCAATACTTTAGTATCCTGGAAAAGTATTAAGTACTTTGGCTTAACTATTAATTGGGACATTTCAGTGCAGTTGAAGTCAACAAACATGAAATGAGAATTTACTGAATAATGGAGGACCTTGAATGGCATGACCCTAAAGCAATTAAACTTCATTCTGAATGTTGGATAAGCCATTGAAGGAGGGATGGATGCTGGTAGATTTTAGGGAATAGATGTGTAGGAAGAAAGGAAGGGTACCACAGAGACTAGAAGCCCAGCCAATAGGCCGTTCCAGAGTTTGGAGCTGGAGAGAGCGAGACAGACTTGGCAATGCAGGAGGTGAATACAGAAGAGACTGGAAATGTGGATCTGGTGACCACATAGTTTACTTTCCCTGTCTAGACTGTTCACATCAAAATAGAACATTTTAATAAGGACCCCTGGACCATGTATTAGCACAAACTGAAAGTGCCCTAGACAGCCAGCCACATGTAACAGAGGAGAGTAGAATGTAAGAGGGAAATGTCTGACGTTAGATGCGTCGTACTTGGGGTCAGTAGATGCTCCTAATAAAAGATGATGTCCAGAGGACTTGAGGTGATCTCAGAGCTTGGGATATAAAGAAACAGGGGGTGAGCAGGACCATGTATCTATTTTTAAAACCAGGGGTGAGGGAAGTCTGAGTTTCATCTGACTGCCTGACAATCTAACCTGCTTAGCACGTGAGTATATGCCATGGGCGGCTTTTAACAAGTGTACTTTTCTCTTATTCTCTTTGTATTTCATTGCTTCCTTTCCAATCAGCAAATTGCATTTTAAATAGACTTGGGTAGCCAGGAACTAATGATACAATTTAGAAGTGTAAATGTTCTCATTACCCCCCTACCGTCGACAGCATTTGTCTTTGGAGCAGCTGGCAAGCCTTTCCTTTTAACACCATGGTAGAGTCCCTTTAAATCAGTTTCCAGAAAAATCTGTTTGTCTGGGGATCACATAGGGAGATGAGAAGTTTTAAAACCAGGGTCTTCTAAAACTCCAGGCATAGTCTAATTTCCAATATAAAAACAAAAGTTGCCATCCTGTGGTATGTTTTAAATTAAGATAAGGCTGGTGTAAGAGGCTTAGTGTGCTGTGTTGGACAGCAGTATTGATAGGGCTCACTCCTGTGCGGGCACTTTGGATGTTTGCTTTGTGTTTTGACTATTGTCTTTGGGATTGTAAATTACTTAGGCAGGCTCATCACAGTCAATTAAATTCAACATCCAATTTTCATCAAGGTTTTCCTTTTATCCAATTTTACTGTGCAGCGAATTGAGGCTTGCAGAGGTCGAGTGCCTTGGCCAAGGTCATCTGGCATGTTAATGTCTTAGCTTAGATAAGTTTCCTTCAGACCCTGTTGATTCTAGCATGATACATTCATCTGTCTGCTAATTAGCACCTCTTCATCCTTGGTGCTTAGCTCGTGAACCGGCTGTTTTAAGGGATCTCAACACCCAGTGGGATTTATGGGAAATCTGTAGGCTTATGAATTATCTTTTATCTGGCAAATAAGAAAATAGAGATCAATTATGATAATCTCTGGTGTGCAGGAAGGGGGTCAATAGGGATTTCTTAACCCCTGCCAGCAAAATCAACACTGAGCTACGTGGGCCCTTGACTGGAGTTTAATGATAAGGTGTACACTGTGTGGTATTTGAGGCTGGCATGGTGGAAGGTGGGAAGGCCTGCAAATGAATTACTTCATTCCAGGGGGCATGAAGTCTGCCAGGACACAAATATTCTGCATTCATTCCCTAGAGCCTGCTGGAAGTGTGGCATAGCTGTAATGGTGAAGGGGGGGGAGGGTATTGTCTACAAAGACACAAATATGAAGCTTACAGGGATCCGGCTGAGATGATTCCAGAAGGGTTAGACAACTGGATCCTGTAATTAATTAACCCTCTTCGTCTTCATCATTCTAGAATTTGCTAGAACACAAAACACACAGAGAATTTCTTGGTTGTAATTTAATCAACGAAACTAAGTTACATACCATGAACGTAATGGCGAGTACACTGTAATTATATAACTTTGGAGGAATGAAATCATCTAAAAGCTTGGGTGTAAGCTATATTTTTATTTTTCCCCCAACCCTGTGAAACTGTTTCCCTTCTTGGTTTTCCCTTTGGTGAAAAATGCTTTTTATTTTTTATTTTTTTTATTTTAAGACATTCTTTCCTCTCCTCCGTCATCACGGCTCACCCATCATCCTGGCTGGGAAGATGCTGGCAATGTTAATGCAGAGATGCCCGTGAGCCAGTTAATCACCTAGCTCAGCAGAGACGCGGGGCTCCTTTATGGGCTGGCAGAAGGCAAAAGGGATGATTTAAAACAACGCCTTAAAAAGATTATCAAACAACGGCAAGCATTTAGTGAGCTGTTAGGCGAAAGAGAAATCCCCAGGAAGGAGAAAGGGACAGCCTTTATTTTGCCAGAAGGGCAAATGGTAAAAGTGAAGTGTCAACCCAGACACATTTTATGTCAGTTTGAGTGACTAAAGGCCAATTTGGCACCGCGGGTGTTTGGATCATACGCTGTAAAATGCATGACCTTGTTTCCAGCTGCTGATTTATGGCTCCATACACTTTGGGCTTTTTCTTTTCATTCCAGAAAAAAAATTTTCTCAATCCTCAGTAGAAAAATAGCAAACTTGAAGCAGTTGCTGAAGTTTGCAGGCACATCGGTTCTTAAGGCCAATGCTGACATAGCTCTGGGAACAGAAGCAACAGGGAAGGCACCTTGTCAGAAATACCACTGGGTGCAAAACAGAATAAGATTCTTCTCCAGGTCAAGTGGGCAGAACTGTCTGAGGTGCGGTCGCTCCACTTAGAGGGGATTCTGGTCTCCTCAGGATCAAAAGAGGCACAGATGCGCAGCGAGGGGCAGCCGGTTCTACAGGAGAGTGTGGGTTCGAGTAGGTCGCTCTTTATCGATCTGATCTTATTCCTGTAAATGCCTCGAAAGCTCAAGTGCTCCTGCTGGTTCTTTGAGCTTTTCTTTCTGCCGTGTGACAGCACACTGGCAAGAACAGTTTCTGATCTTCAGTGCCTTGTTATTTTCCTCGAGATTCTGGAGGGTTGGAATTAAAAAGTTTACATCAATCAACATGTCCTTGGCTGACTTCTTCAGCTTTGGGAATATACTTCCCCTCCTGTGCAAGCTCGGAAATGCATTTACATTTTAATTCTGCAGTTTGCTGCCCCTTCCTGGCCCTGCTTTTTAAGTGCTCTTGAGGGTGGCAGGTGCCTTTTCTTTCTCTCCCATCCCAGGGCACCCAGGTAACCTTGGCTGAATAATGATGAGCACCATAGGTAGGGTGTGGGGCTGACATTTCTTTGCTAAATCTTATTTTTACACATAGCCTGATGGTCTTCTGGAGATCACTGCAGTTTTCCTTTATAATTAGGTGAGAATAGTAACTTGCTTTTCAGGAGCTCTGCCATTTGTGGCTTTACCTCCCCACCCTCCTGGCTCATCCCTAACCAGGGAACTAAAACAGGATTGCAAAAAGCTAGACAGAGTTTGAAGGGGCTGCAAACCCATCTATTTAGTTCACATCTGAAGGGAAGAACACTGGTACATCAATTTGAATATTTTAAATTATCCCTGCCTGAGCTGGGACCAGGATGTGGGTCTTCTGAAACCTGTCTCCAACTTCTTTTTACTCCTTCACTGGGCTTTTAATGAGATGGATACAACCAATGTTAGTACTACTCCGTTAAAGTTAATTGTTGGATTGCTAATATCTGGCTGTAAAGTCTGACTTCAAGGTGAGCTTCATCTTTTGTTTTTTAAACTATCTTATAGATAGGCAAAGGAGGTGGCTGCCCCCCAAGGCCCCTAGGTCTAAGTGTTCCCTTCATGCACCTTGCAGTTTTGCTTGGAGAATCTGACTTCCAGCATTCATCCTAATTATCCAGGAGACACAGTGGTCTACGCTGCTTTTTCTTTTCTCTGAAGTCTGGCCGGCCTAGAACTCACTGTGTATGATAGGCCGGAGCCTCCCGAGCCTCCTGTTCCTACGTCAGCCTCCCCAGCTTGCAGGTAACTCTCCTTAGTTTCTTATTTTCCTTTAACTTATTGTACTAAACACTTGAGAGCACACATACACGCGTGCAAGCACACATGCATCCCCTATACACACATGTATTGCAAGCACATTATATTGAGAAAGAAATTCAGATAAGAAGGACTTGGGAAGATGCAGAATTAAAACACAGCCAGAAGCTAGACTGAGTACAGAAGGTATAGCCACAGGGCATCAGTGACAATAACTGATAAAACTGATGCTTAGAACAAAGGTCCATGGGGTGCTCTAAGAAACAAGTTATGGTTTATGTATAAATGGTCCCCCAAAAGGTTCATATGTGGGAGGCATGGTCTCCAGTTAGTAGATTCAATCATTGAGAGGCACTTGATTATGTGGGCATTAGCTCCACAGTGATAATCCAATGAGTCCATACTGAATGGGCTATTAGAGATAAGGTCCTGGCTGGAGGGGACAGATCGCTTGAGGTGCCTTGGAAGGATATACCTTGCCCTGGTTCCTTCCTCTCTGGCTATTTGCTTCCTGCTCCCATGAGCTTGGCAGCCTCTTCCATCCTGTTTCCCAATATGAATTTCAGATTCATCTCAGGCCCATAGCAATGAAGCCAGTCATAGAACTATGAGTCAAATGCCCATTTTTCTCAGGTATTTGTCACAGCAACAGAACATCTGACTAAGGCCAAGGACAGTGTTCTTTTTGGACAGTCTAACAGCTCTGTGTATGTATATATGGAAGCTAGAGGCCCACCCTGGGTGTTGCACCTGAGGACTCATCTATATTACTTTTTGACACAGGGGCTTATACTGGCCTGGGGTTTGCTAAGTAAGCTAGTCTGAAGGACAACAAATCATAGGACTCTGTCTGTTTCCACCTTCCCAGCTTTGGAACTAAAGGTGTGTACCACCATGCCTTGCTTTTCAAAGTAGGTTCTGGAATTTAAACATGTATCTTCATGTTTGCAAGGCAAATATTGTATCAGTTGATCCCATTCTGAACAACTCTTCTAACAAATGGCTGTTAAAGTTATTTGTTGTTGTTTGAAAAATAATTTAGATACTCCCAGAGAGTGGGAACTGGGGTGGGAGATGAGCAGTCTACATCAACAGATGTTGAGGGTATCCTCACCAATGCTTGGGTCATCTCGCATTGAGTCTTGACATAGGTGGTCTTTCTGGTAGCTAATACTAAAGGAATGAGCAGGGCAGACTGCAGCCAAGACCTTCAGGATGCTGACTGACATCTCACCCAGTAAGGGCTGGGAGTAGGCCATAGAATAATGTTGGCAGGGAGAACCTGAATTCCTATCTCATCTTCTGCCAGATTCCAGACATGCTGGGCCCCCTTTAGAATAGAATGGTAATCTAAAGATAAGAATATGTTCCAAAACAAGTGTGCAGAGCAAAATATTAAAATAGAGATTGACTTAGTCATTTTTACAACTATGGCAAAGAAATTTGACATTATTTCTTATGTATTTTACATGCTCTGAGAGGTATTCCTTTGGTTTTGGTCAAGAAGACACAGACTCTGCATACAACTGTATAGGTGATGTAGGCACATCAGAAAGGTAACCATCTTTATATGACTTTAAGCATTTCGTGGAGACATAGCTCCATGGTTGAAAGCACTGGCTGCTGTTCTTCCAGAGGACCTGAAAACACACACACACACACACACACACACACACACACACACACACACACACACACACACAACTTTAAGTACAATAAGGTAGGGTACTAGAAAAAATTGAAGTCATAAGTAAATATTTAGGACTTAATTGCTTACAAAATCTTTAAATTAAAAACATAAACTTGTAATCGACCATCTCATTTCTGAATTAGAAACCCTTGGCTGGTAATAGGTGGTCTCAGGGGGACCTGGGAGCCACTCATTTGTTGTCTGCCTGTGGGTCCCATGCCTTTAACTGGGCCCCCTTGTCTGGCCTCAGTGAGAGAGGGTGCCTAGTTCCGAATATACCCAAAAGATGCTCCACTATACCGCAAGGATATACGCTCCACTATGTTCAGGGCAGCTTTATTGGTAATATCCAGAGACTAGATGCCCCACACCTGAAGAATGGATACAGAAAATGTGGTTCATTTATATAATGGAATACTACTATTAAATACAAGGACATGATCAATTTTGCAGGCAAATGGATAGAACTTGAAATATCATCCTGAGTGAAGTAACCCAGACCCAAAAGGACATGCGTGGTATGTACTCACTCATAAGTGGATATTTGCCATAAAGTGCAGGATACCCACACTACACTTCATAGACCCAAAGAAGGTAAGCAAGAAGGAAGGCCCAAGTGAGGATGCCTGACTACCACTTAGAAGGGGGATAAAATAGTCATAGGAGGCAGATTGAGGGAGGGAACTGAGTGGGAAGAGGGGAAGGGGAGGGTTACTGGGGGGGGGGGCAGTCAGGAGAAAGGGCCAGCGGGCTGGAAGAAAAAATGAAAATAGGCATCTGGTGAGGGTATGTGTGGGGGTGAGGACATCTCTAGGACATGATAGAGACCTGGGATGGGGGAGACTCCTGGCAGGGAGGATATGAAACATGAAGTAGCCACTTCCTGTAGCCAGGTAAGACCCCCTGCGGAGAGATAAGGACCAACGCACCCATAAAATGTTCAGCCCAATATTTGTCCTGTCTACAAGAAATGCAGGCACAATGATGGACCAGAGACTGAGGGAATGGCTATCCAATTACTGGCCCAACTTGAGACCCATCCCATGGGCAAGCACAAATCCCTGACACTAATAATGATACTCTGTTATGCTTGCAGACAGGAGCCTAGCATAACTATCCTCTGAGAGATTCTACCTAACCAACTGAAATAGATGTAGAGATCCACAGCCAAACATTGGAAGGAGCTTGGGGAGTCTTAGGGAAGAGTTGGGAGAAAGATTGAGGGACTCGGACGGGATAGGAACTCCACAGGAAAGCCAACAGAGTCAACTAGCCTGGACCCCTGGGAGCTCTCAGAGACTGAACCACCAACCAAAGAGCATACATGGACTGAGCCTAGGCCTCCCACACATAAGTAGCAGAGGTGCAGCTCGGTTTTCATGTGGATCCCCCAATAACTGGAGGGGGGCTGTTCCTAAATCTGTTGCTTGCCTGTGGATCCTGTTCCCCTAATTGGGCTACCATGTCTTGCCTCGGTGGGAGAGGATGTGCCTAGCTTCTAGGGTTGGGGATATGGGAGGTGGGGGTAGGAAGACTCTACCCTCAGAGGAGAAAGGGAGGTATGGGAGGCGGGACTGTGTGATGGGGTACCTGGAAGGGGGGCAGCAATCAGGATGTAAGGTGAATAAATAAATAAATAAAGATTTGTTAAGAGCAGCCCTAGACACCGACTGTGATGGTGAGAAGTATAGCTTCCAGAAAATACTGAAAATATGAATGAATTATGGAAGGGATTGTAGATTGTTGTTGTTATCAAGGGTGTTTCCTAAGAACACTCAGTGTTTATTTGTATTCCACAATGCAAGGTAGAATCTACTTTGGCTGCCATTCCAGTATTTTAGGTCGAGGCAGGAGGATCATGAGATTAAGGCCAGCTTGTGCTACATAGTGAGTCCTTTCTGAAAACCAAATGGATACCAAAAAATACAAAGTTAACTCTTGATCCAGGGAACCCTTGGTCTTAAAAAATTCTGGCTCTTGAATTTTGGTAAAATTCGGGCAAAAATCATCTTTCATTCTCTTCCTACCAAGAGAAAAGGAAGTGAGGAAAAACAGCTGAAGAGAAAAGGGACCAAAGGTCAGAGGAAAGATCTGTACTTGAATTCAGAAACCTGGGTTGAGACTGATGCTCTGTCTCTTAGCTGCTGGTTTCCATGGTAAATTCTGTAACATCTCAGAGCTCAGTTCTGTGTTTTATAAGAGGAAATTGCTTCTCTCCACTTCATATAGAGACAATGTATTTAGGTTATTGTTCATCGTACAGAATGCTCAGCGATCACTTAAATGCTGTTATTATGGGTGTTACTGATGATACCTCACAAGTGGATCAAAACTGCCAAAGTTGTAAGCATTTCCCATCCACAACAAGGAGAGGAGAGATGGCTGGAGCCTTTTGAGGTGGATATTAAGCGGACTGTGGGGTGGAGAGAGGAGGCTTTTCTAAGGGATAGAGGGAAACAGCTTCTAAGTGGAAAAGAAATGTGTAGCAGCTGCCATTTGGTTTGGAGTCTGCAGGTCCCAGCATGCAATGGTGCAATTTAATGTGGGCCACTGAACATTACTTGTAAGGACAGGCAGTTTCCATGGGCTACCCCCAACAGGGAGGAAATGAAGCAAAACCAGGCAGTAAATTCTTAATGCATTGCACATATTATGCCCTGTGTTATTTTTAAACACAAAGCATACCATATGTGTTGGAATTATGTTCATATTTACCAAAAGGTAGACAACTATTGGTTGAATAATTAAAGAAAATCTCTTCCAAGCATAAAAATGTTTATAAAGAAAATTATTTGAAAAGTGCATGCATTGTTCGAAAAGAATTTTTTTGCAGTTTCTGTTTCCATTATACGTGTACTTCTTGGCTAGCCCAGAGCAGGGAAGTAGGCGCCAAGTACTAAGCCATTTAAAATCTAAATCAGACTTTAATAAGGGAATGTCATGTTTCATTTAGAAGCCTCTCCTCACCTCCTTTTCTTGTGCTGTCAAGTGAGAGAAAAGCTAACTTTATAATTACACGGCTGCCTCAGCTTCAGATAATATGGAAGGTCTCACGTTATTTCCCACCCCCCTTGCTCTGTCTCCTTCCACCCACCCCTCCCCCACCCCTCCTTTCATCCTGTGCTTCCTGCTTAAGGGCCTCACAGAATGATGGAGGTCTGGTGATTAAGATGCTGAACAGTGGTGCCCTTATTAATTTTGGGGCAACAGGTAAAAACAAAATAAAATGAAATAAATGACTTGTCGTGAGGTGTTTCTTCATTGCAGCTCCTCAGCCAGGCCTGGCTGGGTAGCACACGAAATCATATGGAACTCAACTTTGACAAATGCCTTCTCTTCTCATGTCTGCCGCTGCTCTCTAATCCCTGTGTGTGTGTGTGTGTGTGTGTGTGTGTGTGTGTGTGTGTGTGTCTTGAATCATGGTGTTTGAGGCCAGCCCACCGTTGGGGATCTCACCTTTGTTAAGAACTTGACAGAGGTTCTGAAGAGATGATGCAGCAGCTAAGAGTACCTGCTTGATTCTGTTACTGAGAAAGTTTGTTCTTCTTTTAGGAAAAGCATTTCAACATTTGGTGCATTTGGTCATCATGCAGCTTCCGGATAAAACAGGTTGCCTGCCTGGAAGCCCCTTGGCTTTTCCACAGTTTGTTCCTCTGTGCTAAACTTCTTTCTTTCACCAACTGCACCTGAGACACTCTGTTCTTCACTCCTTTCAGTACTTTCTGTCTGAATTTGGAGGATTTTGCCTTAATCCTTACAGACAGTAAGCTCTCAGAGAATAACTTGGCAGAGGCCTGACACCATTCATACCCTGAATTCCATCAAAATTCTCCTCCCAACTGCATGCATAGATGCTTGTGCCCCATCAGATGTGGAAATAGCAGCCATTCCTGGGATGGTTCCCCACTGATGTCATCACAGGATTGGCTTTAAACCATTTGTTTGACTCCGTGTTTCCCGTTACAGTGGTTGATGGAACCCTCCTTTCCTTTCTAACTTTAATTTGCACCAGTGCCCAGAGGAGAATGTGAAGGAAGAAAAGGCAAGTCTGGGCAAACTGATCAAAAAACCAAAGATACCAGAAGGAATGCTGACCACTGAAGAAAATATAAGTTATTTTATTGTAACTAAAGGTTTAGTTACCATTAACATAATGAGTTCACTTCTGTAATTGGCTAGTTCATTTCTGTTTGTTCAAGGAAGGTCATATATTCATTAGGAAGTTGTCTATTTTTCTCTAAGCCTTTTATCTAAATAGATAATAGCAGATAAATATGTGAAGGAATATGATTATTTCTGAGTAAGCCTTAAATACTAAAATTAGCAATGTGAGCATTAAAGACTATATCCCTCTATTCGTATGTTGAAGAATTAACCTCCAGTATCTCAGAATGCAGCTACCCCTGGTCAGTTAGTCTGCAGAGTGGCCTCTAATGTAGTTTGACTGCTGCTCACAGGCCATGCGGGAGATCAGGACCCGAAATGTTACAAAGATCTGTGTGAAAACCGAGGGAGGAGACTCTACAAGCCACAGAGTGTGGACCAGAAGAAACCAAGCCAACCCAAGCTCCGATCTTTGATTTTCAGGCCACGAAATTGCAATAAGGGAATTCTGTTCTTTAAACCATACAGTGTGTGACGGCTGCTACAGACGCTCCTGTCTGCTACTACCCCGAGGAAAGGCTGACTGAATGAATTGCAAACCATGAAGCCAAACTGAGATTAGAGAAGACAGCTGGTTTAAGACCTCATAGGCTAACACTACAAACTCTTGGTCTAGATTGATAATGATGGGTCTTGGATAGATCCTGCTCGTCTGAATTTATCCATCCAAAATAAAACCTATCCTTCCTATATAACGGTGCTGAAAGACAGAGTCACAAAACGTGATGATTAAGCTGTACTTTAAAACATTGCTGTAACTAAGTGAATAGAACTGAAACATGTCCATAGTCCTGGTAGAAAGTGATGAGTTGCAGTTCTAGACTCCTGTCTTTATTACAGTGTTGCAGTTCTCACCAAAGCTAATCTTTTCCGAAAGGAATGGTAAATTAAAACACCTTGCTGTATCCTTTGTCATCTTTCTTATTTTGCTATGGTCTATCATGTATTATTATTAGTCTCCTGAAGGACATCCCTCCCTCCTTGCCTTCTTCCCTTTCCCCTCCCTTCCCCCTCCCTTTTGCCCTTCCGTCCCTCCCCCCCCCCCCCATCCCATTCCCTTTTTGGTTGTACCACTGCCATGAGTGTAAGGCTTCATAAATGCCGGGTAAGTTTTCCAAGGCTGAGCCCAACAGTCACTTTCTGTTTTGAAATAGTGTTGCCCTAAGTTGCCCAGGTCTATCTTAAGCTCACCCTGTAGCCCAGGCTGGCCTCAAACAAGCCATCCTTGTGCTTCAGCCTCCTTAGCAGCTTGGATGCCAGGCCATGCCAGAACCTCCTGACCCAGAATCTCTTCAAGGATTTATGGAGGACACTTTTTGTATTAGTCTGCTTTAAAGCTGTGTTGGGGTGGGGCGGGGCTGGAAATATGGTTCAGCAGTTAGGAACACTGGCTCGTCTTCCAAAGGACCTGGATTCAGTTCCCATCACCCACATGGACGCTCACAACCATCGGTAATACCATGATCCAGAGGCTCTTTAAAACCTCTGTGAAATGCAATTTCTGCTTTTAATGTATTGGGAGTCAATAGAAAGTCTGGCACATCGCTTCCTAGTTTTGCAAACTAGTCTACAAACTTGATATCAGAATCTGTTAGGACTTGCTCCAGATCCCATTTCCCAACTCTACTCCACTTGTTGTGGTAATTCTTTTATAATTAGGAGCATTTGAAAATCTTAATTCAATTGCTGCTACTTCCCAGCAACAAGGTATTGATCAAGATGTGTAGATAAACCACAGAGTTCATGTTACCTGTCACAAACATTGATGAATAGACAATTCATCTTCAGTGGATCTTCGTTTTTATTTTAAGATCCATTTATTTTTATTTTACGTGTATGATTGTTTGCCTGAATGTATGTATATGCACCATGTGCATGCAGTACCTATTGGGGCCAGAAGAGGGCGACAGATCTCCTGGAACTGGAGTTACAGATGGCTGTGAAGCACCATGTGAGTGCTGGGAACTGAACCTGGGTCCTCTCTGCAAGACCAGTAAGTGCTCTTAACCATAGAACCAACTTCCTAGCCCTTAGGAATTGAATCTTTAAGTTGTACTTTAATCAGTGATCTGAGAACCCAGTGACTTCACACTCTAAGAAAGAGAGAAAAACAAAACAAAACAAAAAGTCAACCAAAACCTGCTTTTGTTCTACGGTCAGCAAGTTTGGAGAGGGTGGGAAGAAAAGAGAGTTAGCCAGTCATTCCAGAGCTTGGTCTCCTGGTCTGGTCAGGTGGTCAGTCATATTTCTGAATCCTGTGTTGTCTTAGCCTCTTGTTTTTTGTTTTGTTTTGTTTTGTTTTAACTCTTTCACTGCTGCCTCAATTTCTGTACATTTAGGCTCAGGAACTTTTTAAAATACCAAGTCTAGTTACTGTCTGCTGAGAGCAACCTCCAGGGCCATCTGGAGTAGAGTTTTCTCAAAATCAGTAAGCCATCATCAGTGCACATGCACCAATCTGCTAATAATCTGCTAATATGTGCAGATCCCTTTTACAGGGTACAAAATGCCTCTATCCACCCTCTTGCCTCCATTGCTCCCACTATCAGCAAGCCTATCTATACCATTTATTTTTATGTGAGAGATTACACCTTACTGCCACACACCTCCAAAAAGTTTCTGAGATGACTTCTTACGAATGAGGTGATTTCTTCATCAAGCTGTGCAGTGTGAACGACACCATATGCAACATCAAGCAATGGGGAAGAAAACTTGAAAGGCTTCCTTGAAGCTATCAAGACTAAAGAAATCTTTGGTTTCTCCTCTAGGCAGATGAGATACTCCTGACAGAGCGGTTACAATTATTTAACCTGAAGCCTTAATGCTTACCTCAGAAGGCTATGTGGAGAGAGACATCTCTGAACAATGTACCCACCACATAGGGAACATTGTGAACAAGATCCCAGCAATCAAGTAGGAGAGGTTTCATGCTTAGTGCTTCAGAGGAGGAAGACTCTAGAAAAGTTTCCCATGAGAGTAATCTATTCGAAAAACCAGTTCTACCTGTGAACAGTTAGGTGTCTTGCAGACCTCCTGGACAGTTTTTGTCTGTTTTGAGAGTCATCCATCTGGCCTGATGAAATCTGTAATTCCAGGTCCCCTTTAATCTGGCTAATTATAGTGAGGCATGGAAAAAATGTTAATTGCTTGACTCTTGGCTCTGGCTCTTAGCATCCTGTTTCCCGCTCAAGCCCTGTCAAGATTCTGAATACATGGTTGATACTGGCTCAGCATTTCTGTGACCAGTATCAAGGTATCAGGCCTCTAGTTGGGGTAAAGAAAGAAAGAAACTAGTGAGTCTTTCCTCTTCCTCTTCCTCTTCCTCCACTTCTCTTCCTCCTCTTTTTCCTCTTTTTTCTTCTTCCTCTTCCCCCTTTTATGTTTCTTAACTTTCTACTTTTCCTTCTCCTGCCCTCCAGGTCATAAAATGTTATAAACACTCACCCCCCTAGAGGAAACGTGGATGTATTTTATAGGGGAACTTTTAAGAACTCTTAGGGGTAGACAGAGCAGGACTACTTTAGACCCAATACTTAGTTTCTTTTAATGCACGAGCCTTCAGAAAGTTGACTTGTAATTGACTTTAAGAAGAATAGGGAGAAACAGATTCTCTAAGATAAGGGACAACATCCTTGCTCCCCAGAAGATGAGGACCTTCAGCTTTGTAACAGAGCACAGAGGAATGGATGCTAGAGTCTCACACTGTGATGAAGGCTATGCCCACACAGGAGATGCTGCAGCTGAGCTTAAAGAACTCTTGACTGGGAATCAGAAGCCATGGGAACGAGCGCTGTCTCTGACACGGACCCCCTTTGCCAACAGCAACAATGGCAGTGTCTGTAGTCTCCCGGGGGAATTGTCAGGACTCTTTGCACACTGGGAGAAGCAGTTGGCTTTTATCCCTCACACGTGACTTAGGTCCTGTTGCTGCCTCAAGCTTCCCATGAGGAAATGCCAACTGCTTCTAAACTTTGGCTTTTCTTCTTGGTGCTAGAGGTTGAGGTCAAGCCCAGTATCTACTGTATGCTGGCGAGTGTTCTACCTCTGAACTAGCCCCCCCACTCCAGCCTGATCAAGAACGCCTAGTAACAGAAGAGAGGTGGCCTGGCAGCCTCTTCTGTGTGTCTAGAGATTTCTGATATAGTTGCCCACAGTTGCACAGCTGAGGATGACATTCTGAATCTTGACCTCGAATATTTTAAGATGACAGTTAATGGTGAGAGACAAGAAGGATTGCTGTTCCGTCAGCGTGAGCACCAGCATCCATGTGGAATGTACTGGAAATTCACTCTCTAGCCCCACTCCAGATCTGCTGAAAAACTTTGCTGGGGATATGGCCTAGACATCTACATTTCCCCAAGCTTCCTGGGTGATTCTAATACTCTCTCAAATTTGAGAACCCACTTATCTGAGAACCCACAATCCAAATTTCTCCAAGCTTAACAGCATTTTTAATATTATACTAAATATTAGACTTGATTTTAATCAGAGTGTTTGCTTTTAAAGGTTCTCATAATACTGACATTGGTATGGAATCTCTCCAGTTATTAAAAAAAGAGAAGCACACACTTCAAACAGTTTATCAACATTCATTGTATACAGTGCACAGTCCTTTCCCTAAGAAATTCCCATCTAGTAGGGGAAGCTGTACTTGAATTAATCTGTCATCGAGTACACAGAAAAGAATTCGGCTAACGAACATGAGCTGACAGGAGGCAGAATGAGGAACTGAGGTGTGTTTGCAAGACGCACTGGAAGCAGCAAAGGGGCCTTTACTTAGAAAAAGACATGGAAAGGTGGTTTGGGAAGACATGCCAAGGCACGGCTGTAAGGGTCAAGCCAGAGAGCAACTGCTCTGTCTGAAAATAAAGGGAACAAATTGGAAGATAAGGAATTTAGAAAAAATGGTAATTCTGGATTTTGCACAAAAGCCTGCCAGTGTCTAGAACAGGACAGACGTTTTAAAAATGTTCCTTTGGTAAGATTTGGAAAAGTGTGCAGTTGTATTGGTCATGATCATTTCACTGCAAGTGACAGAAACCCAATTCAAAGTTGGCGAATGGAAAAAGAGTCCATTGGCTCAGGGAAGACTAAGGGTAGATTGGCTTTGGGCCAGCTGGATCCAGAAGCTCCAGCAAGGTCAATTCCCACCATGTCTGTGCTAACCCCTGTTAGGGAGGCAGCATTCCTGAGACACTAATTCCAGAAACTCCAGATCTACAGGGAGTCCTTGGAAACTTAGAAGTCCAGGATTGAGACTCTGCTTTCAAACAGGCTAGACCTGGTGTTCACTCTATCTGAAGAAGGGTGGGCAAATAGGGCCAATGATATCTCTTGATTAGGAGTGAGCATGCACTGGCTCCACAGTAAACTGGAATTCGATTCTCAGGACTAAGATGGCTAAATGGCATGTGTGTCCTCGAATGATCACGAAAGGAGGCAAGGACTCAGGGAGGAAGGCCAGCAAGGGAGCCACCATGACCCTAAGTAGAGTGATGGAGGAGTCTGGCAGGGTATGATTATGAAATGGCCCCCATAGCTGCGAGCTGATTGACTTCCAAGGGCTCTGACCTAGTGAATGGATTTACCATTTGGTACACTCATAAAATGATTCCATTATTGGGGAGTGACAAAATGTGGCCACATTGGGAAGAAACGGGGAAGTGTTCTTCAGGCTGTATCTTACCACAGCCCTTTCCTCTATCCTAATGGCTGATACTTGATACCATCCCACAACTTCTCCACTATGGGACTGAAGTCTGAAAGTACCAGGGAGTCTTTCCAGCCCTGCAGTTGGCTGTGGCAAGAATTTTGTCTCAGGGATGAGAACAGATTCATATAAGTTACCCAACTTTGACCATGTTGTGAAAAATAACCCTGGTGACCTTTCATAGGACTTTGAGAGCCAACCAGCTCCTTGCCGTACTTGCAGCACAGGGGAATGTTCAATCAGGGTTGTCACAGCCATGGTGAGGCCAAATGGACCCCGCAGTCATGGAGGGAGATGTAAGAAACACTGCAGCTGTCAGCGGCCAGAAATATGGGCTCCACCCGTGAACCCTTTGTCCTTGAGTTCTGAGTACACAGAACAGCTTACACCTTCTTGTTACCTTGTTGATTAGATGTCTGAGTCTCATGTACCTTTTTCCAATGTCACTGTCAACTTGAGTTGTTGAACCATTTTGCACTTCCCAGCATGCTTGGTTATTTAGACTTTTCTTCTCTACCGATTGATTTCAATCTTGAAAATAAATTTGCACCTCTGCTGCTCTATATGAAGCTTAAAAATATGTAAATCATTAAAAGCACTTTAACAGGCAGGGCCAACCTTAACTCTTGATAACAAGGCTTCACTTAGCATTCACAACGCTGATACATGCTTCCTGCTTGAGCTGACCAGGAAGCCAGGAAGCTTTCAGTTGATTCTAAGTTGGGTGTTGAATGACTGATCTTGTACAAGCTGCTTGTGTTCTAGACGTCTTAATTAGGAATTAGACATTTGCCTCTTGTGGACTATCTGGGAATCAAAAAAAAAAAAAAAAAAAAAAGAAGAAGCAATCAAGTATTGGAACTAAAATGCTAAAAGTGCCAAAGTGTGAAGCTAGACTCATGATTGACAGGTGTTCTAGGTGGGGGTGGCTTCCATGGTGTTGGATGCACAGGCTCCAGTTACAGCCTAGAAGAGCAGTGTCTCAGGAGTGTAGGCTAGCACTGAATCAGACAGCGTCTTCATTAGAGCTGTAATCACAGGAGAAGTGGGAATTAGACCTGGCAACATGACAAGAGACGCTGACATCAGAGTTATTAAATTGAAAAGATTGCCACTCAAATCAAATCCGATAATGCTATTACTGTCATCTCTGGCACTCTCAACACTAAAAAGAGTAGAGAAAATAAGCCCAGAGTTAAACAGCTGCGAGCGCCCGCCCCTGTCTTTCGGATTGCTGTCATAATCCAGGAGATTAAATGCGAAATCAAAGCAAGAAGGCTTCCAACTGATTGAACATTACAAACATTACAAATTCATTAGTTACAAGTTAATTTTCCCCAGAGTGAAAAATGAACATCTTACTACTCAGAAGAAGTATATTCTAGTAATCTTAGATACTTTTAATTTTTTAAAAAAATTTCATTTATTTTTAATTTGGGGGGTATGAGTATTTTGCTTGCATGAATGTTAGCCACGGAGTCTAGAAGAGGGTGTCCGA
Organism: Uromys caudimaculatus; assembly: GCA_028551405.1. Lineage (NCBI taxonomy): Eukaryota > Metazoa > Chordata > Mammalia > Rodentia > Muridae > Uromys > Uromys caudimaculatus. The sequence goes on from CM052704.1 coordinate 35,454,949, forward strand.
TCGATTCCCTGGAGTTACTGATGGGTGTGAGGCCACCACGTGGCTGCTGGGAGCCAATCCCTGGTCTTCTAGTAATCGCACCGAATGCTCTTTACCACTGAGCCACTTCTCCAAATCCCCCAAAGTGGGTTTGTTTTGCAATGCATTCTTTGTTCTAAGGAGCTTTTTCCTCCTGTTTCTTTGCTGACATAGCCCTTCCCTGGGAGATGGCAAAGTAGGGACATCCGTGAGGAAGACCAGGATTCCTTCAGACCTCTCTCTGACCCCATGTTTCCTTCGAAGTTCTGAGTCGGCACGAGTAACTAAAACCCTGGTGATTTTTCAGTTGCCCGGTTTTCCATTCACTTTTTTTGCTAAACATTACCATACAATCTGACTCCATGCCCCAGTCTGATGCTTTTGACAACCGCAGTTAGCAGGGCCTAACGCCCATTAGATTCTGAAAGATGGGGCGCAAAGCGATTTGTTGCTGAATCTGTGTCTCTCATGCCGGTCATGTTGCGTTTTCCTTTTCTGGTTCCATCCAGTGTACAGCCAGCACTCAGGACCAGAGCAGGCTTCTGCAGTCTGGAGAGCAAAGAGCTGAGATTTTAGAGCAGAGGTTTCATGGAGCCACCTGCAGCCTGCCAGTCAGGGAGGCTGCCAGTGCTGAGCCCTTCTCTGATGACTGGGCAACACTCAGGGTTTTGTGGAAAGTAATGGCTCCTCATTCCTCCCAGCTGGTCATTGGAAATGCTTCTGGCACAAGCGACCCCTGAATTTTTCTGGTGGTCAGTAGAGCGAGCCTTTTCTCAAATGGGATGTAATTAGTCCTTTCACTGGTGACGGATTGCCTGCTCTCCTGAGGTGACTGTTTCTGGTCCAGCCATTCTTTAAAGTGTGCTCTTCTCTGAAGCTCTCTTTTGATGAGTTACTTGGTCTGGTCTGTTTAGTCTAGAGAAAGTCTCTATCTGGCACCCAGACACCTCATTCCTTTCTGATTTTGAGAGGTATAAATGTGGGAGCTTATGTGTATGTTTAAAGTACTGAATTTTGAAAGAGCCTTCTTTGGGGTCCTAACAAATCACAAATAAATTGGCCTCATCAAAGTGTTGCAGTGTTGAAATCTCAGTCTTCAGGTGGTAGAAAAGCATTCTGGGTAGTTAGGCCCTGAGTGCAGAGCCCTTACTAATCACAGAGACTTATGCTTTAATAAAAGAGGCCCTAGGAGACTGCCTTGCCTCTTGTATTTGTGAAGACAGAGCCAGAAGATAATCCTCACCAGTTTTCAACTCCACCTGATCCCAGACATCTCAGATGTTACAATTATGAGAAATTATTTATGTTATTTATAAATATCGCCCCAGCTGACCTAAGACACCAGGGATGGGGTTGTCTCAGTTCTCTTTTCCCTTCTTTCCTAATTTCTTCCCAAAACGGTGCCATTAGTTAGGACCAGACCTTCAGATTCAGTATCTCATTTTATTTTATTTTTTTTATCTGACTTGAAGAAGCTTAAGTGTCTCCCAAGGTCACCTTGTTATCAGTTGAGGTGGATGAATCCCAGTTCTAAAGCCTGAAGCCATCCCACACCACTGCTGGTCCCAATACTGGCTTCTCAGAAGTGCGAATTAGCAAATTGCCACCCCTCCCCCCAAAATCATTGAGTTACATCCTCAGCTTCTCAAGTTCTCAGCTTCAGGCCTGGTATCTGACTCTTGCCATTTTATAAATATTGATTCCAGCAGAATAGCTGTTCCCCTCCGTGTCCACAGATTCTGCATTTATGGATTCAGCCAACCACAAAGACATTCCTCCTCCAAATTGTTAAACATGTATAAACACTCTCATTATTCCCAGAGCAATAGGTAATTTGACAATGGTTTATATGGCATATACACTGTATTAGCTATTATTAAGTTATCTAGAGATAACTCAAAGTATATGGGTTTGTACATTGGCTCTATGCAAGTAGTAGACCATTATGGGAGGGATATGGGCGTCCTGGACTTGGGCATCCAGGGGATGTGGAGTCAGTCCCTCTCCCAGGCGCAGAGGGATGACTCTGTTTATGTCTTCTTAGCCAGTGTAGCCATGAGAAGATACATGCACGTAGATAGAGTGAATTTCTTCTTTCCTGTGGTAACACAGCTCTTGTGGTTTCCCTCCTCACATGCTTTGCCACGCGTGTCACAAGCTACTATGGTCACTCAGTGAGTGATTCCAAAAATATAAAATGCAATACAAATGAAAGGTATTATCAAATGATTTACAAGATAAATCCCATACTTGGTTGACTAGACTCACGGACTCCCATTAAATGAGAGCAACAGACCGTGGTGAAAGAGGTTGTAGACTGGGACTATAACTAGGCAAGAGGTCCTGGACGACAGGTGCCCTGAAATCTGAATGGACCTGTTGGGCTGAGACATATGGAACATATTACCGAGCCTCAAGGTGGTACATAGTACGGGTGGATCCTGCACTTTTCCTTGTGTAATGCACAACATGTGTCGGAAAGGGTCTGGTTTTCTAGAGTGATGGGGGCCTTTTGTTTCCATCCGTCTCTTCTGCCAGCAGCCAGAACTGTGGAGAGCAGAGAGTGTTTCAGACTGAGTGGGGTCTAGACATTTCATGTTGTAACTAGATGCTGAGCTCAGCATAAGCAGTGCAGTCTCATGACTGTGCATAGCTTAATGCACAGGAGGAAATGTCATTCCTGTTCCCAGCCTATGTGACCAATAGCACAAGCAATCCGTCAATATAAATGGGAAATCCTGAGCTACTTAATTAGAAATGGGACATGTATAATCTCAGTCAGGAAAACATTTATTTTGGCACACACAGCTTTGTTCTGCTCTCTCCTGAATATGGACATGCAGTTACATCTGGCACATTTTATTGAAATTAAGTCATAAATAACTGTTGGACTTAACTCCAATTAGATATGCTAACGAATCTGTGGTTACCGAAGTGTGGCTACAGAAAGAGGCTTCTCTGGATTTTTAAAACAGCATTTCTTAGTATGTGAATATGTGCACATGTGTGCATGTGGACGTCATAGAATTCTTTGTGGGATCAGTTTTCTCCTTTCATCGTGTGGGTCCCGGGGGTCAAACTCAGGTCATGGGCGTTGGTAGCAACTCGTTTACCTGTTATCTCACTGACCCTCTGTGGGTTTTTAGGAATGCTAGTATTATTTAGATCCCCCCCCCCCAGAACCAAAGTCATTTGCATAAAATCAAGCTATAGAGTATAATCTGATTATGTAAATAATATTCAGGGCAAGGTTAAGAGCAAGGTGAAGCCTTGTGGAGATGACGGAAGTTCATGGAAGTCAGGTCTGGAGCCTGATGGTGGGACTCTCATTGCTGAGATAAGTTATGTCTGTATTGTTCAAGATGGAGGAAAACAGCAAGCCCTCACTATCTGCTCTTCTTCTAGGGTGGGAGTGTGGGGTGGGAAATGAGGCCATGAATCAAACGATGTTAGCTGTCAAGGAGTGCAGTGCTGAGCATGTGTCCACGTTGGCCGTTGTCTTTTAAGTACAGCTGTGGTTCTGGGGGCAGGGGCGCGTAGTGGCCTTACCAGGGTGAGCAAGACACAAAAACAACACTTGCTCAGAGTGTTGCAAAGATATCAGGGGGAACCCTTGACAGGATTCCCAGCATGGAGACGAAGATTCTTTGACATAATAACAAAAGGATTTTATTTTCTTTTGGAATGCAGATCCGTTGATATTGAGACACTCATTTGTTTAGACTAAAGTCTAAAGTTAGGTAACCAAGTCCTTGCACCTTCTCAGAATTGGATGTAAATTGTGTACTGTGTTCCGGATCTTCGTGGAGTCTCTCTTTGCTTAGAAACCAAGCTTGTCCAGGGATGCTGCTGGGTGGAAGTCTATGAGGAGGGGAGAGTGTGAGGAAGAAAGAACAAGAGAAGAAGAGACAAAAGCAAGTTTTGTTCAGAAATCCTATCAAGAAAGTGAATGTTTTGTGTGGTAATTAAAAATAAGTCCATCGTGTTTGCCGGCCTCTGCAGGGACAGGAAGAGGGACATGTTGTCTTCCTCTAGTTCCCTGTGCCCCTGGTCAGAACACTCTATTAATTAAGAGCAAGTTCACTAACAGAAGATTGTGTCTTTTAGTAAACTTTCAATATATGGAAAAATTAGAGGAAGAAGCGGCTATAATTTCTTCCCTAAGGGCAAGTGTTAGCCAGTTTTGCCATTTTTGTAGTTCCCTGCCCCTGTGCTTATGTTTAAGTTTGGACTTAAAGTTGATGATTATAAATGTTTTAATAAGTGGGGCTGGAGAGATGGCTCTGCAGTTATGAGCACTAGCTGCTCTTGCAGAAGACCGGGGTGGGCTCTCAGTACCCACACAGCTCACAACCATCTGCAATTCCAGTTCCAGATCCAACGCCTCTTCTGGCCTCCATGGACCTGCATGTGTGTGATGCGCATACCTAGCGCAGGCAAAATGCCGATACATAAAATGAAAATAAGTACATCCTAAGACCTGAACACTTTAATAACTATGATATTTGAGTCTGTGTATGTTTTAGTTTGATCAGTGCTTCCTATCTTATTTTGAACTTCCCATTAATATGTTTTATATGTGGTGTGGTATTTTGGGATGTAACTTGCTATTTTTTTTTTAATTTATTTTTGATACTTTATTTACATTTCCAATGTTTCCCCTTTTCTGAGTCTCCTCTTTGGAAACCCCCTATCCCCTCCCCCCTCCCCGCCTCTGTGAGGGAATTCGTCCTCCCACCTACCCACCCACCCATTCCCATATTCCCACCTTGACATTCCCCTTTACTGGGGCCTCTAGCACCCTCAGGCCCAAAATCCTCTCCGTTCTCCCTGATGGCCATTGAGGTGATTCCTCTGCCACATATGTAGTCCAAACTATGGGTCAATAGATGTGTATTCTTTGATTGGTGGTCTGAACTCCAGGACGACCAGGGGGAGGGTCAGGCCCATTGATGCTCTTGCTCCCTCCATGGGGCTACCAATTCCCTCCGCTCCTTCAGACCTTCCTCCAACTCCTCCATCTGGGACCTT
>CM052704.1:35460497-35533012 GCA_028551405.1 Uromys caudimaculatus
AGTGTTCCTCTTTCTCCACATTCTTGTCAGCATCTGCTGTCACCTGAGTTTTTGATCTTGGCCATTCTGACTGGTGTGAGGTGGAATCTCAGACTTGTTTTGATTTGCATTTCCCTGATGACTAGGGAAGTTGAGCATTTCTTTAGGTCAATTTCATGAGGTCCCATTTGTCTATTCTTGATCTTAGAGCATAAGCCCCTGGTGTTCTGTTCAGGAACTTTTCCCCCGTACCCAGGTGTTCGAGAGTTTTCCCCACTTTCTCTTCTATTAGATTCAGTGTAACTGGTTTTATGTGAAGGTCCTTGATCCACTTGGATTTGAGCTTTGTACAAGGAGATAGGAGTGGATCAATTTGCATTCTTCTGCATGTAGACCGCCAGTTGACCCAGCACCATTTGTTGAAAATGCTGTCTTTTTTCCACTGAGTGGTTTTAGCGTAACTTGCTATTTTTTGTTTGGTGTTTTGTCCTTAGCTGTCTGACTCTGGTACCCACCATGCTTCATGACCACTGGGGATTATTTCATTACAATAGATGCCTAGGAGTTGAATTTTCACCTCAGGGATGTTAAGGATTTTAAGTGACCTGATATAAGTAGCCAAATGGCATTTTAGAACATTGGAAAAAACACATGAACAGTGGTAGGAGCGTGATTATATAACTTATGGAAAAAATCACATGATGGGACACTTATAGCTATTGAATTATTTTAGAAGAATATTGAGATTGTTAACAATATCATGATTTACCTTTTTGGAGAAAAAAAATATGTACCATGTGACTGTGCACGCTCACTCATTCACGGAGCACCTGTGGTTCACTGAGTCACCATATTAAGAATAAACACATAGAAGAATGAATGAAAACTATTTCTATTTTCCTCCACCAAAGGCCACAGCTTAATATATTTTTTAACTGACATTTGACTCATGCCAAAGTCTTTGAGAAATTGCCAAAAGTATTATAAATCAACACCTTCAGTTGTTTAAATACCTTTAATGGTGTTTTCCTTGATTTACCTGATTTCTTATTTATAGCAATATTTGTCTCCTGAGAACTGCAATACAGTAGCCAGTAACTACATGTAGCTATTCAAATAGAAATTAATTAAAATGAACTAGAATTGAAAATACTGCTTCCCTGTTGTCCAGGACACACCTCAGTGCTAAGTATCCAGAAGTGGCCGTGGCTGCTGCATTGGACACCACATGAGGTCTTCTTGCACGAACCTACTCTCGGAGCAGACACTTCTCCCTTCTGCTATCCCCAGTCCATGACCTCATCAAGACCATCGTAGACTTAACTGTCACCTTCCCAGAGGAGCAACTGATTTTGTGCATCCTCACTGGACAGATACTACTGCTACAACCACAGCGGATGTAGAGAGCACCCACTAAAAACTAGGGGTGGCTTACCTATTAGCTTTCAAAGCAAGTACAGGCTTCCGAGGAGGGCTCTGGAGCCCTCTGTAAGCTGCACTCTGCCTCTCCTTTAGGCTCCATCCATCTATGGATTCAAGTGGTTGTATACGGCTCTCATTTCTAGAGCTGCTGCTGCTTCTTGCTAACTTAGCTAATCAGAATGTCATCTCCCTAGATGCCTGTCTTAGGGTTTTTATTGGTGTGTGTTGACCAAAGCAACTTAGAGAGGAAAGGGTTTTGTTTTTTTGTTTTTTGTTTTTAAATCTTACAACTCAGAGGCCATACTCTATCACTGATGGAAGTCAGAGCAGGAAATTAAGATAAGAACCCGAAGGCAGGAAGTGAAGCTAAGAGCAAGAGGAAACATTCCTTATTCTTACTGGCTTGCTTCTCGTGGCTTGCTCAGCCTGCTTTACTTACACTACCCAGGTCCATGTGCCCAGGGCTAGCACCCCCCTAGTGGGCTGAGACCTTCTATATCAATTAGTAATTTTATAATATGCCTCTTGCAAATTTACCTACGGGCAAGCTCTTGGAGGCATTTTCTCAGGTGAGAGTCTTCTTCACAGACAACGCTAGCTCGTGTCAAATTGACAAAAACTAACCAGGACTGTGCCATACTAGAAATCATTCCTATTGCCACCTATGTGGCCAGCCATTCTTTGATTTCCAGTCAGAAGTCACCCTTTCCTTTCTGCTGATGACTCTAAATTTGTAACGATGACAAGACATCATTGGCCAATATGTATGTTGTGTCTAACTTGCATATCCCCTTTCTTTGCTAAGCTGTAACATCCTGGCATAGTTTATACATGGCATGATAGGACTCACAAGTCATTGCTGACTAAATCTGGAAGCATGCTGTGGCCATTATCTTTATTTTTATTGCACAGCTTGAGTGTACTGCATAGCAGAATCATCCTCATTCCAGTGGGGGTGGAGTTGACTGTCCATTTTAGAGGGCTATTACTCTGCCCACCTGCCTGCTGTGACTGGAAGTACCAGGATATAATCCTGATCTCTTAGGAAGACTTCCAGGAAAACCAGAGTTCATTAAATATGGAAGAGAATTAACAGTAGCAAGAGAAAAGCCCTAAGCCAAATAAGGAAAATAAGAAATGGTGGCTAGAAAAGATGTATCCTTAGCATCTGTCTTCTTTGGCTTTGCTTTTAAGGTTAAATAAATAATCACAGCTTCTTTGAGACTTTGTGATGTCATTGTTTTCATTGTTCATATAAGCAGCTCACATAGCGATCGGAGTTGTGGTTTTATGGTTGCTGCTTAGCTGCACAGCTAATTACATGGCCACAGATGTAGCTGTAACTACAGACTTGTTCCCAGGACACTCCAGCAACTGGCATCCATTGTACTCAGCACCATTGCTTCCCAGAGTGGAGACAGACTGTCTCTGTTCTCTTCCTGTTGCTTTGATGAAATGCCTCAGTGGAGGCAGCTTTGGGAAGGATTTATTTTAACTTACATTTCAAGGTGCAGTCCATTGTAGCAAGGAGAACAAGACTGCAGGGGCTGGACGCAGCTGGTCCCATTGCATCCTCTATCAGAAAGCAGAGAAGAGTGAGAGCGTGCTGCTGCTTAGCTCTTCTCCATTCGAAGCCTGCCTACAGTCATGCTGAGGCTTCCTGTACCTACGCACACCAAGATGATCCATTACAGGCAAGCCAGGCACCAGTCTCTCAGGGTGAGTCTAGGCTCTGTCAAGTTGGCCGCTAACCCCATCAAAGAGTTGCTCTTTGAATTTCCCTGTCTCAGAGAAAGTTAAGGTTGTCCTTCTTTGGGCCATGTCTTATAAGGCTTACTTGTGTCACTCAGCATATTTTTTTTCCAGTTTTGATGGAGGTTGAGATCTGTGGAGAGGGAGAAGAGAAGTAGGAGGGGGATCCATCACTCTCGGCTCCTCCCACTTTTCTCTGCCGTTCCCTGATTCTTCTCTCCAGGTTTCCAACCACAGCTGGAGAAACAGAAGCTTACAATTTGTTTGAATAGTGCTTGCTTTTGATTTCCCTTCTACTGCCTTTTAAGTGCTTATATGGACTATTGCTGTTGTGGGTCTGTAAACTTCTCCTCTGTGTCTGAAAGTTGTATAGGAATTAGTCATTCAGAAAGCTTCTGCACACTTCTTCACTGCTTTGATCTGTATGAAAGCTCTGTGTGTAAACTGACAGATCATGAAAACTGTTTTTGAAGAAACACTGCTGCATAAACTGCGAAGCATCTTGCTTGCCCTAGGGCCACCTGACCTCCAGGCTAGGGCATTCTTAAAAAGGTTCCTTAAGTTCTAGAAAGAGAGGAAACTATCAGCTTTGCAAAGGAAATCCCCCAGGAGCTTTACTTGAGAAATCATAGAGCTACCTACCCAGGACCAGGTTTAATAATAATCTTTGTGTACCAGTTTTGATGTGGGCATTAAACAACCACTTAATGAGATATCACAGAGCACTGTGCAACAAAGAGTTCAACAGGATTGACTAATTGCAAGAAGGTCTGTTCTAACAGGAGGCCTGAGATGCAAGCCTTTGATATCGTGTAGAAGTGGGTTAAACACAGGAAGAAAAAGGAGCCATAGAAAACCTACACAGACCTATTATAGACCTTTTTGTCCACACCTTCCGATCTCATGGTAAGGAGCACAGAATGCAAATTGTGCCTACAAACCCGCACCATTCACTTCCCACCCAGGAACTGGGAAGACCGGCTTCCTGTTATGCCTCAGGTAATGAGAGCCGTGGTTTGGCTCTAGAAGCTCAGTCTAAAGGGACAAATGCCAACATAAGGTGTACTGCAGTCAGCTTCGCATTATGTGATTTAAAAGATACAGTCACGGCTTCAGTTTGGAGTTAGGATTTTATTCATGTGGTTAGGAGAGTTGGCCTAGTCTAAGGTCATCCCAAACCTGTCTGATGGAAGAAAAGGATTGGGGGGGGGGGGGTGTAAAGGATAGTTTGGGGAAAGGAACAAACTTCCCAGACAGAGGAGAGAAAGCACCAGTTGTCCATTCCACCTTCAGAGTTGACATCAGAAGCGCTGAGGGTTGATCTTAGATAACTTTATGGTTTGCATGAAACTGGCTTCTGAGGTAAAATGACTATAAATATTTATTTCTAATGGTTCTAGAGTCTATGAAGCCCCAGATCTAAGCCCTGGAGGGAACAGTCTGGTGGAGCCCTGTCCCTGTGGACTGTGTCTTCTTGTAGCATTGGTGTGTATTAGAAAGATAAATGAGGACCCTTGAGCTTTGCCTCCCTGGGTGCTAATGCCACTTATAGAAACCTTATGCTGACCATCTGTCAAGTTCCCTCACCTTTGTGAGAGAGATTCCGATACATGAACCAGGATGTGGGTGCATTCCACCATTAGAAATGGATAAGATTGTTTAGCTGGAATTTTCCCTCTTCTTCACTAGAGTAAATAGTATAATCAATTAAGCAATATATTTCTTTTAATGTCCCCTAAGGCCTTCCCCACAAAGTAACCTGAAGGTAGTTTACCATGCACAGTCCCTGATGGAATTCTCTGGGCCATCGAGACTATATCACTCACTATGGGTGTTTGCTGTTATCAAAACCTTTAAAGCATAGAAGCACATTCAGAGACAATATGATTAATTCATAAAACACTTCAGCGAGGTTCATAAGAACGTATTGTCATTGTCTTTCTTATTTCATAGTTGAACATATGAATGTGGAAGAAGGTCAAGTATTTTGCTCAAGGTCCTTAGGGACTCAGTGGTGCAGTCAAAGAAAAATGGGGGCGCCTCAGGCCAGAAGCACCGTTCTGTGCACTGAAGATAGGAGACTGTCCTTTTGCGCTTCTCCGTTTTTGATTTCTTTATTTTGTTTTATATGTATGAGTGTTTGTCTGTTTGTATGATTATGTACCACATGCATGCCTTGTCCACTTAAAGGATCCCCAGGGACTGGAGTTACCGATGCTTGTGAGCTACCACATGGGGTCTGGGAACTGAGTCCAGGTCCTCTGCAAGAGCAGCCAATGCTCTTAATGGGCGAATGATCTCACAGATTTTGAGAACTGGAGAATGTAGTTCTTCTCCGCTGCTTTTTTTGAATAGTGCAAGAGGAACAGAGCACTGCCTGGTTGGCTGTTGGCCCGTTTGTCACTTTTAACAATGTATGCAAGGCTGCCTCCCGGAGTAGACCCTGTGTTTGTGACAGTCTCCAAACTTCCAGTATTGTACTTTGAGAAGCAGCTCACATTTCCTAAGCTAACGAGCACTTTATTTCTATTCCATGAACTTGAGCTTTGACACAGCATCAAGTATCAGGGCCTACAAAGACAGAAGAATTGTCCTCTAGTCTCTGTCACCTGCTCATTAAGCACAATTGAATGAATCAAGGACATTCACACAATTTTTGTAGACTTTTGAAAGTAAACAAAGGCATGACTTCTGGCTTTTATTTGGGGCCGTTCCTCATTTGGAATGATGGAGGCTGAGTAATCCAGCAGGGCTCAGCACTGTTCCCTTGACATCAGTTGCCTTGATATGCTAGCCCTTTCTTTTATTCTATCAAAGGGGCTCAAGGTGGCCCCTGCTTTTCATGCTGGAGAGATTGTGCCTTCTCTCTATAGTGACAGATTGTAGCGCCTCTCTTACTGGCAACTCTATATCTGGAAAGAATCAAGATACCCTGACCGCAGTTGGCAGTAATACTCAGTAAACCTCTTGGGATGATACAGTTTATAGCGCTATCCCAGTACCCATCAGTGGCTGGCAGTAGCCTCTGTCTGCCTCTGAGATGTCTGTTGACACTACCTGTGATGGGCTTGTATATCTACCTCCCATTCAAACACAATAGCGCAGGGTTGAAGTGTATTTAGCTGATCCGATCTACACTGTTGACAGCAAAAGCTCTACTCTCTCTTTAGAGCAATGGTTTTGCCTCAGGTAGGTGTGCTGTGGGAACAGAAAGCACTCCAGCAGGTGAAAATTCTCTACCCAGATGAAGACTGTCAATAGTGTTTATTGAGCACTCCACCAGAAACAGTGGAGTGGTGTAAAGACATGGAAGTCTTGCACTGAACACCTGCCCATCCCCACCCAGCATCGAATGTTTCCAGTCTCACTAAGAGAGTGAGACCTGGAGAGGTTGCACCAGACATTGACAACATTATATGAGTAGGCTAGAATCGGCTAGTCTTGGTTTCAGCCCTGGGTGACTCAGTTGTCTTTGAAGCCTTGAGCTGGTCACTTATCCCTGAGTGCAGGTTTTCTTCTGAGAAAAACAGGGAGGGCAATAGGTTGTTGCAAGGAATAGACAATATTGGAGTGTATTTCACATAGCCTAGAACTTAGCAAAGGATCAGTAATGCCAGTCATCACCACCTCCATCACCACCACCACCATCATCACCATCATCACCATCATCACCACCACCTCCATCACCACCATCATCACCACCACCATCATCACCACCACCATCATCATAATGGCCATCATTTTAACAATAGGTTAATTCTGATCGCCAGCCTTGGTGTTAAATATAAATGCTATGAACCACCAAAGCCAAATCCATTCCCTTCATTGCAATTTCTAGATTGTAAAAACTGCACTCATTCATAATTTGTTTCATTTCCATTTTGACTACTTCTCCAAAAAAAAAGTCCTTATTTTCATAGCTACCCCCACATTGGCTAGTTCTTGTTTATGCCATAGTAGAAGCGAAGGAACATGTAAACATTTGACATTTCAAGGTTCTTTATAGACAAGGCACCAAGAAAGCTCCCTTAATCTGTTTTCTACTCTAATCTTACATTTACCTGAAATCTAGTAAGCATCGAAATGAGCTTGTTTTTAATCTTCTTCCTATTCCGCCCCACTGACCTCTGGTGCCAGCAGCAAAATGTGCAATGACTGCAGCTTGGCTGTGAGGTGAGCAATGGAAAGATTCCTGTTGAATCCTTTTGGAATTAAGTAACTGTAGAATACCTAAAAAAAAAAAAAAAAAAAAAAAGATGCCCAAACCTTATTCTTTGAATCTGACTTACAAATGAACTTTCTGGAAGGTATTAAAAAGCCCAGAGGCATTATTGGAGAATAGTGGCGTTGACGTTGGAGATTGTGGGATACAGCTAAAAACATCCCTGTCTGCGTTTTGTATGCGACATAATCTTTCTCAATGATTTATCATCCTTCATATTTTGCTTAATCTGATATCAAACGTGGTTTGTATTCCTGTAGCGCACACTGACAAATGAGAGGAAAGCGAGCCCCAAGCACACACACAAGGTATGAGCACATTTCAGGAATGGGAAATGGGCCATGGGGAAGGCTAGAGGTTTCTAAATGGATAACTGTGCCTTGTCTGCAGATGAGAGGGGCCACAGCTGGTCATCTGTTTGCCGCTGTAAATATCAGCAAGTCCCTCTGGCTAAACAAGGGAAGGAAGAAGCCTATCAGTCATTGTGAAGGCTATGGCAGTGGAAGGCAGTCAGATGTGTGACTCTCCAGGAAGGGGTGTGTCCACCCCACAGAGGCTGTAACCTCTCCAGGTTGAGATCCATCCCTTTCCCAAGGGAGACCCTCTGCATATAGTGAAAGACAACCCTGCTGGTTGTGAATGTTGATTAGGTCCAGGCTGAAAACACCCAGGATTTAAAACTCCCACAATTGAGTCTAACCTCCTGCTTGAATTCTTATTTCTCTTAAAGGAAGTCTGCATTGATAAAAAGGAAATCCAAAGGAAAACTACACCATCTTGTCCACGAGGGGAGAGGGGAAGGGTCAGGGGTACAGGGGACCTGTATTGTCTGTCCATACTTGATTTCTGTGGCAGCATCTATACTGCTTAGAAATGAGGATTCATTGGAGAAATTATTTTTCTGACCAGACAGATTTCCTCTAACTAAATTTTCTAACAATTTCAGCAAAACAAGAGCTGTCCAATAGGAATTGTAGTTTCTAGCAAGTAAGAGTCGAAGCCAGTGTGTCCATGGTGGAGCCACACTAAGAGGGGAGCACCCGCCATGTCCACACAAAGAGTGTGTGAGCTAGGCATTGAGAGCCCTGCCGGCCGTGCTGTTTTATATGTTATATGCTTATATGTTTATATGTTATATGTTATATGCTTAGGAGGCGACGTATGAACCTGCAGCTTAAGGAGGCTTGGATAGGCAAAAAGAAAGAGGCATAAAGGTGACACTAAAACCATGTCTCAGATGGAATCTATAATTAATAAGTATAGAGAAACAGCATCCTAGAAGAGCCGATTTTTGAATTGGTCTTCCTCCTAATGGATGCTTTTAGATGAAAAAAAAAAAAAAATCCTAATCATTTAACTAAAAATGGCAGTGATATTTCGTGTGACCTAGTCAGTAATCTGGAAGGTAAGGGTTAAGCTATCTTAAACACCTGAATCTGCCATCTAATGCTAAAGGGAAAACTAGACAGTCCATCTCCTGTGTCTCCCTTCCTAACACAAGATCTGAGTATGTGCTGGGTGAATATTTTGGCCCATTTCCAGTTCTTGGTCAATAGCTATTTACATTGGTGTCTCCATCTTCTTTCTCTGCTCATTGATTTTTGATGCTTCTGTAAACTCTTAAATTGGGTCCACTTGGATTCTGAAACCAGAGAGGAAAACTGCATCAGTATTCCAACTTTAAAAAAAAAAAAATGAAAGGAAATGCAATCTATACCATGATGTCATCAAATGCTATTCCCCGAGGCAGAATTGAGTGATGTGTTTTTTAAATAAAAAAGTAACCAGGAAGACAGGGCTTTGGAGCAGTGTTGACCGTGTGTGTGTGTGTGTGTGTGTGTGTGTGTGTGTGTGTGTGTGTGTGTGTGTAAAACGTTTTAATGTTAGACTGGAGTTAGGGGCACAGAAGGGTTTCGTTTTCAGGTTGAGCTGCAAAGTCACAATAACTGGAGCAGTTTCTCATATGAGTTCACTGCAGCTGGCTTCAGACACACCAGAAGAAGTCATCCGATCCCATTACAGATGGTTGTGAGCCACCATGTGGTTGCTGGGAACTGAACTCAGGACCTCTTGAAGAGCAGTCAGTGCTCTTAACTGCTGAGCCATCTCTCCTGTCCTTGGAGCAGTTTCTCAATTCTTTGCATCAAACACAATCCCAAGACAGAAACAGGCAAGCAGGGATGCATATTACAGCTTAAGAACTGGGTCATGGCAGAGATTATGCCACAGAAATCCTTCCACCTTTTAATGAATGTTCAAATAAGTCTCTTGAGTAACATAACTATTTTTCAGATTTAAGCTTCATTCAGTAAATTCTGTTCATTTTAAAAATATGAATACATGTTCATAATATGAACATTTGAAAACAAAAGTTATAACAATAAAATAAAATGCAATAATAATTCAAGATATGGGATTACTCTCTTTGTATAATTACATACATATAAAAATCTGTCATCTATCTGCCTATCATATATTAATGCACATAGAAATATCTATTGGGTCTCTGTTACATATATGAACTGTCTTATGTAGTTTTAGAGCTGAGAAGTCTCATGGTACCTTATGTGCAAGTTGGAGACTTAGGAAGATGAGTATAGCTCTAGTAAAAGTCTACTCCTCTCAGGAGCCTGAGGACTAGGGAACTGTGATGGTTTACATATGCTCAACCCAGGGAGTGGCACTATTAGAAGGTGTGGCCCTGTTAGAATAGGTGTGGTCTTGTTGGAGTAGGTGTGTCACTGTGGGCGTGGGCTTTAAGACCCTCATTCTAGCTGTCCGGAAGCCAGTATTCTGCTAGCAGCTTTCAGATGAAGATGTAGAGCTCTCAGCTCCTCCTGTACCATGCCTGCCTGGATGCCGCCATGTTCCCGCCTTGATGATAATGGACTGAACCTCTGAACCTGTAAGCCAGCCTCAATTAAATGTTGTCCTTTATAACACTTGCATTGCTCATGGTGTCTGTTCATAGCAGTAAAACCCTAACTGAGATAGGGAGCCATGGTGTAAGTCCAAGTTCAAGAACAGCAGCAGACCATTGTTCCTGCTGTCAGACAGGAAGCAAGAGGGTGAGTTCTTTCTCTATCTGGGATTGTAGAATACTTGCTCAAATTGGGAGGGTTTTCTTCCCTCAATCCAGTGACTTAAATGATAATCTCAGGTTGACATTTGTGCAATGGAGCCAGACTCACAGACAATATTGACACTCAAAGTGTATCCTTTAGGCTAGCAACAGCATAAATCACGTATTTGGCCACAGTTGATTAATAGAAACAATGAATACTTCATTTATATGAAAAATTAATTTGTAGGTGGCATAAAGCAAAATACACTACTGGTATCATACATAGGTGGAAGCTCATGGTTTTTTGTTTTAGTTTTCACTTCCAGTGCTGTGAACCTTTCTATGAGTCATCTGCTCCATTCTGAGACCAGAGGGAGTCTAGTCAGAACTTCATTCCTCACAGCAGGGCCACATGCTGTTGTCTGTTCTCTCTCTGTGGAAGTGTGGGAAGAAGGGCGGTGATAACACAACTTTTCACTGGTAACTGCCCTGACTTCATTTGTTCTCTGATCCCTGAGACACCTTTCCTATGACATCACTCAGCATCTCCAGCAGCCGTTCCTCCTGGGTTGCATGGTTGTGCTGGTAAACACATCATGGTCCTTATGGAAAACGAGGGTTGTCTTGAATTCCTGTGTGTGGCTTATGGATGGCCTCCGCAGCACTCCTGGGCCATCTGATTTTATCTGGGATCAGACATGCTGCCTACACAGCACCCTTTTAACTCATTGTATTCTGACATTAATGTTTACTTTCAAAACAAAGTGACAATCATTATCATTTTTCTGTGTCTTTATTCCACAAACTTTATCAGATTGATATGGATTGACCCTCCACTTATTACAGTTATTGGTTGGTTTCCGTCAACTTGACCCACCTGGAATCACCTGAGAAGACAGCACCTCAATTGGGGAATTGCTTCCTGAGATTGACTTGTGGACACATAATGTGGGGAATTTTCTTGATTGGTGATTAATGTGTAGGCGGGTCCAGTTCACAGAGAGTGACACCACCTCTGGGCAAGTGGGTGTGAACTGTATAAGAAAACAGGCTGAGCAAGCTAGAGGGAGCAAGCCAGTAAGCAACATTCCCCCAAGACCTCGAATTCCATTCCAGCTTCCAAATTCCTCTCTTAAGTTTCTACTCTGGCTTCCTTTAATGATGGACAGTTACCAGGAAGTGTAAGATGAAATAAACCCTTTTCTTTCCTAAGTTGCTTTTGGTCAGGGTTTTATCATAGTAATAGGAACCAAACAAAGACAACATGTAACATCTGAGAAACTATGACTAGATGAATGGATAAAGAAAATGTGCTGTACGCACACCGTGGGATACTATTCAGCCCTAAAAAGGATGAATGCCAGTCCCATGACAGTGTGAGTGCACCTGCAGATTGTGTGTTAAGCAATACAAGCCAGTTACGGAAAGAGCAGATTTCATTCATATTTGACATCTGAAAAGGCTTGATTTCATACAATCTAAGAACACAGAGGAGAGGCCAGCAAGCGCTGGGGAGAGCAGAAGAGAAAAGGATGCTCTATGGCTACCAAGCCTCAGTCAGGAGTGATGGGTAACTGCACATCTGGGATATACATATAATAATCTACAAAGGTTAGAAGTAAATAATTCAATGTTTTCACCATAAATGATAGTAGTCCAAGACGATACATATATTGACCTTGACCTAATCATTAAAAGATTCATACCTATATCAAACTATCATATGGGGCTCTGTTCATATGTACATTAGTATGGTGGTTGCTTTTCTATTTGTTTTCTGGTTTTATATTGATTGCTTGGGTTTTAAAAAATTATTATTGTTTGTTCTTTGTTTTGAGATAGAATCTTGCTATTTTTCTATGTAATCTAGACTGGCCTGAAAACTGTGGTCCACCTGCCTCAGCCTCCTGAATGCTGGGATTATAGGCATATGCCATCATGCCCGGCTCAATTTTCACATCTTTGTAGATCAGCTAAAATAAGTGTCAAGAGGTTATTAGGCACGTGTAATCTCATTTCTCATTCACTATCACATTGCTTAGGGTCACATTTAAGCTCCTGCATGTAGGAGTAAGGAACTCATGGTCAGACCAGACCACGGACTCATTCACTCCAGTTTCCCCCACATTCCATGCCTGCATGGCCTACTTCTTCTCTCCCAGATGGTTCTTTCTGCCTGATATGTCACCCCCACACCGACTTCCCATTCCATCTGCTGTGTAGCTCTCTGAGCAGAATCCTGGGGCCATTTGGAACAAGATCAGATGGAAAGCACATTGGAAGCCCAGATTTCTGGGTCACATCTGCGATAGGGTATATATGAGTCTCTCAAAAAGCAACGTTGGGCTCTATTTTTAATAAGCTCAACACAAAATGTGAGGAGTACTGAGCTATAAAATGAATTCCTTCTTTGAAGGATCAGGTCTACCTTGGACACAAGGGAGGCCCTCATCTGCTCCCCACAGTCTGTCCCATTTCTCCTTCCCACCTGCTGTGTTGACATTGTGCATGAGGAGAAATGCTGCTGTTTGGAGCCTGTGCCTGTCCCCATAACCCGTCGACGGCTCCTTGTGGGCAGAGACGTCACCCCGCTGCCTCCTCTGGCCAATGTGTGTCTCAAGGCCTCCGGTGAAACCACTCCATAGGTGTTTGTTTTCATGGTCAACTTAGCCTTTGTGTTTCGTGGTATGAAAATTAACCTAAGAATACTTTAAAAAGTCACAATAACTTAATGGTTTGAATCTAGGAGGGTGAGGAAGAAGGAAAGAAACTATTGTTTTCTATATAAAAAGAGAGAGTAGCTAAGCAATTGGAGGAAAATGATAATACTGCATTTCAAATTATGAGCTAGAAGCCAAATCCAGATATAAAAAGCTGCTACCTATTCACCGCGCCAAGTTTCTTCTCCCATGAAAAGTGACATTGAGTCAGATCAAAAGACAATGAGAATGTTCTTAATGAGTCTGGAAAATAAGTTGCTTGCTATTTAAACAGACCCACAAAGTAGGGAAGCTGAGTTGTTACCACAGGCCCATGGTTCCTTTCTTTCCTTCTAAAGTAATAGTATATAAACCTTTTCGTGTGTCATTATCACAGACTGCAAGACTGTGTCTTGGAGAAGCCATAGCCACAACATACCTCTAAGCAAAAGCTTTAAAGTAGAATTCTCCTGGTGTTCTAATTGTAATCTTGTTCAGGAGATAAAAGTGCCTGCCATTGCTCTGGAATCAATGGCTGAGTGTTTGCATAGGCAACGCTCTCCTGTCTCAGCCCTGAGATATTGAGGACATTTTGTGTAACTAGAAACTTCCTAAATGGCCTTCTGGGATGGTTTTCCTCACATGTCTATTTTTCTGCAGGAGTTAACAAAAAGAAGTCAGACTTCATGTCTTCTGTAGCCATACAAATAGAACAAAAGGAGACCCCAACATATTGGTGATAATTCAATTTTAAATTGATTTAAATATCACTCTTTCTCAAGATTCCATACTGCGCCTCTGACTGTTGATTATAAATCCGTCCCTAGGTGAGTTTGTATAAGTTCAGCCACAAGCCACGAGGTTCCCTGCTGATATTTACGAGCCGTATAAAGGTTCTTGTTCAGAGCCACTGTCTAGGAACAGCCTCACTTGGGCCACTCAGCCATTTGCAATGTTCTTTTGGCAAATGTACTGGCTGGTTTTGTGTGTCAACTTGACGCAAGCTGGAGTTATCACAGAGAAAGGAGCTTCACTTGAGAAAATGCCTCCATGAGATCCAGCTGTAAGGCATTTTCTCAATTAGTGATCAAGGGGGGAGGGGCCCCCTGTGGGTGGTACCATCTGTGGGCTGGTAGTCCTGGGCTCTATAAAAGAAAGCAGGCTGAGCAAGCCAGGGGAAGCAAGCCAGTAAGAAACATCCCTCCATGGCCTCTGCATCAGCTCCTGCTCTGTGACCTGTTTGAGTTCCAATCCTGACTTCCTTTCGTGATGACAAGCAACGTGGAAGTGTAAGCTGAATAAACCCTTTCCTCCCCAACTTGTTTCTTGGTCATGATGTTTGTGCAGGAAGAGAAACCCTGACGGAGACAGCAAACCACTTTCACTTGTACTGGACTAGTGTTTGGCACTCACACATTTTAAATGACCCATTCTTTTTCTTTGCACTTTCTACCCATACCTGCAGAAAAGTTACTTCATTGTTGACTGCAGGTCTGTTGAGGCAGATCCTTTAAAAAATGTCTCAAACAGGGATCTTGGCAGGGCGGACTGTGTCAGTGGATCTGAAATAAATTGTCTTTGGGCTGGACAGTCTGGATCAATAATCTAATGAAATAACTGAAATTGAGCATTGCATTAATTATTTCTTTTTGCTTGTTGCTTTGGCAAAATACTTGAGAAAAGCAAGTCAAAGACAAAAGGGGTTAATTTTGACTCACAGTTGAGAAGATACATTCCACCCTGAAGGAAAGGCATGGCAGCTGGGGTGCGAGGCAGCTGGAGTGGGGGAAGGAGGCAGCTGGAGCAGGAGGTGCGAGGCAGCTTGGGGGTGGGAGTAGTTGGAGCCCAGAGCTGCTTAGAGCTTGAGGTAACTGAAGTGTGAGGCAGCTGGCCACACTGCGCCCACAGTTAGCAAGCAGTGCCTCACTTTTGTACCTTTGTTTTCAGTTTTGGACTCCTACATTCAGGTTGGGTCTTCCCTCCTCAGTTAAAACTCTCCAGACACTCTCATAGACATGTCCATAGACGTGACTCTTCAGTTTTAGAATTTAGATTCTAATCCAGTCAAGTCGGTAATGAAAAAGAACCAATACAGACATATTTATCTTGTGAGAATTTAACCACATCTGAGTAGCTTTGTGGACAAACAAAGATGCCCACTTGTCACCTGCACTGTGGTTGCCATTCATTCTCCAGGGCTTCTAGGGACTATGGAGGATTGATGCCTTCTGAAGGGAGATTTGAGAGGTTGGTTCCTGTTTGATGAGAGATGCCCCCACAGCTGAACAGCCCTCTAACTGAACCCAGCTCATCCAGGAAGTCCTGAGAGACTGACAGCCATATGGGTCCCCTGGTCTCAGCTTCTGTCTTCAAGCCTCTACCTCCCAACATCACCTCTAATCCCTCGATACAGGACTTTGAGACCTATGGGCTGCCGAGTTGGCCTGTGGTGTGCATTACTACTTATGCATGTACAGTTACTCATTCTGCAGTCCCTCAGGAACACAGTGATTACCTACAATCACTGTGTAACATACATCTCAGCCTAGAATACTGGGTGGGTAATAACCGTGTGTGTGTGTGTGTGTGTGTGTGTGTGTGTGTGTGTGTGTGTGTGTGATGTGTTTGAAAGAGAGACTTTTATTTTCTTGTCTTTATTTGTAACAGGTGGCCATCTCCCTAGTTACCTGGTATTCTTAATGTATACCTATTCCAGTGGGGCAGGGGAGGGTCATTGAGCCCTTTGCATCATGAATCACAGATATAAAGGTCTACACCTTTAAAGGAATTGTAATCCTGCAACATAGCTACTCTGGCAAGGGATCATAACCAAAGACCTTCTAGATCTATGTGATCTGGCTGGAATGACACGCCTTTAATCCCTCTGGCTAGAAGACAGACATGCTCTTAAGTGATGAATCAGAAAAAGATTTGGCAGAATGAGTCAGAAACAGGATATGTCCAACTCTCAGAAGGACAGGAAAGAGGGGCTACTTAGGAGCAGTGCAGAGAGAAAAAGGAGGAGGTAGTTTTACTGGGACAGAAGGCAGAACAAGCTAGAGAATGAGAAGGAGCTACAGATTAGAACAGATTGCCAGAGTTAGTTTGAAGTCAAGAAGAGCAATTCACTGAGAAGTCGAGAAGTCGGTTTGAATCAGTCAGCTTGGAGAGGAATGTGAGCCAGAACCGTTGAGTTGAACCAATCAGCCAGAGTTCAGAAAGAACTATAAAGGGTGAGTGTATTCAGCAGTAAGCCTCTGAGATGACAATTCCATCTGGCAAATAAAAGTTACATTTACACAAAGAAAGCCTAGGCTGTCTTAGAACTTCGCTCAAAAGGAGGACTGCGAATTTTGTCTCCACCTGTCAGCCCAGTCTGTGTCCCTGCAGCTTCAGAGCTTGACTCTGCAGATGCACTGTGGCTTTGCTCAAGCTGTCCCTGTTAATCCATAGTTGCCGCCCGCACAATGCAGAACTATGACAGAGTGGCTAATACTGCTGTGTTAGGTTGCTTTTGACGGAGAAGGGAAGGGCACTTCTGTGTTCACTTGGAGGAAAGAGACACCCCTGTTCTCACTGCTTAGCCATGATGTAAGCCTAGGAAATAAACCCCACAGGAGCTGCATTCTGTTTATCTAACTTCACAGCTCAGATCACGTAACAGTGAAAACACCAGGAGACCAGGAAGAAGGCACATTCTCTGTGTCTGGAGTCATTATAGTTTGGGAGTGAGAAGGTGGCATTGCAAAGATGCTAATCACCAAGGAGGGGGAGGCTTTTAAAAGATAATGGGTGCTATAGTTGTTACTGTCTGACTCCTATCTCCCATGCTGATGACTGAGTCTCTAGGAAAGGGGACACAGATACCCAGGGAGAAAATGAGTTTATAAATCGCAAGCCCAGGCCCAGTGACAGAAGATGAAAGAAAGATGAATCAATCAAGAGCCAGAAGGCCGCCAGGTTCTTGTCATGCCTCCATTTGCCTATGTGGAGACTTTATGCTCTCCCTGTGATAGCTTGCCTAGAGTACATGTATTCTGTGTACTTTCTCTCCATCACTGTGTGAAGAAAAATTGGCAATGATTTGGTGGTGAACTGTTAAAAAACTAGAGTCAGATTCTTTTGTGTTGAAATTAACTTTGGATTTAGAAGGTTGACAATGAATGGTATGGTGGTCATGGTTAGATCCGATGAAAGTTTTGTGTTTAAAGAATAAAGTCGAATGCCACAAAACTGAGTTCAAGTACAAACCTACTGTCTTAGATCTTGCTGTTTCAGCACACATAGTAACTGCATACACATTAGTAATAATACATAGCCCAAGCCCGACTGGGCAGCGCATAGATCTCGAAGTCCTGTAGTCTCAAAGTGGTTACAGGTAAGGTTAGGGGGCAGGGGCTTGAGGAGAGAATCTGAGACTAGGGAACCTAGATGGCTGTCAGTCTCTCAGGACTTCCTGGATGAGCTGTGTTTAGTTAGAGGGCTGTAGGCGTGTCTCTCATCAAACAGGAACCAACCTCTCAAATCTCCCTTCAGAAAGCATCAATCCTCCATAGTCCCTAGAGGCCTCCAGGACAAATGCTCTGAAACAGAGCAGCAGTAGGCAAAATAGAGAGGATGGCTGACTTCAGCTCTGTTCAAGGCAAAAAGGTACAAATGATAGAAATTCATGTCCCCTTCTGACCAAATTGCATCCCTCAGTCATTGAAAATTCATTACAAGGCATCACTTCCTCCAGAAAACCCCCTTTTTCAGATGATCTGGGTGATCCTTTAGCACCAGACCTCTACTGTCTGCCATAATTGCATGGTGGGAGTAGTTTCTTGGCTCTCTCTGACTGGTCCCTACCTCTCTTCAGAGGTATGTAACCAGGTAGCTCGCAGCAGCTAGAGCAGAGCTCTGCTTGTGGAGGTGACAATGGGCAAAAGCAACACATTAGTTAAAAGCATCTCCTAAAATCTGGGTCACTATTTCCTGTGTTTTGAAATCCATGGCTTTGCTTTTCTTTTAAAGTCCCCTTATTTTTATTCAAAGTCCCCTTAAGATTAACTCTCAAGTTTACCAAGTTTGTGGATGCAGAAATAATCTCCTCTGTAGCTTGACATGTTTATCCATAGGATTAGCAATTTATAGTGAATAATGGATCCATCTATCACAGACAATCAGTTTATGGAGTGCCATTTCTTCTGCTTGCTAGGTTAGGAGCACGTGTATGCTGATAGCTCATAATCTATTATATCCCAAAAGAAAGGAGAATTTCATTTTGATTGATTAATTTTTTTTCAAAGCCTGTGTTTGTCACTGAGAAGTTTCCTTTTTAATTTAGATCTTTACAGCTGATGCTTAATTACCACATAGGAAAATGATACACTACAGGAAAACAGAATATTAACTGAAGATAAATTGTTAATATTACTAAAATTGAAATGAAGCTCATTATTCTAACTTTGTCAAGAACTTTCTTAGCAAATTAAATCTAGTAGATGGTCTTCCTTTGCTTATCTTTAATCTTTTTGTTATTTTGTGTATTGGGATATATGTGTGTATAAGAGTTTGTATATGTGACCTTGTGTGTGTTGGGAGTTGTGCACACAGAGGTTAATTTTGAGTATCTTCCTCAATGGCTTGCTATCTTAGTGTTTTGGGACAGGGTCTCCCATGGAGAACCTGAAGTTTATTGATTTGTCTAGACTAGCTGGTCAGTAATCTGTGGGCAGATTCTTCTGCTCTTCCTCCTCAGTGTTGAGATTACAGATGTATGCGCTGTGCCTTGTTGTTCACACAGGTACCAGGGATGGAACTTGGGTCCTTAGGCAATGTGGCAAGCACTTTATCAACGGAGCCAGCTCCACAGCCAGTGTATGGTATTCTAGCTGATAAGGGAAAGGTACTAAAGAGAGGTATCTTAATTAGTCTAACATATGTTTTTACGAAAGGACTTTTCCATTCTAGAAAACCTATTTTGACTCTGTATATCTTATTTATGTATGCATTTTTCATTTATGGTTTTGGTTTGGTTTGGTTTTGGTTTTTCGAGCCAGGGTTTCTGTGTAGCTCTGGCTGTCCTGGAACTCACTCTGTAGACCAGGCTGGCCTTGACCTCAGAAATCCACCTGCCTCTGCCTCCCAAGTGCTGGGATTAAAGGTATGCGCCACCACTGCCCGGCCTTTCATTTATGTTTTGAGACGAGGTCTCACTATGTAGCCTAGCTGACCTGGGATTCACTATGGAGCCAGGGCTGGCCTCAAACTCAAAAAGACATCATCACATACTCTGAAATTACCTAATTACCCTTTAATACTATGCTTTACTTCAAGGATGGTGCCTACTCGTCAGACTCCACCAATGTTCATTAGGAATTCATTCTTCTAGTCTACTTAATCTACATTAGATAGGACTTAATATAATTCTGATGATTTTCATGGTTTAGTTTTGGCCTTGACTATGTCATCCACTTGCTCGGCTCAAGGGCAGCAAGGGAGTAGAACTTTGCCTCCTGAGCAGGGCAGCGATGTGGAGCTCGCTCTCAGGAGGAGACAGTCTGGGAATCTCTTTTGTTTCATACTTTATAGTAGTGAAAACCAATGAAGAAAGGGGAGAAGGTACCAAAGGTCCCTGATAGGGATGATTCCAGGGGGAGAGCAATAATCAATGGTGCCTGTGACAAAGAAACCATGAGCTAAACTTCCACAAGGAACCAAATCTCAGACGTATTTGAAATACTACCTTCCAAGCTGTCTGTCAAGAGAATGTGTTGTATACGGGGGGTGTGGGGTGTGGGGGTGTGTGAGCGGGATGAGAGGAAAGGGCAAAAATATGCTAGGGAAGCCAGTCCAACTGGGAGGACTTAGAGACAAATCTCCTGCCATGAGTTAAGCAACGTCAGTGTTAAGCAGTGAGATGCACTGGCTGCTCTTCAGAGGACCTGGATTTGGTTCTCAGCACCCACATGGAGGCTCACAACTACCTGCAACTCCAGCTCCAGGGCATCTAATGCCCTCTTCAGGCTTCTAAGAGCAATTGATACATTTATAGACTAGCAGACACAAGCATACACAAAAATGAAAAGAAATGAATTATGTAAAAAAAAACAAAAAACGGTCTTACTGTAGAAACTTAAAGTCTCGTAGGGAGAGCTTTTCTCCTAGGATATCAATACAAAGGATAATCCCAGGGTGTAGAAAGTTGGCTAAAATATTCCCTGTGTGGGAAACGATGCATGCGTAGGCATTTTCTTGACGGACTTTTGGAATATGAGCCCCATTATAACCTTTGTCTCACACCTTGGCACCTTTCCAGCCATTAAATAGGAAATATACAATCTATTATTGGCATTGCTTCCCTTGTGTAACCAGAGTTGCTGAGGGAAAACAACTTAGTTCAGTTTCCTCTGAGAGTTTTTATCACAGATAGGGAAGTCGTAAGCGATTGGTAGTGACAGTGTAAAGGCAGTTGGATGGTTTGGATCAGGAAACTATTCACAGATAATTTCCTTCCGATGATGAGTAGTCCTGATGGACTCTGGAGTACAGACTATGATGTTATTTTTGTAACATGGCCAAAGATGAAGAACATCATAGAAGTCTGTTACTCTTGACCAAAACATCAAGGAATTGCATGGTACTTGACTTAGTCAAAGAGTTCAGCCTGCCTCTCCCTCCCCCTCTCCCTTCCCCTCCCCCTCTCCCCAAAAAACTGTTCAGTATCCATTGGTCCACCAGGTCCCTGGAACAAGATAAGACCAATCCCTTTGTTCTCATTCAGCTCACTCTTGGGAAGAAAATTGCCAAAGTGTGGCAGGAACATTTATGCTTTTATGACATACCCAGCAGTTCTTTGCCTCTGTCCAGCAAACAACCAGTGTTTCTCAACATAACTTATGCTGATATCAAACAGAGTAGTGGCTGAGGGGATGGCTCCCCAGCCTGCAATGCAAAGCCTAAGAGTTGCACTTTCCACTTCCTGGGGCAGCTTGGTAGCCAAATAGTAAGAGAATTTTAGAAAATCAGCCACACATTTTAAATGTTCCTAAACTGCATCTCCACATCTCTTCTCCTCATAATTGGTATGGAACTGAAGAATGTGAAGAAGTGGACTTTCCCCATCACGTACAGCTACCCCTGCTCAAAGGATGGCCTTCAAAAGGGAGCACCTGCCTAAAAGGCCAAGAGAGCCATGCTCCAGGAAAGATCGTGAGTGCTCAACCAGTACTAAGATACTTAGGATGAGTCCCCAGGGTCCTGTGACCTGTCATCAGGATCTTCTGAGCCCCAGGAGAAATGCTACGAGCATCACCTCAGTGGGCCGTGGTTGTCTTCTGCTAATGAAAGGAATTCTGATGGGGCAGCTACCTCCTTTCCTCCTTACAGTTGATTCCGTCCAAGGAGCCATTTCTGCTCCTGAGGCCATATGGACACTCCACACCTGGAAGCCAGTGTGGGACAGACATGGTGTGTCTTATTGTTGCTGTTGTCTACAGATAGAAACTTCAGATATCTCCAGAGAAGCACTATCAAGTCATTTGCAGTTTGTCCTTCCCAGTGACTCTGTCCAGTGACATTCTATGTCCCATCTTCCACTTTCCCTCCTGGGTTTGGGGGCCTGGGCCGCAGGCAGCAGTTTAGTGGATATGATGTAAGAATAGCAAGACAATTTCTTAAACTACCGAGGTGGTGGGACTCTGGAGCTTTGAAAATGTTGAGGAGCTGCTAAATGAGGGAGTCAGGGGGAGCCCATAGGCATAGACAGGAGTCGGATTTCTGAGGCCTACCCCACGTTCTGGGTGGAAGTTGTCCCATTATACATCTTGTTCATTACAGGTAGGGATGTGACTTTCTCTCAGGTCACCTTAAAAACTGGCATCGGTTAAAAACATTTTTTAGGAGAATAATTTTGCAGAGAATTATTATTTTATAGCTAAAGTTAGTAACATGGTGGACATTTTTCTCTGTGTGTTTCTGGCTTCCGTGAAATCCTGTGAGAATAAGAGCTGTCATGGGTGTTCACATTTTCAACCCTTCCGTTATTGCCACGGCAACAAAGTCTGTTTTACTGCTCGAGTTAGTTAGTCAATAGTGGTCTTTGATTTATGATGTTTGACAGCAGCCATCCCGAAGATCATTGGCTCTTTGTTCCTCGTTAGCTAATAAGTGCCCCTGTTTCAAGACAGCAATTCCCAAGGAAGCTACACTCTGAACAGCCTGAAGGACTCCTTGGAGTGTGAGTCTGCGATCTCAGAGCAGGCTAATTAGCTGAAATATCAGCAGAGGAGGCACTGCCCCATGTGTATGTCATTGATTAAGGACAGAAACAAATTTTCTGAGGTAGATTATATACTTTATTTCCATACTATCCAGATATTCAAACCCCAAATTAAGACATGAAGTCTGGGGACTGGAGTGATTGCTCAGTGGTTTAAGATCACCGGCTGCTCTTTCAAAGGAACTGGGTTCAAGTCCCAGCACCACCATGGCAGATTACAACTGTCTGTAACTCCAGTTCCAGGGTATCTGACTCCACCTTCTGGCCTTTAGGGGCACCAGGCATGCACATACATCCATGTACACAGATATCCATGCAGGTAAAACATCTATATTCATAAATATAAATTTTAGAAAAGAACTGAGTTCTGACAGAAGATACGTATTTTTCCTGGTAGCTGAATTTATTTATTGAATTATTGGGCTTGTCAAATGCTATAATAATAAAAATCATATCTAGCTACACCTTTATTAGTTAACAGGCTTCATGGAAAAAAGAAATTCAGATTGTACATGTATAAATTATATATTGTATATATGTATATATTAGAGCAGCTTAGTCTTAATCCACATTTCTACATACATTCTCTCACATCAAATCAATGTCTATAGATCACTCTAAATTCAATACCTGTAGGCCTTAGCAACCATTATGATTACGGGCTTACCGTCAGTTTCACTTAGCTTCCATCTCCAGATAGCTATTTTTATCTCATGGGTGTAAGTAGGGCAAATGTGGAATGGTGATTAACCTTTGTGAGTTTATATGAATCTGTTTCCCAGCATCCACCTGTCAATTCACTGATATATATCAAGACTATCACTGGACAGAGCTAATTGACACTAAAATAGCCCCTCTCGCTTGCCGTAGCTATCTTTTCTCACCAGTTTGTCTGTGTTGAACTGGAGATTTTTTTAACTGCACTAATTCCTTTGAGTCTGAATTTGTGATGTCTCATCTTTGAACTTATAAAAAGAAGTGCAGGTCCCAGGCCCACTGGAAACCTTGCCTTTCTGAGCATCTGCGTCGCTCATGGCTCTCTCAGTTCCTGGTGTGTTTTACTCCGTGGAGTGTATGCAGTGGTTGAGCTACAAGCACCACTTCTGGCAGAGCCTTGCCAACATCAGCAGAGTTTCCTCGTCACAATGAAGGCATTTGCTTTTAATTGGCATCAGCTGATGATGCTGTCTCAGTTCACGTACCTAGAGATCATGGAGCTTACTGGTTAGGAGGGTCAGATTAGACACACAGTGCCATCTATCTACAATCCGTAACAGGATTTGTTCATTTACATATAGTCTGGGTATAGTACAACAGACCCTGACCACAGCGATTGCTGCAAGAGAATCCCTACAGGAAAGAACTGTGAGAATCCTTACCTCCTTGCCCTTCTCTATCCTGACTTGCTTGGTTGGCAATTCCTAACAGAAATATTCAGATGTTTATCCAACAACAGGGAGTCTCTATGCCACGTGGGGACTTGATTCATGGACTACCACAGCCATTTACATAGAGGTTAAGGTAGCATGAAGAATGATCTTTATCCCTACCCAATAAATGTGGCTATGAAATGTGGGTGTTAGTATAGAAATATGGAGAGATTAGAGCATTTTATACAGGCTATACCGTAAGTCCTGTACCAAGTTCACCACTGATCACTTTGTATGAAATTTATCCCTAGCTCAGCTGTTCCTGCTACCAACCCAGTGTGAAAGTATGCAAAGTCACAGTGAAAGGGGAGATTTTATAGTCGAGAGATGGTTATAGGCTTGATGCTAGAGAAGACTGGGGTTATGCAAGGCTCTAATTTCTTGATCAGATTCATCCCGAGGCACATCAGTGGGTGAACTGCCGTAAGCACGTGCTGACAGACTATGTGCTGTTGTTATAACCAGAACCATGACAGCCCGTCACTCTTGATAGTCTATTGCTGAGAGCTGATGATAATGGTGAAATCTGTTGGAAACCCCCCCCCCCCCCGTGGGTGATATGGAGAAAGACTGCATCTATGAAGCTACCCTGTGGCTTATCTGAATTTGTGTCTTTATATATAAACTATTGACAGCAATATCTACTCTCCATTTCATAGAGGCCATAAACAGAAAGTCTATAGCAAAGTGTGTCACATTTATTTGTTGCCTAATAAAGGCTTGTTTGCTTTCCCTAGGAGTCTTAGGATGGTAGAATTCAGGAATGTTATTTACAGAGAGGGTTGACATTAAAACATTTAACAACTATGTGGCTGAGAGCAAAAGCCAAACATTTGGAATTTGCTAAACATTCCCAGAGACTGGATATGGGACATGCAGTAGCTCACACATTAAAGAACACACAGCCAACAAAGCATAGGGATTATAGCATAGTCTAAAAGCAGCCCTGTTAAGGGAATGGTGCCTTGGAGGGTCGGGGCCTAGCCTTAGTAGTTAGTGTAAATAAATAAGCCTTTGGGGCCATGTCTCTGAAGCTTGGGCCACCTCTTCTCCCTGCAAAGATGGTGTTAAGATATTGCCATCCCCAATCCCCAGTCTTTGTGAAGAGAAAGATAAAAAGGGGGAAAGGGATGAGCTGCTGAGGTTCTGCTCTCATCCACAGAGAACTAAATAACATAGACCCCTCCCCCCATGATACATTTGACTGAGGCAGGAGACTGCTATAGTCAGTCCCACCTCTGTCAAGCTGTGCTCTGAGATTGGTGCTGCTGACTTAGTCTCCTAGGAGATAGTCATGAGGCTTTTCCCACTGCAAATTTGTCTGTAGTGCGGTGTCTAACTCTAAAAGGTGATAATGAACTCCTGGCAAATGCTTCTAGTAAGCTTAGGAAAGACTGTGTACCACTGTATGAAAGGCTGAGACTTTGCACAGGGGAAATGCTCCAGCAGCAGGTTTCTAAGTAGATGTTATTTTGGCTTCTCTAGTCGTTAGGGTTTGGTTTGGTTTGGTTTGGTTCCCACCCCCACCCCCCAACTTTGCTGTAACACAGTACCTGAGGAAGACTCATTTAGCTCAGTTTTAGAGATCAGAAGTCCAAGATCCATCCTGTTATTCATTTGGCCTCAGGGAGGGTCTGGTGGTGGATGGTATCACAAAGGAAGAGGAAGCACCTGAAGAACCTTGGGGGTGGAAAGCAGCCAGGGTTTTTTGTTAGCCTTCTCTCTCTGGTCTTTTGAGTCCAGTACACTAATCCTCTGAGAGCAGATTTCCAGGAACCCAATTTGCATGCTTTAAGGCACATTCCTTAAAAAGCTCATCCTCTTGTTGGGTGGTGGTGGTGCACGTCTTCAATCTCAGCACTCAGGAGGCAGAGGCAGGAGGATCTCTGAGTTAGAGGCCAGCCTGGTCTACAGAGTGAGTTTCAGAACAACTAGAGCTATGCAGAGAAACTCTGTCTCGAAAAACCAAAACAACAAAACGAAAACATCTCTTAGTATAATGTATTGGCACCACACCTCCCACATAAAAACTCAGGAGACAGCCGCGTCCTTCTTAGAAACCAGACACTCCACCAGTGTGCCCTTCAGGGACCAGACATCATCACCTGGCACTGCCAGGTGCGGCACACTTCCACAGTTCTACGAGTTGTACCATGCATACCCTTTAAAAGGTCCCTCCTGACATCATGGCTTTCTTTCATTCTCTCTGTCTTCCAGTCTGTCTGTCTTTCTGTCTGTCTGCCTCAACCTTGTAGAAGTTGGTTCTGGTTGTTCTGCCTCCCAGTCCCATGCTCCAGAAATAACACTCAGACTCAAAATACATTTACAAATACCTTGGCCATATAGCTAGGCTCTCCTCTGACTAGATCATAACTAAAGACAATCCATTTATTTTAATGTACATTTTGCCAGGTGGTTGGTCATCTGTGTTCAAGTACCATGAACCTGTCCCCTCACACCTTCTAGGGTGGATCTTTCTGCACCTGGCTCTATGGCAGAATTCTTTCTGCCTCCCTGATGTCATACCTTCTATTTCCTGCTGAAGCCACAGGACATAGACTTTTTAATTGACAAGTGATGTACCCATACAATACACGTGATATTCTCTCTACACTCTCTCTCATGTCCCCATGCTGAAATGGCCTTTTGCTCCCCCCCTCCCAGGAAATGTCTTGTGTGAGATCTGTTACATGGTGTAATCTCTTTGAGGCACACCTTGGCTTCAACCCGCCAAGTTGCTTCTAAATCCTAACACCTCTGCCCACACCTTCTCTCTCCCTTTCTCTTAGTGTCAAGTGAGGTCAGATATATCTTCTTGATAAAGACTGTCCTGAGTCTCTTCTTCTGCCTACTGTGAGTGCATCCCAATAAGGAGGCTGTCTCTGAATGGAATGGGAACTGTCCCTAATGATGTCACAGCATAAGAAAAACGTTTTGTAAGACAATGACTTTGTGGTGGATTCAAACTTTCAATCCTCCTGCCTCATACTCACCAGTGAGGGATTACAGGCATTTACCACCAGGCCCATCAGGGATAAGGACTTGTGGCCGTGTCTGGCTCTGCAGACATTCAGGAACCCTCCTACTGAAAGTACCAGTCGTCACAGTTGCACTATAACCGCGCACCAGTCATTAGTTACCCACAAACGCTACCTGGGGCTCTGCAATAAGTGATTTGTAAGAACCGGTTGCTATTTATAATCAGGAACCACTGAGAGAGAGCCTGAGTCTTAGGCCAGCTGCCATGTTTTCTGTTTGTCCCCCTGCAGTGTCCCCTCTTGAAACTGAGTGCAGCCTTCTGGGGGCAGGCAGAAGCCAAAGGAGAAAGATTGGACTTTCTCATTTAATCAGAAGACTTTTCACGATCTCAATTTAGCTAAGCAACCTTGAGTCCACCAACCTCGAGTCGCACAAAGAGCTTTGCTATTTCTGAAGCGTGGCGGCCTCTGTAGGTATATCACGTGATCCTACACATCTCTTATGAAGTTTTTTTCATTGAACACCTGCTCATTGGCAGAGATCCATTGGTCACAGGGTAAAAACAGAAACGTCCACAGATCTTCAAGGGATGAGTTGAATCTCGCAGAGTTAAGAGAGGGGATTAAGATGTATAGACATATAGTACTTGTTATGTTAAAACAGCCTTATTCCATGTTCCTTCTGATGACAGGAATCTAGGAGAACTGAAAGGAGGGCAATGATGCCAACACAGGTTAGGATATTTTCAAACCTAAGGAGTTTCTAGCACATCACACTGTTGGAGGAGCAAAGGATGCTTTTCTGGAGGTGTCTGTAGTCAGGTCAGTGTGGTTTTTGATGATGTCAGAAACGATTGCCCTTAAATTCCCATGATTGTGTTTACAGCTTCCAGTACAAAAGCACCCCCAGGCTTTCTTGTCAGGATGTATTTTAAAATTCCAAGCTGAAATGGAAGACATGACATTGAGGAAATGTAGAGATAAATAAAAGCGTGTAACCAGAAAAATGTATGCAAGAGGCTGAAGTTCCCACAGGAAAGAAAAACGTGTTTATCTCTGACACGATTAGTATTTAGGACAGAATGTCTGATACTTGCTTCCCTCTTCCATCAAAGCATTGGAAGCTGTAGCTGGCGTCCAGCAGGTCCAAGTGCTTAGCAGCACTGCATGGCCTGTGGTTCTGTGTCCTTGGCAGCAGCTGAGCGTTCAGCCTGGCCCAAAGCATCATTTGATGGAAGGAAGGAACAGGGCATGGGGGAGGAGAAAGGGAGGAAGGAAGACAATGAGAGGGGGACTAATGGAAGGAAGATCAATGGGAAGGCACGAGAGGAGAAGAGCTAAGTGGAATAATTGAAGTTGGCCTCCTCACTGCAGATGCCCGTGTGTGCGCATCTCACGGTCCTGACAGAACTAGGACTACAGCGCAGATTGGTTCCACCCTCCGTCTCCCTCTCTGGTTCTCTGCTTTTCAGCACAGCATCATTTCTAAACATTTTAAAAATTCTTGACAAAAATTGTTAAAATGTAAAAATCATTGGACCAAAAGTTTGATTTAAGCTGAGTTGGAAAAAAAAAAAAAATCCCCCAAAGGCTACACTTCATAGATGGAACAAGATTGTACTGGAAATATCTGAGAAGAAACTCCTCTCATTATTTATTTCTTTGGTATTTCCTTATTTTATTTTTATGGGAAATAATCTGCACGCATTTCCATGGCTCCCATTTGCAGCCACATGCAGACCTCTTCACCCTCTTTAATTTCAGTCTGATTTTCTCTCTTCTTCTTTCTCTGTTGGCTCACCTTGGCTTTGAGTTTCCTTGCTTTCTTTCTCCCTGGCCCCTGTGACCTTTCCCACACCTCTGCCTTCTCTTCCTCCATTTCTCCTCACACTGTGAACTCAGGCTTCATGACCTCTTTCCCTGCCAGGCAGTTTTCTACAGATCAGAGTCTATGTTTTCCTAGATGTCCCCCTCTTTCCTGTTCTTCTGTTGATGTCTTCCTCCTATCCTGTCCCTTCCTGCCCTTTCCCTGTCTCGAAGGATTACTGATGTGGACTGCCACGAGTCCTCTGTGACAGGACTCAGCTGTTTCTCTGTTATTCAGTTGAGTGTACATGGCAGCGGCTAGACGGCTGGGTTTAGTTTTTCTCTCTGAGAGCATTTTTCTACAACATAAGAGTCCCCGGATGACCGTCATTGGAAGGTGGTCTGTCTGACCTACGTTTTATATTTTAAGGTCTCTGCTTCCGATCATTATCCTTAGTCTCAGCTGTTACTCCACACTATGTTCCTATTGTTTTCTGTGCCCACGAGCAGCGAGTAAAGAGAGATCTTTACTGAATTGAACTTGGGATTGTGAAGTATGACTGGCCGCAATGCAGTGCACCCAGGGTGTGTGAGATTTGCTGAGATCTGCTACCGTGTGCAGTTGCTTGCTATAGAAAGCACCTCCCTCCCCTTAGAAGGTTGCCTTGGGCTCTTTTCTCCTTGCTGTGCATTTTGTCTTGTGGTTTTTCTTTTATGCAAATGTAAGTAAGCTTTCCTTGAGTAGATTCCTAAGGATAGACTCTCTGGGTCATACTTATCATTTTATAAGAATTTACCAGCCCAGTTTCTGAAATATGTTTATAATGTTGCATCCTTACCAGAAGTTTCTGAGAGTGCCACATGACCCATGTCCTTCTCATAACCTAACACTGCAAGTCTTTTTAAATATAATCTGCCTGTAGCTATGTGCCAGAAGCTTTGTCATCTCCCTCCTAACTGGTAGGGTAGAACTTCTTTTTATGTACCTAGGGCTCCTTTGGGGGGCCTTCTTTAGTGGTGGCCCTGTTCAGACACTTCTCTACTTAAATGTGTTCTTTTCCTGAACTGTAAGACTTCTGTATACATTTGGGGGATTTAAGCAATATATGGAACAGAGCACTGCAAATATTTTCTAAAGTCTTCTGTTTTTCCAGCTGTCTTTAAAATAATAAACTTTTTTTTTCATTTGGATTAAGCCTATTTTAGCAATTCTTTCTTTTATAGTTTGTGTTTAAGCAATCCATGTCTAACCAAACAGCATGGGTATTTTTAATATAGTTTTATTCTTATGTGTAGATCCATAATCTTAGAATTGCTTAGAGTCTTAGAAAATGTAGAATACATTTTTGAACATAGTGTGAGGTAATTTTGTTTGTTTTCTGTGTGGTTGATCCAGCCCCATTTATTGAAATGTAACCTTTCTTCCATTGGATTATCTTGACATTTTATCAGAAACATAATGACAGCAAAGTACTGATTTGTTGTGTGCCCATGAAACAAACCCACTAAGTCATATGGTGTCCCAATTACATAGTACAGAGTTTAACTTGTTAAGGTTTTATTTTAAATTTTTTGTTTTTAATTGATGCCTGCGGCCTCTGATCTTTGACTATGTTCTTTGTGTTGTTCTCAAAACATGAGCTGTATATGTTCCATCTCTGCCTCTGAAGGAAGCTCTTAGGTTTGTTGTTATTTCTTAATTAACTTTTAAGATGCAGAGATAAAATTCAGTGAAAACACCAGGATTCTGGATCCTTTCCACCCCTGGTGTGCTGGTTTGAATGGCTATGGCTCCCAAAGACTCCTGTGTTTGAATGCTTGGCTCATAGAGAGTGGCATTATTAAGAGGTGTGGCCTTGTTGGAGGAAGTATGTCACTGTGTAGGTGGGCTTTGAGGTCTCCTATGCTCACGGTCTGACCAGTGTGGAATCTAAGTCCCCTCCTGGCTGCCTGCAGATAACAGTCCCCTTCTGCTGCCTTCAGATCAAGATGTAGAATTCTCAGCTCCTTCTCAAGCACCATATCTGCCTGCATGCTGCCATGCTTCCCACCATGGTGATGATGGACTGAGTCTCTGAAACTGTAAACCAGTCCCAATTAAGTGTTGTCCTTTATAAGAGTTGCCTTTGTCATGGTGTCTCTTCACAGCAATGAAACCCTCACTGTCTTAGTTTTATTGCTGTGAAGAGACACCATGATCAAGGCAACTCTTAATAAAGGACAACATTTAATTGGGGATGGCTTATAGGTTCAGAGGTTCAGTCTGTTATCATCAAGATGGAAGCATGCCAGCGTACAGGCAGGCATAACACTAGAGGAGCTGAGA
Source organism: Uromys caudimaculatus (assembly GCA_028551405.1). NCBI lineage: Eukaryota > Metazoa > Chordata > Mammalia > Rodentia > Muridae > Uromys > Uromys caudimaculatus. The sequence goes on from CM052704.1 coordinate 35,491,438, forward strand.
GCTCTACATCTTCATCCAAAGAAAGCCAGGAGCAGACTACTATATTTCAGCAGCTAGGAGAAGGGTCTCTAAACCCACCCCCACAGTGACACACTTCCTCCAACAAGGCCACACCTACTCCAGTAAGTCCACATCTCTTAACAGTGCCACTCTCTGGACCAAGCATATTCAAACCACACTAACTAAGACACCCGGGCCTGTCCGTGATCCTGAGGCTACGAGTTTCATGAATGCACTAAATATGCTGAGATGTGTTCAGGAAAGGAAATACCTGTTGACACCTTCATTTTCCCAGCCTATCAGAATGAGCATGTGTTTTCTGCTTTGTGATGTTGACCTTCTGCAGAGGTGGGAATGGAGTGAAATATGTAAGTAGGCATCCTCTTCATAGTTTGAAGTCTGGACAAGCAGACACAGTTCTCCCAAAGGACCTCCATTCTCCTCACTCTGGAAGTCACCCAGGAAGGTTTGCTGAGGTTGGTTAATAAGCCCTTTTTAGGAAGTTGCCACTTGCCTATACGTAACTCCAGATATGTCAACTGGGGTGTTTGCCCTCAAGAAGTGTGTGTCCATCCCTTGCTTTGCCACTGGCCTCTTCTTGCATTGTTAATGTCTGCAAAATACTGCAACTTTCTGACCCTTCAACCTTGAGGGCAGCTCTAAGAATCAATGTGTTTATGTCTTGTCTTGAGTGTTTAGGGAATAAATATGTGAGTTTCAGGGCCAAGTGGGAGTATTTCTCCATATGATAGGGCTCACCAGAAATGTAATGAAATTTCTACGATTTCTTTGCTTTCTGGATGTATTCTGTTCATTTATGGAATGCTCTGAATGTATTGCAGAAAGCTATTCTTTCTTGTCTCTCACACTGTCACTGATGATTACAGCCAATGAAGTAACTGCTTCCTAACGTTTGATAAATACATTACAGCAACCTCAAAAAGTAACAGGAGACTTCAAAGCTTTTCCCCAGTGAAATAAAACCAGATTATTGTTCCCATAAACTGTCTCTTCCCCCTGACTTCTGGACTGGCCTCCTAGCTGCTGGGTTAACTAATGTCTGCTTTCTCTAGAAATAATGAAACTTCTGGAAACTTGGGATTTGGGTCATTCTTTTTGGCAAAAACAAAACAAAACAAATCCACAAAGATGATTAGTTTTTTAAACACTATAAGCATTTTCATCTTATAAGCATTGATGGTTGATGGAACTAAAGCCACCCCGCCCTTTTTTAAAAAAATCTGGGCAAAGCTTGTATTAAGTTAGCTCAGTGTATGCTGTGGGTACTTCTATGTCCTGTGTTCTTCAATGACTAAATCAGACTGCAGTTCTGGGAAGCTAAGACTGCTGCTTCTGCCATTTGCAGCCATTCCAGAGGGCCTGCGCTAGGTACTCTGTACATTTTATTAAATGGTTTAGACATGAAACAACTGAAAAACTCTCGACTCTTATTAGGGCAAATAATGAGGGGGGAGAAACAAAGAACACTGTATAACAGTACTAGAACTTTAATTTTCCAAATGGCTTTAAATGGCAGCAATTACATATATTGTGATCTGTTGGGTGAAAACCTTCTGTCTTTCAAAATAGTATCACTAGGAAACCAAGAGCAATGAACGTGTATAGTTACATATCCATTCTGTCTACAAATACCAGTTATTGAAATATTCTTTAGTAATGTTAACATGAAATTGGAGGAAGGATTTGAGTACTATAAGTAAAACAAACTCTTACTTGGATAACCCTTAATTATAGTTCCTTCTATTTTTTTAAAAAAAGATTTATTTTAGGTATGTGAATGTTTTCCTGTATATATTTATATGCAACAAGTGTATGCAGTGCCCTCAGCTGAGGGCAAGAAGAGGTCACTGGACACTCTGTAACTGGAGTTATAGACAGTGTGACCCACCATGGGGGTGCTGGGACTTGAACCTGGGTCTTCTACAAGAGCAACAAGTGATCATAACCATTGAGCATCTTTGCAGTCTCTTGATTGCAATCCTTAAGAACATATTACTGAGAAAAGCCCTGAGAGTTCCCACCTAGATCAGATGACGTTGCGCTTTGATATAATCCTAGTTTCATCTTGCTAGGTTCTTAGGCTGACCTACAGAGAGAGAATAATTATAACAAAGATACACTGGACAGTTATAATGAGGAAGAGGGCTCGGTGGGTAAGACACTTGCCACATGAGCAGGAAGAGCTCCGTTCAGTTCCCCACCCACATGAAAAGCTGTGCATGGCTGTGCACACGCCTGTAGCTCCAGCACTGTGAGGGGCAGAGGGTCCCTGAGGCTTGCTAGCTGCCAGGTCGGCTCCAGGTTCATCAAAGAGACCCAGTCTCAAAAGAAGGTAGACAATGATAGAGCAGGACACCCAAAGTCCTCTGGGCTCCACCCACACGCACAGGTGTATGCATCCTCAGACCAGCATGCCTACAGTGCACACAGATACACATAAACAATAAATTTTAAAGTTGCAATGGTGGCTTGGAATCAAATGTTCCTTAGTTTCTCAACTTAAACTTTTTTTTTTTTTTCTAAAAAAAAAAACAAACCATAACCAAGGATGTAAGCAAAGTGGCTGCCCCATTCAACACAGTAAATAAGTATAAAATCAATTGCATTTGCTTGGGGAGTGAAGGAAAAGAACCCGAGTGAACTACATTCCGGCAACACATATCAACTCTCAAAACTCCCAGCCTGACCTTGAGCTGGGTCTCCCCAGGTATCTCACAGCTGATGGTCTGGTGTATCAAAAAGGAAGTTGGATTTTCTTTTCTTCAGTCATTGCCTGGTTTACTTACCGGGTCTTTATCTAGTCTTGGTAAATATGTTTCAGTAGTCTGTGTTCTACAGTTTCTGGGTGTTGAAGAGCAAATGAAAGAAAGCACAGCTGTCCTAGCAGAAAGACGCGCTCGTTTCTAGCAAGGCACTTCCCAGTGAGTTGGAGACTGTTCCATCACTCAGGGTGTTGCCCTAATTTTCACTTCAAATATCAGTTTCTAGGCTGAAGCAGAGGTAACTTAACTTGTCTTCCCAATTTCAAATAGTTTAATGAAAACCAAATATTACCATAGGATTTATAAAAAAAAATTGAGCACTATAAGATGATACATAAAACGTGTTTTCTTTTTAAGATGAAAGGCATGAATTTAAATATGAATCATGATGTACTTCAGGCTTATTTACAAGAAAACTACAAACACCGCATAAACCTAAAATTGACGTGGCCTAATTAATCTTCCTTAATTTGCCTATGTTTTTTCTGCATGCATATTCGATGATAGGCTGCTTGGATATTTTATCTGAACAAAGTCAGTCCTGTCGAAGCTAGAATCACCATGCCCACTTGGATGTTGTTTGTCAAGGAAAATCTGTGAAAATGGAATCTTTTCAATGAAAAAATAACTCAGCTTCCACGGTAAGGTGAAGATAAGAAGAGCCCCGTGTGTTTCTCTGCTTGGTTGACATAGCTGAGTAAGGTTAGCAGCCTGCATGGCATAAAAAGCTTGCAAAGGTCAGGGAGACCCTTTGTTCCCAGCATCTCAGATTTTTTCCATACTGCTTCGGCGACACGCATGCATTACCTTTTTTTTGTAGAATAGCTATGATGTCATCCTCTCCAGAGAAAGGAAGTAGATGGAGAAAGCCAAGGGTCGACTAGTAGGATGGAGAATGGGCCAGCTAGGCAAAGCATGGGCATCCTAAATAGGACAAAGTGGCTGTGATTGAGGAGTGGTCCTAGCCAATACACTTAATGCATTTCTTACCTGCTTTGAACTCTATATCTGTCCATTGGCTACTAGTCCTACTCTGTTCCTTGAGTTTGAAATGCGTCTGTGATATCCAACCCCCAGTGTCTGAAGGAGAGATTTTAAAGAGGCACAAAGGGTGGATGTATGTGAGATGACCCTCATCTGGTGTTATCGCAATTAGGTCCATATGAGGGTTTGTGTACAGTCCTCTGTCACCCCACACTGTAACAGAGAGGAGAGCCCACTGGCAGAGAAGTACAGGCTCATTGCCCCATTGCTTCTCGTTGTGAGAATGACACTTGTCATAAAGTATGTGACTTCCTTTTCTTCTATGCCAGAGGTTGCATTTTGTGTGTTATCCCATCACAGTTGGGCTTAGCTGGTTTCACTTTGATGGGCAAGCTTTATTTGTTAAGTTCTGTGAGTACTCCATGATCTGGAAGGGCCGACGATGGCTTTTCAAGCAGATTTCTATGCTGTTTTTCTTTTCCTGCGAGGCTTATGTGAATTAAACCTCAGGTATCCTCCAGTCCTTCTGTAGCACAGTAAGGATGCCATCAGCTGGTATCAGTCTGCTGACCTCTTTTAAGCTGTCTGATGTTCTTTTCTTTTCAACTTGATAGAGCTGTACATAACACATTTTCTGTAGAACATTTTGCTCTTTAATGAGCCAGGATCCTCTCGGGGCTCCACGAGGTCCATGTCCACTTGGTTCATGGCCTTTGTCAAAAAAAACGTTTCTTAAGGAACACTGATTCTCCAAAAGCACTACACAAATCCACTGGTATCTTCTGTAGTCTTTCATTTCTGTTTCCTATAGTTTTATTACCAGACCGAGATAGGATCTTTCTCCCAGTAATTAGCAGAATGTGTTTGAATATATTTTAGTCTTTTGGAATGTTAGTGAAGGGTGTTAACTGATCAAAGAGGAAAATGAATCCCACTTGGCTTTTCCTTACTGGGTAAGAGTAACTGGAAAGAAACTGTTAGCAGTCAAGGCATATGCTAATAGAACTTGAATTAAAAATGGTTCCAAAATAAGGGTGGGTAGTAAACAGCCTGTGTGTGCTCTGAAGTTTACCTCTTTCATCTTCTAACTGGTGCACAAGGACAAGCAAAGCATGTTCAATACATGCAAGATACTGTGCACATCTGGTAGTGTCTTTTTGCGAGCCATTTTCTCTCTCTAGTGAGGTCATGTAAAGGGCTCCATACTGTCCCCTTCTTTCCTAGAAAAGATTATCAACAACAAATCCCGATCTTCTTAAACCAAGCTACACAGTTGCCTAGGAAGAAATGTCTTTACAATGAAGTCATAATGCCAATTAGTGTTTTTCTTTTGTTCTTGCTAATCTCCTAGTATCAGTCATGGGGCAGGGAACAACAGATTAAGCTTTATTTTGCAAGAAATACAAACAGATTTAATAATTTCTTCCACTGACTCAGAAACGTATTCAGCTACCTCTTGCCCCTTGCTGAACTAAGTGGATCTCATGCCCACAAGAAACATTTAGTTCCCACTTCCTCTTTGCGGCACGCTTCCTGGGAGACCTGGGAGCCAGCAACTAGCTTCATTGTCCTGCTATCTCCTGAAACACAGAAGTAAACTGCTGCATAGTGTCTGTGTGGATTGGGGACAAACATCCACAGTGAGTTCATAGGGTTGAACATCTCAATATGTTCCCTTTCAAGTGTCAGCATTTTTATTCTCACTCTCATTTCCATTAGGACGCTAATTATCATTTTCATGCCAAGTCTGAGTCCCTGCTGTTCGGTTATTATAGGCGTATAGCCTAATCTAATTTTTTATTTTTCATTTTATGTGTATGAGTGCTCCATCCGCATGTACGCCTTTATGCCAGAAGAGGACATCAGAACTCATTATAGATGGTTGTGAACCACCATGTGGTTGCTGGGAATTGAACTCAGGACCTCTGGAAGAGCAGCTAGTGCTCTTAACAGCTGAGCCATCTCTCCAGCCCTGTCTAATTAATTTTTATAATTGGGTACAGTAAAATATAACATAGCAAAATATACAAGTCATAAGATGGCCCATGATGTTTTGAAGTACATAAGATTAGCTACACATAAAGATTAATGTTTGATGAATTGGGCCAATAGAAATAATATCCACTTAGCTTAAACCTAACAAAATCCAGCTCTTCTGGGTAGAGATCCTGAAGCCACCACTGGATCCCACTGAGTGTACTAGCAACATTCTTGAGTGCAGGCAAAATGACCTTTAACTTTGTTGACTCTAAGCACTGCTCTACAGCTAGAGATGTAGACATGTAAGGGTGTTTCCATGCATGTATATAGAGAGGCTGCTCATACAGACACAGACAACACAGACACACATGAATGCACGCGCACACACACATGCATACTAAAAATGTAGTCATTTCTTTTTAAAGAATAGACATCAGTTCTCCCCCACCATCTGATTTACTTGCTCTCCTGGTATCTTTTGCATTGCTTGTGTCCTAATGCTGTCTCCTTGGAGCACTGCACCCTTTAAGTTCTTCTTTTAATGGGTTTTGAGTTTTCTCTACTATTACTGGCTATTGTTTCTTTTTTCTCATGGGATCTATGTCAACCCCTAATCCCTTTTTTTTTCCCATGGCTTCTAGTATTCCTTGGACTTAGCAAACAAGACAGCAAACTTGCAACATTCTTAGATAAAACATAAAAGAAAATAATATCTGACCTCGGTGGTAAGGATCTCTCCTCCAAGACATAGTAAAGGCTTTCATTGCTTGGCCTCAGTGTCACTAGCTGCTGATTCTAAGTGTGTCCCAAATATATGAGACTGATGGACAGATACTCGTAAGTGAGACCTCACAATACAGAACCCAAAGTGGCCTGTCTGATTGATACAAAGCTAACGATTGTACAAACCAAATTATTCTATATTAGTTTGAGGTTCCTTGTATTCTTTTTTTATGTCAGAAGCACTTTAGCCATTGACCTTGGGTCACTTGGCAATTGAGTTAGTGTTAGTAATTCTAGGTGAACATAATTCCACTTAATTTTCTATGTAGGAGCCATTGTTGCCTTTTTGATAAAATATTCACTGCTTAGATGAGTTGGTTCATTATATATCTAGTCCTTTAGCCTTTGAGAATGTCATTGTATAAATCAAAGGCAGGGCAGCGTGCTGCATAAATCATCTGTAGACAGATTTTGAGGTGAATGTTAACAATTTTTTATGTCAAAATATTTAAAAAGGAAAGTTGTAAATCAACATTGGTATGTAATTATAGAAAAGTGACTTTAGCCTCAATATTTTTTCCTTTCAATATTACTTTCCAGTAATTATTAATAGTATGTCCACTTATACTCTGGCCCATTTCACATTAATAAAAAGATTATAGCTTTAAATCTTTCTAACTCTATAACTAAATCGTGTCATTTCCATGACTTAGAATTGAATGGCTTTTTGGCCTCCCATTTTAAGTGTACTTCAAGCACATTTGGATTTAGTAGACGTTTCATTGATATTGCCATAAAATATAGTAAAGGTAACACTGCTGGTCATTCAATCTAGCTGGCTTCTAGTTTTGTGCGTGTGAAAGACAGATATGAAATGTGCTGGAAAGCTGTGTTCGGGGTGCATAGACTTCCCTTGATTCTATGAGATTGAAGACTAGGAACATGAGTCCATTTGTACATGGACTTGATTCACTCAATTAAGGAGATACGCCCCACTGGGATCTATTTCCCACATAATGTGTTGTCTGTCCCCATGTGTTGCCAGCTTCTTGTTCCCTCCCTCAGTCTTTCTCTGAAAATCTAATCCTATTAGTTGTCAACTTGACACAAGCCGAAGTTATCACAGAGAAAGGAGCCTCCCTTGAGGAGATGCCTCTGTGAGATCCAGCTGTAAGGTATTTTCTCAATTAGTGATCAAGGGGGGAGGGCTCATTGTGGGTGGTGCCATCCCTGGGCTGATAGTCCTAGGTTCTATAAGAAAGACCGCTGAGCAAGCTCAGGGAAGCAGGCCAGTAAGCAGCATTCCTCTATGGCCTCAGCATCAGCTCCTGCCTCCAAGTTCCTGCCCTGTGTGAGTTCCTGTCCTCACTTCCTTTGGTGATGAACAGCAGTGTGGAAGTGTAAGCTGAATAAATCCTCTTCTCCCTAACTTGCTTCTTGGTCATGATGTTTTGTACAGGAATACAAACCCTGACTAAGACACCCATTAATAAAAAAAACAAAAACAAAAAACAAAAAACACTTTTTTTTGCCTTGCAAAAACCACACTGAAGGATTTATTATGCTTTTTCTGTAAGTCATTTCTGTTATAGGTGTTTTAAATATCTTGAAAGATCTTGTTGGATTAATATCTGAAAACAAAATATTTTACCTTTCTGGATTTAGTCTTCCTCATGAACAATTTATACATTCTAATAAATATAACTGTCACAGTGTCTTAGTGAGACTTGCCCATGTTTATTTATTTATTTTTGTGAAGTGGGATCTTTCCACATTGTCCACACTGACCTCAAATTCCAAACCCTTCACTTAGTCTCCCAAGCAGCTGGAACTGCAGGTGCCATGCCACGACAGCCAGCCCCCTGCTCACATCTTAGCTACCAGACATAATCATAGTAACTTTGTACATTCTATTGTACTTTGTTTATAGGAAGTGAAAGCATAGATACTGAGAATAACAATAATTTCAACTCTATCTAATGCCTAGTCTCACTTTTCATAATTATAGAAAACATCCCATGAGCCAGATTCTTTAAATCCCACTGGTGTCCAACTTGGTGAACCAATGAGCTCTATTGAGGTTACTTATAGGAATGTGGGTGAGCAGTTCCTTACAGGAGCAGAAATGACTCCAAGATGCTTCACCAAATCCAACCCCAGCATGGGTGACAGCTCATAAAATCTGGAACCCTGAAGCACATTGCAGCCAATTAGAGAGTGTCCTTCAGGCAGCTCAAGTGGTCTCTTGCCGCTTTCGGGCAGCTAAAATGGTCTGCAACTCTCCTAGGCAACTTGACTTGTCTAAGACTATTACTAGGGTGTCCTTACTGCTTATATAAACTTGGGAAGGGATGGAGCTAGTGAATCTTGTCAGTTTCAGGGACTTCCTGGCACTTTTGAGTTGTTTACTTTCCCTGTATGATGAAGTGTTTTCACCTCTTTAGAACATCCTGTGTCTTAAAATAGCTTCCCTCTGAGGTGGACTGTTTTATCTCAGAGGAAATTGTTACCCTCTCCCCATCTTACCCTTTCTTTTATGTTTCTCATTTTCTAACTCGTTGAAAATTATTAGTTGTTCATACTGGAAAAGAAGGGCAATGACCCAAACCCCATTCTATGTGAATGACAGGAACTCCCTCTTCTTGCTTCTTCTTCTTCTTCTGACTTCAAGAACCAGACCTTGAATTACTCAGTTGGGGTGAGAATCAGGTGGATGATGCTGAGCCTGGTGTGGAGAACATGATCCAAGTGTTGTTTAAGTCTGGGCCCCAGATAAGGGATACTTGTTGGATCCACGTGTGGGTGCATTGCTTCCCACTCGGTTCACTTATTATCACTCATGGGAGACAATCTTCAATAATTCCAGGAGCTAAATAAGTCTGGTGGAAAGTCAGTTGTTTGAGGTTTTAAGTCTACATTCCTTTAAATATCCCTAGGTACAATGAGTTAATTCCATATCCCCCTCAAAAAATGTAACAAAGTACAAGCCTTTATTACTATGAAAAATCCCCCCATCCTCTGTAAACTGATAATTTTGAAACGGACAGAAAAGAAGAAACAAAGAAGAAAGGAGAGAAAGAGACCCTCTATGTATGTAACTGTGGCTTAGAATTCAGAGAAGCTGCATCTTTGTGGCTCTAAGCAGGACACATTCAAACCAGTGCACATTAACTGTGCATTGCTAAAGGGCCAATGCAGACTTGTGGCTTAAAGAACTCTGAGTCTGATTAGTCCATAGTTAATTAACAAGCAGTTAGAAGTCAGCACTGCAGAGCCCAAGCAGTTAAGAGTCAAGAGTTAGCTTTCTCTGTGGGACAGTCTCTGATGGGCACTTCATCCCATTCAGGTGACTTTGTAATGTTATGTTATTGATGATAGAGAACAGACTGTGGGTGGATTAAAGCAAAGACCGTCACCGGAGCCAAATCACTGCATGTAATTGGTCAAAATGGCATGCATCTAAGGTTAGGGACGTGTGAGTAGAACCTAGCTGAGGAGTCTAGCTTTACCACTTGCTAAGTCTTAGTACCTACCTGTCAAATGAAGATGTTATCAGCTCACTGAGGACACTGTGTGGGCTGAAGAGCATATAGGCACTTGTCTAACCAGGATGGAGAGATCCTTGTGTCTGTCTACCTGACCAGCTCTGGGGCTGGGCCTCATGCTCAACATGCTAGCGTCCATTTCCCTCTGTGCTCTGGCAATGCTCTCTGCTTGGCCCTCTCCAAGCTCTGTGCATTGCCATTCCTTCCTCCAGCCATGCAGCTGGAGAGGGCAATTTGGTGGGTGATTTCATTTACTTAAGGACACACTTAAACTTGATAGTCCTGAGTAATGGGAATCACCTGGCACTAGGAGAAGATGAGAATCTTACGGATATGTGCACAGAAATTAAGCGGACTTATTAGATTGGAGGATATTGTCTCGGTGGGCCTTGAGATGTATCTGAGTATCCATATGTCTTCCATGTTATGGGGGCTGTCCAGTTAGTTCTTGTCCTAAAGTCACTTTCACATTGGTTTCCGTGAGTAACATTGCTGACTCTGTCTTCATTTATAAGTTTGTTCTGCTCCTCAGAAAGATGTGGGAGTAATAGGCACCATAAAAAAAAAAAAAAAAAAGGCCTGGCATACAAATTATAAGTAAGATCAATAAAAATATGATGGAATGATGCTTTTAAATTCTCCTTCTAAAATTATTAGCTCATCTTGTGGAGAGAAAAATGCAAATGTGGTGCTAATTATGAAGATCCATCTGTTACTCTTAAAGTACCATGGGAGGAGAGAGCTAAATTGAAAGCTTTTCCATAGTTCTTTGCCATCTTTGAAGATGTATTTTTATTTCCATTTCAAGCAAACTTTGATGACCTCTAAGGTGGGACGTCGGCCTGGAAGATTCTGCGCTGCCATTTGCAGAAGGTTGTTCTCTCACTCCCGTTTTTGGTTCGATATATTCTGCAGCAAGTCTGTGGGCTACACTCAATATCTGCTTAATGGATACTTGAATAATTACTTGAAAAGGCTGTTAAATAAATTATAAACAGCCAGTACTCAGTGCCCACAAGCCCCTAAGTACTTACTCAGAATGTTTGGCATTTGAAATCCTCTACTTAGCAGGGATTCCAAAAAATATTTATTAACAAAAGCTTATTGACAGTCTGCTCCCAAGTAACCCAGTAATTCTGTTCCAGTCAAATTTAGTCTTGAGTCAGGAGCTCATCCCCGGTTCTTAGGTTTGTAATATTGGTTATTTTCTGATCGATCTTCATTAATGCCTGCCTACAAGTCCTCTCTACATGCCTCTGACACTCAAATACGCGATCTTCTCATTGTTGAGTTCTGACGTTGTGCAGTCTACAAATAGAGATTTGTAAAAAACTATCGATGCAAGGGGAGAGATGAAGATACTAAAAGCTGCTAGTAATCTAAAAGGAGAGAAGCGGGGGGCTGGGGGTGCAGGCCTGGGTGTGACCACGGGGACTAAAGGTGCAGGCCTGAGTGTGAACATGCGGGGGATGCTGGGGATTCAGGTCTAGGTGTGAACAAGAGGCAGGGTGAGGATGCAGATCTGGGTGTGACCACAGGAGGTGGCAGGGTGCTACTTCCCTCCTGAACTGAGCCAACCATTACAGACATAGGTACTATGAGTCCTGTGATTCTTAAATGAAATGTTGAGTCGAAGGTGGCATTTGAAAGACAATTCCCAATTATGCCAGGTTGAGGAAAAAGTGATTTACAAATGCTCTAATAGCATATACAGGCACGTAGGCTGTGGATTTCACCCTAGGTCTGTTGGACTCTGATGACTTACACACTGGGCGGTCAGTGTGCATGCACCTAGAACACAAGTTATTCTAATCTCACACTATCCATGTGACAGCACTTCCCAGATACTGCTGGCTGTGCAGTGGGGATGCTAAAAACCCAGACTGCCTCAGGAAATGGCCACGATCAACTTAATTTGATGTGTAACCAGCTACAGATGCGGTTTCTTAAAGCAGAACATTGCTGTGCTCTAATAAATAATTGTTAAGTATTTCGGAGAGCTGATGCCTTGCTTCAGATGAGGTTTGGAGCCCTTGAACCCATGACCCAGAGGCAGGCATTGTGGAATGGAGATGAGCGTGTTAAGAAGCTCTCTCAGGGAGGGAAGAAAAGCAGAGGTCAGCTAACAGGAAGTGGACAGTAAATAGCACTTTCTCCTCTCTACCAAAGCAGCTACCACGCTTGACTGACTCACTTTTGATGTTCGTTTGTTGATTTAAACAATCTGTGCTCATTTTATAAAACTGTAACAAAATGCCAAGAATAAAATTACTTACAACTTCACAACTTTGCAAATCCTGTGAACATTAGACATCTCTCTTTTCAGTCTTTTTTTTTTTTTCTTTTTTTTAATCTGTGAGATATTTTTTTTTGGAGATATTTCTGGAAGTATTTCTCAGAATATTTAGCTACATAAGGCTCTTGTGTATCACTGGTTTCCAAACAGTTTGTGTTCAGACTGTTTTGTATACTTGGAAATTGTTGACGACTTCAAAGAACTCTGCTTTATGTATGTTATAGCCTCCTTGCTTTAAATAAAAATGGACAAAAGTTTAATATTATTTTTATTTATCTCTTATCTCCCTACCATCCATCTATCATCTGTCAGTCTGTCTGTCTACCTATCTATCTATCATCATCATCACCCTCATGCTCATCTGTTTAATATCTCAGTTTTCTCTCCCATCACACCATGAAGGGTGGTACTCTACTCACCTGAGAGGTAATGGCCTTTTCCTGGCATCTTAGCTCCTTCCTAAAGGCTACTTTAGGATGATAGAAATACAATTTTAAACTAGCAAGCTCTATATCTTTTTTTACTCTCTCATTTCCTTTACCATCCAATGGGCCCTTTCTTCTGAAGAAATGCCATCTAAACACGATAATACATCAGGGCATTTTGTGGGTCTCTAGCTGGTAGCCCTGGCAGAGTCACTGTATAGGGAAGGTGGCTCTTTATGTCAGTTTGGGACAGTATGGGTCTCTGCTCTCTGAAGTGGAAGGGGTTTGATATAATGACTTGCTACCAGCTGGCTAGCAGATCTTTCCAAAACTGGCCATCTTAGAGGCACTGCATCAGTCTCTGGCCTTGGCAGGGTGGGATTTCGTAGCAACTGCAGCAGCTAGAGGAGCCTTGAGAGTCAGAGGGCACCCATGTTTGATTACCACAGACTTTCCACCTTTGGCACTGTGTCTTCTTGGGCCCCTTGTGTCCTGCGCGCTCTTTGGTCTCGCCAGCAAGAACCCACGCGGACACACGGATCCTTCTGCAGCAATGCGTTTATTGCATCATGAAGAGGAAGACCCCGGGCCGCAGAATGGCGCTGCTTATATAGCTCTGAGGCAGCGTGTCCTCCACTGATTGGCGCGCCCCCGGGAGTGGGCGGTGATTAGTCATGTACACCCATAATGCGCAGGCGCTTCGGGCGAGCCACCCCGCGCTATCCACAAGTTTCCTCAGAGCGACAGCGGAAGTCAGCGCCATCTTGTAATGGCGAATACTCTAACCGCTCCCTACACCCTTGTACCTTAGGTTGTTGCAATAAGGATCTGGCTGGCATCCAAAGGACAGATCATGCTGTTTCCTTGCTTCTTAAAAACATAATCCTGTGTGTATGTGTGTGTGTGTGTGTGTGTGTGTGTGTGTATGTGTGTGTGCACCTGTGCGTGTGTATACATACCACAGCATGTGTGTGGAAGTCCAGGACAGCTTTATAAAGTCAGTTCTCTCCTTCCATGTGTACAGTGGTTCTGTGGATCAATTGCAGGTCATCTGGCTTATGTGGCAAATTCTTTACCCACAAACTGTCTTGCTATGCCACTGTTTCCCATTTTTGATATATTTGTGAGACATCACTATCTTCTTGTATATATTGATACGAGACAAAGTCTGTTTGCATTGTGTCTGCTCCCTTACCTCTATGTGCATAGACTCTTGTTAGAAACTCCTGTACCACACACTCAAGTCATTCTCTGTGTCAGTTTGTCTAGGCTTGTACTCAGATAGCTGCTCAAATATTACTCTGGATATTTCTGTAAAGGTAGTTTCACACAAAATTAACACTTTGAATTGCTCTGCATATTGACTAACTGACCAGATTATTTTCTACTACACAATTATGTGCTACATAGTATTGTGGTTAAAAATAGATCAAATATATTACAGCAATTCCAAAAAATCTTAATATTATTAAAATTAATATATTTTAAAATATACTCTCCCACCTAGAGTTAAGAGAAGAATTATTTTATAATTCTTGTAATCATCATTTCCTTGACATCTGTCTAGTTTAAGAGATTAAAATTGCCATCTCTGTCCGTACATTCAGTTTAATGAATGCAAAAAGTTGCTTTGACTATACACATAACAGAAATATGCACTTACACGTATCTGCAGTTGCCAAAAAGCAGCATTTTAATAACATTTTCCAACAGTTAAACTCTTTTACGATTCCACTGGATAATTTGACAAGTGGTTGTCTCTTAAAGTTTGATTGATGTAGAGACATGAACGGCTGTTTTCCTCTAGCTGTGGTGATACACGGGGCATGTGTCAAATCCACCACTCCAGCTTGCTATCAGAAGGAGCCTTTACCCATCTGTGGTTTATAATATCATGTATTAGTCACTTGAAAAAATGCTGACTTACTGACTGGTATAGAGTTTCCCAAAATTTATATGTATCACTTTGTGACACAAAATTATATCTAGTAACACCACTAGTGACCTTTTCTTATCAGTCTCTCACTACAGAGTAGCGGCCAAGCACACTGCAGAAAAATCTTATTCTTTTGCTTGAAAGTTCATATTTTATTTTTGACAATAAACAACAGTCAGCCCTGTGTTCACCAAAGAGAAAGCATTTATCAAATACTCAGGTCTGAACAATACCACGCTGATACTTGTTCTTCAAGAGAAAAAGATACTTTGTGGGGGAGAAAATAGACAGGAAGAAAGCAAAAAGATAGCCAAAGCAAGCCCATGCCCCAGCTACCTCATCCAAAAGGGAAAAAATATGAAGTTCCTGTTTGATCAGAACATTTAAAGCATGCACGTTTCAGGGTTGACACTAACAGGTAGAATTTTAGGTTGCTTTATGAAGGGTTTGCTTGAGAGACACTGGCATTTCCATGGAGGAGGATGTCACGTGCGTGTCACTTCATAACAAGCAAAGGGACCTAGCTACAAAGCAATGTCAGTGTGGTGAACGAAAATAGCAATTTCTAAAGTAGGTTTCTCCCAGACCTCACTCTGAAAACCATGGTATTTAATTGAAATTTCATATCTAATCCCTTTCTTCCCCTGCTTTTTTTTTTTTGGGGGGGGGGGGGAGGCATTTTTTGGTGAGTTTTAGAAGATCTTCTTGGAGTTTTTTTTGTTTGTTTTTTTTTTTCAGAATCAATGATAACTCAGTTGCTGGGCACAACAACTGGAATCCTAATCTTGTAAGCCATATTAAATCTAAACCTCTGGTGGCAAATCCTGGCAGATTCGCCATCTAAACCGAGGACCACTTGTAGCTATATCTTGTTCTCCTACTGTCCCCGTCCACACCAGAGTTTATTCTTTTGTTTGTTTGTTTGTTTTTTTCGAGACAGGGTTTCTCTGTGTAGCCCTGGCTGTCCTGGAACTCACTCTGTACACCAGGCTGGCCTCGAACTCAGAAATCTGCCTGCCTCTGCCTCCCGAGTGCTTAAAGTGATTAAAGGCGTGAGCCACCACTGCCCGGCTCAGAGTTTATTCTTATAAGTGGTAAAAACACTTTGAAAACAGTTTGGGACTACCTTCAGAAGTTAAGTACCAGGCAATTACTCCTATAATAAAGAAAACGTGTCCATATGTAGATTTATATACAAATATTTATTGCAACCTTGTTCATGATAGCTAAGACCTGGAAACAGATGTTATCAGCAGGTAAATGTATGAGCCAATTTTGGCATCTTCATATCTTGGATATGACTGGATGAAGCACTCATGTATGCAATATGGGGGATGCTCAGGATAATTATGCTCTGTGACTCGGGGCCAGGATGATACACTGTGTTGTTTCATTTACACTCTCTAGAAACCAACCAGTGCTTGTCCCTGGATGAGGCAGAGGTATTGGGGGGGGGGGGGAGACAGGTGGGAAGGGGAGGGCAGTGGGAAGGAAGAAAGATATAGAAACAGAGGAA
This sequence comes from Uromys caudimaculatus, assembly GCA_028551405.1. NCBI lineage: Eukaryota > Metazoa > Chordata > Mammalia > Rodentia > Muridae > Uromys > Uromys caudimaculatus. The sequence goes on from CM052704.1 coordinate 35,507,626, forward strand.
GGGATTCAGGCAGGCAGGGAGATGAGTTACAGGCTGGCACGAAGACACTTTGAGAGCTGACAGACATGCTCATTATCTTGACTGTAGCCTTGTTTGCACGGGTGTATATCTGCTAAAGTTACCAGATTATATGCGGTAAAGCTGTGTGCTTGGCTGTGTGTCTCTCCTACCCTAGTAAATCTGTCTAACACAGTTTAGGGGTGCAAAATTAAACCGCGGTTCCGGCATGCAAATCAGCTGAGAGGTAATCCTCTATGACTTCCGAGTCCTCAGAAGTTATCTGGGGATGTCTCGTGCCCTCTACGGCATGATTGTCACACAGGTCCCAGGTCTCTGAAATTACACCCAGCTCTTTTCATTAGCAACACATTTCAGCTTTGTAAAAAGTCTCTGTGATATTTGATCAGACATTATCTTGCTCCTTCTTTATGAGAATGTGAAGCGGTACATAGCAGGTGATAAATTTTTCGTACCCACTTTGCAGTGTGCCTTATTCACCTGCCTTGTGCTTCACACTCATGCAATGTGGATGGGATCTCACTGCTCTCATTGTGACCATCAATGTGAGACCCAAGTCACGGTAGCTTGCTGATAATTTGATTTGATTTATTTTTCCTCCTCTGTGTTTATTGGTTTTTTACAATTTTAATTTATTTATGCTTTCTTAAAAATTTATTCTTCCTGGCCATGCCTGTAAAGCAGGACTTGGGAGACAGAGGCAGGAGTCTGTGTGAAACTGGGCTATATAGTTGCAGACCAGACAGAACTGAATAGCAAGACTCTATCCAGTTCCAAACAAGGGCTTTGCTCAGTCAGTAAAGTATTCGCATACAAGCATGAAGACCTGAGTTCGGATCCCCAGCACCCATATAAAAGCCCGATATGGCAGTGCATATCTGCAACCTTAGTTCTGAGGGGAAGGAGCAGAGACAGGCGGGTCTCTGAAGCTCACTGGCAAGCTGCTTGGCCTGCTAAATAGCCTGCCCCAGAAAATAAAGGTGGAGAGTGGTCAAGGAAAGACCCTGGATGACCTCCATCCTCCACATACAAATACACGTCTGTCATGTGTACTTGTGTGCACACATGCACATCAACAAACCCACATATCACACGTAAACTCATACGTATATACACGCCCCACGCACCATCAAAAAACAACAAAAGAAAACCCCTTCATTCTCATAAATAGTGATATTGACTGTGAGAAGGAAATCTAATTTTTCTAATGTTCATTGAAGGTTAAACTACTTTTTAAAAAGCTTTCATTTTATCGAGTCATTTCTCATAACTTCAGTTTTATTTTCATCTGAATGCATGAGCTACCTCAGGGGAAACTACGGATTTGGGAAGTGCTGAGTATGTGGTCTTTTAGAATTTGTTGTGCGTTGTGTTTATTTACAGATGCTGGTGGTTTATAGGCAGCTGGTACGGAAGAGGTTCACTGCTTTCTTTCCCCTGTTGTAGCTCAAGCCATCGCCATGCTCACCTGCAATGGAGGTGCTTGACCCCAAATAAACTGCTGAGGGAAAAGCTCTGAGCTGAGAGAACGGATTTTAGTGCAAAATCTGTGGCTGCTCCCCGACTGTGTTTCCCTCCTGGAGTGGACTGTGCCACATTGATTCTTCAGAATCTGTCATGGCTAACCCTGAAACGTGGCACACCATTTACCACTACTTGTACAGAAAACTATCAGAGGAGCACAGCTTCCCTGAAGACTTACCAGGTACTTGACTATCAGTTACTGAACCCCAATTATCCCTGGAAATATCAGCTAGAGTGGCACGAGCTGGGGTTCCAGCACAGGATTCAATAATCATAATAAAGGGGTAGCAATAACCCTAAGCCAGTCGTTGGGGTTCAGCCCAGACTTTGCGTTACGGCACCAGTCTGATGCTTAGTCTACCAGACTCTTCCTCTGGTCGCTTTGTCGCGTGTATATTTTACCAGGTGACAGGGATTCAAATGTGTTAAAGAAGAGGGTCTATGTACAGTCAGCCTTCAGACCATGTCAGTCCAAAACCGTCTTCCATGTTGCCCTGTTCTTTGGAAAGGTTCCTTTTGTAGGACTGAGTGAATTGACAGCTGAAGGTTTCTATTAATGACCTCAGTGTTTACAGTGGGGTCAAACTTCCATTCTGTTGCCAGGGAAGCATGCCAAGTGACTCTCTTCATTTAGAAATGATCTTTTTTAGAGTGAAATGTCTGATTTTGTACTTTGCAAGACAACACACTGTCAATGAAATCTAAATGATATTGAAATGGTTTTTAAATTACTTCAATATGTAGGCACGGTCATAATGCTACAGTCTAGTTCATCACAGTATGTGTGTCATTAGAGTACTGCGAGCCCATGGTATAATGGTATGGAATTTAATATTTGGTGATCTTCCAAAAAAATTAAACTGTTATTTGTATTTTGTAAGGTATTTTAAAAGAAGCGTGTTTATGGCTGAGGAATTTAAATTAAATGAATATCCTGATGTAAGAATAACTGCTGTGTCTTAAAAATTGCTTTTCAGACTAATGCTCAAACTGAGCAATTTCGGCAGCTAAAATTTTAATTTTAGGGTTTTTTTTTTTATCTTTCTCTGTGATTGGCAGAGTGTCCTTTGGAGACAAACAGAACACTGGGCAAACACACTTATGATTCCATTCTTTGTCTGTCGATTGTCTGTCTGATCTGATAGACAGTTATTAGATAGACCACCAGAAATTAAAATGCCCCCCTGGCAAGACAGAAACGATGGAGCACCAAGCCTTTTCAATGACATCACAAAACTATTTCCTAGATTGGGAGAAAAAAAATTTTAAAATGTCACATGGTATTTCTGTTTGTGAGATCCAACTGCAGGAAGAAAGAGAAATCCTCCCAGGACAAATACTTTCCTGGCAAGAAAACAAACTGAGAAGATGTGGGGCAGAAACAGAAGAAGAGAATTTGCAGCAGAGTGTGTCTTGCCTGTGGTCTTCAACACCTTCTGCAGAACCTTCTCCTCTTGCCTGGCGTGTTCATCTCTCCCAAAGGTCTCTCACATTCAGAGAGAATGCAATCTGTCCAAGCTTCTCAAACGTTCTTCTGAAAGCTTTCTGAGAAGAAGCCCCTGCCCTACTTAGAGTCTTGAGGTGTTAATTTTGGACCCGAGTGTCTCCGGGGTTTTCAACGTTGCTATTCACAAACCCATCCTGAGAAGCTTGGCTAGAGTACTCGTGATTTTACTGTTGAAGCTTCTGGGGTGGTTTCTGGCAGGTGAGAAGGAATGTCTTCCTGAACAATCCTTTGGCTTGGAATTTTTATTGAGACATAATATTTACATGTGCATCAGATATGATACAATAATAGAATATAAATATTTGATTTACATTGGTCAAATAAAGGTAAAAATTACTACTATCTCTTATGACGGTAATTTTTCCTGTGTGCTGGAAATTGTCATATCTTGTAGAGATTATAAAATGTACTGTAGGTTGTTACAACCAGTACTTAACTCTGATACAGGAAGCCAAAGGAATTCCTTATATTTGACTGCTTTTATTAACCCCTCATCTAACTCCATGTATCTCCATTAATGACAGGCCTGGTGTCTAGTAGCCACCATTCTGCCCTATAGTTATTTTAAAGGCCTGTTTTATTCTTTTCTCCGATTGCTGGCAATATTGAATGCTATTTACAAAACACAAAGGGTCAGTGGTTTCTCAATCAAACCTGTTTAAGAAGTTCAAACTGAAGTGCAGATTACTTGGATATTCTCAGTTATACTCTGTGTGTTGAGGATTACATGATAAATGAAACTCTAAAGTCTTTGGAAAATAAACGTCATCTTGATGGCTGCTGTGGCCTCCAGTTAGAAAACAAGTCTTGAGAGAATGGTGGTTACTGACCCCAGAGGACCAGAGTTCAAGATTATCTACTATAACTGGGTCTCCATTAGCTCCACAGGCCTATGTATAAAAGGCTTGTTCCCCGGACAGACATCACTGGAAGAGCAGAGGGGTATAATGTGAGGTCTGCAGATAATTAGGGAGCTCTCTAAAGGGAGAGACTGTGTGTCGTCTTTCTTTAGCTCCAGGCTGAGGTGCAATGCCAGTCTCTCATTTGTTCACTCCATGATAAGCCTTGCCTCCAGCAATGAGGCAGAGATCACGGATTCCGCCTTAACAACCTTTCTCTCATAGGCTAATTATCCCACACATTGGGTCCAGTGAGGGAGGCTGACTCATGCCCCGAGCAGATTCGGTGCTGGTGAGTCAGATCTTCCTGGAACACAAGGCTTCTAAGCCACCACCGCGTCATCTCTAAAATCCTCTAGTGTCTTTGGTCACATTACTGAAAGGTATCGCTATGTTTTTAACTTAGATTTTTTAAAGTACTTCTAGAAAAAAAATTGCTAAGTATTAACATATTGCAAGACTTACTTTAGGAAAAGACCCTTTCAGGGGAAAAATTTAAAAAAAAAAATTTTATGGACAGCATGTTTTTGTTGGGGATGAGTGTGTGTAGAAATTGCAGTAATTAAAAAAAAAATTGATTAACGAATGCTATTTAGAAGGAATTAGGACCTACTTTCCATAATTAAGAGTATAATAGGCTTTAATAGAAGTTGAAGTATTTTAGTTAACTTCAGAAGATGAACGCACTCTTCCTGCTCAACAGAGTGAGTACACATTTCTGGACTTTAAAGTCTATTTGTTTATTTATTTGAGTTCTGGGTGGTTGGTTGTGGGTCTGTGGGTGCTGGGAACCAAATCTGGGTCCCCTGCAAGAGCAGCCAGAGCCCTTAACCACTGAGCCATCTCTCCAGCCCTAAGGCAGAAGTTCCAAAGCTGAGGCAACGTGGAGATCTCACCAAATCCAACATTCCCCCTGTACCACTGCAGAGGGCACAGTGCTGCTCGGAACTGGGAAGAATTCCACTTAAGAAGGGCCTTGCAGGCGTTTCTCGGATAATATTTAATGATATTGGCCCCACATAAACTGAAAAGGCTTCTTCCTTGCTTTTGATTGTTTCTACTCTCCTGACTGCTGCTTGAGTTATAAGCAGAATCAAGATAAAATGCAAAATGAAAGCAGTTCTCTTAAAACAGGAGGGCGGGGGCGGGGGGGAGGATCCTTAATAGAAAAGTGACCTGTTACTACTCAGACAGATCTGTTGCACCCTGAGAAAATAAGTTTTTTTTCTCTTCCTTAAAATATTCTTGTATGTATCAGAGTATATCACCAGCCAACCGGGTTTTTAGCTTGGAATCTACTATACTCTATGTGGATACTTCCCTGTGTAAATAACGATTCTTAAACGTTTAAGTGAATATTTAAACATAATTTCAGTATTTTCCCATAAAAACCTATACATAATTGGCTAGAGTCGGAAAAGGGTTGTTTCTTTTTTCCTCTCGCTCATTTGGTCGTTCATCCGTGCTTGCTTTTGTTCTGCTAGGACAGGCTAGGAGAGAGACGGAGTGTGGTGAGGAGCTGAGGGTTTGGGTCTGTTTTATCTGAGTTTGAGGACATCTCATGATGCTGAGAAGTGTCATTCTTCTGGTACACTCTCTTGCTACAGCTCTGCTTCACAGAGAGGCTGCTGAGCCACAGGTGACTGTCTGTCTCCCCAGAATGCCCTAGATCTTGATTGCAGGACTCCCAATCCCAAGGCTCTCTGCTTCTTTCTTCATTTCCTGGGCGTGTTTGTGGTGTGAATTGCATGCAGACACAGGACCAGTTTGGAGGGTCTCCTTCTCGTTGCTTCACTAATTGGAACTCACCCCACAAAGTCAACCCTGCCAGGGCAGGGGCCCAAGAGCCAGGCCTGGCTGCCTGAGAGTTCCTTAATGTGCTGACTTAATATCACAAAGACTTAATTCTACACCAAAGGTTAAAAGAAAGGCAGGGGGGAAGGGCAGAGAGGAAGGAATAAAGATGAGGTCTGAGGAGAACAGTTTATTCAGCTAATGAACTTTTGCATTTGGGTAACAAGGGAGAATTTTACTGAAGGGAGACTGGTAGTTGGATGTGACTTCTTCCCCCTCTCCTTCGTCTTTTTGAACAGGAAGAGAGTTAGGACCTCCGAGTTACACGGAAGAGGAAAATGCAAAAATATATCTTCAAAAGGAAAAGCAAAAACTCCCACTTTGTTTCCCCCTTCCAGCTTTGAGGAGTGGAGGTGTCTGGCCAATTGGTTTGGGCATCCATGGCCTCATTAAAATACGGTGATGACCACATTCAGCCTGGTCTGTCAGTGCCGGCTTCCCAAGGATTTTTGCACCAGGCTGCCAGCAGCGCCTGGGGCCAGAAGCCTGCCTGGTTAGTTAGTATGTGGAGAGCTGTCTTGAGCGTATGGCAACATGGGTGGCTTGCCGAAAAGGACATCTATGAGACATGTAACAAAGGCACGTTGGCTTCTTCTATCTTTGTTCAGTTGACATCTCTATCTGCCTATGGGCATTTCTAAACTTGCTTTAGGTCGCAGCAGGATACTTTAAAACAATGCAGCATCCACAATCTTGTGCGATCATATAAAGCATGTTCATCATAAAACAGCTGGTGACAAATCCATATGCTTGTCAGAGACAAGAAGATGGTAAGTATTAGGGCTAGCAAACTGCTTTAGGAGGAGAGTCCGAGTTGCAAGCCATGTATAAATTATTTCTTCCACCTCTTATAGCAGAGCTATGAAAGTCTTAAAAACTGCACAGTGACTTTTAAACTTCCCTGGGTCTGATTGATGTTCATGTAAACTGTAAAACGAAGCCAGCGTTTTATCGTTTCTTTGAGAACTAAATAATGCATTCATGCATCAAGTAGGTAAATCTGATTCTGGTTTTCTCCAGCTGCACACATGTGATTTTTATTGCCCCAATAGTTAAGGATCTGCGTGGGAAAAGAGGTCTTTTTATTCTCTACCTTTTAAAAGTAAATTCTAAGTATCACTGAGACGCTCCATAAACTAGGTAACTAAGGCCCTTATGATCATGTGGTTTTCTCCAGTCATCTACACTGTGCCAAGTGTTGTCCTAGACCCTGGGATACATCAGTGAACATGAGGACTACACCAGCTCTCCTGGGTGCTAGTCGAGGGTGTGACCTTTATCCAAATCCTAGCACCTTCTGTGATTATCTCCCACAGACACTCCCGGCTCTCCGACTCCCAGTGCAGAGCTTCAGTTCACACTTGATTTCCTGGCCTGGCTGGAGCTCCTCCATGCTCAGTACTCTGCCTTTGTTCGCTGCCCCAAAACATTTTCTTCCCTTTGAATCCTTGCTGTCCCCATAGATGCTATCATATGACACAGAGGGGACCTCTGATGGGCAAATTGCCTTTGCTCTGAGAGGCTCACACTGTTAACATGTCGAAAGCACATTTAAGGTTCCAGGTATGTGCAGATATGTGCATACACACATTTCACTTTTCCCCAATGTTGCGGATCTGTTTTTCCTTTTACTATCTGGTGAAGCAATATCGTGATGGGTAAGTATGTCTAAAGCCAGAGGGATGTGTGCCTATCCATTTCCATCGGTCTAAACTCTGTCTGTCTCTAAAAATTCAAAATTGGTTCTTTCACTTAGGTCTTTCGTCCCACCAACTCAGTCATGTTATTTTTCCAGATGTTTCCATCATCTGTTACTATTACAAAAAAGGCCCAGCACAAGTTAAAGCAGGCCAAGTTGGTCTGCCCTGGGGATGAGGAATGTGGTCTCCACCAAATGCACTGGCCATCTGCTACATTCAGGTTAGGGAAAGGAGCCACTAGACTCATCCAAGGGAGGCTTTGAATTCTGTTCTTAAAAAAGAGGACCACACTCAGCCCAGGAATTTTACTCAAGCCCCTGTAGCTTCACAAAGACATTGATTTGGCCTCGTTCCGGTGAATTATTTATGTTTTTAAATAAGTTAACATGCTAATTTTCTCTCTTGGATTAATTACCTTCAATCTTTCCAATACTCTCAAGAGTGTAAATGCCAATGGGTAAGGAGACCTTAACCACTAATGTGCATTTAGGTTGTTAGACAGGAATAAAATGGATAATTGGTAGTATTATCCCTTCTACTAAAGTTTCCTATGCAAGACGTTCACAGAATGTTTTAACATAAGTAGTCAGAAGGAGCCTAAAGCAACAGGCACTTGAGTCTTATATCTAACACTCATTAGTGTGAATCAGGAATCGGTGAATATGCGACCCTAAAGAAATTCCTGGAAGACTCACCAGCCATTCGCAGAAGGAAAACCTGGTTAGCCAGTTGATCTTCCAGCCAACACCCACCATGAGGATTCCTTCAGATGTAGCTCAGTGTGGTGTTTTCAAAACGGCTTTGTGGAAAATGACAAGATCAGTCCCTAGGTTAAGCTGCCACTGATGTGGCTAAAATCTCATAGATCCTGGCATATTCCCACAAAAGAATGCTGTGAAACCATGAAAATAAGCCAATAATAACCATACTCAGCATGGTGGGTCACCAGCACACACATATTTGAGTGAAATAAGCCACAACAGAAGAACAGAAAAGTAGGAGATTTCTGCTCTGGTTCTGTAAGAACAAAGAGAGTAAGAGCTACCCTAGGGAAGAACTCCTGATTCAAAAGGGGAAGAAGGATGGCTGCTGGGCACTGGTTGCATTTTTTTTTTTTTAATCTGAGGAAAGGTCACGCGTCCATCTGATTTATGAACAGCCTGAGCCCTGCCCTTATGGGTACACATGTCAGCATGCATGCTAGACTGAAATCACTAATACAAATACAAACACATGTTCACCTACTAACCAGAGTGACAGCAGAAAAACCTCATTTGAAATATACTTGCTTTGAAAAAATATAGCTCTTGTTTGAAGTTTCAATAGAAGCATCACTTATGAATATTCAAATTGATTTTCCTACTTTAAAGGCAGGATATTTTCCTGAGAGTGTGGCTCTGTGGTTGCATTTTGTAGTTATTTGGCTACAGAGTTTCTGAAGACTTGGCATAACATGGTTCTCATAAAAGAATGCTCAACTGAAGTAAAATGGTTAACAAATGCTGGTTTTTCTGCATGCGCTATTATTCATCTTTTGCTAACAAGCATTTCTTCCTTTTTTGGAGTCCACAGGATTTTGTTTCACTTAGTGGTACATACAGTATCACTTTGTATCACATGTAATTTTGTAAACTTCTGGGGCGAGGTCAAGTCTCTCCATCACTGGCTCCTGTGTGGCAGGTGGCCCACAGGAGGATGCAGCTGAGACAGTGTGTACAGATGCTACACTGCCTGGCTTCGGGCTCCCTCTCTGCTACATCTTACAATTTGTATAACTTTCCGTAAACATTTAGCCTTGTTCTTAAGTTAGCTTATCTCTTTCAATGGAAACAGTGTGGCACCAGCCTCAGGGTTGTTTTAAAGGTAAAATGAATTAAGGTATCAAGCTCTAAGGACAGGTCTTGGTACACAGAGCAAATGCTCAACAATTCTTATTTTTAATCCTCACTCAGGTGTCATTGGGATACCCAAAAGAAAAAAGAAAAGCAATAGTGTAGTGGATCCAGGAGTAGCTATCAATCCAAACAACACATAAAATATAGAATTGAGCAAGTGAGATGGTTCAAGGGGTGAATGCACCTGTCACCATGTAAATGGCAGTTCCTCTGGTATCATTGGGCTGAACTTCAGTCACCACCCACATCAGACTAAAGAACAGCTGGGAAGCATAGTTTCAGTATTGAATTTTGTGTCTGTTATTTTTTGAGTAAAGTGAGAGCTATTGGAACATATACATGCACTCAGACCATGTACTAAGTCCTAGCCCTGGTGCTCACAGTATCTTCACTGAGACCCATGGATTCGATTCTGCACTCACTCTGAGTTGTACAGTGGGTATGGGATGTCATTGAAGTCCCATGATTCACGCCTGGATGCCATTTCAGGAATTGTTTCCAAGGGTACACCCTCCATAGCTCACCAGGATGCCTCTAGATTCCTCGCTTGTATTGTGGAAGAACAAAGAACATCTTCAGATTCTAGGTAATGCACATATATTGAGCTTCAAGAAATCATCTTGCAAGACCTCATATTCTATTTTTACAATTATAAACATTTGCAGGGTAACACAGAGGTTAAAATAGCTATAGTGAATCTGCAGTAGTCATTTAGGGTATGGCTTTCTGATAGAATTCTTCCTAGCTGCAGTTAAAGTTGTGTTTTAGTTTAAAAAAAAAAAAAAAAAAAAAAAAAAAAAAAACCTATTCAACCCAAGTTATAATCAGACTACTCACACATATGTATCCTTCTGCCATATCATAGGCAGTAAATGCAACCCTCTTACGTCTCTTGACAGAGATACTACCTGGGATGGTTCCCACTACCGTGGCTTAATATGGAATTTCTCATAAAATAGAATGTTGGCTGAAAAGCAGCCATTGACCAGAGACATCAGGAGGTTGTAGATATATGCCATTGTGTTTGTTCCCTGTAAAGATCGATGAGTTGCAGTGATTTCCTGATTTTAACAGCACTCAGAAAAGGAAGTGTTGAAATGTTAACATTTTCTGTAGACTTTGCTGTGAAAAGCCTGTTGAAGCTACAGGAGACCAATTGATTGATCATGTCAGTGGGGGTACCTTTGGGTGGTTTTGCAGAGAAGTTTCCTGGTTAGATTCTGCTGCAAGGAACAGACCCTTCCTAAAATGTGGGAAATATCTGTTGTAACGTGTCTGGTGGGGTGGCGCCCTGGAGAATCCCTGTGTAGATGATGTTTTGTTAGCTTTGTATTCTTGTTGATTGGATGGAGAGAAAGTGACGCTAATTCCATGAAATAACATTGGATGTAAATGGATTTCTTGTTAAAGTTATCATACAGAATGATTGGTTGCACCGGGTCTGCTTTTTCAGCCTTTGCTCTGACTCGACTCCCCTCACCCACTGCCCTCTCCCATGCCCCTGTCACCCACCTTTGGCCTGTTCCCTTCTCCCCTAATATGCCCTCCTCGCTTTCATGTCAAATGCATGTGTTCCATCACACACACACACACACACACACACACACACACACACACACACACACACACACACACACACACACAAACCCTTAAGATCTCTTCTCTCCTCTTATGATCTGCTTTCTCATTCCGGAATTGATATTTGAAATATCAAGTATCTTTTTAGATCCTAGACAGAGGGCTCCTGTCTAACTTCTAATATTGTTTTCAAGTTCAGTGGTGAGGTTACAAAAGAATACGGGAGGCCACCCCACTGTGGGGAGTGGGTGGAGGACTTGCTGTCTTAGCTGCCTAGTTTTCACCATGGCAATAGGAAGAGAATTTTCAGTCCTCTGTGTTCTGCTCCTTTTTTAAGTGAGCTTGCATAATACTGCAAGGACAAAGCGATTGCCTCCTGCACGCCAAATGAATGAATAAATCTGGCCTCTGGATTTTTGAGCTGTTGTGAAAGAGGTTTTGTTCTTGACTCTTTTCCACCCCCACCCTCCCTTAAATTGCAGTTAGAATACTTTTTTTTTTCTTTCTGCAGATGATGTCCTTGTTATCCAAAATGTGCCGTGTAACCCAGACAGAAAATTCTAACACATAAATGCTATTCATATAACTGAGCAGAACTTGTAGGGGCTAGCCACTTTTATGAATTTTTAGCTTAAATTAAAACTTTCTTTTTAAGTACATCACAGGCATTTCACAGGCTAAGAAAGATCTAGCAAAGAATTATTGTGCCTGGAACAGAAATAATAAGCCCTCTGGAACCTGGTTGAATATCTCTAAATGTTCTTGAATTATTCTTTTTCTGGAACAGGGTGAGACTAGAAGGAGCCTATTCTAGTACAAATTACTTTGAATTAATTTCTCTCATCCTTTACCCATACTATCTCTGTTTTGGGAACCAAGTAGCAATTTTAAATACTGTTATCCTGGTACTTGAAGATATCCCAATAAGTTTTATCTAAATCATTCAATGGTTACTGTAGGAATCAGAGACGCCACTATGAGCTGTTAGTGTGAATGGTGGGCGGGAAGCACAGGAACCAGCAAGTCCATCTTGGCCCAAGGACATGCATGAGTCCCTAGAGACACCAGACCTTCATCATGCCATAGTGCATCTCAATTTGACTGTGAAGTAGCTCCATGTACAATGGCCAGCATGCCCTTCCTGCCATGTCATGATGGCTCTTTATAAGACATTCCATTTGCCTTAAATAGAATATAGAAAAACAAGGGGAAATTTCTCTTTTTCTTATAGGTCACCAGCTTAGCCAGTTTAAAGTACTAATACAAACCTCTTGACCATTCCAATTACATTAAAAGTCTCTCTAAATGGGGGCTGGAGAGATGGCTCCCTGGTTAAAGCATTTCATGCTCTTCCAGGTTCGGTTCCCAGCACCCACATGGTAGTTTGCAACTGGGTAGTGAGTACTAGGAATTGAGCCTGGGTCCGCTGCAAGAGCAGCAAGTGCATTTAACCATTGAGCCATCTCTCCAGCTTCCCCTCCCCCTTTTCTGAGAAAAGAAAAAAATATATATATACATACATATACATATACATATACATATACATATACATATACATATATATATCATGTTTGGTGAAAATAGAGGCAAGCACCATACGCAAAATAGAATGTCCAGATTGTGAGGAGCTGAATTATTGATTAGTTTTGGTTTCTCATAATGAGAGCGAGGATGTCTCTGGATATTTATAATTGGCTGTGTGCACGCAGCAATCTTGGAAGGTCTGTGTAAGGATCGAATGAATTGTGCTTAATTAAAGTGATTATAGTAGGAACTTTGTGACATTGGCTTTAATTTGAAAGTGAAAGGATATCTTCATTCCTATAGACTAATTCCTGCCTTCTGGCTCCACATTCTAGGACGAGGCTTTTGTCTGCTTTCGCACATTTCGCTAATGCCTAATACGTTGGACCACCAAGATACTGTCAGAAACCAAATAGCAATTGTAATTTATGTACAAATGCATGGCTATTTCTGGACATCATTGAATTCTTTATCCAAATGTTTGTGGTGTTTGTATGGATGTGTGTTTATTGTTTATACTTAAGATCAGTGAGTTGCTGCTGCAGTCTACTTAGTGGCGTGCTGAGCACTGTAGCTGTGTGTCCTAGAAAGGTGCTGGCTGCCTGTAATTCCCAGACGAGAAAGGCCCCTTATTTCTTCCCCAGGGAACACATGCAGTTTATCTGATGCTAAGAATCACTTTTTTAAAAAAAAATTAAACAACCATTAATTGTTCAATAAATAAATCAACTTTGCAACAAGTTCCTAAAGAAAACCTTGATCAGCCATGCATCTTACTATAAATCATGGGCCTAAACACACTACAGACTCTATGTGTAGTTCCTTGGTACATGGTAAAGTGAAGCGGCCTTTAAACAAACATTAATGATGTGGTGGAGCTTGGTTTCAAGAGCTCGTCACATCTGCCTCCATTTGTGTCTTGGGTCTTTTTCTCACTTACAGCTGGATCCTTTCTAAGGTCATTTTCCTTAGCAAATACCAAGTTTTGATGACATGGTCCAGTTTGTCCAGATTTCAGTTTCTGAGCTGTGTGGCATTTGGTTCATTAGCATTTGGTTTCTTTACCTGGAGGTTAAGAAAAGTTAGTGAAGCTATTTAGGGCTAAAAAATCTGCAGAATGGGAAATTGCTTGCTGTTGGTAAATGCCTCAGCCAGCTTCAGGGTGAACTTCATGCAGGGGTGTGGCTAGAACAAGGGGTTAGGGGAGGGACATGGTCAGGAAGCATTAGAGCCCCCAGGAATCCTTTCTCCGGCATTGAGAGCTTAGGAATGTCCTTAACCATGTGGTTGGTATACAACAGAAGAGAATGGGGGGGGATCTGTGGGACCCAATTGTAATATGTGTGCACCCCAAATATATGCAAATAAACACAATCGAAGCAGTGGAGAGAACCAGTTCAGAGCCTCACTGGGCTGCAAAATTCTATTACTGGTAGCAAGTTGGTCAGGCAGCCTGTGCATCAAGGCCACCCTAGGTGGAGACATTGGGGTTTGTGTTGACCCAGGGTCTCAGGTAAGGGTCACATGGCACTGGTGGCAATAGTGAGAGGCACTTCTAATCTCTCAGTTTACCTCTGTGCTGAGATCCGCAGCTGGGGTCCAGCCTCCCCTAGCAGACAGCCTCAGCCGTTCGTCTACGATGACATTTATTTTTAATTTACTTCTATAGCAATATAAGAGTAAAGTCACAATACTTAAGAAAAACTCTCCTATTTGGTCAAACACTTTTATATAAATGAATCTCCATGACATCTTAAGTTTTGAGTATCTCCACTGAGTGTCGTGATTAAATTTTAAGTGGGCATCTGCTGCTTTTATTCAGATATGAAATTTTTAGTTGAATTAAAAAGATACTTGCTTATTTTGATGTGAAGACTGATCTGATCCTCATGTAAACACCTGCCCTTACCAGTGGTACTGCTAAATCCCAGCCTCTTCAATAAAAACATTTTTTTTTACCTAAATGAGCTTATTGAAAGTTTTTTTTATCATTCATTAACTTTAAACTTTAATTTGCTGTATTTATACAAATATTATATTTATATAATAGGGTTTGTTTGAATTGAAGCTACTGAGGAGATCAGGAAATTAAACACTAAGTATAATACAGTTTAAAATGTTTAAGGAATTGGGTAACATTTAAAAATGTAGCCAGCTGTTGAACAGAAATCACCAAGAGGGAATTATTAATACTTGCTACATTGCAAAAGAGCATAACAGCAATTTTGTAAGTTGGAATGTGAAACTTCATTTGAAAACAACTCTTAAAAAGTTTTCACTGTGCACAAAACCCCATATTGCCATTCTTCTCTGGTACAATTCTCCCTCAGATGGTGCTTTGTTGATTGAAAAGAAAAGGCGTCCAAGCAGACAGCCCTGGCTGGGAAAGGCAGTCATGCTTTCGAAGGCGTAGGGCTGAGCTGGATCAAGTGGAGAAAATGCAGTGTGAATCACGGATTGTAGCTCCATTCACCCGGTGACCACACAGAGTAATAAATCCACGTCAGTCACACCCACGAGGCTACTTTAATGACACCCATTGGCAAAAATCAGACGGACAAATTCTTTTCCTTGGCTTTAATAGTATGAGCCCAGCCATTAAGTCACATTTCTCCTAAAGAAAGGGGCTGTTACCGCCCTCCGGCAAGTCGGTCTAATCTTGCATGTCCTTCATTAGTACCATTCCCACATGCCTTCATTCACCCTGGAGCTCCCGAGAATGTATTCATTCTTCCTCTGATGTGGCCTGGGAATGTTGCCTTCGTTTGCTGCACCTGTTTGTGTTGGGAGACAGCTGTGCCTGAGAGCTTCCTTTGGACTGTTCTTGGTGTATGTGCCTCTTAACATTGGCAGCTATGCCTACCAGCCCTTGTCCACGATCTGGGCTCGTGCCTGAAGCTTTCTAGCCATGCCAGATGCAGGCGTGGTTGATAGGACAAACAGCCCAGAAAATGTGTGCATGGGAGGGATTTGAGTGGAAGGTAAGCACGGGAAGAGAATAAATATTTTCAAGTTCCCGAATCTGCCTCTCCAAGCAGTGCTGTGACTCAACAGGCCGATCATTCAAACAGCGTCTCACATGCTTCATGGAAGCCAGACAAAGATGACAGCTTAAAACGGGAGCTATTTCTTTACACGTGTAGGTGAGTCTGCTTTGCTGACTCAGGGAAGCAATGGACTTAGGCAAATACTGCATAAAGTTCAGGAAGATTTACTGAGAGTGAAATTAAATTTTGAGAGACAGGGCTGTTGGTTCAGTCACGAACACTGGCTACTCTTGCATATAGGACCAGAGTTCATTTTCCCAGCCCCTACATGGCAGCTCACAGCCATCATTCCAGTTCCAGATGAAGCCCTCTTCTGGCTTCTGTGGGTGCAGAGAAACCTAAGGTACCAGGAGTGATTTGTGAAGTCTTTACTGCAAAAATTGCAATGAACTTGGTGCTCCCAGGCTTTATTGTATAATGGCATCAGGACATCTTTTAAAGTTTTTACATTTATTCACTCATTCGTGTGTGTGTGTGTGTGTGTGTGTGTGTGTGTGCGCGCGCGCGCGCGCGCGTGTGTGTGTGCTCCATACACATAATGTGCCCCCATCCCACGGCACAAGTGTAGAAGTCAGAGACAATTTACAAAAGTCAGTTCTCTTCTACCTTGTGGTTTTTTCAGGGGTCAAACTCGAGTTGCCAGGCTTGTTAGCAATCATCTTTACCCACTGAGACACTTTGTTGGCCCCCTAGGAAATCACTGAAAAAAAAAATACTCAATGCTTGATTCTGGATGTTCTAACGGAATTTGCATGGAATATGCCCTGGGTAGTGAGGGTTTCAGAAACCCAGGGATTCGGAGGTGCGGTGAAGTTTAAAAGCTGGTGCAGTAGCCTAAAGAGTGAATCAGGATTGGCTTGGCAAAGAATGCAGAGGGGATGTGACAGTCCCCTTGAAGTTGAAAGGATTATACCCCAGGATGAGGGAAGGTTCGGTTGCATCAGAATAGAAAATGCAGCTGCACTCCACTGGCCTAAGCTAAACTGTGGAGCCATGCAGGACACTGGAGACCAACTGTAAGAAAGGTGGAGGAGTTAGAGGAACCCACTCTACGATCAGCTGCCCACCAGGTCACAAAACGTCCAAAGAAATTCGATCACGTGCTTATTTAATGTACCAAAACAAGCCCAGACCAGTCCTTGCAGTCTATCTAGTTATGAAAAGGCATCGGCTGTCTGTACACGTAGGTATGGTAACCTTTTCTTGTAAGAGGTTCAGTTGAGGTAAAAGCAGCAGAATTCACCAGGCAGGAGTCCAAGTCTTCTATTTGCCAATAAAACCCAGAAATCATCCCAAACCCGTGGCTGGCTGGGCCCAGATCTAACTGGAGATCAAGCACAAACACCGTTTCTCTAAGAAGTATTTAGGACACAGAACTTGCTGGATTTTTACACCCTCAGACAATGGAGGGGTATTTCTAAAAGTTTATTCATGTATATATTTTGCACGTCCTAAATGTCCCCCAGTGAGATCCTGGCTTTGTAATTACCATGCTAGGTAACAACGCATGACTTTCAAACCAATAAAACCTCATTGTTGGTGTTATTTGCTATTGGCCGAGTTTCTGCTCTTGGTTGATATGTGGACAGAGAAGAGCTTGCTGTAGCTGCTCTGGAGTGTGTTTTTGACTGTGACCTTCATAGCCTGGCCTAGCAGTGATAGCTTGAGGACTCTGGACAAGAATGTTTAGACCAATTGGTCCATGCGTGGTATCACATAGATTACTCTGATGGTATGGAAATACCAGACTTTGTATCTAGGAAGTAGGTATCTCTGAGCTTAGAAAGACCTGAAAGGAGACAAGGATAACATTCTTGGGTGATGGAGAGGGACTTCCTTCCTGTCTATATAAGGAGACTAGATAAGGACATGGGGAGAAGAGGGGCGGGGGCTTGGCTGTTCCCTGGCAAGCCTGCCCAGTGCCACCATTGTTTAGCTCTTTGGTCATTCACATTGCCACCTGAGAAAAGCTGCTTCTGCTGCTTCTCATGCAATGTGTTGATTGCTAGTTTCCCTTTTGTTCAATACCTGGAGATTAAAATGCTGGTTTGAAAATTCTTGATGTGGTTATTAAATTATCTCCCTCTGTCTCCAGGCCTTTGTATATCTTGCTAGGGAATTCCTTCCTGGGGCTTTTGGCTCACTGCTTTTCATTCCCGAGGTCCCATCTTTGATCAAGAGAAAAATCAAAGTGAGGATTTGTGTACTGTGGGAGTCACGGTCCTCACCTCTGCAGGCTGTGAGCTGCTTTCTCACAGCCAGTTCAAAAACAAGGCAGGGATTTTTGAGGTGTATGTGTTATTTCTTTTTGAGATCACAGCTTTGGGTACTGGCCACACCTATACGGAGCTCTCGGTAGCAAAGATATTTACTATGCCTTCTCCTGTTCCAAGTCGGCCTCTGCTTTTGTTGCCAAAGGATCCTTATATGCCTTCTTGCAAATCAGTTTTGAGGTTATTTTTCATGAATCAGCATTTTCAAGCTCCTTTGCATTGCAGACAGGCTAATCCTGGTGCTTATCAGTTTTGTCAATAGAATCTTGTGGGCTACACATGACATTTAAAATTCTCTAGCTGCTCTATTTTAAGAGAAAAATGAAACTAAATTTAATAACATTTGGTAACCCAATATTAAAAATGTCATTTTGAGCTATAATTACTATTTAAAAGATTAAATTTGTATTTTACATTCTTTTTCCATATCTCCTTCCATACGGAATGGTAGTATCCTTCAAAATAACAGTGACAGATTGGTCTTGGTGGATATAAAGCAGGTAACTGTAACATCTTAAATTTCAGACTTTCACTATTTGGGCTAATTGTTCAACTAACTAAAATGATAGAAAAATGAAAAGTAGACCAGTGATTCTCATGGTTCTCAGTGGGTCAGGAAGATACAAGAACAGTCAAGCAGAGAAGCTCAGGGTAACTGAAGGGGAAAACTCTGCATATAACATACCAAGGCTCATAGACCTAGACAAGACTCAGAGTATGGCCCACCAAAAACTCACAGGCCTGGACAAGACTCAGAGTATGGCCCACTAAAGCTCACAGGCCTGGACAAGACTCAGAGTATGGCCCACCAAAAACTCACAGGCCTGGACAAGACTCAGAGTATGGCCCACTAAAGCTCATAGGCCTGGACAAGACTCAGAGTATGGCCCACCAAAAGCTCACAGGCCTGGACAAGACTCAGAGTATGGCCCACCAAAGCTTGAAGGCCTGGACAAGACTCAGAGTATGCCAGCCAGTGGTGGCACACACCTTTAATCCCAGCACTTGGGAGGCAGAGGCAGGTGGATTTCTGAGTTCGAGGCCAGCCTGGTCTATAGAGCGAGTTCCAGGACAGCCAGGGCTACACAGAGAAACCCTGTCTCGAAAAACCAAAGAAAAGAAAAACAAAACAAAACAAACAAAACAAAACAAAACAAAACAAAACAAAACAAAAGACTCAGTGTATGGCCCACCAAAGCTCACAGGCCTGGACAAGGCTCAGCATATAACTCTCCAGGAGAAAGTTCAGCATCTAACTAGTTAATTTAATCTTTGAGCATCAATCTGCTCAGAGCTACCACAGGGATCAGATGCAAATGGAACCTGCCTCCTCCTCACGTTTATTCAATCCAACCGAAAGGGACAGTGAAGTCATCTTGGCCTCTGATTATTCCCTCACGTGTACCATCTTGAAACTGGAGTGTGGGTTGTAGTATAAATGGTCGGGCAAACAAGTGGTACTTGCCTTCTTCCTGTCTAGCTTCTACTCTTGTTGTGTGTGAGAGAGGCTCAGGAAAGCAGTTCTGCAGGCTGGTTGCACATATCCAAAAGCCCAAGCAAATGATGTAAATTTAAAATAGGGGAAGGGGGCTTTCCAAAATTCCAGCCACCTGCATGAGTTTTTGGTAACAGTTTACAATGGCTTTTTCACCCCTCCCAACTTCGTCTTTTTACTAATAATCACTTTCTCCTTATAGTAGCTGCTAATTACGTCATTATTCTCGTTGTTATCAAGCCTTTGCTTAACCAAGGAAATTAAACTTAATTCTCCTCTGGTCCCTTCAGGTCATTTTGAAGATAAGAAAGTGTATGCATACATAGATACATATATACATATATGTATGTGTGTATGCATTTATGTATAAAGCATTTAGATTATTTCTGCAGTATCGATTCAACAGGATGTCTTCAAATTATACATAAAATGGTTAGTTGCAGATGTGAATGCAAATAACAGAATAAACCAGACTGAGTGTTAAGTTCTTTTGGCTTACACAAACTTCTTTGTGCTGAAATTTTGAAAGGCCATTGCTGAAATTCTTGTAGTTTCTGAGTAACCATAGGTTTTACATTTTTGTGAGTAAATGTAGTACCATTGCCTAGTTGGCACCCATTGTTGGATCTAGGGAGAGGAGGCTGGCCACAGACACGGCAGATGGCTCTAAAAATGACTGGGCTGGAGGCAAGTACCACTTGTTTGCACCACCATTCATTCTAGAATTCACACTTCAGCTTTATGACGGTTCCAAGCAGTGATAGAGAACTTCGTTAGCATGTCTGAGGTCCTTGGCTTGATCCCCAGTACCACCATTACCACCACCACCACTACAACAAATAAAAAGTGTTTTCCTATAGTAGGAAGTAGTGGCACTTGGTAAAGTCAATCACTGAAAAGTATTTAGGGGGGCGAGCCAGTGCTATCAAGGTTTCCAAGCCTGGTGAGATGTGTCAGCCACAGTCATCTCAAAGCCTGCAAACACAGAAGTGCTTCTTCTTATTCTGCCTGTGGCAGAAGAGCCCTAAGCCTGAGGTTAGGAGAAGCACCCAGTTGGTAACAGTCCTTGCTGTTCAGTACACACAAGGAATAACCTCCAAGCTCAGATCCAGAGTGCTAATTTCCCAGCATTACTGGGTTGGGACCAGAGTCCCCTCTTCCACTTCTTTACTACTGGTTCCATGAACATGTCTCAGAGGACAAACCAATGAGATGTGATCTGAAGGCAGAATATATACATCCACTAAGAGTGGATATATATGATATATATCATATACATAATATATTCTATAGATAGAACATATATAATATAGAACATAGAATAGAGTATTCTATATATTATATTATATACATACATGCATACATATATATGGAGTGTCTGCTGAGATGATGAGAGTCCTTCTCTATCTTTGAAAACATTTTTATGCCATTTCAAAGTAAACAGGGCCTTTCTGAGGAAACCTCAATATCCCTAAGAGGAATCAATGGAGACAATTTCTTCTATCAACAAGGAGCTCCCAGGAACAGTTTGATGGAAATGTGAATACTAACATCACAAATGTAGCTGTGTACCAAGAAAGGAGAACCTCACCAGTTGTGAAAACAAGAATAAAGAGGAGTGGAGCCAATGGCCAAACCTTGAGGTGCCAGCAGCAAGAGGGATGGATGATCTTACTTCCCCTTCGCCATGGATGGCTTGCAAGGATTAATTAAACAAAAGTCTGTAAATTTCTTGAAGCTCTTCGGAGAAAAGAGCTATTTAAATATAAATTATGACTACCCAGTTTCCATCTCACGTCGGGCATGCATGGTTAGCAGTGTCTCGCGTGTAAATTATGCTGCCTCCAGCTTATCAAGGTGAACATCACAGCTCGACCTTCCATCTTTGACCTGGTGGTAAGGAGATTTACGCCCTGTGTGGCATTTGAGGACAGGCCCACCTCTTTGAGCTATGTTTAGAGAAACCAGAGCTTCTACGTGTGCCTCTTGCTGCAGAACAAGGGTAGATGGGGATGGAGGTGCAGAACAAGCAGTCAACTTAGAAAATAATGTTCCCCTTTTAAAAATCTTTCAATTCACGATGTATTAACTTTTCGCCTAAGGGAAGAAATGCATTAAGCAATGAGAGAAAAATGCATTTTTGAGCAACTGTGTAAGTTTCTTAAGGCTTTATAAGACAGGATTACCAACCGTGTAGCCCAAAACAATGAAAATGAACTCTCTCAAAGTCTGAAAAAAGGGGGGCACATGCCTCTGGGGAGTCTAGAAACAAGCTTATTCTTCCTTCCTCCATGGACCCCGCCTTCTGCAGTCATCTCTGTCTATCCCCGTCTCATCCATGACGGCTTTAGCATAAGCAACTGATTCATGTTGTCCTAAGGGCCCATCTTCCTCCAGTCATCTTAACAAAGGACACCTACAGCAACAATTTCCTTCATCCACCCGTCCAGAACTCCCTGCTCAGTCCAACCAATGAGTGTTCTTCAGACACCATCCCCAGTCTGTCCAATGGGACAGCACCAAGCTATAGAATTCTGTGCTTGTTTCTCTCAACTCCTATCTCTAGGTGAGGAGAAAAATACAAATTGCACGTTGAGGACTGAACCCAGGGCCTCATGCCTGTCAGTCAAGAACTCTACCACTGAATCCTTGATCCTCTGCTCCTTGATCTCCACCTTCTAACATTCGCATAGGGCTAGAAAGAATGGAGTTCACAGCCATCCTGTTTGCTGGGTGGCAGCAGACAGGGCTGCCAGCAAACCAGCTCCTCTTCAGTACAGCCTCACTGGAGTTCTTTGCCATATTTGTCCAGTGATGACGTCCTTAGGGCCACTGCTTAAGATCCTGAGGGACAAAAAAATGCAAACTCACTTCTTAGCCACTGAGAAGCAAGAAAAAAGAATGGTATCATTCATATTCTTAGATGCAGGAGGAGGAGGGCCTGGGAAGGAATCCACAGAAGACCCCCGGGGAGAGTCCTAACAATAACTCCTTAAAACGAGGCTTTAAATGGTCTCGGCTGATCCATATTTTTAGAAAATTGTTTTGACGCAGCCTGCTTGTCTGTAATATCACTGCCAGAAACAGGAATGAGAGGGAGATAAACACACAGCTGTGATCTCTCTTTTTATGCTTCCCATGAAGCCTTGTGTAGTACGCATCTTGCTTGACAGCCTTTGATTAGCAGCTGCCGGAATTACTAAGAGGAAGGCGCATTTCTCTCAGGTGCTGTCCCCCAGTCCTGAATAAGTCAGGGATGTATCATTGAGGACAGCTTCCCTGGAGAGAGCCTAGGCCGATCCACCGTGTCACAGCTGGGAGAATGCCCTCTTTGCAGCCTTGTAGAGGGGGATTGGCTGGCCAGATGCAGGAGGAAGTCTGGGTCTTCTTTAGGGTGGCCTTGTGTGACTCTAAACCTTTTTAAACAGGATGTGGCATATGCCAGTCTTCTCAGGTACTTGTATCGTTTCTCTGTGACATTGTGGCATTACAAAATGCAAACTTTGGGAAAGAATATGAGTTCATTTTGCTTCGGATGTTTTTGTTGTTGCTGCTCTTGTTTTACATTCTGTGACTTGAGGCTGCCATTTAATCTCCTCAAGATGCAGCTTAGCTTCCTTCTGCTAACACCAAGTGACCTACATAATTATGGAAAGGTGGGTGTGGTGTTCATACACAAAGAAGGCACAGTATGACCCCAAAATATCTCACTGGGGTATCAAATTTAACATTTTGGGGGAAAATATTTTTATATATTAAAAAAAGATTTTCTATGGCATAAGATAGAAATTTCCAGGATGAATTTCCAATAAATACAAGAAAAATAAATGATCCGTTCTTTTTCTTTAGGAATATTTTGATGGCAAATTTATAAAAAGAACCATTATGTCATTTTGAGGATTCCTTTCAGCCCTTGTATTGGGGAATTTAATCCCCAAACTGTGAACTGTCTATAATGAGCTCCACTGTGCACCCCCCAAATCTATATGTTGTTCTAATTCTCAATATCTTAGGATGTGTCCCCATTTAAACATAAGCTCATAAAATGGTGGTTTAAAAAAAGTGAAGGCAGTACGTTGAGACCTTAGCCAGCTGATGCTCTCACAAGAGAAGAGTTAGGCCTACCCATGTGGAAAGCCATGAGGGGAGACAGCAAGGTGGTACCACAGAGGCAAGCCTCAGAAGAGACCAAGACTCCTGTCGACATTTTCATTCCCAACTTTTTGTGTCTAGTATTATAAGAAAATAAATTTCTGTTGTTGAAGTCATCCAGTCTGTAGCAATTTGTTATATAGCCACTTTAATAGATACTACAGTGTCCCTGGGCCTACTATGTGGCAGCCCTGGACCTACTAAGTGGCAGCCCTGGACCTACTAAGTGGCAGCCAGCTTTCCTGGCCCAGAATGAACAAGTTCTGCAAAGGTTGCTGACCTTGTCCCCTATCTCTGCCATTTGGCTGCTATTCCCCTGTTCTCCTTTGGCTCCTAACTGCCCTGTTTCATTATGTGACCTCCCAGTCTAGGACCTATTCCTTCACCCAAGAAGTGAGCATGGTGAAACTCACTCATTCTCCAGGGGACACTGTCCGCTCTTTCTTGCCGAAAATGAATTGAGGTGATTCTTAATATATGCTTTATACTGTGGTTGTTAGTAGATAGGACTCATTCAACCTTGAGCTGGGATGATCTGGTTTCCTTCCTTTTTGATGTATGCTGTACTGGCTAGTTTTGTGTGTCAGCTTGACACAAGCTGGAGTTATCACAGAGCAAGGAGTTTCAGTTGAGAAAATGCCTCCATGAGATCCAGCAGTAAGGCATTTTCTCAATTAGTGATCAAGGTGGGAGGGCCCCTTGTGAGTGGTACCATCTGTGGGCTGGTAGTCTTGGAGTCTATAAGAAAGTCAGCTGAGAAAGCCAGGAGAAGCAAGCCAGTAAGCAGCATTCCTCCATGGCCTCTGCATCAGCTCTGACCTGCTTGAGTTCCAGTCCTGACTTCCTTTTGTGATGAACGGCAGCATGGAAGTATAAGCCGAATAAACCCTTTCCTCCCCAACTTGTTTCTTGGTCATGATGTTTGTGCAGGAATAGAAACCCTGACTAAGACATATGCATATGTTATATATAATTATACCTTATGGATATAGTATAGATTTATATATAGATATATACATTCATAAGATATATTACACAGACAAAATCTAAATAACAGATACAGACTCATGTTCAAATCATAATATATAAATATATCATATATATGTGTATATATGTATATAAATATATCTTATGGATATATTTATATATATGATACATATGTATATATCCATAAAATATATTTATATATCATATATATCCATATGATATATTTATATGTCGTAGTTTAAACCTTGAGTCTTTATCTATTACTCAGGTTTTAATCTGAGTAAAATTTATATTTAGATCTTTAGGCTATTAATTCTGGGCCTGGAGAGATGGCTCAGTGACTAAGAGCACTGGCTGCTCTTGCAGAGGACCTAAGTTCAGTTCCCAGCACTCATGTGGTGGCTCACAGCCATCTATAACTCCAGTTCCAGGGGATATGCCACCCTTTTCTGGCCTCCATAATATTCATGCAGACAAATACTCTTACATGTAAAATAAAAAGAAGTATTTTTGAAGGATTGATTTTGATTGTATCTTCTACCCATTCTTCATTCAAGTGCAGAAGTTAGTCTTTTCAAAGTTTGTTCCTAATATTATTTGAATATGCTATTTATGATGTTCCTAAATTATGAGTAACTTCATTGTAGCTGCCTGCCCCTGAATATAAAATATATATTTTTGCTTCCCACTGAGATCTACCTGGAAGACACACTAATATGTACATGAACATATATGCTTTATATTCAAACATTTAAAAATCACTGAAGACAATATGTTAGCTAAGAAAAACTCAATTAAAGTTTTAAAAACTGAGCCCAGTGGAAACAAAATTCTCAAACAACTTTCAAAACGTACTTGGGCCTGATCGTGAAGCCACAGATGGGAAGTACAGAGTGGTAGTTATCCTTGACATTTCAGGAGGGAAAGAGAACAG
>CM052704.1:35533112-35562272 GCA_028551405.1 Uromys caudimaculatus
TCTGTCTCTCTCTGTCTCAAAGTCTTTATGTTGCCCACCTGTATTCCTGACTAATGCTACTTATCAATAATGTTATGAGACGCTCCGATTTCCTAATACTTCACTTGTGAAAGGGTAGTTTATAAGGAAAGTTAATTTAAAATTCAATTGAAACCTGTTACAAACATGTATGCAGTCATGGACATTAACGTAATACGGTTTGTTAGTTGTTTCTTCCTACTGCATCTGAGGTTTTGGTTTTTTTTTTTCCCCTGCCTTTTAATTCTTTAATTGATGGAGAAAATGGACCTGATCAAGACCTGAAGGCTGTAACAATTTGGCACTGGCCGTGTGAGTTCAGGTTGTTCGTGAGGAGAGAGTTTTGTTCTTCAGGCTCAGCATTATGTCAAAACGGAAATAAGCTCCTGCAGTTGAATCCAGACCACCGGACCACCCGAGCGAGTGTCTCGCGATCTGGAGCTCCTTTTGTAGATTCCTCTACTTCAGTTCTCTGCAGTCTTCAGTAATTTCATGCTGAAAGGATATCAATACAAGGGAGAGGACACTGTGTGGCACGCATAAGGCCCAGGGGTCAGTCACTATCACTGAAAGTAAATGACCCTGGAAAAGGATGTTTTCCTCCTCTGGTTGGTCCTCTCCCTACGTGCCTGTACTGAGCAAACATGGTGGACCACCAGCTACGGCACATCTGCTATGTGCTGTGCTATGGTGTACATTACTTTGATGTCACACGAGCTTCACGTTATCCAGGTAGCCTTATTCACAATAGCACTGACAATATTCTGAGGCTCAAGGAATCAACAGGCCTAAACCAGATCCTGGCCATACTCTGACCCTCAGTCCCCAAACCTAACTGCCTTCCCTGTACCATAAGTGTTCAGCTCAGGACTTCATTTGAGGTAAAATCTGGCAATCCTCCTTCTTCACTCAGTCTGAGTAATATCTGATGAAGCAATGCTCTTAGCAGCTACATAAGGTTCAATCTAGGTATGCTTCTCTCTGGTGCACATTCCTGCTTCTCTTTTCTTCCCATGGAACTTGACCACTCAAATCTCTCTGGTTCCCAAGCCAGCCAGCCCTTCCCAGAAGTCACCAGTCCTTGGGTCCTCTGTGTATTATCAAGACAAGATACTTTGTGTGTTCTGCTTAGAATCAGCACTTCTAGGTCTTCCACCTATCTTCATTTAAACAGGACACAACTCCTAAATCTGCCCCAGTTCTTGCAAGAGGCAATGTGACAAAAACCTGTTCTCCAGAGACAGTCTATGCACTGATTCATCCTTGATCTCACCACTGAGGTCCCTGGTGTCAGTTAGCCCAGGGATTCTGGGAAGATTCATGATGAGTGCATCAAAGCGCTTCCCACGCTCAGAGCAGGGCCCCAGTGAAGGAAACTGAACTGGTTGTTTATCAGGAATCAAAGCAAAGATCTGGATGCCTGGCGGGCTGGGAGGTGTCTGGGAAAGCATTCGATTTCAGGAGGCTGAGAGTTGTGCTGTCTGCGAGACCAGATACACGGTGCTATCTGCCCTGGAATCCCAGCATTTTGCAAACCTGCCCTCTAAAACAATGTACCCTGAAGGTAGAGCACTTCCCAGTCACATAACCACTGCTCTACAAATGAGTGTTCCTAGCGTTCCTTCCACTTTGTTAGAATATCATGAGATGGCAGCTGTATATCTTAGACTGTGCCCGGGCTTTAGACATATTTTATCTAACCTCAATGACTCTGTAAGTGGCAGTGGTATATCCATTTTACTAAGAAACTTCTAGAGCTCCAGTTTAAGGCTTGCTAGGCCAGTATCTAAGAAGCAGCAGACCAAATATTTGAGTGCAAGGTTGCCAGGTTCCAAAGCCCTCATCCCAACAGTTTTCCACTGGAAAATTTTTCTGCGGCTGGGCACACACTTACTGGAGTGTTGTTGGATCCAAAATGGCATTTTCCAAGTAAGGAGAGAATGAGCCAGAGTTTGCAGTGTACTTAAGAGTTCAACCTTTTATTTTTGTTTAATTTCTGAAAGGGTATTGTTGGAGCCTAGCCCTGTTTTTGTTTTTTGTTTTTTTGTTTTTTTAACTTGCATGCTTAATTGTGATGGTTGTTTGAGTTTTTTAAAATCATTTTAAGAATAATTCATTTTGCACAGAGCCACACAGGGATCCTTAAGGGAGACTTGTACTTAAAAGTGAGCTCTGCTGTCACCCTGGGCTTTCTGAAGTATCTTGTGAACTCCCATTGGTATTTCTGGGTCAGAGAGCCAAGGCAAGACGTTTCTATTTTAATGTGCAGGAGAGTCGTTTGGGAACTGTGAAAGGATTAGAAGTGCCCTTTCTTGAGATTTGTGCATAAATCATTCTCCAAAGTTGATGGGTCCCAGTTTCAGTACCTTCTGGGCCAAAGGACGGAGAATAATGTGTGGATAATGGCAAACTCTTTGCATACTGCTAGAGAACAGTGTATGAGAGATGACAAGAATTATATTAGTTGAGGCTCCATACCTACTGTAAAAAATACTCTTTCCCCTCTCCAGTCCCCCAAAAGGATGGACTTCCAGCTCCATGGAGAAATGGGAAAATTGGCAGGTAGGTAATTAGCAAATGGGCAAACAAGTCTAAAGACCTGCCAGTCTTCGATCCACTACGGCTGGTGAGCAGATGCTGGCTGTGCATTCCTATCAACTCTTCTAAGAGTAGAAACTTTATATCATGTTATATGGGGATGTGTCAATTCCTAGCTGCAGATCTGTGTGGTTGGCTCTAGAAGATGTTTCCATTGTGAAGACATGAACAAGCAGTGAAGTATTTTTGCTTTTGATGAGATTATACTATTGCTTGTGTGTTCACTTTAAACTCATGAGCACCCGTAGCCACTAATGAAGAATCTAAAATTGACAGGTACTGGCTGAAGTGCTTGTGTTTCTCCAGTAGTGGCACGATTGTTATTACCCCCGACCCAGTCCCTTACAGTACACTGTCATACTAAGCCACTATTGTATGCTATGCTCCAAATGATACAGTTGTAAGCCCTTAATGTATTGCTAATGAAAGTGATGCAGATTTAAGCACCATGCTAAGAGACAGAATTATTAGGTCTACTTTACGAAGATCTGAGCTTAAGAGAGGTCAAAGGCTCATGGTCACATATCTAACTAGGTAGTATCAGATTCAAATCTGGCAGAAAATACTTTAAGAGGCCCTTGCTGCTTTCTGTGGGTCCTAGCCAGTGGTCTGGACCTCATCAGGATATGTTCCAGAGCAGCAGACCAGAAGCTGCATTTTAACAAGTGCCCCTAACCTGGAAAACTGGTTCTCACGCATATTGCTCTGCACTCTGGAAATCTGAAACTACTGTAACTTCTGACAAAGATATGGGACACCATAGGGCCAGGGAAAATAACTGTCTCTTTTGTGAACATTGTCTAGAACCCTTATAGTGAAAGCCATGAACCAAATGTGTCACGCCTCAGCCATACACTACCCTTGCTTCTGGTCATCCTGGTGGTGGGTGGCATTGAAGGTGGCTCCATGTGTTCCATCTCATCAGTTCTGGCTCTACTTGACGTGTATAAACACTGCCTCCTCTAAAAGTAAAACAGTAGCAAAAAAATAAACAAATAAAATAGAAAATGAGCAAGAGGGAAAAGCATCTGAGCAGTCACTCTCTGCTCCCACAGGAGGGTTGTCGGGCTCTGAATGTTTCATTTGCACTGAGCTGTGTGGCTGGTGTGGCTTGGAGAGCAAGTGTCCAGTGCTCACTGTTGTAGGAATAATCCCGCTATGGCCCTCTTTATTTTTCCTTGTAAGAAGAGAATCTGTGAGGGAAAAGGACACCACCAGCATCCTGCCAGTATATATGACAACCCACTCGCCACATTCTCCTGCCTGCAGGACAGGTTTAAGGCTTCCAATTAAGACCATTCACTGACTCTTGAGATCAAAGACGACGCCACTTCTTCTCAAATACCATCTTATTTATCCTTGCGAATGCCCAAGGAGAAGCTCTTTCCTCATTTTGTAGATCCTGGAGAAGTGGCTGATGGAGCTGAGGCCCAGGGCTGGGAAGATGAAGCCTTCACTTACCTGACAAGTGTCACATGCAAATGGCAATACCCTCCAAACTTTTGTCATCAGAAACAACTATTTTTCTTTGTACCAGTGACTGCCTGGGACCCTGGAGAGAGAAAAGTCGACAAGCCATTCATGGCTGAAATTAGCTTGGGAGGCTTTTCTGTGAACCAAGAAGGCATGCTGGTGCCTAACACACTGTATGTGTCTTGTGTCACATGATCTGGAAAAGGAAAAGAAATGAAGATTGATGGACCATTTGGAAAAACATTTTAAGAAAGCCCAGAGTTGTCTGCAGGATGATTAAACAAAGAAAGACTCTGTCTGCGATTAGATCAAACGGAGATGTCAGTGCAGAAATGGGCATATTTTACTCTGTATTGCAGCACCAAGGTGTTACTTGTGATGACAGAGACCACTGCTCACTAAGATGCCTGCAGGTACATTTCCTGGACAGAGACTCCCTGTGTCCTAGAGCTCACACTGGGGGTCACTGGGACCCAACAAAGCAGGGATGGGCAGGTTTTAAAGGGCCTGCCCTTTGTCTGGGATTGCAGACTGCTGGCTGGCTTATAGGGCTACTGTGGCTGTGGGGAGTGGGGCAGAGAGCACTTGGCTCTTTGGGGGGCTCTGGGAGATGGAGGATTCTCAGAACACTGGGGGTGTGTCCTGGAAACACTGACGCACGTTCACAAGTACAGGCCTACTTTGATAAGCTTTTGTACTAAATACAGGCAATTATATGTCATATTATTTATTGATTGTGAACTGTTGTGTAATTTCCTAAGGCTTTTGAAAGTGACAAATAATAATGCTACAATGACTTGATAGTTAACAAATTTTATGAATGAATGCATTGAATGGAAGTAATCCTATGGACAGGAGATATAATACAGAAATAACAGCAATACAATATACAACCTCGAATAAACCTTAATGTATGCAGGAGCTCCTGGGAGGGGTGAAACCAGTAGCTCACTGCTGGGCAGCACTGGGGAAGGACTGGGGGAGGGCTGAATGCTGATACGTCTAGACCTAAACAGCACATATCTTCATGATGGAGTTTGAGCATTAACCCAATATGTACCTGGCCCTGCATGAATGAAGATGTTCCAAAAGGACACTTGTCTCTTTCAGTTTCGCCATCAACTATTGAAATCACAGACCCCAAAGAAATAGGAATTTCTCCAGGAATTTGATGCTGGGAGAAGCCAAAGGAGGAGGAGAAACTTTCCTCCTAGAAAGAGATTCCACAGTGTTCTGACAACTTGTCAGACTACCTTAAGGATGAGAGTGAAGCCCAGATCGTGGCAGATCAGCGACGGATGGGACCATACTTGACCATGACCTCTTCGATGAGCGCATGCTTAGCCCTCTATTTAAACTTCAGTCTCACTTCAAGTCCCAGATCATGGGCTTGGGGGGGGGGGGGGTTGTGTGTCCCAGGATCTCTCTTTTCCTCTTCCTTTTGAATATGTTTCCATTCTCTGCTTTCCACTGTTAAGTTGGCTCTTGATTGGCTTGCTGAGAACCATTGGTGACCAAACCTGGCTTAGGTCACAGGCTGTGATTCCCCAAACTCAATAACAAAAGTGTCTCTCTCTGTCAGAGAGAAAGAATCTAACTTTCAGAGAAGCACAGAGCTCAAGACATAAAGAGCCAGCAGTGGATGCAGTAGTCAGGGGTCTCCAGGGCAACATGGCTAGCTAGCAGTAGGTAAGACATTTGGGAGTTAGAGACACTCAGATAGGGCCAAAGCCACCGTGTCCCTGTTTGACCTCATGCTGTACATGTGGCTTGGAGTGGACTCATGTCCAAGCACTGAGAGAACAGCAGATAAGAAAAAGCTCTGGACTGGGATTCCAGAGCTCTGTAATTAACCTGAGATCTCTTTTTCTTGGACAAGCTTCTTACAGTCTCTGAGCCTCAGTTTCTGTTAAGTATTCTGAGGGTCATAGTTTACCGGAGCCTAACCAACCTTTCTTGCTATACAACATATAGTTTGCTTTTAGCTACATTTTGGGGTCTGAAGAGTTACTACACTAGAGCTCGCAGGCGCTCCCTCTCCATGGCTGTTTATTCTGCAACATTTTCTAAAGGAGTCCTTATCTGCTGTGGAAATGGAGAGCATCTCCTACACAGATTAGCATATGAAGACTTTGAGGTGGAAGCTTGCCAACCCACTCCAAAGGAAATGTCCAGAGTCCAGATAGCTGGCTACAAGATCAAGCAGCCTTTCTGAGAACAGTAAAGAAAACTCTTTCCCTCAGGGCTTGTCACAGAAAAGGCGATAAAGGAACTGGAGGACGGATGAAAGTATCCAAAAACCATAAAAGATGAATGGATGGGAAAAGTGGTGGGTGGGAAAAGTCACGCTGTTAAAAAAAAAAAAAAAAAAAAAAGTGGAAAAAAATAGCTCAATAGTCGTGGAAAAGAAGTGGGGTCACATACAAAGTTTCAAGAGTAGCCTGGAAAAAAATAATAAAAATAAGGCTTTAAGAGCTTAATGGGAGGACTCCATTCTTCCCACCTGGGGAGAGTAATTGGCAGTGGCTGACTGGAGGTTTGTTTTGTCTCCTTGGCAGGAGCAGGGTTGTTATGATAATATTCCGGGGCCAAGTGTTCAGGGCTGAGTTTGAATAGAAAGAGCTCAGCAGCAGGGAAAGTTCCCAGCCCCAGGTTTGTTCTTGAACCCCTGAACTCTTCACAGAGTTTAGGCTTCTCGTTCACAATCTAAGAAATAATTAGGATTGTGGCAGATATCGCTAGCCTTTTATGGACACTGAAAAGAACTATGAGAAACCCCTGTAGGAGTGTGTGGACAGATGAAGTATCCATGTTGAGGAGCTCACTGGGCTAAAGAGTAGACTTCTAAATGTTTTATTGAAGTTATTTTTTATTCTCTATAAATGAGTGTTTCGCCTACATGTGTATAGAATGCCCATAGAGACCAAAAGAGGGCGTTGCAGAACTGGAGTTGCAGTGAGCCACAATGTAGGCGCTGGGGACCAAACCCAGGTCCTCTGCAAGGGCAACAAGGGCGGTCAGCCACTGAGCCATCTCTCCAGCACAGAAAGTAGACTTGTAACTTAGCCAGCACCACTAGGGAGTGTCTGGCTCTTTGCGTGTATCAAAGGTCTTTTTTCCCATTAACGTTGGCTTCTCAGGAAAGGTCAGTCCACGGGTGTGGCTCCTAAAATATTTTAATTGTCCTTGAACAGAGTGAGCCCCTGGCCCTACATAGTCAGGATGGAACGGCCTGATAGTCACCATGTTATTCAAATGGATTTGTTAAATTGCAGAATTATTCAGTCACCTAGGTCTCTCTCTCTCTCTCTCTCTCTCTCTCTCTCTCTCTCTCTCTCTCTCTTCATTTTCTTCATTCTTTCTTAGGAGGCAGCATCTCTCTACAATCTACAAAATGACCTTCTCTGGGATGTGTTGCTCCTGTCCCCCCGCAGACTGCAGTGATAAGGCTGGGTGAAAAGGGAAGACTTGTCTGATGTATAATTTGTGACTTACTCATGACCTGTTAAAAGTTGCAGAGTCTCTGGGATGATAAAAATAGATTCCTTCCTAGTCCCCAGTGAGCCTCCCGCATCGCATGTCCATTAGCACTTCCGGAAGGCTGCTGCCCTGGCTCTGGGTGCCTTTCTCACCTTCCCCCTGACTACACAGTTTTTTCAAAACATGTGATAATGTGACTTTTTTCATGATTTTTTTTTAATGTAGTGGCGAAGGAACTTGCTTAAAATTAAGCCTGGATGGTAACAAGATCTGTAAATAGAGTAAGGAAAATCTCTCTAAGTAGTGTTAAAGTTTGTAAGCTAGAGGTTCAGTTGAACCATTTATTCTTGGTGAGCAAATTAAGCAACCAGAACTATCAAAAACCTGTTGAGTCATTAAGATACCACTTAAGCAAATACTTAGCTGTGACCCCATTTGGCATAGAGTATAATGACCACACCGATAAGCCGGGGGCTTCCACGCTGTGCTCTGGTGGAGCATTTCTATATCCCTGCCTGGGGTTCAGCAGAGCTACAACTGGATGGTGGCAGGTCTCTCCCATTGAAAAGGATGCTCTCGATTTCACATTTTGCGGCTCTTATTTTACAGTGTGGTGCATTCCATGGAGACCATAAAATGCCGGTTAACTGCAATCCACACCTTTAGGGCAGTTAGTTGACATTTGAAGCATCTGCTCAGAAACCCCACTCCTAGAGAGGTTAATCAGTGTGTTAAATTCCCTAACCCAAGAGGTCTCCTCGGAGATGGTTAAAGGCTAACCTTTCTGACGTATATATCACTATCTGTCCATCCCCCAGAGCTTTAAAAATGGTTAATTGAACATATGCAGACTGTTTGAGCAGTATGAGAAAATATTTAAAAAAAAAATGTATCTTATAGAGTCATGAACCAGCCATGGACTGAGCCATACTAGGTGGCTTTAGTAGGAACGCCATGGGTTCAATTTAAGTTTTATAGGCCTGTTGAAAGGTCTACCATTGGCCTTACCTGAGAAAGGAGACTGAAGAGCTGGGATGGCCTTAATTATTGCAAAGCAGCCCCAGAGCCTGTGTATGCATCTGGTGAGCCGCACGCCCGTTTGAAGTGTGTCCTTATACCTGAAGCAGATCTCTCCACTAGAGGTTTCTGAAGCTATGAAAATTGTCAATATTTGCGCTGTGCAGTATGGCAGTCACTTGGCACCCCGCCCTTCTGTAATGGGACTGGCAGAAATGAAAATGTTCTAAAGAGGCATTTGTGGCTCTCAGTCCATCAGACAATTGAAACAATAGAGCCCCAAGAAATGGGAATTTCCCCAAGAATCCGATGCTGGAAAAGACCCCACCAGAGTGGGACCTTGTCTCCTGGAAAGGAAAAGAGATCTCTCTCTGTCCTAACAAGGTGTCAGACCAGCTTACAGGATGAGACTGAAGCCCAGACAGGGATGGCTCAGGAGTGAGCAGGACACACTTTGACTGGATCTGCGTAGATGTGCTTATGCACAGCTTCTGTGTAAGCTTGAGTCTCTCCTCAGGATCCCGAAGACTGGAGGGAATCCCGGATCTCTTTGTCCCTCTTCCAGTGTGACCACATTGAATAAATCTCATGTTTTCTGCTTCCCACTATTAATTTGGCTTTTAAAATTGGATTATTGGGGATATGTGAGTGGACCTGGCTTGAGACACAGGTTATGACCCCAAATTCAAATGGAAGATAGGGGTTGTCCATATGTCCTAAAGTTTTCTGGGTCTTTAGTCTGATACTGCCATTATATTTTGAAATACTGATAAGGCTGAGTATTTGATGGAGTGCCCAGACTCTTCACTGTGACGCAGAGTTGATTTCTCAACTATTCTCGTTCTCACTGCTAATACAGACACTCATAACCACTGGTGTTCAGCCACAGATCCCAACACTCGTGGCCACCAGTTAGCCCAAAGGCAGCCACTTGCCTTCGGAAGATGTTCCTCAAAATCGTTAAAGTGTAGAGCATCCTTCCTGTGGGCAGACAGAAGCAGACGACAAGTCACAGCCTACCTAAATACTAACATAAAAATTCACGTGAACTAGTGAACTCCACAGAACAACTAATTTTTAATGCGAGCGTATGTTTGTAGTTGCTGTCTAAAATTCATGCGCACGGATGGAACTAGGATAGTGAAGGAAAGTTTGCCTAAAATTCACACGTATACCGTGAGTTTCCTGTGTACAAAATGATTGCTAATTTACACGGCTTAGCCTACGTTTCACAAAGACGGCCCCAGATTTCAAAAAGGAACATATTTTCAAGTGCTTTGCTCTTTAGGGAACTGCTGGTCTCCTTCCTACACACACAGGAACACACATACATAGCTAAGCATGTGTCAGCTCCTTTCTGTCCAGGGCACAAACCTAGCTAGCCTACAACAGGACAAGAAAGTGCTTTGGGGACTTCATAATATTTCTTTCCAAATTAGACCAGGAGATATTGATGACTTACATATTAACATTTAAAAACAAAATTTCACACCTGAACAAATTCTATATCCAAACATTTCTATACTTGCTATCCTTTCAAATTTACTCACAAAAAAATCTAAGAAAAAAAAAAATAGGGGTTACCTATTAAAAACTAAGTTTCATATAACGTTCTCGAATTGATTAATAATTATGCCTGGGATTCAATTTGCACAAACTTTGATGTCCTTCTTAATTATCTTTTTATCTAATGGTGGGAAAACTAGCTTGGGAAATATTTTCCCAGTGGAAAAAGCCTCAGGAAGCTGGCCAGTGGGGCATTTGCCTGGTCAGCAAAACCTTGCCTTACTGCTCGATGGATGATATTCCAGACAAAACATGGCGCCGTCACTGCCCTGCAGGCAAGTCACACCGCAGCTGATGATTTGTATCGAGAATTCAGAACTCTCATATCAGACCCTCTGATCCATTTTTTTTTCCCCTGAAGACCAAGGGACAGGTTGAGAGGAGGCGTACCAGGACAGGAAATGAGTGTCACACTGTGGGGACTGTCTCTCTTCATGGCTTAGCTCAGTGTTGGTGGCAGGGTATGGGGGGGGCCATGAAGAGTTCTGCCCCAGATGCCTGTTAGAGAAACAATTTACCCAATGGTACTCACTAGGGGTAGAGCAGGGCAAACACTGTGCAGAGAGACAGGGTTTAGTGTGTCAGCGTTAAGTCTCCTGTTACACATTTCTCGTCCATGTTACTGTATTAAAGCGTGTTCCCATGGGGGGCTGCTTCCGCGGTGTCTGAGATCCCATTCTCACCCATTTCACAGCTGTATGTCGGTGCTTCAGTGTTAGCATATCTGGGTTGTGGTTGATATATGGTGTATATATATATATATACACCTTGTCTGCCTTCTAGATCATTCCTGAGCTGCATGGGTATTGGGTAAGTCTCAGCAGGGCAAGAACAGGCAGTGCAAGTTCACAGGTCAAGGGCCCTGAAAATTTCACAACACTACAACATTCTGTGTTGATTCTTATATTGGAAACGGAAATTCCACTGAACTGCGAAGTGAAACTTACTAACATTGCTTGCTCTTGAATTAGTTCTACACGGAATTAATGGGATTGGTTGGCTTTTTGCAAGTGTGATAAAAAGAAACTCCTTTTTGTTCTTTATCAAGCCTCTGGAGGCTTTTAGTGCTCTTAAAAGGTAAAGTTGGAAACAAACTGAATTGTTGCTGTTTTTATTCTTATTTTAAGCAGACGCAATATTGTTTTTGGAATCTGACTTTACATTGCTTAAAGAATTTAATGTGTTGTTCTCAGAGAGCAGGCTATGACTCTGTCATGTTTTGAACTTTGATTTGTAAAGGCTTTCTCTTTTACTTCTTCACAGGCTTGTTGATTGGTGCTGGCTGTGCCCTCTACCCCTTGGGCTGGGACAGCGAGGAAGTCCGGCAGACTTGTGGCTACATCTCTGGCCAGTTTGATTTGGGTGAGTTCTTGTTATCCTTCTTAAAAGGGGGGCTTATCTGGAAGGAAGACAGTCTGAGACTGTGTTTGGCATGCATGCATGCATGCATACATACATACATACATACTTACATAATACATACATACAAACATTTATCCGTTTGTTTATTGATACCCTACTGTTTGCCAGCACTATATTTATATTGCAGATTCTAAGAAAAGAAATAGCCTTGCTCTCATGAGCTTTTATATCCTCCGATTAATTTGTTCAAAATTATATATTTATCACTCATTATACATGCTGAATATATCTCTGGGGAATTCACAGGCAAACAAAACGATCAAGGAAATAATGATGAGGGTAAAGTTTCTCTTCGGGATGTGGAGCACTTTGTGAAAGGGGGGAAGAGGGGCTGGAGAGATGACTCAGTGGTTAGGAGCACTGGCTGCTCTTCCAGAGGTCCTGAGTTCAATTCCCAGCAACCACATGGTGGCTCATGACCATCTGTAATGGGATCATATGCACTCTTCTGGCACACAAGTATACATGCAGATAGAGCACACGTATACCTAAAATAAATCCTAAAAAGAAAGAAAGAAGGAAAGAAGAGAACAGAAAAGAAAAGAATAAAAGAAAGGGGAGAAGAGAGCTGCCCCAGGGTCCTGAGCACAGAACACATGGATTACCAGCAGTGGCTGGAAGCTCCTGGCAGCAGGGCCCTTTGTGGCTTTACTTGTCTGCGTGCTAATGAAGAAGTTCAGGTGTTTCCACCTGTAGCTAAGTGCACGCTACTTGCTCTGCAGACTCCATGACTTCTAATGGTGTGCATGCTACATATTTTCAAGATTTTAATTTGTGGTAAATAGGGACTGTTTTATTCAGTCAATAAAACTTATGCTGATTTAACCACCCCTTATTTCTTTTCAACTGAGAAAATAATTAAGTTTATTTCACTTCCTATTGCTTTAAGGTGTGCTCTAATGAAGTGTTTGATTGATTATGTATTGTCTCTGCTGAATTATGTTTCTTGGAGTATTTTTCTGAAATTGGAGTTAATAGACAAAAGAATCAGGCCTTTAAACACTATTAACTAGGTTCACGACTCAGGCTCCTGTAGCAAAAGGTAGATTAATAAGGGAAAAGCAGGTGAAATAAGTTTTACAGGACATTTGCTCTGATAAGAAGGTAAAGACATTGTGTAGATGCTAAACCCATGGCTTCCTGTGCAGGTTTAAGGAGTAATTAGGTAATCACAGAGAGCTGTGATTGGACAGAGCTGTGTGGGGTGTGAGCCAATCGTAATAGCAAGGCCACATGTCTGCCTCCCTCTCTGTGTACCTGTGTTGACACATCATGGATACCCTTCAGGTGCAGACACTTGTGGCTCTCATGCCCTGCTTAGAGGGAGTTCACAGTCTTCTTAGGTTTCAGGACCTGTCTCTGGGCGGAAGGGCTCAGGCAGGTCAGAGTGTCTTTCCTGTTTCTGTTCTTTTCCCAAAGTCCAAGATGCCATATGTGAGGCAGCTGTGCTGCTGTGACTGGCAAGGGCAGCCAGTCTGTGCCCTCTGCCGTGCGGACCAGAGGCTGAGCTGCTGCTCAGGCCGCCCCTATCACATGCAATGTCCTGTCCTAGACATCCGCGGCTCACATAAGGCATTCAATTCCAAGAAGAAAAATTCTGAAAGAACTGGCTCCTGGTGTTTATTATAT
This sequence comes from Uromys caudimaculatus, assembly GCA_028551405.1. Classification (NCBI taxonomy): domain Eukaryota; kingdom Metazoa; phylum Chordata; class Mammalia; order Rodentia; family Muridae; genus Uromys; species Uromys caudimaculatus. The sequence goes on from CM052704.1 coordinate 35,546,316, forward strand.
CCTAAACCAGTATTTTTGAATTTCTATGTTATAATGTTGACGACTATTTTTTCCTGTTAATATAAGGAGCTGCATAGCTAAACAGTGTTTAAAGAAAATGAGTCAATAGAGAAAAAAGTAAAAAGAAGTGAGAATGTGAAAATGAAGTGGCTTCTCAGTCACCTTGCTCTCCTCAGGGGGACACTGGCTCCCTCAGTAGAGAGCAATGTGCTCCTAAGACGCATAGATACCTCGAGGAACATGCTGTGTCTCCTCTCCCCTCGCCCAGTACAAGCTTGTCCGGGTTTGGATACTTCTGCAGTTACCATCCATGTGGAAAACAGAAATGCTAGCACAAGGTGGACTCCTTCCAGCTTCTTTGCTTTTTGTTTTAAGTGCACACTATGTCCAGGAGAAATATTTTAAGATGTTGTTTGGCTTTTCTTTCTCTGGTGTTTGAAGCATTCCTAGCTGCTTACCACGGGCCCCAACTTGACCGGAATCCTGCCCTCCCCTGACCTGTTGCTGGGATGCATTGTTGAATTAATTAGCAGAGTGTAAAGAGACTTGCTGGACCCCAGTTTCCCGTGCTTTTTCAACACTACACATCAAAAAAATTGAATGTCCAATTAAAACATGCTCTTTACTGTTTATTTTTTGTTTACCATACATTATCAAGATTTGTTTATGTATGTAAGTAAAAACATGTCTATGTTTATTTTTGTTTACCATAAATTTTCAAGATTTGTTTATTTTTAGTTCATGTATATAAGTAAAAACATTGTCTTCCATCCAACATGTCTATATGCCAATGTGCCTGCAGTGCTCCAGAGGCCAGAAGAGGGCACCAGATGCCTCAGAACTGGAGCTGCCGATGGCTGGGTGCTGCCATGTGGGTGCTGGAAACAGAACCAGGTCCTCTGGAAGAGCAGCCAGTGCTCTCAACCTCTGAGCATCTCTCCAGCCTCTAATTATTTCTTTTATGTTACTAAAATCACATTAGCAATTTGGGAGCCTAGTGCGATTTAATTTCCGTTCATTTGTTTGTACGTTTCTCTTAGACTGGATGATGAGGGGGGAATAAAGCTGAGTTTTTATCTAAAGATTAAAATGGGCTCCAGGTCCCCTGAGTAAATAGCTTTTGCTTGTTGAGCTGTCTTTTACAGGTTCTATTTTTGGGCACTCTGACATTTTTTTTCTTTCAGAGGAAAAGCGAAGAAGCCTTATTAGACCTGTCCCATATAACTGCTTGCCCTTACCTCCCGTAGGAAACTGTCACCCTCCCTCTGTGACTTCACTAAAGCACTGCAGCTCAGCATGATCCATGTACAAACTTAACAAGGCCCCGAGGACAGGGTAGATATGCCCAGCATGAGTTCATGGGTGAACCTGTCCACAGGGAGCACTCTTAGTCTACATTCAGTGGTACCCATTGAGGGCCAAAGTCACCCCCTGCTTCTGCCATTTATGAGAACCTGAGCTTATGTCTTCCTCCTCTGGAAGGAGACAATGTATGGGCACAATTTCCTCCCAAAGGATAGTGGAGCCTGGAATTCATCAGGCCATTTAAAAGGGCCAGGAGATGGCATCAACAAGGAATAAAACAAGTCACTATTTATTGCCCTTCAGGAGCTTAAAACTAGCAAGAGAGACAACTATTAAAAAATATAATATGCACCTGTACTGCTCAGTTTTAATTGTCAACTTGACACACTCCAGATTCACCTAGCAAGAGAGTCTTAGTGAGTGGTTGTCTAGATTAGGTTGGCTTCTAGGCAAGTGTTGGGGGGTTATCTTGATTGCATTAGTTGAGGTGGGACGCCCTGTCCACTGGGGGCGGCACCACTTCCTAGTCAGGGTATTCTAAACTGTATGCAACTAGAGAAAGTAAGCTGGGTTTGGATTTGTTAATTGGGTGACATGTGACCAACTCCCTCAGGCTCCTACTACTCTGACTGATTTGCTCTGATGAGTTGTGAGCTAAAATAACCCCTTTAACACACCAACAATTGTGATGAAATTAAGACATCTGAAGTGAGTTAGACAGGAAGTGTGACTGTTACTGCGGGCGTGGTGAGATTCAGATAGAGGTTGGCCAGCATTTCTCTAAAGAGCCAGATTGTAATGTTTCCAACATGGCAAATGATGTGTCTCTACCACAACTACTCAACCCAGCAAATAGAACACGAACGATTGTGGACAAAAGGCAATATTTATTTACAAAGGCAGACAATGGGACTACAGGAAGATGACGTGTGATGCTGGCCAAACACAACCTGTAACACGTTAGGAAATCGTTCTCTTGCAAGGGTGTGCTCACTCACTGATCCTGACAGCGGCTGGTGATGTGCTTGGGACAGTGGAAAACCAACCTCACAGCCTTGTTCTGGTCTCCTGCTACGCTGTGTAAACGCCTTATTGGGCCGTGGAGGAACATCATGCTGCGAGCCCTGCAGATCCACTGTGGCCCTCACACTGGTGATCTCATCACAGAGCCAGTGACCTTGGAGGTGTTCTCTGAGGTTTCTGAGGAAAGGGTCACATGCCTATAGAGAAGAACCAAAACCAAGCTGTCTTACGCTGACCCCGACACACACACAACCCAGAATGGAGTCAGTCGGCAGCAGAGAGGAACAGAGGTGGACAACAAAGCATCACCGAGATGCATCACCTCTGAATCTTGCCTTCCCTTGGACCTTCAGACATTGCTCACATGCAGACCTTCATTTCTGTACTGGGCCCTGTGGGCTTCTATTCTTTACTTGTAGCTAAAGGCAGCTTGATGTTGTGATTTACCAATAATAACTCAGGACCATATGACCTTCCCCGGGGGTGTCATAGTTGAACCCCCATGGCTGTATAGGATTTGTATAGGTACAGATTGAGTGTGGGTGTCCTTGAGGGTGTATGGAAGGTTGGGGTGCGGGGAGATGAGTAAATTCGGCCAGAAAGGAGCCTTCTTTATGTTTAGATTTTCTGTTTGAGCACAATTTATAGAAGTAACTTTTATTCTCCTGATAAAATTATTTTTTATTTGCCTAAAGTAATTGTCATCTCAGAGGCTTACTGCTTCCATCTGCTAACCTAGGCCTAGTCCTGGAAGCTTCTAACAATCTAATCTAGGCCTAGAATGTTATCAGCCTCTGAGGCTTACTGCTGAATATGCTCACCCTTCCTAGTTCTTTCTGAACTCTAGCTGGCTCTTTCAGTTCAGCTGTTCTGATGCAAACTCCTCTCCAAGCTGACTGAATCAATCCGGCTTCTCTCTCTCTCTCTCTCTCTCTCTCTCTCTCTCTCTCTCTCTCTCTCTCTCCCTCCCTCCCCCCTCCCTCTCTCTCCCTCTCTTTCCCTCTCCCTCTCCCTTGAGTTGCTCTCCTTGACCTCAAACTAACTCTTATGGCTCCTCATTCTGGATCATTCTGTCTTTACCTCTTTCTAATTTTTTCTCTCTTCAACCTGTCTCTGTGAAATTGTCCTGGTAGAATTGAGAGAGAGAGAGAGAGAGAGAGAGAGAGAGAGAGAGAGAGAGAGAGAGTCAATTTTAAGCTCCTTAAGTAGCTTCCTTTCCTCCCTCTTCTTGGGAGAGTTGAGCACATCTTATTCTGTCAGATCTTTGTCTGATCCATCACTTTTTCTGCCCATCTATTAGACATTACTTTCAACTATGGTTGCTTCCTTCCTCAAACTGACTTTACCTTTATAGTTTGGGATTAAAGTTCTGTATGAAGGGTGTGTCTGTATTGCAGCCAGAGTAATTAAATATGTGTGCTAAGGGTGAACCACACCACTACTAGAAACAGGGTTTTCCAGTAAATAACACAATCTCAGGGTTCACAGTGTGATCAAATATCTTGCAACAGGGTTTAATCTCAAGTATAAGCCACAGATGCAAGATACAAAGTAACTTCGTTAGATTAGAGATTAGCAAGAACCTCCAGAGAAAACATTTTAACTGTCCCAGAAAATGTACATAATAGGCAGGAAGGGCTTTCACAGAGAGTTTATATTTGTCACCGTAATGCAATATGGGAAGGACCTAGCTCAGACATGTCTCCATTTCCTAGAGAGGAAAGAGAAGGCATTTGCTGATGGTGGTGGTGTTTTGGATTTGCATGCCTAATTGCGTTTCTGTCACTGATTTGTCCAGCATTTTCATATTAACTTCGGAGCTTTGAGTCAGCTTTGCAACACTTCTCACCCAATCAGACAGTGTTATAATGCTAATCTTTGAATGACGCTGATTTATGAGGAAGAAAGGAATGTTTATGAATTTATTCATTTAAAAACAGAATTAAGAGTCCTAACAGATTGGACAGTGGGTGTCTCAGTCTCCACCAATCTTTTGTCTACCTTGACAGTAGTTATCAATCTTTGACATAAGAATCAGAAGTTGTCTTATTAAGAAAGTAAATGCTTGGTTCCCATATCTCAGAAATTATTATTTTCTCAGTGGTGTTTATTTTTTTTAAAGATTTTTTAAAATGTATATATGTGTTTTGACTGCATGTGCATGTGTGCCTCATACCCACAAATGTCAGAAGAGGGTGTCAGACCCCCTACATCTGGAGTGACAGACCATGGGTACCTTGTGGGTTCTGAGAGCTAAACCCAGGTTTCTATAAGAATAGTGCTCTTAACTGCTTAGCCATTTCTCCAGCCCCCTCTCACTGGCATTTTAAATACCAGTCATTTATGTAAATGAGAATGCTTTTATGGTTAGTTTACAAAAATCTGATTTAAATTGACTAAAACAAAGAGGACATTTGATGGCTTAGAACAAGGCCAGACCTAAGGTGCAAACTTAACTGGGCCGGGTCTCAGAGATGCAGTCTGGGATCCATGTTTGAGAAGAACCATCTGCAACCATTTGCCATCTATAGGCTGGTGTTATCCTGAGGCTCATTCTTCTCACAGATGTATTTGGCATTGGTAGCTCTGAGCACCATAGTTCACACTGGGCAAGCTGCTCCCCAGTAGTAATGCAATAGCATTCTCTCTCTCTCTCTCTCTCTCTCTCTCTCTCTCTCTCTGTCTCTCTCTCTCTCTCTCTCTCCCCCCTCCCTCCCTCTCTCTCATCTCTCCTTTTCTCTCCCTCCCCTACCTTTCATGTTGGGCCAGCCTGGCCGCACAGCTACCCTTAAACAGAAAACTACTGCCGGGGATAGTTTGTCTGAATTAGCTTCTTATGGAGATTTGTGAGTTGCCATTAATGCTAAGAAGAGAAAAGCCACCGTTGTCTTCCTTTGTCGGGCATCAAGAGTTTATTTCATCCATGTAGCCTGTGGTTGTAACAAGGATCAATGGTAGTTGTGCTGTGTAAGTATCAACAGTGGTGATTGTCTTCATTGTTTGTTGAACAAGAGTGTACGTGATAGGAACAGTCCAGGACACAGCAGAGCACCTGACAGAAGGAAAGCCTGGCAGAGATTTGCCATTGATGGGGCCATTTTTAATATGTGCTTTTAATGTGTTCTTAAAAAAAAAAAAAAACCATATTAAACCTGTGATGCCCATAATCAGGTTGTCCAATTGGTTTAATTCATGCCTCACAGATATCTTCATCCATGGAAGACTTTATAATTATATTCTTATGTTCAAAAGGAGTGTTTCAATTACAATTTGCCTTGCTAATTTGCCAAGTAAATTTGAGTAATTATTGCTTTCATTTTGCTATTTAATTTGATTAAGAAGCCACCGTGTTTTCTGTCCTGGAGGTTGTGCTGCTGGGGTGTGCTAAGCATCCCAGCGGTGAAAAGATGGAGTCTTTCTTTGCATTTTCAATCCAAGGAAAAATCCTTCCTGCTGCCATTTAAACAGTGACCACTCAGGGTCCCCTAGAGTCACTGAACTTATAGAATGTCTTTATATATTAAGGGAATGTATTGTGATGTCTAACAGTCTGCAGTCTAACTAACCCAACAATGGGCAGCTGTGAATGGGAAGGCCAAAAATCTAGTAGTTGCTCAGTCCCACAAGGCCCATTGTTTAAGCTGGTCTTCTGTGTAAACTGGAATCCTGAAGACATAGGTTTCAACAGATGTGCTGGCAAGTAAGTGCAAACAGGCAAAGAAGAATGAGTCTTCTTTCTTCCAATGTCCTTATGTAGGCCTCCAGCAGAAGGTATGGCCCAGATTAAAGGTGTATACTACCACGCCTGGATTTGGAACTTGCTCTGTCCCAGGCTGGCCTTCAACTCAGAGATCTGCTTGCTTCAGTCTCCTGGGATCAAAGGCATGCCTGGGCCTAAGTTTTTCGTGGTCACTATGCCTCAAGATCTGGATCAAAAGTGTGTGTCATCCCATGTCAAGATCCAGGTCAGAAGCCTGTGTCTTCCAGCTTCAAGATCTGGATCAAAGGTATACCCTCCATTTCTGGATTGTAGTTCATTCCAGATGTAGTCAAGTTGGCAACCAAGAATAACCATCACAACCACGTACCTCTAAAGACATCTCCTTTAGCTGTCTGACCCCCGAGTCATATGTTCCATCCTTAGATCTAACTACACTTGACCTGTGTGTTATATGGAGGACAGTGGGTAAAGCTGAGGAGAGAAACAGTTCTTCCTACCCCCCAGCCCCCACCTCCAGTCCTTTTTACAGTTTTGAGCCTTTCCCAAGCCTGGTATTCATGGTGCTTTTCCAACTGTATGGCCTGTCCTCCAGCTGACACATAGAAGCCTCCATTGGTAGAAACAATGACAGAGACACCTCTGACTGACCTCTGTGACATTAAATCTGACCTATATAATTTTGGCTATTTTCACAAGTCTCCTGTGCCTTGTATGGACATACTAGCTGCTCCATGTGCAGACAGCTCCTGCCTCTGACTGTCATGCTGGAGTCAGATGTTTTGTTGTTTGTTTGGTTTTTGGTTTGTTTGTTCGTTTCCTTGTCTCAGGCAGAATTCATTTTTCGTCCTTCAGTTTAGCAGCAGACTCGTCTTACCCAATGCAACAGTCACTGCTTAAAGTAAGTGTATGGTCACATTATGGGATAACTATTTGTGAGGCTAGTGAATGTCAAGATCCAAATACACATCAGGATTTAGCCAGGAAGTCTAGAGAGACCGTTCGTCAGTTAAATGTGTGCGATGCTCTGTCAGAAGACTGGAGTTTGCTTGTCAGCATCCATATTTAGTGAATCACAGCTGCCTGAACCATCTGACGCCCTCTTCTGGCCTCTTCTGGCACCCTCACTCATGTGCTGCGCGTGGCTAGTCCCTGGACCGGTTCCAAACTTTTGAAGCTTAAGACCAAGTTACTGGACACCATCTATGAGTTCTTTCATGGGCCTGGATTCTCTCAACAAAGACCCCAGTGCAGGAAGATGTTAGATCAAAGTCAGGCAGCTGCTGGGAGTTCAGCTGAGACCTGACCCCTGTATTCCAAGGAAGCTTGGAGAACTCAGGAACCTCCCTTTCAATGATACAGAGAAATTGGCCAGGAAAGCCCAATTTGGCAGTGATACCTGATTGGGAAAAGCACTCAGGCACTGCCAAGGCAAAACAACCAACAAACAACCCATCAGCTTTCTGGTTATTTAAGCTTTCTGGTAGCCTCTGCATACTTCCCAGAAAAGCAAAGAACAATGGATTCGTTTCTGGAACATTCATTCAGCCTACTTTTTCCAGTGGTTCTTATGGTCATGAAATTAAAGTTTGGGCATTTCTACTTCCAGTTATCAGTTAGTAAATGTGTCTAGTCCCTCTAAAAGGAACGGTTGCTGCATTTCGTCTGATTGAATGCCTCGCTCTGTCTGGTTCCCTCAACACACCTTGGCAAGCACATCTCACCTAGAATGGCAGACATGCACATTCAAGTAGCAAAGTCACAGAGATGCTCTTCACCTATGTGGCGTATATCTATCATGCTCAAAGGAAAAGGCGGGACAGGAAAGGAAGGAGAAAAGGGAATGGGAGGTAGACACCTGGCTGCTAATTCTGAACAACTACAAAATTTCTGATGGTTTCTGACTTACACCTGTTTCTATAGATTTTAGTATCTGATGCCCAGGTAGGGATAAAGGCATGTCTCCCTAAGGAACTCAGGCCTAGTCACTACTCAAACAACAGCCAAGATGAGTCATGGTTTAAAGAACTAGACAATAGGTTTTGAGAAGTTAAATTCTTTGCCCTACAGCCTAGAATGGAATGCTGCCCCCCCCCCTTTCTCTGTTCCTTGGGGCAATTTCTGGCAATGAAATTTAGCAATTCAAAAAAAAAAAGTGTCATCGTCCTTTGTTTTTGAAACAAGGTTTCTCTGTGTAGCCAGTCCTGCCTATCCTGGAATTTGCTTTGTAGGCCCAGCCGACCTAGAACTCAGAGCTATACCTGCATCTATGCCGAGATTAAAGTTCTGCGCCACCACAAAACCTGTGTGAAGTAAGATTTCTTGATGTTCAAGCCAACCAATGCTGGGATTGTGCTAATCTTTAAAAGATTCTTCATTTGTTATAGTGTCTGTTAGTGGTGTGCCCCTTTTTGACACCATTGTGGGAACTGCTCCGTGCCACCCTAACGTTTTTTATATGCCATTGATGGTTTCCAGCTGTCTTTTGTTTGGATGTTAGTTTGTCCAGAAAACATTTTAAATTGAATTTGTCTTGGGGTGTATTTTTGAAGTTTGGGTTATTTCTCAGAACTTGATCTCTTCAAGTGGCAAGAAGAAATCCATTGAAAACAAAGTATCAAAGGTTAAAGAAATCCCATCTTTGAAACAAAGGGTCAGAGGTTAAAGGAATCCCACCTCTGAAACAAAGTGTCAAAGGTTAAAGGAATCCCACCATTTTTTCTGGTTTTACTGTTGCCTTTCTATGCTTTTATGTCATAGTGTCATTTTATTTATTGCTGTCTATTACGCCTCTCATCCTTATTCTATTATTTCTAATTATCATATCTTTTCTGATCACAGTCATTTCAGAATCATGTTTTATAGCACCACCTTGTTCTTTGTTCCTGTATACTCTATGTCTTTTAGAATGTTATGTTTTATATTTATTTATCTATTGTGTATGAATGCACTCATTTTGGTGACCAACTATATATTTCAGTCCATGGTACTGCAAATGACTTCAGTGTTACAGGAATGCTTGACCCACAGATGGATTTCAGCTTGTGGTCTCTAGACAGCTCAGTTCGTTGACATAGGTTTCAGAGAGCTACTGAACTTTCATGTGATTTTTATATGTCGTATGCTTTTAGTCATGCATTTATTTTCAAGAGAGCACACTCATAGCTTTATACTTTGTTCAAAGACATTCCTGATGTCTGAAGATTTAGCCCTTCTGGCAGGCAACATTGGTTATCTGACCTCAGAAAGTGTAATGACCTGAACCCTAGACTTAAGACTCCTCAGGAGCCTCAGATCTCCCCAGGAAGGCTGGAAACTGTAAAGACCTGATTCATTATCTGTGAAAGTGCTTGCAAGAAATGCTATGAGGAAAACACCCTTATTTCAATACACACACGCATACATATTATGCAAATAAGTTGCATGAATAGTTCTGACTTTAAGTCACATCTATGAAAATGTGACCTGCCTTCCCAGTGAGTTGACTCTCTGTCCACTTACACCTGAACCAGTTTTGTCTGCATTGCTCCATGGGTATCACCATGTTTCCATGTTTCCCAGACTTGGGAGTTGAGGTACTTTTTTCTGGATTGCCTTCTCAAAAGTGTCTGCAGTGGCAATCTGAACGAGAAATGTCCCCTTCGTGGTCACATATTTGAGCATTTGGTCCCTGGTTGGTAGCACTGCTTAGAAAGGTTATAGAACCTTTGGAGATGGGGGCTTGTGGGGGAAGTACATCCCTGGCGATGGGCTTTAAGGGTTTATAACCTTGACCTTCTTTTAGTTCCCTCCGCTTCCTCCTCCTGCTGCTTCTGCACTGGCAGCACAATAAACCCCTTCTTCTTCCTTAAGTTGTGATATTTTATGACAGCAGCAGAATGGTAACTAATACATCTTTATTGTCAACAGATTTAAGAGACACCACAGAGGTGAGGTTTTCTTATGTCTGGAGGACAAAGTTATCTTGTGTAAAAGTCAGGGATACTTTCTTGCAGCTTCTTCCAAGATTTTCTAGAAGCTTCAGGGTCCCTAAGCCCGGAGCTCGTCAGTTGTGACATAGACCCACTGTGCTTGCCTGGGCTCTAGTAGGCTGTGGGAGGCAAGAGAAAACATGCAGCTCATACCTCTTGCAGTGCTGTGAATAATACAGTCTCCATGCCAGTCTAATGTGCTAACCCACAAGCAGAGTAAAATCTAAGCTTTCATCTTTTTATACATTACTGTTCCAATACTTTAAAACATCTCTGCCCAGATAGTGGCATTGCTTTGTTATAAAGAAAACACAGATCAAGTGCATAGTCTACCCTACAGCGCAAGTACTTCTGTCATACAAATCTTGATCAACACCAGAAGCTTTCTTAATGAACATAGCAGTTGCCAGGCATGGACCTTTATTGGTTGAAATGTGTGTCATCTTAATTAGGATGATGAATCTTTTAAAATGAACTTTCACTGATAAAGATATTGAGAGGGAAGATTGCCAGAAATAGCAGAGTCTTCCATCCATTCCTGAAAGGAGTCTAGCTAGGAATGGAACCATTATAACAACCACAAGTGATGTTTAGTTATCAACCTGTATGGCATAGGTTCTGAGCAATCCAAACCCAAACCCATGTGGCTACAGTGGTGCAGCATAGAGACCTCTTGCTCAGAGGCATCAACTCTGGTCTGTGGGATATGAAGCTAGGAATCTCCATCATCTTCAAGAGAAGATGGAATAGAGTACTACAATAACCATGTTCTCTTCAGTGATGAATTCCAGCTATGGCCTTCTGCTTAGATCGGTATTCACCACTTGATCTATCTATCTAACTTGCTCTGCAGACCAGGCTGGCCTGGAACTCATAGAGATCTGCCTGCCTCTGCCTCCCCAGTGCTGGGATTAAAGACAAGTGCCACCACTGCCCAGCACCACTTGATCATTCATATATTCATATATATATCAAATTTTATCCCCTTTCCCAGTTTCCCCCACTCCCGGAAGCACCCTTATCATATCCCCCCTCCCCCTGCTTCTATGAGGATGTTCCTCCACCCACTCCCACCTCCCTGCCCTCAATTCCCCTACACTGGGGCATCTATCGAGCCTTCACAGGACAAAGGACCTCTCCTCCCATTGATGCCTGACAAGGCCATCCTCTGCTACATATGTGATTGGAGCCATGTGTACGACTTGGTTGGTGGCTTCATCCCTGGGAGCTCAGGGAGGGGGTGGTCTGGTTGGTTGAGCTTGTTGCTCTTCCTATGGGATTGTAAAACCCTTCAGTCCTTTCTCTAACTCCTCCATCGCTTGATCATTCTTAAAGGGTCTGTTTAGTCTTTCTATTGAAGGACGTATGCGTGTGAATTGCCGAGGGGAACACAATCCAGTCAAGACCCTAGACCTCCCTGCTCCTTCTGTTCTATGTTATCTTCTTGGTTTACTTCTTGTCATGCATGACTATCTCCTGAGCCAAATGCCCAGGTTTTCACGAGTTTAGCTGTGCCAGATTCCACATATCAGCACAGCTGGTTGCCTTGACTGTCAATATTGCCTCCCAGAAGGAGGCTCATAACACCTTGACCAGAGTGTGAGTCACCCCTCCAAACCAGCTGGATGCAATCCTTGCCTCCATGCACATGGCCTAGGGAGGGGATAGAAATCGATTGGCTGGGAAGGACCAAGCTAGGGGTCTGACTCTGCAACTGTCAATGCAAAAACATGACTCTCGTGTCAAAGGGAATGAGAGTTTATTTTAGAGCCAAATTTGAGTGACCAAGGCCTGGAAAACACACAGCAAGGTCATCTCAGGTTCCATATTCCTCTATGGAAGCAGTTTCATGACAGAAAGTTATAAATGAGGCAATTTTAAAATACAGTAATGGGTACATCAGAAAGGAGGCAAAAGCAAGCTCTGCTATAGACCTCAGATGCTATCTGACATCATTCTTAGCTTTCGAGTTGGTGGACGTTAGTTGTCTACTAAGTTAATAGATTCCAGAAAGGTTTTGTCTGTTAATCTATGGATGTTAGTTCCAACCCAGAGGTAGGCAAGGCGTTGATACTCAGGGGGCTAAAGCTAGCCCAAGATAAGGTAACCAGTTTCTGGTCCTGCAATGTTCCAGCTGTTCCACACCATTACAGTTCTGATTAGTCAATCAGTCTTTGCAGAAAGAGCTGTTTTTCCAGGAGTTTCATTTCCTCCGCTAAGGAGGAGTTATCATCCATGCTAGGTGCAGACTTCTAGTGGGGCTTCTTTAAGACCACCCACACTCCTGCCTTTAACCCCCACCATACCTAATTGCTCTGTAAATAAGCCTAATAAGCAATTTATATTGACATGAAGTACACACGGTCATCTTTAGCATTCAATGGGAATGATTCCAGGACCCCTTGCAGACACCAACCTCGGAGAATGTTCAGATTCTTTACTGAAATTGGTGTAGTGTTCTCATATAGCCTCCCTACATTTTCCTGTACATTTAAGTTCATCTCCAGATGACTTACAATGCCTGCTCCAGTGTAAATAGCTCTGCTAGTGAAAGACCCCCGAACTGGGGAGACCCTTGCTCAAGTCTCAGGATGGTGCGACCCCCCAAGAACTCACAAAAGACTGTCCTTGCTGCAATCACACGAGGTTTAATTCGGGGGCGGTGAGAAGGACCAGTGCACTGGGGTCGAACCCGTAACCTACGCAGAGGCAGAGGGGTTCGGCCCCGAGCAGCTGAAGTCAGGGGTATTTAAAGGAAAAAAACCACAAAGGGGTGGGGAACAGAAGGAATTTGCGTTATGGGGAAGTACAGAATGTTAGTCACAAGTCAGTTGCATCCTGAAACATTGTGCCTCTGGCCCTGAGGTCAGGTCAAAGTCACCTGTAGGAATGTAGCTGGGTGGGATTTTTGCCTGGGCATGTCTCGGCTCTAAGTTTGCTAGGGGTCTTTGCCCGGGCATGTCTCGGCTCTAAGTTTGCTAAGGGCCTAACCTTCCTCATAAGGGGTCAGATCTTTCACTAGTACACTACGAGGAGGCTAAGGACCGGAAATGGAGTATATACAGGTTCCCTGCAGACTCCACATTGTAGGTAAGGAGTACCTTGATTTCCAGTTAAGTCAAATCTGTGTTTCAAAAATCAGTAGATACCAAAGTCCGACACAGTGTCCAGATGTCCTACTTTGATGATGAAAGATGATGCTGGCTTATTTTCCCCCACAACCTTACATTTATTTGCTTTGAGCATGTGAAATTAATTTATAGAATGAAGGCATCCAGGGCTGACAAGAAGTCTCTGTGGTTAAGAACTCCTAAGGTTCTTTCAGAGGACCCAGGTTCAGGTCTCAGCTCCCAGGTCTAGGGAATCCAACACCCTCTTCTGGCCTCTGTGGGCATTGCATGTGATGCACATACGTACCCTGTCTGCACGTGCGCAGAGGCCCGTGTGTTAGGACACACATTCTTAGAAGGTGTACAGTTTTAAGAGGTTAAGTGCTCTTCTGGCTGGCTGGCAAGGGTAGGTTGCTGAAGGCAACCTTTGAAGGTACAGGCCCCACATACTAGTTCTAGTTCTCTCACCTTCCTGTTCTGTCCCCGTTAAATGGGCTCAGTATATCAAGGACTACTCAGCACACCTTCCCCATTCAATGGACTGAAAGCTCCAGAAACCGGGAGCCCAGAAGAATCCTCCCTTCCTTAGATTGCCTCTGTCAGAAGGTTTGTCCTAGGCAAGAAGAAGTAGCTGATACAGCTCGTAGTAATGGTTTCAGATACTGCATAGGTAAATAGTCAAGATTAAGTGTTTCGATGCAATTAGCAGAGACACTAGCTCGCTTTAGTGTGGGAATCAGGACGTTATATATTATAAACAAAGCCAGCAGACTAGTGACATGCTGAGGAGAGCACTTTTGAGAGACCTGGGAAAGTCACCAGTGTCCTGGACAACTATCCTCGTGATTAAAACACAGAAAGTGGCCTAGATACAGGGCTAGCAAGCTATGGGCCAAATCTGTTCTACACGCTTCTGTAAATTACATTTTACGGGCAGGCAGCAATGCTCACTGACATACTTGGTATCGGTGGTTGCCTTTGAACTAAAATCTTTACTGTCTGGCTCTTTACAAAATAAGATCGTCAGACTTAACCTGTGCCTTCCTTTTCAAAAATGCGTTTAGTGCTAAAAGTCTGTGGCTTTGTGATATGCTCACTTAGTGGTAGAAGTGAGAGAAAAAAGGCAAGGTCTCAGAAACAGAGGAGGGCTGCCCTGGTTCTGGGCAGGTCTTGAATTTAAAAGAGGCTCTGTTGTGTTCAGGTTTAATCCTGTCACAGCATCCGCTCTCCTCCCTGCTGCCTTCCTGTCTTGCCTGAAGCACTTGCCACCACTGCCTGGGGACCATTTTGGTTACACATAAAAGCCCTATAGTCATTCTGTGTGGGGCTCTTGGGTTCTTTGTCTTTCAAATATATCAGCTAGGAAAAACTCCTGTCATTCTATGGAAAGTGTTGTTTCCCACAGGGAGTATAAATCTACTTCATTTTGCCAGACTAGAGGCTTTGGTGAGGAACATGGACTACCTGTACCCCCAGGTGCTGCCCGGGCACACTCCGGTGGCTCCTCCCCGGGGTCTGGATTGGGCCTTGTTCCCTCCTACCTGGGCACAGAGAGCCTGCACACAGGTCTAATTGACCTGTCACTTCACAATCAGATTACAGGAATAAGGCTAGGATGTCTTCTTTGTCTCAAGTGATTTAATTTGTCAGCTCTTGGCTCAGTTGGCTGTAGTTAGCTGTGACTCCCTTAGACAGGATGCAGTCAGAGTTCATGGACCACAGAGCTGCCCGTGGTCACTCTCCTACAGTGCCACACATGCCAGTGGAATGTAAGGGAAGATCAATATTTTGATTCAGAAACTTTTAGAATAAAAAATGATCCGTGGACTATAGCTGTTGCTAAATTGTACTATACTTGGGTAATAGGCACACGTCCCTGAGTTTGACACCACCACCCCCACTTTGGAGAAGGAGTGGTCATTATGTCGGTTTTTCATTTTGCATGTGGTTCATGTTTATTTATGTGTTGTGTGTGCACACATCTGTGCATGCATGTGTGTGTGTGTGTGAGTGTGTGTGTATGCGTGTGGTGTACATTCAGTGTATGCTGGGCAGTGTGCTGCAGTGAGCTGCCTGTCTACACTCCTGCTCTCTGACCCCAAGCCTGGGGTTATAAATACAAGTACTCTGCTCTGCTTTATGTGTATCCTGGAGAGCAGAACTCAATCTGGTCTATGTGTGGCAGCACTTTAGAGATGAAGCTGTCCCCCAGTCACTTTATTTGTCAGTTTCTTTCTACATAGACTTGCAAGCATGAATCCTGCCCTCATTTGAGTATATATGTGTATGTGAAAGACCCCCGAGCTGGGGAGACCCTCGCTCAAGTCTCAGGATGGCGCGACCCCCCAAGAACTCACGAAAGACCGTCCTTGCTGCAATCACATAAGGTTTAATCGGGGACCAGTGCACTGGGGTGGAGCTCATAACCCACACAGGGGCAGAGGAGTCCGACCCCGAGCAGCTGAAGTCAGGGGTATTTAAAGGAAAAAACCACAAAGCAAGGGAAAAAACACAAAGCAAGGGGTGGAGAACGGAAAGAATTTGCATTATGGGGAAGTACAGAATGTTCTAAGTTAGTCACAAGGCAGTTGCACAAACATTTTTATGGTTAGCTAGTTCCTGAAACGTTGTGCCTCTGGCCCTGGGGCCAGGCCAAAGTCACTGGTTTCTTAGGGGAAAGAATGCAGCTGAGTGGGGTTTGATAATTTCAGTCCTATTTCTGTTTCTGGCTCCAAGTTTGCTAGGGGTCTAACTTTCCTCATAAGGGGGTCAGGTCTTTCATTCCCCACTTCTTCTAGTACCTAGTTCTAATCTTAGAACTATATTTCTG
>CM052704.1:35562772-35587367 GCA_028551405.1 Uromys caudimaculatus
GTAAACTACACATATACTGTATGGACCTATTTCTAGGCATTTTCTAATTTGTCATGCCAGCATATTAACCCAAAATTCCCATGGAGCCCACGTTCAAATCATGAGATATCTTGCAGGACTTTATTATGCCAATCTTTAAAATTCTGTCCTATGATTACCTGCTTGTAGGAAGCAGGCAGCTTTTACTGTCTGGCATTTTTCCTTTGGGCAATCATCTTGTGTTTGTTCACAGCAGGGAACCACAGAGTCTGGCTTGAGCCCCCATGACTCCTCCTCCTGCTGAGCAACAACTGGTCCCCACCTTTTTTTTTTTCCTAACTTTTTCCATGTTTAACTGGATGAATCTGTCCGATGTCCAAAACAAACAAACAAATAAACAAACAAAAAACCTGTCGTCAGTCAGTTTAGTCTTAAGAGCACAGAACACAAAACAGAACAGAAGACAACAGTTCACGCCAGCTCACCCCTGCCACGGGCGGCCAGCGCATACAACCAACAATCAATACACAGCTCGTCCCTGCCATGGACGCAGAACAGATTTGTCCCTTCTATGGACATAGAACACTTTCCCAGCCAGCTGCAGCTGCGCTGGGTTACAGACAACTCAGATCCTGCCACCCCTGCCACAGGTGGCGGGTGTAACCAAAGAGTTTGTCCCTTCCACAGACTCAGAAACCAGGTGACCCTGCCACATCGACAGAAGCCAGATACTCAGGCAAACTGAGGGTTCAAGGTGTCCCTCGGTCCCTCCGTGGCCACGGCGTTCAGGTATGTCTACCCGCCGTGAACACCACTAGACAGGTGGCACAAAAAGTGCCCAGACAGGCAGCCCAGAGGCCTACAGGTGGCACCAAAGTGCCCAGAGGCTTGCAAGCAAAACTGTAAGTAGGCGCCACAAAAGAGGAGGAGGACAGAAAACAGACAAAGAGGGAGACAAACAATACCCACTCTAGCGTAAAGTCAAACTTAGGGGAGTAGATATCATCTATCCCATCGTCAAAGCCGCAAACAAGACAAAACAGATACTGAAAATACACAGACAAAGACTGACAAGGGCCCGTTTCCACTGAGACAAGCAAAATCAATTCAGAAAACCAGACGGCTGGGAGGAATGCGTCCTCTCTGGCACCCCGACAGGAATCTCCCAGGCATCCCTGGGGTCCCTCCAAACCTCCTGGGACATCTCCCAGGGCAACAGTCGGTGATCCCCTAGCCCGTCGGCTGATCACGCCCCCAGCCTCTACCTGAGACTGGGATATCATCGTCCCCTTATGGGGGCGCGAGCGACTGCAAACCAGACTGCGCACGCAAACCGAAAACACAGATTCAGACTTCAGCCGGCACAGTTGAACAAGAACACAAACAGAATCTCACCTCCAAGTAGGTTTTCGGAGACGAGGGTCGTCGCAAATCCCGGACGAGCCCCCAAATGAAAGACCCCCAAGCTGGGGAGACCCTCGCTCAAGTCTCGGGACGGCGCGACCCCCCAAGAACTCACAAAAGACCATCCTTGCTGCAATCACATGAGGTTTATTCGGGGGGCCAGTGCACTGGGGTGGAGCTCATAACCCACGCAGGGGCAGAGGAGTTCAACCCCGAGCAGCTGAAGTCAGGGGTATTTAAAGGAAAAAAAATCACAAAGCAAGGGGTGGGGAACGGAAAGAATTTGCATTATGGGGAAGTACAGAATGTTCACAAGGCAGTTGCACAAACATTTTTGTGGTTAGCTAGTTCCTAAAACGTTGTGCCTCTGGCCCTGGGGCCAGGCCAAGGTCACCCATTTCTTAGGGGAAAGAATGCAGCCAGGTAGGGATTGGCCAAGGATGCAATTTCAGTCCTATTTCTGTTTCTGGCTCCAAGTGTGCTAGGGGTCTAACTTTCCTCATAAGGGGGTCAGGTCTTTCAGGGCGACCTGACTTTTTCTGCTTTGTTCCGGGTCTAACAAAGCCTGTTGGATCTGACTGTGGGCCCTGTGCTGGCTCTCAAGGCAGGAGCTAGAATAGTCTGGGGCTCCAGCTGTACAGCTGAGTATTCATAGCAGCTGGCAGCATCAGTGTGGCTAAAGCCGGTGAGTTTGGAGCATGTCAAAGGCTAGGTTCTCATGCAAGGACTATCAGAGTTCCACAAGTCAGTTTACATTAGACCTAACCTTCTACTGTAGAGTGAGCATCACACAGTATTGCCATCTTAAACAGTTGAGGCTGTTACCAGATAAAGACACCAGCAAGTCCTTCATAGAAGGAGGGGATGGACAGGGCCATTTGGCCCTTCTCTGAGATTCTTGCCTCCTGCATCTATGTGCCTTCCAGGTGTCTGGAATCCTGCCCCAGCTGTAGTGGTGATCAATGTGGGAACACAGCTTCCATTACTAAGGGAAGACAGGTGACTTTATTCTGGAGCTGACTATAAGAGACCGTGACCTAGAAACAAAGATTTGGGTTAACCCAGATACCATATTCCAAGCAGGTAATATTTTCATGAAGCTGTTAATTACAGAAAAAAAAGAAAGTTATAAGTCAAGGCACTTTTACTTGGTGGACAGATAGAGAAGCTGGTTACAGGACAACAGGGCAGTCTCTGCCACGGGCCTCAAACACTATCTCACCACAGCCTTAGCTTTTGGGTTGGTAGAAGCTAGTGGTCTGTTAATGTAATGTTTCAGTCAATTGTCACAAGGTCGGACGCAAAAGTCAGCAGTGAATGAGGGACCTATAGATAGCTCAAGATAGTGTTCTTGCCACCCTCCACAAATGTCAGCCCTCCTCAAATGTGAAGCACGAATCAGGCTACTTTGTGGATTCTTTGACATAGCTATGGCTTCTGAGTTCTTCTATTCTTGAGTTCACATGGTGGTCTCAGGAGATAGAAGATTAACTAAAGGGGGAAGGGGTGCTGTTGGCTTCCAAACAATCCCACTAGGCTCTACCCAACAGCTACCTAGCAACAGCTTGCATCTCTGTCTGCAGGTAGAAGCAGGAGTCAGGTGTATAATAAGACCACTTGTTAGTTCTCTCTCTCTCTCTCTCTCTCTCTCTCTCTCTCTCTCTCTCTCTCTCTCTCTCTCTCTCCCCTCCCCCTTCTCTGTCCCTTTCCAGGTCCCCTTGCCTTCCCCCACCAATAAATTTTCCTTATATCAGGTCTGCCACATGGCTTGATTGCTTAGGGGGATGCCTGGGCATGGACCTGCAGAGATGCTTCCCCACCCCATTATACCGTTTATAAATCACAACCGGTGCAGTCTATGCACTTTCAGGAGATCACCTTGGCTCTGGTGGGACGTTTGGGGAATCATTCATATTCCTGCTGTCCATCACCTGTAATCATGCTCCTCTGAATATGCCTGATAAAACTTGTTGGTTCCCCAACCTAGATTTGGGTGAGATCTGGCACTGGTGCTCTACTTGGGGAGAAGAGATATTCGCTCATGTCTCCCCCAAGAAAAGCTAGTACAGGACTTCCCTACCGTCAGGTTGCCAAGAGAGTGCCCACTGTGGTGTAAATGGCTCAGTGATCGGATGCTAAATCCTCAAAATGCAAATCCTTAATAACTAGATGCATTCAAAGTGGACATGGGGGAATCTTGTACAAAGACTGGAGAAAATCAAAGGAAGTTCCCCTCTAGCATGTAAGCTCCAACAAAACAGGTTCGCCTCACAAGAAGAGGAGAATCAGCCTGGACCTTCCTCAGACAGTATCTGGCACAAAGAGACAGTTCTATGATTAATTTAACCCAAGTTCATGACCAAGTATGACACTTGATGGAGACATGGAGCAAATTACTCATCTTGCAAGGAACTAGAGATCTTCATCTGAGAAGAGAGAATCACGTTGAGAAAGTACAAATTGATTTAGATCTCTTATTTCCTAAAAGAATCTTAGATAAAGAGAAGAAAATGAAGTGCCCCTCCCTGTTTATCCCCTGGCTTGTGGGCTTCCTCTGATAGCTATTATACAATTGTAAATGCTGAATTTCTACTTGCAGCCCCAGCACAGCGTATGATAGCCACTCCTGGCACAAAAGGGTACCGATCGCCTTCGGGGATTCTAGGCACTGTACCAAGCACCAGAATACAGAAAGAACCCAGCCAATGCGATCTCATCCAGAGTATGAAATATGAGCTGAACTAATTCATGAAAAGGTAGAGGTTATGTTATATGGTTGAAGACAAGAAGATCAGGAAAACTCCATGAGATGGATCTAAAAAGGTCCCCTGTCTCTTATTCCTTCCAAAAGCTGCACAAACAAGACTAAACTGAATCACCCTCAAAAGCCAGCCACACCTTGCCTCTCCCTGTCCCCCCCACAGGAGCTGCCCTGGACCGCTGCCAGGGAGCCTTTGTCTGTGGACTTGGCAGCCGGCTATGGTTGCTGCTTTCTGTCCCATTAACCTCTATTTTATCTGTCAAGACTGGTATTCCCCATTGTTGAAAGCAGCAATTTGCCAAGTAGGCAGGCTTGGAGTCCTGTGTGATGGAGCATCGTGGAGAGCAAAAAGTGAAAGCTTAAACAGATTTGCTTCTCTAATTTCCTGAAAGATCACAGACCAAGCTTGCCCTCTGGTAACGCCTTTCTGTTTGCATTATAATAACAAGCGTTTATCCCCGACGGGGAGGGAGAGGCCACGGGAGAATGGCCCCTATTTCCTGGTTTAATTTGGTTCCATTACAACTCAGCATATCCCACTATTTAAAACACAGGAATTTAAAGACTTCCTCTTTGCTAATGGCCTAATGTATCCCAAAAGACATTTTTCTTCTGCAACCTTGAAACACAGTTGATAATATCTGTGTTACTAGTGTTGTGTGTTGAGTTTTAAGCATAAAACCATGGCCAGAGTAGATTTTCTACTTTCCTTTACCTTTGAAGGAGTCTGGACTTTATTGTCAAGTCTATGACCAGCAGATCTAATCCCCCACAGTTCTAGACAGTGCAACTTTATATTCTTTTTAAGAGGAAACAAAACACAAAACCAAAACACAAACAAAACTCCTCCTTCTCTCTATTAATTTAACCACTCACATAGTCACTTTATATCTCCATCACGGACCCCTCCTCTCAGTCCCCTGCCTCACACAGGCCCTCCACCATCCCCTCCTCCCCTTCATCTCTGAGACGGGGGAGGTCCACCCTGGGTATCAACCCATCCCGGCACCTCAAGTTATTGCAGGACTAGGCACATCCTGTCCTACTGAGGCTGGACAAGTCAGCCCAGTTAGGGGAACAGGATCCACAGGCAGGCAACAGAATCAGGGTAAGCCCCTGCTTCACTGGTTGTGGCTCCTGCCTGAAGACCAATCAAGTTGCACATCTGCTTCTCATGTGCAGAGGGCCTAGGTCCAGCCCTTGTATGCTCTTTGGTTGGTGGTTCAGTCTCTGGGGACTCCCAAGAGTCCAGGTTAGTTGACTCTGTTGGTCTTGTGGAGTCCTTACCCCCCCCCCCCCCCCCAGGTTCCTTAGTCCTTCCCCCAACTCTTTCACAAGACTTCTGGAGTTCCATGTTATGTTTGGCTGTGGGTCTCTGCATCTGTTTTGGTCAGATGCTGGGTGGACCCTCTCAGGGGACAGTTATGCTACTAGATTCAACAAATAACAGCAAAAAGCCTCCTGTATGTAGTTTGTGGGCATGAGAAAGAATTGAGGTCTACTGAGGAAACTAGTGACTTAATCTTCTCACCTAAGGCTGATCTGGACTGTTTCTTGCTTCTCCAAAAGAAGGCGTATGCTTGCATGTGTGTGCGTATATATGTGGGTAATACATGTGGGTGCATGGGTGTATGCATCTATATGCATGCTGATGTGTGCTTTTATATACTTTTGAGGCTACTTTAACAAGCTGGCCATATATCTTATGTAAGGGACATCTTAAAACAATGTAGCAGATGTGAAAACTCAAAGGGAAACAGGCATCAGTGGACCATATGGTGGTATACACCATGATATTTCCAGTTCCTATACCTAGTATGTCTATCTCATGGCACAAGTGAAAATTCAGGGAGGGATCTCAGAGTCAAGCTCTCAAACTGTGACAGACGCCCATCCCCAGCCATGCAATCAAAATGGCATCCATATCTCATGTGGAGCAATGTGTTCGCAAGATCCAATTCCATCTCCATTTCTCTGTGACAACCCCCTTCATCCAAATACTTTTTTCTTCCCTGTCCTCATCTGCCAAGGCTCTGCTTCAATGTCACTTCCAAAGGAAGCCATTCCTTCAATTCACTGACCACAGATCTCTCCCGATTTGCTGCCTCAGCATCCTGGGGCGTTTTTTTCAAAGCACACATCACACTCACGATTATGTGAGTACTAATTTAATGCTTATCTTAGTGACTACGCAACCACTTCTTTAAAAACAGAGACTGTATTCATCTTCGTCAACCAAGTCCACAGCACCCAGCTTGAAACAGCCATCATTCAACAAGTGTTTGTTAGATCTATGACTGGGTTGATGAAAGTAAGAAGGGAAGAAAACGAAGAAAGGAAGAGAGAGCTGGAGAGAAACAAAGCACTGGAGAGGATGGGTCAAGAATCCCTGCTAGGAATGAGTTCAGTGGTTAAGAGCTTTGACAGCTCACAACTGCCTGTAACTCTAGCTCTAGGGCATCCAACATCCTCTTCTGGTCTCCTCAGCATTGCCTGTATGTGTGTGTGTACAGGTGTACACACACACATACACACACACACACATCTTTTTTAAAATAATGAATCAGGGGTCGATCAGTTAGCATGTTTAAAATGTATATAAGAATATATACATTCCCATACATATATGTGCAGTCATATGTTCATATAGTATTCACAAATGCATACATGCATTTGCATGCCTGTGTGCGCACATACGTGTATATTTGAGGCTAGTTTGATAGGCTGCCTATGTTTTTATTTAATAAAAGTACTACAAAGTATTAAACCACCTTTGAGACAATGGTTATTTCATGAGTGAGTAAATGGAGATCTTTGTATCAGAAAGAACAGGATAATTTTCTTTTAAAGCAAACTAAATCTTAGTTCCTCGTACTGGCTCCTAACCAGTAGCTGAACTTTAGTCACAGGCTTGCATGGCATGTGTCATGAGTCGGGGACATATTTCTTTACATCCTAAAACATGTTGAGAACCTTTATTTAGTTTCCACACAGCAGCCATCCACCTGGTCTCCTGGGTTGACTGTGTAAGAACAGGGAGGTGATAAGTCACAGTACACCGAGCCAAAACAAAGAATGGGGTTTGCCCCAGGAGGGTGGTAAGCTCCCGGGGGCAGGACTGGTGTGAGGCAGATACTACATTTGCCCCCACCCCCGCCCCTGGCTATCTCTTTCTCTCCTGTATCCTTAGTCTTTCTGAGCTGGCAAAGCTTGCATGTGGAATGCAGGGTGAATGGAGTTGTTAAGCTTTTGACAACTGAAGACGCTTCCCAGGCCCTCTGATAAAATCAGGTGTCATCCCCACTGCTGGCTTGCATCTAGTTCATCAGAGCAGACCTTCAGGTGAACATTGAAGGAACTCTGCCAAGGTGGGCTTAGAGGACTAAGTCAGTAGTGCTCACAGTGCAAACATGAGGACCAGAAACCGTGTGAAGGGCCTGCCCTCGGAGAACCATGCAGACCCCTCGGGTTTGCGGACTAGTCTGCCTTGCCTATTCAGTGAGCAATGGGCGAATGAGAGAACCTGACTCAACAAACAAGGTAGACAGCTCCTTCTGAAAAATAGCAATCAAGGTTGGCCTCTGGCTCCCGTATTATGCATATACCCATACACATGAACACACACATGAAAGGCACCACAGAGAAGGCAGGGAGGCAGGAACACATCGTGGTGAAGGCCTAAACATCGAGCAGGGGTACAGTTTGATGTAAGGACCAGCAGGAACTCTCAGGTGCTCTGGAAGATTCCATGTGTTGTAGAACTTATCCCTGTAGGGCTAAGAAGCCACCAGTGTTGACCTTGATAGCTGGTTCTGAGTCCCCCATTGACTATAGCTATTTCAGAGGCAAGCACTGCTATCAACGTGGAGGAAAGTTGTCTCTAGTCTCTCATGGACCCCTGTGTGTGTGTGTGTGTGTGTGGGGGGGGGTTACAGTGCAAGTTGTTAGAGGTCAAATACAAACCGCTGTTAGTGACTAGTACCTAGAGCCAGCAAAGGGATCCAGAGGACTGTGGCACATGATGCCATCAGCTGCAGTTCCCTACCAGCTAAAGGCTCCTAGAGTTGAAACTTACTGACTCCTCTGCAGGAAACAATTAGAGCGATGCCCCCTTTTACCCCCCTCTATGATAATCAGCCCTTCTGGTAGCTCCTTTTATCATCCTTAACAGAAATAACCTACAGCCACATCCTCAAGTCAGGCCAACTATGCTTTCCTGAGAATGTGTCCGATAATTAATATACTCTACCTTCTGCATTAGGTCATAGGACTGTGCATAGGTCAATATCTGTTAATAATGAGCAATGGATTGCCTTCCACATTATGCGTCTGGTGTGGAACAGAGGGACCACACATTCTGCTGACTCTTTGAAAGGTTCTAAACCACTGCCTACTCTTAGTTGCCTGCTAATTTTCCCTCGTAGATTTATTTAATATGGCTAACGAATCATTCACAGTGGCAATGGCTCCCAAGACTCGCAGCCTGTGGTTGTCAGTAAATGTAGTCATGAAGCAGGGATTCTGTCACCCTTGAAAAACGCTCCCCCAGTTGACCAGTATGAAGGAAGGTCACCCGTGCCTTGGGACCTGCCCCAAGCTGGAGATTTGATCCTTCGGAATATATTACCCTGTTAAAAAACGGCATAGCCTGTGGGAGGCAGAAATGCATGCTTGGGTTGGAAATTTTCCCTTTAAAGTTCAGTGCCAAAACAGAACTAGAGTTACTCTTAAAATAAAATCTCAGACTTTTCTGGAGCCTGGCTGCTGGCCTGCTCTGCTTCCTTCCTTTCTGTTTTTCCTTTACCTTGCATTCAGCAGTGATTTACTGAGTTGCCTGGACTGGGTCAAGCACTGTGGGAGGAGGTATGGGAGGGAACAAAGGCATGCAAAGATCACCCCCACTTCCTGAAACTTCCTTCTAGAGAGATGCTTGCCTTTGTTCTCTGCTGTACCTCCACCCACAGTGCGAAGACAAGGCAGGACCTCACACGGCTGGGTCTGGACATGGGGCAAGTTAGACACCCGACTAAATGTCTAGTTAAGACAGTTGGGTGGCCTGATAGATCTAATAGTATTGTGGTTTTGGTAGTGAGATATTATTATTATTATTACATAAATGAACAGGGCAAAAATGACTGACTTGAAAAAAAGAACATGGTTTTCTCTGAGGTTGGTATGTTCAATCCCTGTTAGATCTAAGTGTCTAACACAATATGTAAGCATGAATAAAAAAGAGGAGGAAACTGCCTGCCATTAGAAGATGATAAAATTGGAGAAAAGAGTTAGGTTCTCAATATGCAGCTCAGTTGCAGGTACGTGCCCAGCATGCCCTGGGATCCATCCCTACCACAGCCCTCCAACCCCCCCCCCCCAAAAAAAAATAAACCCATAAAGTAAAGGAAAGCTGTAAATAGGAGTAACTAGAACTAAGAACAGAAAGGACAATGACCAGTGGAAGATACAGAGGGCTCACGTACTGTGCATACACAAAGAATAACTCCTATGTCACTACAAAACAAGATGGCCGCCCATGGCGACTCTGGCCTCTAAGCCCAGCACCATGGAGACTGAGGTAGAAAGGCTGTGAACTGAGTGACAGCCTGGACCATGTACTCAGACTGTTTCACAAACAAAGGCTGCCCTTACCAAAGTTCACAAGCATAGAGACCGACTCCACCAAACCAGGTAGGCTATTTAGGACTTTTGTTCTGTTGCTGATTTGAACCCCGCCTCCATTCCTGAATAATTACATGAGCTTGAAGGCCCTTGAAGGCTCACCAGTTTCCAGGCTCCTTGCTCCTTCCAGGCACCTCCCAGTACTGTGAGAAGAATCAACCCAGCGGGCATATGGTGAAGAAATCTAATCTTGTAGGGTTTCAAGTGCACCATCACTACTCTGGGCAATGAGGACCCGTTTGGGCCCTGGTCTTGGTGTTCTCATTTAAATGGACATTGAACTGAAAGTGGGTTTCGGCCCCAGGTCAATCTGGGAGGTCTTGATTTCCAGTTTAGGTCACAGAGTGCAGCTCATTTGACACATTCCACATGTGTCACAGTACCTACTTCAATGTTGTCCTTCAAATGGCCCTCTCCTCAGGAGGACTCTTCCTATAGTTTAAACATTGTCCTGTTATATCTTAATATGCATGCAAGTCTGGGCTAAGGCGTCAAGTGAGAACAGATGCCATCACTGCTCCTGTCCTTGCAGTTGCTATTCCTTTTTTGCTACAGTCATGGGTGGAAGGGAATAACCAGTCTTTAGTCCTAGCTGGCATGAGGCACCAGACCAGGGATGTGAGGAAATGCATACACCATTCCTCCTCCTCTGCAAGTGAGGACTCCGTGTTGTTGGTGGGCACTTCAGAGTGCACACACTGGAAGATAAACAGCCCTCCTCAGAGCCACTCTCACCCTTGTCTGCTTTTCTCTCCTTGTCCTTAGGCAAGTGTGAAATCGGCTGGGCTTACTACTGCACCGGGGCTGGGGCTGCAGCTGCCATGCTGCTGTGCACATGGCTGGCGTGCTTCTCAGGCAAGAAGCAAAAGCACTACCCGTACTGAGGCCATCGGGAGCAAGCTGACGCTAGGACAGACCACCGGAGACCGAAAGGGCCCGAAGCATCCAGCGACTTTCACAAGGTGGAACAGTGGTTGTCAACCCAGAACAGTGTTAATGTAATGAAATTCGGTTGAATCTGGAACATTCTATAGGAAGGGAGGGTGGTGGGGACATTGTCAAAAAGCATGGAAAATATGGGACAGTGGAGGAAAATGGACCAAAGGCTGAGAACATTGCAGGACATTGGTGTTTCTATTCCACAGAGTATCGTTAATGTCTATCGCATACACAGCAAATCTATATATGCAAACGAGGATCTCATTTTTGTTCTCCTTCAAGAAGGTGAGGACTAGGGGAGTCAAAAGGGCTAGTAGAAACAGTATCTTAGGAAGCAGGATGGGTACCCTGCACACACTCCCTGTAGATGAGGACTGAGCCTGAAAGCACATGAGCACGTGCACACATATGCACAGGTCATATGCACACATCATAGTCACACATCACACGCACACGCCATCTGCATACATTACACACACATCACATGCAGACGTCATCATACCACTACACGGGGGTCAGCTGTGGACTGTTGCTCCTGTTTCTTTTTTTTTTTTAATATACATCAGTACAGCATCTTCACTAAGCATACATTAAGCCTAGTCCATGGACCAATATGCCACTCTATCAGTATTTTTGATATCCTGCATAAACTCTTTATACCCGCAGCGTATCTTTAGTGTTTATGCAATTCTTTAGAGGAAAGCCTTCGTATTTCAATGTTATTCAACAACACACAGTAGTGGTCTGAGTAGCTTCTGCTGTAATACCCTTATGAAGAATAGGACAGCTTTTGTCTACTATAGGTGAGAATACAGTTGCAGATATGAGAGTGAAGAGAGCTCTTTCTCCAGTTATTGGATCTTGTTTTCTTTTCTCCCTTATTCTATACTGGACTATACCATGATGATTTCAATATTCATTTTGTAAAGGGAAAAAAAAAGTACTATTTTGTTTGTATTTGAAAGCTCTGTGAATAAATTCTCTTTGATCAATAGCTTACTGAGTCGCTGAGTTTTAATTCACTTACCAGGTTTGCCCAATCTCTTTAGTAAAGCCTGTTCACCACAGTGGGGCAGCTCTGTTAATCTGGTTTTTTTCCTCAATGGTCTCCCATTAGTTCCTTCAGTAATTATCCTACCAGGCCTGCCTTACAAGCACTGAGTGCATGAAAGGTGTCTACTATACTTTCACCTAGATTCTTTGCCACCTTAGCTCATTTGTAGCTCAGTCGTGTCGGATTCTCAGAAGAGTTTCAGGACGGTTATCCATAAATCTTGGAATACAGGCAGGGTTCCAACATCACAAGCAGTATGCCACATGCTGCCTTTCCACTGTCTGTCTTCTGAACTCCAGCGCTGGGACTGTTCACCCTACTCTCACCCACGGCTCTTGACCACTTGAGCAGCACCTGTCTCCTACTCTGGCCCCCAACAGTAAGCCTTGATGGAGGAAAAGGTTTCCATTACCAATGTCTCCCTAATAGAACCAGCTCTTTCAGGAGCAAAGTTGCATGCCTGATAATGGATGCATTCTGAATTAAGCATTAGCTATTGTAGCATTCCTTAAAAGGCCACCCTCACCATGGGGACGCTGGTCTACCATGTGACTGACCCTCATGCTGGCTCAAACAGCACGGTTTCCTTTGTCCCCTCCATTCCCCTCCTCCAGGCAGCTGCCAAGATTTACAGCTTGCCACCCGGGGTGTTTTCTCCTAAACTCTAATAAAATGGTCCTCTCTGAATAGAGGTTAGCTTGGCTTGATTTTCAGGAAGAAAAAAAAATATCATTCAGTTTTCAAACTTCATGCACATCATGTTTAGGAATTGAACATTCTTACTATGTACGCATGGAACTATTTTCTGTAGCGCACACACATTTATGACCTTAACCTGGATCAGCGTCATACATTTCCAAGTCCACACTGCCTCCTGGCCCTACCCCACCCCCTAGCTGCTCACCCTCCTTACAAACCATATGACCTTTCCACACGCCACGTCTCTAGCCCGGCCATGTCCAGTCTGTCTCTCTTTCTCTCTGCTCTTCCATATGTCTCTGGACATTTTCTCTCTCTCTCTCCACAATAAAAACCCTCCTCTCAATAAAGTTGCCATTTTGGCTTTTAGTTTTCTGCACTCCTCTTTTATACACTTGTCGATGGCCTAGCAGATAAAGTGGTTGCCACGCAGATGTGTGGTGATTTCAGCTTGATCTCTGGCAGCCATGAGACAGAATCAGCTCCTGGAAGTTGCCCTCAGGCCTCTACACACATGCACGCATGCCCGCACTCACATGTACAATAATGGTAATAAATAAAATAAGCCTAACAAAAAAGAATTTCACAAGCTTTTAGCTCAGTGGTACAGTGCTGGTCTGACATGCATACTCTCGCACTCAGAAATCTAGCACACACCTCCCTGGAAGCGCAATACCCAGTGTCTTGCTCACTTTCTCCTACACAAAAGATTATATATATATAATCATCTTCATAAACCAACATATAAAATGAGAGTGAAGCAGAACTAGGGCAGGCTACATGTTTGACAAAACCTTAGATACAGAATACATTTGAAACTATTGCAGGTGAACGATTTTCAAAATTCAGTATTTTAAATGAGCCAAAACTTGAATAAGTTGTTTCTAAACATTTGAAAGACAGTCAACAAAATCGGATGACAAGAAAATGGACTCAGAGTACCATGATGAAATTATATAACATAACCTAGGTGAGTAAGAGTAAGAATACTGACAACCCTGCATGTTGAGGGGCCCATGGATCCATAGTTAAAGGACATCAGACACATTTCCACAACGTTAACCATAGTAGCACATAGCCTCCTGGGTATTGTACTCTCAAAAAGCAAGCAAACAAAAAACTATGACCACAAAATGACTATATAAGAATGTAGAATAACCTGTTTTAGTCTCACAGACATTATGATGGAACCTGAGACAGCAGACATACAAGGTCATATGTTGACAGAAATTTTGCAGCCGTAGCTGGGAAGGGAGACGCTCACTAAATAATCTGCTGCCCTCAGCCATTAAGCAACCCCAATTAAACTTACTGGGTCACACATTCAGAAAGAACAGGAAGACAAGAGGGGGCTAGCTGGGAAGAAGGAGGGGTCAACAGAAATAGTAGAGGGTGACGGAGGTGAATAGGACCCACATGGGTGTGTGTGTGATCCTGTCAAAAATGATACAAATAAAAGAGTAAAATTATAAAATATTCTGGAAACAATAAAGAATGACAACAGTGGGACATAGTTTCAGGAGAACAGGAATCCAAAGCTCACCTCATCTAGTTAGCAAATTCAAGACCAACCTGAGATATATAAGCTTTTCTCTCAAAAATATAAGCAAACAGATGCCGGGAAGATGGCTTAGTGGTTAAGAGCACTTGCTACTCTTGCACAGGCCTGGAGTTCCAGTACCCATATTGCCTATAACTGAAGCCCCATGTGATCTGACACTCTCCTGACCTGTGCAGGTAATGCCATGATGTATGCACACATGTATGTGTACACACACATACACACATATTCATACACACACTTAAGTAAATAAAATAAGCAGATACAAAAAGATGACAACTCTTACTACCCTCTATGGGAGTGGGGACAGGATATCAAGTACTAAGGACATGGGGAACTCCCTAGGATGGCAGACACACCCCATGTATATTGTTTGGGGTACAAATGCTTGCCAAAGTCCATGTATTTCTTCTGATGAAATATGCACATTATTGTTTATTGTGTGTTAATTGAACTCTAATGAGAAGGAGAGGTGGAGGCTGCTTAGAGTTTCAAGAATTAAGAACCATCTATAGCTGGGCAGTGGTGGCGCACGCCTTTAATCCCAGCACTCGGGAGAGGCAGGCAGATTTCTGAGTTCGAGGCCAGCCTGGTCTACAGAGTGAGTTCCAGGACAGCCAGGGCTATACAGAGAAACCCTGTCTCGAAAAACCAAAAAAAAAGAAAAAAAAAAAAAAAAAAAGAACCATCTAGAATGTCTGCCATCATGGCACATTAGGTATGGCAAGAGAGGAGGGTGAAGAAGGGTTGGAAGCACTCTGTGTTCCATGCCATGGGAAATAAAATTTAAACCTGATCCTGGGAGCATCGGAAGAGTTTGAAGTGGAGGGTGAAGAGGTCTAAACAGCCTGTGTGTTCTCAGTAGATTGCTGGGGGCCAGGGAGAGAGAAAGAAGCAAGAGAGGAAGGGAGCAGGTACTCAAGCACTTGATGTGGGGTGCCTGCAAGGGAGCAGGTACAGAGGCCCAGGGAACAGTTGAGGACCAAGGCCGGATGCTGGGGAGACAAGCTGGATTCCTGTGACTGGAGAGATGACAGATGAGGTTTTAAGGAACAGCATCACTGAACAGGGGCCACAAGCATCTTTGCTGAAGGACCAATCAGGAACTGCAGGAGAAGGCACACACACCAGTGACATACACACCAGTCACAGGGAAGAGGATCTTAAGGGGCAGAAACACCCAAGAAGTGATTAGAGAGAGGGTGTTGGAGGAGTTAGGTTGTAGTTGGTTTATTGCATCAGAAGAGTTTTAGGAAAGTGGTGGGTCGGTAATGAGATTACTGTCCATTGCAGAATAATTACAGAATTATCATAGAAGTCAATATGGGGAGAAGAGGGAGAGAGAGCTAAGGGGCAGCTGGAGAAGCCTTTCAAGGGCGTTGCTCTTGCAGGGGAGCCAGCTTGGTTCCCAGCACCCACAGGGTACCTCACAACCACCTCTACCTCCATCCAGCTCCAGGGGATTCAACGCCATCTTCTGGCCTCCACGGGCACTTCATGCTCATGGCACATATGTATACATACATACATACATGCCTACACACACATACATATATACATGCATGCATGCATACACACACACACATACATATTACATGCATGCATGCATACATACACACATACAGGTAAAATACTCACACACATAAAATAAAACTAGATCTTAAAAGGGAATATATTAGTCCAGAATGTCAATAATAATATTGATAATACATCTTTTTTTTTATTTTATTTTATGTAAGTACACTGTAGCCATCTTCAGACACCCCAGAAGAGGGCATCAGATCTCATTACAGATGGTTGTGAGCCACCATGTGGTTGCTGGGATTTGAACTCACGACCTTTGGAAGAGCGGTCAGCGCTCTTAACCACTGAGCCATCTCTCCAGCCCTTGATAATACATCTTTATCTTGTAATATGTGTAGAAGTAAGCTTTATTGGGAGGGACTTTTGTAACAGACTGTTTTCCAGTATTTATCTGGAATGATTTAGAATTTGCTAGAGGCAAGTTATTAAGCGATTAGCCTCCATGCTGCTCTACTGCAAACACTAGATTGAAGCCAATACCAAAACAAACACATGGGTAGGGTATGTCAGGGCTGGTCATTGGTCATGAGCTCATTCATACCATTGCGGGCTTCAGAGGCAGTGAAGAGTTTGAGTCTTCATTGCCTTGCTCACCAGCTCTGCAAGTTTGGACCTGTTACTTAATCATGGTTCCTTCATTTGTAGATTCTGAATACAGATTCTTTCCTTCCTTCTTTCCTTCCTCCCTCTCTCCCTCCTTCCCTCCCTCCCTCCCTCCCTTCCTCCCTCCCTCTCTTCTTCCTTCCTTTCTTCCTCCTTCTCCATCCCCCTCTCTTCTTCCTTCCTCCCTCCCTTTCTTCCCTCCCTCCCTCTCTCCTTCCTTCCTGTCCTCCCCTCTCTCCATCCCCCCCTCTTCTTCCTTCCTTGCTTCCTTTCTTCCATCCCAATCTCTCCTTTTTTTCCCGAGTACTGAAGATTGAATCTAGGGCCTGGCATATACTAGACAAGCACTCTACCACAGAGCTAAACCACAAACCTTTATATTTAAAATAAAATTTCTAAAACAGTCTCACTAAGTTGCCTAGGGTGGCCTCAAAGTGACAATTCGGCCTCAACCTCTTTCTTACCTGGAATTACAAGCCTGGGTCACCAGGCTGGGCTCTAATCTTTACCTAATAAGCTTTGAAGAAACGGAACTCGAAAGCAATCACAGAGAACTCTTTGTGATAGTTAGCATGTGATAAACACAATGTATGTGTTAATTTTTACTATTATTTTATTGATTCTTTCACCCATTTTAACTAATAGGAAGGAAGGGTGCATGGCTCCAAGCATCAGGTCAAGGATTATTAAGTAACCTTCCTGTGGGTTGCCAGCCGGAAAGTTCCCAGAGGCCCCCAAACCAACACAGGCTAGGATTACTGCTCTTGGTTGCCCACCAGAAGTGTGCAGTAGGACTCTATTGCTGAAGAAACCACACGATTGGTTGTAGGACATTAGAAATGAAGCTGGAAATGACCTGGAAAGTTCCTTCCCCCTGTGGTAGAGTGCTCATCACACACAGCGCCAAAGATGCTGCTCTTGAGGAGGGGAAGGCAGGGCCAATCTATGCCTCTGTACACTTTGAGAACTTTAATAATGACAAACTAGGCAAGATGTACCCACGTATGCAACCGTGGTACAACTGTTGTGGGGGTAACTGACTGCTCTCTAATTGGATTTGTGCTCTACTCCACGGGAGGAAATTCATAATGGATACCATGATAAACCTGATCAAAACCTCATTGTTCACATTGGCACGTCGTGCTTAGACTGTCATCCTTGCAGTTCCCATAGCTCATAGATGCATAAGTCTGTTAATATCTTTCCTACCTCAGTAGTCTGCACAGCACCTTTCAGCACTGTGTACATTGATCAGCAGGGAGGAAGCTTCCAGGTCAGTTCCAGCTTTATTTCTTTATGTTCTACAACCAAGTGTGTGGTATCGTCAGCAATAGAGTCCTACTGTATAGTTCTGGTGGGCAACCAAGATTATAGACGTGCGGATGGGGATGGAGCCTTTTACTGTGGTCTTGCTAATTTGACAGGGTACCAAACTGCTTTCTAAATAATTATGTTTGTATCCACAGACAAAAGCTACTTTCAGCCTTCATTATTGAAGTTTCTCTTTGCAGTAAACAGGAGTGAGTGCCAGAGACTGGCGGTTGCTCAAGGTTCTAAGAATAAATGATAACCGAATGCTCAGCACTAAACAGTATCACACCATACCCCTTAAGACACAAGGAGCAGTACAGAAGAGAGAGTGGAAAGAACATAAGAGCCAGATGACTGGGAGGCAGGCTGCACAACACCATCCTTGGGGCACCCCATGGCCAACAGAATCGTGAAGTCATAGCCATAGTCTTCTTCACTGGGCTCGCATGAGACTGGACAATAGTTAGTCACAAGTGGGGGAGGGGCTCATGAGTTACCCCTCTCTTCAGAACTATTGGGTAATCATGGCTGTAGGGTAAGGGAGTCACTGTCTTCAGCTGTGCGAGCACACCAGCGTCCAATGGTGCTATATCCATGGCTATGGGGACTATTTTGGTTAAACTCAATGGCCAAAATTAAAACAAATAAACATGAATGTGGAAAGGGGACTTGTAGGGAGGAGTCAGGGGTTGACAAAGGTGAGATGGAGATTAAAGAGGGCAGAGGAGTTGGAGTCAAGGAATGCATTGTATACATGCACGAAACTGTCAAAAATAAATTTTATTAATAAAAATATGTATTCTTATTATTCTAAAGTAACACAATAGGATCATTTAAAACTTGATTATAATGTGATAATCATGTGTATCCCTCAACATCTATGAACAATAAACACAGCTTGAGTTCAAAGCCAGCCTGCAATTTTATGTAAGTTCTTGGGGGAGATGTTTTCAGTAGCCCCCTTGGCCCCTTCTGTTACAGTACAACACCCCGAACAAGCATAAATGAACAGCCTGAGTCCCTTTCCTGCCCCTCCTTGTAACACTGAGCTAACCACTCTGTCCTCTTCTTTGCTTTGAATAGCAAGCAGCATTGCTCTTACCTCATGCGCAGTGGTCCTGTGAGTCCATTTCTCCACTCAGGGATTTCCCCTGAAGCATACTTTAGAGGCTCCACCACCTCAGTTTACAAATCAAATGCCCCCAACGAAGGGAGCTTACCTGAAAAGGATCTTTGCTGTCTGTCAGGTCTTCAAATTATGTAAAATCTACATAAATACTAAAATAACATCAAATTCACCATTGCCTTGTGTGCTGTAGTACTGAGTACTTAAATCTCAGTGGTTTAGGTCCTTTCTATATCACTGGTTACCTAGGCAACCTCACAGAGTTCATGGCTTTAATGACATCATTTACCAAAGCCTCCCACAGCACAAATGTAGCATCTAGACTTCACAAACACACATATCTTTGCCCAAACCCATTCTATAGTCTTTTGCCTAAACCAGATGTCTCTAGTTTGTCTGTCTGTTGTATTTCTGTGGGAAAAGTTAGTAATGCCAGAAATCTGCTGTCCTTGGCACTGTCCTGGTTCTCATATATGTACACTCTGTTGATCTGGTTACTTATGACTGATCTGAACCTGGACCAATCTCAGCTTCAGGTTTTTATTGGACCTGTTGCCTGTTCCTAGGATGTTTAGGTAAAGTAAAAAAGACAAGCATCCCACTCACACATGCACCACTGCCTGGGATGTTACACCTAGAGGAAGTCTTCAACATGACCCTGCCATGTACAGGGTCATTTATTTGCAAGTCAGCACAATGGCGTCCATGGTCAGTCTCTTTTCTGTAAGCTTGAGCCTTTGGAAGGCACTCAGACTGAAAGCAATGATGTAAAGCTTTTGACCCAGAGGCTGGGTAGCCTGGAGACTGAGGATAGAAGCAAACATGAGTAGGAAAAAAAAAAAAAAAAAAAAAAAAAAAGTCAGTGAAAGGATTCCTAACAATATTCTCCTATAATCATAGATTGGTGCTTAGTTCAATTGTCATCAGAGAGGAGGTTTCATCTAGCAACTGAGAGAAATAGATGCAGAGTCCCACCGCCAAACCTTAGGCAGAGCTCAGGGACTCCTGAGGAAGAGAGGGAAGAAGGATTGTTGGAGCTAGACGGGTCAAGGACACAACAAGAAACCCACAGAATCGACTAACCCAGGCTCATAGGGGCTCACAGAGACTGAACCACCTGCAGAAGGTCGACCTCTGCATATATGTTACAGTTATGAAGCTTGTTCTTCTTGTGGGACTCCTAACAGTGGGAGCAGGGGTTGTCTCTGTCGCCTGCTTTTGGGACTCCTTTCCTTATACTGGGTTGCCTTGTCCAGCCTAGGCAATAGCAGGGGAGGTGCCTAGTCTTACTACAACTTGATATGCGACACTTGGTTGATATCCATGGGAGGCCTGCCTTTTTCTGAAGAGAAACAGAGGAGGAGTGGATGGGAGGGGGTTAGCAGAGGAGAGGTGGGGAGCTGGGAGGAGAGGAGGGAGGGGAAACTGTGGTGGGGATGAAAAAAGAAGCAATAGCATTCAGGTCATTCAGACTCAACTCTTCTGTGAAACAGAATGCAAAACAGATGACTCTAGGCTTGAATATCACCCCTAGAGGTGAGAGGCTTCTAGCTCAGCAGATTCTCAGAACTCTGTTCACGCAGTCCCAGAAGTGTCTGCATAATGGACCAGAGTCAATTCATTAATTTTGAAGGCCACGTATGTTACCAATGAAACACTCTAGCTGACATTTTTTTTTTTAATGTCAGTCAACAAACTAGTGAAGATTTATTGTTGATATTCAAAGTCATTTCCTGGAGCAGTTTCATCTGATGAGCGTATATTGAGCATGAAGTTATCATCTCTAAAGTACAGATTACAATGATTGACCTGTATTTGCATGTAATTGTATATGCAATATGCACCTGCATCTATAGTTACATGTATTTACACATCACATTTATATTCTTTTAAGCTATATCTCTTCTCTCCCTGTTCCAGACTCCCCTTTCTGCTGGTTCACTTCTCCTCTAATCCTATACTGGTGAAGCACAGCTATCATCAATGTCCTCATCAGCCGTGACTTAGCCGTCTCTTCTGACTGCTCTGTACATGTCTCTGCTTTCTGCCATCCTCTTTTATGTTTCTTTAGTCACCATGACCTCTGTCCTTTGTACATGTGCACCCCCCTCCTTCCTACCGAGAAACATCTTTCTCTACTCTCTGGGTCTTACTGGACTCCAGGAGTGACTGAGGTCACAGCTTAAAGACCTTAAAGAAATATATCACATCTCAGTCTTTGAACTGAGACCCGGTGTTTAAGGAAACATTTCTGACTCCTCACCTCAGATGATATAGCTTCCTGATAGACCCTCCCTTGAACAGTCACAAGGGCTAAATTGCCAAATGTTACTTCCGTGCATGAGTCTTGTCATTTCGAGGACAAGGCTATGTCCTGTCTCTTTTGTTTTGTGCTGTCTGTGTCTCAGTGTTCAGTATCTGCTTCATGCCTGAGTGAATTATTGACTGTGTTATATCAGAAGAACGTCAGCCACATGCATGCATTTTGTTTCCTATTGCAAGACAGCTTGCTAGTCGTAGCAGCTGGGACATTTAAATGTTATTCTTTAGGAAATGACATGACACCTTGACTACCCAAATTAAACACACAGAGAAGATACAAACTTCATGCCTTTTGAAACTTAAATCCTAAAACCCCCTTATCTGATGGCTCCCAGGAGCCCTTGTGAAGTAAAAAAAAAAATGCGGGGCAAGAATGAAGCCAGAAAACTGCATACCATATCTAGAAAGGAGTTTCTCGTCTCTTTTTTCAGAGTCTTTTAAAGGAAGTGTGTCAGGGGGTCAAGATGGCATGGGAAGATCTTTAAAAGAGCAACAAGAGGATATTGCCCACAGACCCAAGTTAGAAACAGTGCTTTAAATTGATTCCATGTGGGATATACTATAAAGTGCTAAGCGTCTTTGCTCAGTTTGTTGCAGCAAACCAAGACTAGAAACAGATTTGCTTACATTGCAAGGGTTGCATGACCTTTATAATTTTACTCCACAGTGTATTGGAGGCAATGGGAGAGATAATTTAAATATTAATGGACTGTCATTTGCAAGGGAGAGAATAGAAGGCAGGTAATCAAGGTTGGAGAAGTCACGAAGGGACTGAGAGCACTGGATCCTGTTGCAGAGAAGCCCCGCTCAGTTCCCAGCACCAGCGTGGAGGTTCATAACCATCTGTAACTCCAGTTCCAAGTGATTCAGTGCTTCCGTCTGTCCTCCGGGGGCACTGAATGCATCTGCCATGCATTCAAACACAGATAAACACATAAAGCAAAACAAAGTAGATCTTTAAAAATAAACAGGTAGTTATTTCCTTTCCCTTTCTTTAAGGAACACACAGAAACCCCTTTCAGCTCTATTCATTAACACACTATTTATATCCACAAATGTGTGTGTGTGTGTGTGTGTGTGTGTGTGTGTGTGTCCACCCAGACTGGCACATGTGTAGAGATCAGAGAACAACTTTTGAGAGGAGTCTGCGCTTGCCTTTCAGGGGAGGAATTCAAAGAGCATGTCCCTCTAATGCATTTAATGTGCAAATATTCCTACCATTTTCTGACTGAAAACTTCTCTAGAAAGTCTCAGGTTTACAAGATAGCTTTCCTTATAAATCTATTTTCAAAGAAAAAGAATGAAACATTCCTCAGTGTTGGAGTTAGTCTTGTGCACTGTGTATTCTGAAGCTGAGTTTTGTGCTCCTGTCCAGACTGCTACCTGATCTTAGGCACTGTATCAACTAATAAAAGGCTAGGGCCTGTGATTGGGCAGGAGAGAGGAGGCAGTACTAGAGATTGAGTGGGGGGGGTCACAGGTAGCATTATGGGGAGAAGAGAGAAAGAGCAGGTTGCCATGAGGCAGGATCGACCATGAGCACTTGGCCAAAGGAAGCTCACACTGAGGACACACATGAAACAGGGTAAGACTCAGCTAGCAAGTAATGGGGCAGTCACCTGGTTATTGATAGCCTACCTGGGCTAGAATAGCTCACAACCGGCTCAGTATGGTGCCAGCAGCTTGTAAATAAAATACCAGGTTTCTCTGTCTTTGATTCGGGATCTAAATGGGAAAGAGTGGGGCAGAAACTCCCCATAAAATAGCATCAACAACTCAGTTGGCAATTCTGGAAAATTAATACTATTTTGTGGGTGTTGCCCACCATGTTGGTATGGAGCTATGACATGGAAATGTAAAAGGTTAGGTGTTTTTTTTGTTTTTTTGTTTTTTTTTTGAAAGTTATATAGGCTGAGATGAGCATGAATTGGGGGCAGAAATGAGCACACACACACAACTTATCAGATTTCCCCGGAGGCTTTCAGGAGGCAGTTCAGACCTCTTGACTCTCAGGTTTTCTCCTGAATCCCGTATTCTTAGGAGAATTAAGGATTCTCGGAGGAACAGAACTTTTGAGAGAAAATTGGATGAAGCTGCTCAGTGTCCTTGGGAATACAAATGTGTTCTGATTCTATACAATAAGATTGCAAAGAAAAGGAAATTGAAATTTTCCAAAATTATACCTGAAAACCAATTAATTAAATGCATTTTCAGAAAGGGTGGCAGGTGAGTGATGAGCACAAGATAATATAAGTAAGTATGTTTCAGTATTTAAGTATTCCACCACCACCCCCCCAGCCTACCAATACAGCTATGGCGAGAAGGATGGCAGTGATGTATTTATCCCAAGTAGCTGATTCTTGCAAAATTGGTGATAAAATATGGACCAGATGTTAGCCAAGCTTCAGAGCTAAACATGGTGGCAATGACTTAGTGTATACCCGGATGATGACCAGCGCTGTAGGGCTGAGGGCAGAAGCCAGTGATTCCCTGGAATTCCTGACACACATCACTAGTCTCCATTTGGATTTTCTCAGGGAAGTTGAAGCCAGAGGATCTGAGAACAAAATGATTTTACTGGACGTTTTGAGTCACAAAGGCAAAAAATAATACAAAACCGAGTGCCTTATCTACTTCCTACACACCCAGCAGAGGCTGCGCATGCGTCTGGTCTGTTTGTTGCTTTGTGCTTTGGGATGTGGCAGCAGAGGGCTGGCTCTGCATGCCATTTCTATAGACTATTCCTCTTTAACCCTACCAGACCTCCCAGTGAACTGTACAAGACAGCTTTGACCTCTTCTGTTTCTGTATTTGATTTGTCTGGGTCCTTTTAAGGTGAAATCATTCTTTTGTTCTTGTTCTGTTTGAAACTCTATTTTAGCTTGGCGTTTAAAGCCACTGAGTGAGTACTAACTGCATCTGCCAGTGAAAAGCAGGCTTAGGGTGGAGACCCATTCCTGCCTGGACAAGGGCTGCTACCTGGGAACTTGTCCTCATCCATTAGGAAGTGACGGCTTTTACCCAAAGGAGGCCCTCAACACAATATGTGGCATATACTGGACGTTCATTGAATGATAGTATTCTTATTCAATGATTTAACATCCTAAAGTTCTAATGTTCTGTGTGTGTCTGATGTTTCTAAAAGAATCGTTCTTGGCAAGGAGAGGAGTGGTCAGTACAGGGAACTGAACATAGAGTCCCAGGAACAAGCTGTGCTGTTATGCTGAGCTACCACCCAACGCTAATGACTTAATTATCCCTGCTGTTGTGTCTTCTGCTCCTGGTGTGCCTGGCTTCCACAGAGAACATTTTAAGGCCTAGGACCTGTTCTGGGCCTGTGCTCTCATAGGTACTGAAAACTTAAACATCTCATACTCTTACTTAAGGAAGGGCTGCATCCCTTTCTGTATCATCTTCTGTCCCGACCCGCAGGACCTGGTTATTCGTGGGTCGAGGTGAATCCCAACCTTTAATAGAAATGGGCGAGAGAAAGAAAGGAGCGAGACCAAGCAGATTCTTGTCAAGGTCTGTTTTAATTCTTAGAAAGCTACCATTTATAAAGAGTGAAGGAAAGAG